>JAPVLO010000406.1:2037500-2637500 GCA_027257055.1 Cephalopachus bancanus | reverse complement strand
GGGGTTCCTCCTCCATATTGAATTCTAACTAACAATTTTGATGCTCCTTCTCCATGTTTAACTCCAACTAAAAACAATACTAAACCATACACTTATGTGTACTGAAGCGAAAATAGCTTCTTTCTAGATTATCTGATGGAAAATCTTGGAGTCCCTGTTTTGCCGGTTACCCTAAATATTTGAACTTTTCCTCTCCCTTTGGGGAATCCAGCATTCACTCTCCCTCTAGATGTACTGGACAGACACTGTTTTAGTTTAAGCTTGTCTATGTCTACAAAAAACCTTGCTGGGATTTTGACGAGAATGATGTTATATCTACAGATCAATTTGGGAGGAACCGACATCTTTACTCTCTTGATTCTTCCAACCCATGAACATAGTAAACCATTTCAATTTTCGATGTCTTCTTTAATTTCTTTCACCAGCATTTTACCATCGTTAGCATAGCGATCCCAAACATGGTTTGTTAGATTTATACTTTAATACTTCATATTCTTTGGAGTAACTGCAACAGCTGGTATTGCGTTTTTAATTTCTGCTTCCACATATTTATTGAGAATATGTATATTAGATTTTTGAGTGGAAATGTATTTTTGGTGAAGAATACTTGTTTAATGGCTTCGCCTTAGCCGGCTGGGCTAGTAACAAGCCATTTCTACATGATGTGTTTCTGTATCTCTTAAATTTAACCTCATACCCAACTGCCAGTCATGACAACTACTGGAAAGGTCTACTTATTGCTCACCTGCATAGACTGTGTTCCTATTTATTCCACCTTTGTGTCTTGGCTTGTGCCATTTCTCCTCTAGCACAGTCTCTCCATTGACCTATTTACCCCACATGAAATCTGAACTATCCTTCAAAGATAAGGTCAAAACCCTTCCCTGATCATCCAAGCCTACATTCCTCCTTTTCTCCCCTGGACCTTTTAGACTAGTGTTTTTTGCCATTCAATCATACATTTAGTTTCAATGAGCTTTAATCTCTGTCTTGTTTCCTGAATTAGATGAATTACACCTAGGAGGCTCCCATGATAGCTATCACAGCACTATCTGCATACCTTACACTGACTTAATTGTATAGCTGAGGGTAGGGGAGAAAGGTTTCAAGCCGTGTCAGTTGTAGCAAGGTTATTGGAGCTGCAGCTTGTTCAGGGTATACTGTAAATTCTCATGAGCCTTTCATCTGAGCAAGATCAAGCGCTCCACCTCTAGTAAAAGGACTATCTTCTCCTTTCTTCCTAAAAGCCCCAACCTCCGACGAGGCGGATCTGAGGTGCAGACAGAGCCTTTCCAACTATCCCCTCCAAGCCTTCTAAAAGCAGCAGGTCTACAGTTAGATTTTTAGGGGTTTCCTTGCCGAGCACAAGTCATCACAATGAAGCTGCAGTAACATCTCCTGGCCACCAGAGGATCGGGAGCAGGGGCGCGATGCCCTCCCTCCGCAGAAGGCTCCCAGAGGTCAAAGGCACAGGCTGAAATTTGGTTCTGCATCGGCGACTTTCAGGCTTCACTTACCGCCTGAAGGGCTTGGCTGGGCTGTCTCCCATCTCCAAATGGCTCCTTTCCCTTCTCTGAAAGATGGGCAGGAAGTTCCCAGACGCTTACCCAATCATATTAATCTTAAATAATTACTAATCATAACGAATGCACTTTAGTTGTGAGACTTAAAGGCAGAAAAGTGGCGACAGAGATGGATTCTCTCGAACCCACCCCAAACCTGCTTCTCAGTTCTTCTGCCAAGTGAAAAAAGTCCCTTACAGGGTCCACGTGGATATCCCACAACAAACAGTTTTTTTTCAGGGGTCAGGGTCCCAATCCGGTACATCGCAAATGGGATATTTTAAGAGCTCGATTATTCCTACACATAAATTCGGGCTCATGGCGCAGTCCATTCGCAGTGTGCCTTTCCGTCATTAATCACATCTTTGTTATGTGATATCCACGTGAGTATTTCTCAGTAGAAGCAGCTTCGTGCTCAAATGCGCAAAGAACACTGGAATAAAGCTCCGATTGTCCGACTCAGGGATTCCAAGTCCCGGTTTTCTCACCACCTCAGGTCTCTGGTTTTCCAAAGTGTGTAATGTCATCTCAAAACAAAGCTATTTTAATGAATTCAAATTTTTAAAAATGCACGAGATAGGTGGAGTTAACTCAACAAAGGGTCTCGTACCTCTCAAGAGGCGGTGGATCTGGGCTGATTTAAAAATGATTCTGTGCTACCTGGCGCGGAAAACATGTTTGAAAGAGAGTTCCAGGCTGCTTATGCACACATTTGGAAATATATGTAAGGATAAGCAGGCTGGACGTACCGGCTCACGCCTGTGCTCCTAGTACTCTGGAAGGCCGAGGTGGGAGGATCGCTTGAGGCCAGGAGTTTGAGACCAGCCTGGGCATCAGAGCGAGAGCCTGTCTCTACACAAATAAAAATAAGCATCAGCAAAGTAATTTAGGAACAGTGCCGTGGGGAGCTTTCACCTACAAACCTGTGGGCAGCTGCATGCCTGACAGCACCGGTGGGACTTTCCTTAAAGTACCTGCAACTGCTCTCCTGGGAGACGGCAGAGCCCTGCCTTTTGGAGTCGCCAGACGCTTCACCCGCGGCCGCGATTCTCTCAAATCAGGGTGCGCGTCTCTCGACGTTGGCGACGCGGCTGGAAGCCGCCCAGGGGGAGGGAAGGCCCCGCGAGGGACCAGCCCTCGGGTACCTGTCGCGGCGAGCGCGCGGGCGGGCGGCCGGGCCCGCGGGCGGCGGGCGCCGAAGGGGGCGGGCGCGGGGGCGGGGGCGAGGCCGCGGGGCCGCCTCCTCCGGCGGCCCCGGCTCCTCCCCGCGGCGCCCGCGGAACCTGCCCCCGAGCCGCCGCGCGCTGCGAGGGAACGTGACCCGACCCCTCCCCGCGCCGCCGGAGCGAGGCGCGGAGCCGCTGCGGGCTCGCCGGCCCGGGAGGGGCGGGCGGGCGCGCGGCCCCGCCCGGCGCCCACCGCCCTGCCCTCGCCTGTCTCCTCCTTTCCCCGGGGCTCCGCTGAGTTCATTCACTGGGATTGGTTTCAAGTGACGCCATCTCTTTATTTTTAAACCAATGACCTCATCCGCGCTTGAAGTTTCCTGACCAGCGACTCTTTCTCTTCCCCCCACCCCCACCCCGCCCCCCCGCCTCTCCCCCTCTCTCCATGTCTCACCGATCGGAGGGCTTTGATCAGTTTTGAAACGATTATTCTCACCTTTCCCTGCCCCCCGCGTTCACCACGCGGCCCCCCACCTTTACCTCCCCCGAGTTCTCCATCCCCTCCGACATTTTTGGGAAGGCTGGTGGGGGGGAGGGGGGAAGAGAAAGAGTGAAGAAAAGTTGCGAGCGTCTCCCGTTCCCGAGCCTCCCGCCCCCCACCCTCCGAGCAGGAGAAGATACTCCGGGGAGGAGGAGGAGGAGGAGGCGAGCGCGACGGGACGGACGCGAGCCGGAGCGCAGCCGCCCTCTCGGCTCCGCGGCGGCGCCTCGCAAGCCCGGGCGGCGCGGGGGGCCCGCGGGAGCCGCCGCGACAACGTTCGCTGCCCTCCGCGCGGACCGGGGGGTCGGCGGCCCCCGAAGTAAGTGGCCTCGGCGGGGCGCGCGGAGGGGAGGGCGCGGGGCCCGGGCGCCCCGGCGCGCGGCCACATGGACGCTCCGCGGCGCGCCCCGACCCGGCGCCGGGCGCCGGGCGCCGCGCGCTGGCCCCGCGGGTCCTGCCTCCTCGGCGTCGCGGCCGCCCTCCCGGGAGGCGGGGTGGGGGCGACCGCGGCCCGGCGCCGCGCGAGCGTCCGGGCGGGGTGGGGGTGGGGGGTGGGGCGCAGGCCCGGCCGGGGACCGGCCCCGGCGGCGGCGGGGGGCGCGCGGCCCGGCGCGGGGTCGCGGGCGGTGCGCCCGGGGCAGCCGCGCGGGCAGCGGGCTCGGCCGGGCCCCGCCGCGGGACGCGCCACCCTCGCGGCGAGGCTGCTCACTTCCAGGCGCGACTGTTACACAACACGCCTGCCAAGCGGGGCCCCGGCCTGACTTTCCCATTATTCCCAGTTCGCCTTTGGCGTGAGCGGCGAGGCCACCTGGGTGGCGACGGTGCCGCCGGCTGCTGCCCACACGACTCGGTTTTCGACCCACAAAACTCAGCTTTCGTCCAGGGGATCGGGTCGTGGTGGAGAGGGGCCCGGCGCGCTAGTGACTCTCTTTACACCAGCTGTGAAACGTAAGGCATAAAAAAGCCCGGGGAGACAACTGAAGGTCTGTGTATCCTGTGGAGTTTCATGGGCTATGGCCCTACCGGGGGAAATATGTGTGCAAAACCTAAGTTTTCAGACGCTGGATGTATTTCCTAAAGAATACCGGCAGCGAACCTGAGAAAATACAAGTCGATCCGAAAATGAATGGAAACTGCAAAATCCTAAAAGGAGTTTAGGCAACGTCAGTTGCAAAGGTCCTTGGCGCGTTGCAGTCCTGGGTGTCTCCGATTGTTTGGAGAAAGCACACCTCTAACCAGCCTGTGTTGAATAGGTGGGGAGGAAAAACCTGTTGCATAATCTCATTTGCCGTGGGGTTTGCTGTGCCGTCCCCTTGAACCGAGGGGAAGGGAAGTGAGTTAAGATGCAGGGGTTTAAAACTCTCTGAAGTTTTTATTTACCCAGTGCTCTGGCTGCCACTTATGCTTTAAAGATTATAAGTCAATACTCTGCTCTTACAAGTGAACCAAACCTATCAAACCTGTTTAGAGAAGGACCAGGTATGTTTCTTTCTCTTCTTTCTTTTCCGTGTGTGTGTGTGTGTGTGTGTGTGTGTGTGTGTGTGTGTGTGTGAGAGAGAGAGAGAGAGAGAGAGAGAGAGAGAGAGAGAGAGAGAGAGAGAGAGAGAGAGAGAGAAATTTACCATCCAGGAAAGACCTTATAACTAGTGTTTGAGACTGTCAGAAAAATGCTTCTTTATGCCACTTAGCTTTATGGGGCTGATGGAGAGTAGTGTAGGTGACAACTGATTCCTGAAAGGATTTATGCTATTTCATTTCCATCCAGGACAGAGATTGTTAAAGTGAAGGCTAATTTTTAAAAGAAGAAAAGACTTCTTACTAATTATTTACTTTTCCTTGACAATCACATATATTGGTGGATACCTCTTGGGAGGCCGTAATTAATGGAGGCTTGTGGGGTCTATTTGGTGAAGGCAGCAGCTTGGAAGAGGAAAATGAAAAACCTAAGACTACATGGCTTCTTATAGGAGTTTTAGACAAAGTGTGACTAGGCACTGTGAACGTTTTTTGTTTTTTTAATGAAGTTGTGGAATTTACTGAATTTGAAGACCTTGTGGAAGGTTGCTATTTAAAACAAAAAATTTATTTGGCCAGTATTTTGCCTCTTTTGTAAATAAGGCCAGCCCAAGAGTTGGATTTTAGGCAAAAATAATGTGCACTTGTTAAAGTTCCACATGGGGGAAAATTTAGAAATAGGTTTGTTTTGAATTCTGGTAATATGGTGAGTAGTGTATGAAAATAAGTCAGTTCAAACGCTATAAACCTCCATTCAGTTGTAAAAATGCATAAACTGTGATGGTATTTAAAAAATTTTTACCTTTAACATTTGGTATATCAGCAACTCAATAAAATATCTGATTTGGCTTAAAATTGTACTTATTTTAATTGGATGTTTCAAACAGGGCATAGTTATGGAGGCGACTAGGGACAGAACTGCAGAATTATCCAGTTTTGCTCCTTCTTCAGTTTGGGAAGTCCTTGTCCTTTGGTTCCATTTGCTGAATGTAACTGGGGTATCAACAAAATAAAAATTGTCATATAAAATTGGGGGTTAGGGGTCTCTTGGGCCACAAGCTTAATGGCAGTCGCTGAGAAGGGGGTAAAAGAGCTGTTAGTCCAGTTCTTTTTCTTTTTCTTATATGGTTACAAATTATTTGTCGCATGTGTGGGAGTGCAGGTGAGGCTGAGATTAGGGTTTAAGAGTGGGTCTGAGAAGGTTGCAGAGCTTAGGTTGGGGGTCAGGAGAAGGTGCAGGATTTGTGTGTACTTTTTTTATATGCCATTTTCTTTACATGCCTGTATTGGGAATTTAATTTCATAGAGTTTTTAGCATGTGAGATTAATGTACTGATGGAGCTGACTTATATAGCTGTTCAGTATTACAGTTCTTCTATCTTCAATGCAAATCATAAAATCCTACTAAATATAATTTGCTAGAATAACCAGTGTAATTTATCCTAGAACCCCAAGTTTTCCTGGAGTGTCTGACAAAAGCAGTTTTCTATACTGTGTCATCTGGACTAAAATTTTAATTGGCCTTTGAGTGTTTTCAAAATGCTTTGAGTTCCCAAGCAAAAGGTACTTTAGTTTGAAGAAGTAATTAATACAGGGTAAACTGATTTGGATCAGAATTCCAAGAAGAGGAGATAACTCAGGGGAAACAGAAAACAGATTTTATGACAGATTTCAACAGATTGAGGGAACTAGTTAGAAAGACTTTACAGAAAAAAACACAGTTGATGCTTGATTGGCTTTAAAAAAAACAACTGGTCAAATTTTAAAATGGAGACAGATATTCACTATCATAAAAGAAAATCTTATTAATGTTGGCCTAAACAAAAATATAATTAGGAAAACGGTCTTGCCCAAAGCCACATATGATATATTCCAAAGCCAGATGTCAATTTTTCCCCTGACTTTCTTGTATTGTAGATAATCTGTTGTTTTTATACATTTCATTAGCTCAGATGATCAAGGTTGGCTGAGTCAAGGGAGATTCGTAAAGGTGGGCAGAATAAAGAAACAGGCTCAGGCTTTAAAAGGGGAGGCCTTTCTTATACACAGATGGATTGAGATAGGGAGTTAGAAATTTAATCAAATAAATGACTGGAGGAAACAAGAGTGGCTCAAAAGAAGGCTCTAAGACAGATTACTGAGGACAGGTACAAAGAAATAATAAAAGCTTGCCAGGGGTATGATCAGTAAAGAAGGAAATGGGATACATCTTGGCCTGAAAGGAAAAAGGAATAAATGGAAAAATACCTTCCGATACCTCAGCAACAAGAAGGGAGTCATGAACCTTCACCCGCTTCTTGACTAGGGATAGAAACTTCATATAGGTACCACCAAAAGTTTCAGGGTTTTTTAATTACATAAAAAAAATTCAATCTTGAGATTGAGGAGATGAATGGATAAAGTAAATTATGAGCATAAGTTATGTGAGGCTTTAAAATCTGAGGTAAATTTAAAGTAGAGAGGGACTTCATGCAAGTTCATGGCCTATTTTGAGTTATTTGGAAGGGAGGGATGAATTACAAAAAAAGTTGAACTTATTTAACTGGATTAACTGACCTTCTATGCAAACCACAGGTATAAATCAATCAAGCAAAACATTTATCAGTGGTATACTATGTACATGCACTAAGATGGATACCAAAAGTTGGGAACATGGGTTTTTGCCCTTAAGGAGAACAGGAGTATAAGAATTTTTTTTTTTTTTTTTTTGTCAGAGTCTCACTGTCGCCTAGGCTGGAGTGCAGTGGCACACTCATGGCCACTGCAACCTTGACCTTCTGGGCCCAGGTAATCCCTCCGCCTTAGCCTTCGAAGTAGCTGAAACTACAGGCATGTGTCCCCAAGCCCGGCTAATTTTTTGATTTGTTGTAGAGACGAGGTCTCGCCAAGTTGCTCAGGCTGGTCTCGACCCCCTGGACTCAGGCAGTCCTCTCGCCTCTGCCTCCCAACGTGCTGGGATTACAGACGTGAGCCACTGCACCCATCCTATTTAAGGGAGACATGTACATGTGCAAAGATAATTCTCAGCTGGCGAGTGCCAAATTCAAGATATAGGGAAGAAAGAGGTTCAGGGAAGTAATCTTCATAGAGAGAATAGAATTTGACCCTGACTTTAAAGGTTGGTTAATGTGTAAGGAAAAAGGGAAGTGAGAGAAGTCAGAGGGGGAAGGTGTTCGTTCATCTAATCATTCAGCAAATTTATGTTGAGCCTCTACTAAGTGCTAGACACTGGTCATACAGTGGAAAATTAAAGATAACGTGTTTGCACTTATGAATCTTATAGTCTAATGGGAGAACACAGAAGGACAATAAACAAGTAAACAATTTGTGCAAAAACCTCATGTCAAATAGTGACAAGTAGTGTCGATAACAGTGATCAGGGTCAGTGAAATTACAGAGGGCTACAATCCCACTTATTCTCTGACTACCCTATTTTGCCTGTGATATTTGGATGAATAATGTTAATGTTACAACTTTTTAATATTTATATGCAATCCAAACCAAGTTGAATGGATTTCTACACACTAATGAACTTTAACCAGCTTTCAAAATAAAAACTTATGTGACTCTTTTGTAGGTCAAAACATGCAAACATTGGTTTTTTTTTTTTTTTTAACTTCTGGTTAATTTATCCACAATACTTTTGCTGCCATTTGCTAAGAATCTTTTGTTTTCTTACAATTAAGTTAATATTGTGTACTGTTTAGAGTGTTCTTGTATTGGGCTAATTCTTAGGTTAGATTATCTTTAGGAACAATAATCACAATAGTGTTACAAAGCGAAACTGTATTCCAGGGATAGTTTGTTTTGATGGTACCTCATATGAGAGCCTAGAAAACAAAAGTTGTACAGACAGTATGAATAAGCGATTGGGTTTCATTACCAATAGGTAAAACAGGGTGAGGGATGGTACCTGTCCATGTCTTGTCTGTGCCGGACAGGTGCAGGATGGTACGTTTGGACTGTGTTGAGCTTTGTATGCTTTTAATTATGTCTCCTTAAAGATTGTAGATTTGTAGTGGTGTGGAAATTTGTTGTGGTCTCACTGAAAATGTCTTATAATTTTTCTTGTTTTTCTACAAATAGTGGAAATCTGAAGCAAAAATGTACTGAAATGGGGGAAGTCTGAACTTTAACTGAGAGTGCGCGCTGAATCTAACCACTAGACAACCAGGTGAACTTTTATTTGAGTTATCTGACCGCCCCAGATTTCTTTTGTTGTTGTTTAGAAGATGTCCTTTATAATGGTAACTAAAAACTGATATTGTTAGTGACTATTTCATGTTTTTGGGCACATGTCCAAAGTGCTTCTCAAGATTTCTTTAAGAAATATGTTCCCTCCCCTTCTCCACTCTTTTTGCAGTTAAAAAAAAAAGTCTTAATTTAATTTTTAAAATAGAAACGGGGGTTTCACTATGTTGCCCAGGCTGGTCTTGAACTCCTGGACTCAGGCAATCCTCTCACCTCAGTCTCCCAAAGTGCTAGAATTATAGGTGTGAGCCACCATGTGCAGTGAGACTTATTTAGTGATTCTTTGATTTTTCTTTTTTCCTGAGTAGGAGTCTCACTCTGTCGCCCAGGCTGGAGTGCTTTGGCACGCGCACGGCCACCACAGCCTCAACCTGCTGGGCTCAGGGGATCCTTCTACTTCAGCCTTCCAAGCAGCTGAAACTATAGGTGTGTACCACCACACCCAGCTAATTTTTTTATTTATTGTGATGAGGTCTCGCCAAGTTGCCTGGGCTGGTCTCGAACCTGTGGACTCAGGCTATCCTCTCACCTCCATCTCCCAAAGTGCTGGAAATACAGGCATGAGCCATTGCACCCGGCTGATTTTTCTTCTAAACTAAATCCTTAATTTAGGCCAGCCGCAGTGGTTCACATCTATGATCCCAGCACTTTGGGGGCCCAGGCAGGTGGAGTGCTTGAACCTAGGCATTCAAAACTAGCCTGGGCAACATAGCAAAACCTAATTTCTATTAAAAAAAACAATTTTTTTTTGAGTTGGAGTCTCACTTTGTCGCCCAGACTGGAGTGCAGTGACTCGCTCCTGGCCACTGCAGCCTTGACCTGCTGGGCTCCGGTTAGCCTTCCAAGTAGCTGGAACTACAGGCGCATGCTACCACGCCCGACTAGTTTTTGATTTATTGTAGAGACGAGGTCTCGCCAAGCTGCTTGGGTGGATCTTGAACCCACGGGCTCAGGCAAGCCACTCGCCTTAGCCTCCCAAAGTGCTGGGATTACAGGCTGAGCCACTGAGCTCAGCCAAAAAAAAATTTTTTTTAATTGCTTAATTTAAAAAGTAGTTATAGATATAAATGCTGGGAGTCTGTAGTGTGTGAGATAAAAGCTAGTCTGACTTGTACTCCTAAAAAATATTATGAAGAACAGTAGAATTCAGATGTGTTTTAATGTCTGTATGTGAGGGCAAACTGGAGTTTATAGAAAATGATAAATTGTAATGGTATGGCAAAGTAGTCAATATTAAATCTATCCATTCTCCTGCTTAAAATAAATGGAGAAAGATGTGTAGAGAAGTATCTGCTACTTATTGTATGCATTGTGTATCAGTTTTAAAATATAGAGTTCATATTCTAGCATATGCCTAGTAGAGTCAGTTTTTGATAAATGTTGGCTGAGTAATTTGAATTAATTCTCACGATGGTTACTTTTCATAGCATTGCCATTATATCTCTAGCTTAGAGCCCTGTGTTTTGAGCTTTGAGTTGCAACCTGCAGAGGGTTGACTTGCAATCTTGGGCCCTGACTCTGGTTTGCGTGGGATGCTCACTCCAGAACCTGGTTCCTGACCTCACCTCCAGCTTGACCCTGTGGCTGACCTCATCCTTTCCGAAAGGGTGGGTGGTTGTTTCCTGTCACCTTTTTCCGCTCACGGTCTAACAGCTCCTTCCCTCCCTGAGCAACTGAGCTGTGTCCTCTTCTGGTTACTTCTCAGAATGCTGAAGTATGCTTATCGCCATGCTGGCTCATGTTGTAGTGGACTGGTTTGTTGTTTTTATTTGTTATTTGGTTGGTGGAGAAGCAGATTTCTCAGGAAGATAGTTCTTGACTTTGTTTTGTAAATTGTACATGGCATATGAAGCATGGTATTATTTCCTCTTCCTTCCTAGGTTTAGTTAAAAGTCTTGGGGTCACTTGAAAAATAGCTGGTAAGAATGATATATATATAATTCTGGTCAACAGAGTGAGACTCCAACTCAAAAAAAAAAAACAGGCCGGGCTCAGTGGCTCAGCCTGTAATCCCAGCACCTTGGGAGGCCAAGGTGAGTGGATTGCCTGAGCCCGTGGGTTTGAGATCAAGCAACTTGCAGAGGCCTCGTCTCTACAAAAAAAAAAAAAAAAAAAATCAAAAAATTAGCCAGGCATGGTGGTGCACGCCTGTAGTTCCAGCTACTTGGAAGGCTGAGGCGGAAGGATCGCCAGAGCCCAACAGTGAGTGTGCCACTGCACTCCAGCCTGGGTTACGGCCACCGCAGCCTCAACCTGCTGGGCTCAGGTGATCCTTCCACCTCAGCCTTCCAAGTAGCTGGAACTACAAGCACATGCCACCACACCCAGCTAATTTTTTGATTTATTGTAGAGATGAGGTTTTGCCAAGTTGCCTAGGCTTTCTCGAACCCATGGGCTCAGGCAGTCCTCTCACTTTGGCCTCCCAAAGTGCTGGGATTATAGGTGTGAGCCACCGTGCCCAGCCTAAGAATGATATTCTGATAAACAAACTAAAAACTCACAAAGACTTTTTTTGAAACAGTCAGGAAACTTGAACATAGAGTATATACTAGGTGATATTAAATAATTATAACCATCATGTTTTCAGTTATAATGATGAAATGTACCATGGCCATGCTACAAAATACATATGGAAGTATTTATAGGCAAAATGAAATGATGTCTAATATTGATGGAAAAAAAAAAACTTCAGGATGGGCATAAACACAAGTGGGAAGTGAATAAAATAATATTGGCAAATTTTTGAAAATTGGGTAATGGAAACATTGGAGTTTGTTTTTTCCTGTACATTTGTATATATTAAGAATAGGAAGAATTTTGTAGAAACATCATAAGAAGTGCATAAACTCTTTACTTTGAGACCTTGTGATACTGATATACCTTGCAGTTTATAAGTTGCTTTTACATATTTTGTCTCTTTTATCCTCAGAAGAAGGCACGAGTTAATCCTTTCATAGATGAGGAAACTAAGACCTTAGAGAGACTAAGTAATTTATTCACATCCCCCAGCAAGTCAGAATGATGCTGGAATTGAACCCAAGATCTTCTGACTCATATTTAGATGCTCATTCTCTTATCCACATACTTACAAGTACTCTTTTTTTTGGTGGTAGTATAAACCAGTTGGTTTTAAGCATTTTGGTCTCAGGACTCCTTTACACTCTAAAAATTATTGATGACTCCCCAAACTTTTTTTTTTTTGAGTCAGTCTCACTCTGTTGCGCAGGCTGGAGTACAGTGGCATGATCATGGCAGCCTCTACTTTCTGTGCTTCTGATCCTTCCACCTCAACCTCTCCCTCCATCCCCCAGGAGCTGGGACTACAGGTACATGCCACCACTCCTGGCTAATTTTTTTGATTTCTTGTAGAGATGAGGTCTCACTATGTTGCCTAGGCTGATCTCGAACTCCTGACCTCAAGCAATCCTCCTACCTTGACCTCCCAAACTGTTGAGGTTACAGATGTGAGCCACCATGCCCAGCCTCCCAAAATTTTTTGTTTATGTAGACTATAGACTATATCTCTCAACATTTAACATAGTGGAAATGTTTAAAATATTTATTCACTTAAAATAACAAACATTAGAGGTTAACATAAATAACATACTTTTATGAAAAAGATATTCCAAAACAAAATCTAGTGAGAGATTTACATTTTGCCATTCTCTTTAAAGTATTGTGAAATAGAAGGTGACTGGATTTGCACAATTACTTCTATATTTAATCTGTTGTGATATGTTGTTTTGGTTGAAACATATGAAGAAAACCTGGCTACACCCAGATCTGTAGTTTAAAAAGGGTAGGGCATTTTAATAGTCTTTTCATACTGTGAATATTCTTTGTTACACTAAAATTCAACAAGTAGTAGATTCTTAAAGGTTAGTTGCACCATTGACTCTGGAGCCATATTAATGATTTTTTTTATTCTGTAACATTAAAAATTACAAGTCCATCTTGCACTTTGAGTGGATCTTTGACCTGTGTGTGATTTTGTAACGTTGTACATTGGTCATTCGAGAAACAAGCATTTGCTGAGCTTTGCAGACCTTTGAAATGTTGGCACATTTGATTACACAATATTGAACAAATCACTGTAGTTAATATGATCATCCGTTTCTTAAAATCTTTAAGAATTGAAAAAGTGAATTTTCATAATACTAGAAGAAAGGGATTGGCAGTCGTGGGAAACTGCCAGTGGGGGCGGGGGTGGGATCGGCAGTCGTGGGAAACTGCCAGGGGAGGGGGGCACACCTCATCAACAAGGGTACCTGCATAATGAATATTCATAGACCTAACCCTGAATTGTACCCCACATCTTTAAAATTAAAAATTAAAAAAAAAAAGAATTAGAAAGTGATCAAAATCTTGATGTCAAATTCAAGTTTTCCAAGATTCAAATCTTCTTTTGAAACCTCATACTTTATCATTGGCAACAGATGTTGTCAGTTTTCCGTGAGTGACAGGTTCACTTCATTCATTTTAGAAAACGTCTGCCAGATTCCAAAGTCTGAATAACTAAGTTGTCTGCCAGTCCATTCTTTTAAGCAAATACGGTGTTCTGTGAAAAAAGCTCATAACTCAAGCAACTGCACAAATGCTTTTCCTTCAGCTAGGTATTGTACTTAGGTATGCAGCAAAAGGACTTTAGGTGTACTGACATTTCATCATACAGCATGTTAAAAAGACCAAGTTCTCAAAAGTTGAAACTTTAAAAATTAATAACTCTTATTTTTTTTTCAAGGACACTGTTAAGTAAGACTGGCTTCAAAAAAAAATGATAGGCAATGAAGAGTAAACAAGCACTTTTCGTTAGTTGTCAGAGTGACATAAAATCGTCATGTATCATGTAGTCCCTGGAATCACTGTTTGTACACACATGAGAGAATGAAAGTGAAAAAGGCAGACAGCGTCTTTGTATTCCCAAAAACTGTTTTAACCATGTGGATCCTCTGAAGGCCCCCCACCCAGCATTGTATCACACTAGGGAAACTGCTGGTGTAAACTAGTGCTGTGTGCTAACATCTTCTGGTACATGCATCTATATCAAACTAATGATTCTATCCTAACTGATCAATTTGTTAGGGAGAAAGGACTGTGCTAGCCTGTGGGATGAACCTTGTGACCTGGAGCCTGTAATGGGTGGAAGGTCATGTGATGTCAGTGAGTGGTGGAAAAAAGGTAGAAGGGAGGAGTCTGTGAAAGCACTTTACAACTTATCAGAAATGAGCATTTGCTCTCCCTATTTTTTAAGACAAAAAAGCGCTGTGTCCACATATATACACACATACCTGTTCATGTTCATTTATATTTGTATTCAAAATCAGGGTTCTGAGTTATTATTTTTCCTTGAATGACAAGAGGGGAGACATGGTAACATACTTGAGAGGGGAATGGAGTACCCATGGCAGTGGTTTGTTCCATTCTCTAGGGACGTTTTTTTTTCCTGGGAAAACTGAAGGATGACAGAAGACAAATTGGGTTAGAAAGAAGAAATGATAATAGGAGAGTGAATGGACTTTTTATCCAAGCATGATGCTGGGTGCCTGTATTCCTAGCTACTTCGGAGGCTGAGGTGGGAGGATCGCCTGAGGCCAGGAGTTTGAGGCTACGGTGACCTATGGTCACGCCACTGCATTCCAGCTTGGGTGACAGGGTGAGATCTTGTCTCTAAAGATAAAAAAATAGCTGAGGCGGAAGGATTGCCTGAGCCCAGCAGATCGAGACTGTGGTGGCGGTGAGTGTGCCACTGCACTCTAGCCTGGGCAACAGAGTGAGACTCCTACTCAAAAAAAAAAAGTGAATAGATTAAGCTTTCACGATCATGGAACAGGCAGAACTAGGCTGTAGACAGCGAGAGGAGATAAGCATGGCAGGGCATGGAGAGAGACTGTAGGGTGAACTGAGTTCTCCCGTGTGCTGGACGCTGAAGAATGGGGTTGGGGAAGTGCAGAGGTGGATGCGACCATGGCCATGGAGATGGACATGTATTTGGGAGATTTCCATCAAAATACGGTTAAAATAGCTGGGCTCGGTGGCTCAGCCTGTAATCCCGCACTTTGGGAGGCTGAGGTGAGTGGACGGGTTGAGCCCACGGGTTCAAGACCCACCTGGGCAACTTAGCGAGACCTCATCTCTACAATAAATAAAAAAAATCAGCCAGGCATGGTAGCATCTGCCTGTAATTCCGGCTACTCGGAAGGCTGAGGCGGAAGGATCGCCGGAGCCCAGTGGGTCGAGGCTGCAGTGGGTCGAGGCTGCAATGACCGGGAGCGGCCACTGCACTCCAGTCTGGGCGACAGAGTAAGACTCCAACTCAAAAAAAAAAAAAAAAAAAAAACAGTTAAAATAATTGTACTAGATAGTTTGACTTTTCATCTCTTACCATTCTTCCAATTTAATGATTATAACATATTCAGTTACAGTATAGAGGAAAAACAGCAATGCCTCTTTTTGAGTCATGATGATTGGGTAGTGTCTGTAATAAAGATTTTGATGATGAAGCCTAAAGCTAAAATTAGATTTTTGGCTTGTGGGTTGTTATTCATATTCTGCCCCAAATATTCATCGAAGATGAAAAACTAACTGCATTTTTCCTTGAATAGAGAAAGATATACACACGTGTATATTTTCTATAGTGAAAATACCCTTGTGCCCCACATCTTTAAAATACGATAAAATAAAACACCCTCAGTACAATGTCCTGAGGAAATGCCCCCTGTCGCAGCAGGGGATGCACTATTGGAGCAAACCTGATGGGACAGCCCCCTTGTTCAAGGGCGTTTGTCCCAGTTTGTTCAGTGTTCATATTGCATGTTTGCCTTACATACAATTAGAGGACAACTAGAGGAAAGTGGTTCCCTTTGTGCATTGTAGCAAATTAACTTTACTCGAATGAGGCAGAATCTTTGATGCTCCTTTTCTCTTTCTTTTTCTTTTTTTTTGAGTAGGGGGTTTCACTCTGTCACCCGGGATGGAGTGCAATGGCATAGTCACAGCTTACCTCAGCCTCAACCTTCCTGGGCTCAGGCAATCCTTTCACCTCAGCCTCCTGAGTAGCTGAGACTACAGGTGCCTGCCAGTATGTCCAGCTATTTTTTAAATTGTTTTTGTAGAGCTGAAGTCTCGCTGTGTTGCCCAGGCTGATCATGAACTCCTGGATTTAACCAGTACCTCCCAGTATTGGGATTATAGGCATGAACCACTGCTCCCGACCCTGATGTTTCAAGTAGCTTAAAAAGGGATTCTACTTGTTTGAAAGAGAGTAGTGGTCTTGTTCCTCACATGGGATCCTGTCAAGGTTGTGTAAATTTGGATATACCGTGGGTTGAGAATCATTTATGAAACACTACGTTGCTTATATAAGGATTCCACTGCATTTTATTTGTGGCTAATAAGTGTTGGGAGATCTTGTTTTGTTTTTGTTTTTTTTTGAGTTGGAATCTCACTCCGTTGCCCAGGCTGGAGTGCAGTGGCCACTCCCGGCCACCGCAGCCTCGACCCGCTGGGCCCCGGCGATCCTTCCGCCTCCGCCTTCCAAGTAGCTGGAACTACAGGTGCGTGCTATCATGCCGGGCTGATTTTTTATTTATTGTAGAGATGAGGTCTCGCCAAGTTGCCCAGGCGGGTCTCGAACCCGCAGGCTCAGGCAATTCACTCACCTTGGCCTCCCAAAGCTCAGGATTACAGGCGGGAGATCTTGTTAGATAAACATTACTAACTGTAACATTTTAGGGGTCAGGATGCATCTGTAATTTGGGGTATATTTTTAAGAATAAGATACGTGTGTATAAATGTACTTAACAGCTGCTTTAAACAGTTTACGGGAAGTGCCTTAATTTCATTACCATGGAATATCCAAATATCAGTTAGAAACCTTTTCCTTCTACTGAAACTTTTAAGAATATGATTAGCTTCTGGGTAAGGTTTCTTCTCTTCTAAAGAGGAACCCTGAAGAACCATCTCTTCTATGCCTAATGTCCGGGTCTGCACATGATGCCTGGAGCTGTGGCAGCCATCTTGTTGCCATAAAGAAAGTTGACCAAGGACAGACAGCCACACCAAGAGTGAGAGGCCAGCCACGCAGAGTACAGGTGAGAACTTGGTCTGACAGTCCACATCACCCAACTCTCAATTTCCAGGAATAAAGGACCTAACCACGAAGAAGCAAACCATCACACTGGGGTTGCCAAGCATTTCAGCAGGAGGAGAGAATGGGCTGCGGATGGACGTTATCAAGACTAAAATGCCATGTCAGGCTGGAAACTTGAGGCAGAGCAGAGGACTCTACCTGTCTCAGGAACATGCTGACCTGTCTCTCTGTCAGTACCACCTGGTGACAAAGCTGTCTTTCCCAAGGGGACCCAGAAAGCTTTGGTGACTCTGAAACAGCACAGCGGCGTTGACATTGAAGTCTGCCCCAAAGACTGGTTGAGGCCTCCCACCACATAGGCCCTTTGCCCTGTGGGTTTGCCAAAGGAGACCCCAACTCGCTCCCTTACCCTAGCCATGGATAGTTTATTTAAGATAAACAGTTGTATGTCAGTATAAGGAAGGCTGAATGGGGAGTCACCCATCCAGCAGCTATATTGCGTACCAGGGATGGGGACTGGGCCCGGTTCACAGCAAAATTATGGGGCCTGCAGACTCCCTTTCCCCACCTTAGGCCTCAGTTTTCCTGTCTGTGTGAGGGGAGCATCAGGGCCCCTGGGGGCTTCTGTGGCTTTGATATGTCCTCCCAAGTCAGGGAAGCATGCAAGGCTCACATTGCCTGAAAAGATGGTTCCACACGGGCTCCCAACCCTCACAGGTACTCCTCCTGACCCAGAGGCTCCTGAGTCCCTTGCAGCCACTTTTGTCCTCCCTTTGCAGAAACCCCTTCCCAAAATGCCAAGGACCCTGGGCTATCCCAGCACTGATAACACACAGGCCCTGAGAATGTCAGAAAAGCCAAATTTACAAATCTCTCAGACATCAGAACCCACGAGACTCGGACCCACCCAGCCCCAAGGGCCGGTGTCCATCACAAGACACCCAGAGTTTCTTGTTTAAGAAGACTCATCCTTGAAAGGAAACATCTTCGCCGGAGTCGCTTCAAGCAGAAGAACATGCGGGGATCATCAAGCCAAAGCTTTTACACCCCAGATTATGCCTTCTGACTGCACGGTGTCATGCTGTAGGGGAGGACCTCAAACCTGCAACAGATGCTCCAAGGGCTGCCAGTCTCCTGCCCTTCAGGGTGCAAACAAGAAGCACCCACTCTGAAAGAACGCCAGCCAAGGTCACGCAGCAAGGGCTTCCCACTCTGCCTGTGCCCCAACCTCCACGCCCGCCCCCCAGATTTTCCATAAGGAAGGGCTGTTTGCAAACACTTTTCACTTCAGAAGGGATTTGCAGAGCTCCTCTGAGTCCCAAGTCCTCTAGTGAATCTAAATACCATTCAACTTGCAAAACTTGGAATTACAAGGATGCAGCCTCTGATTCCTTCACAGACTGTCATCACGCCAGTTGGTAGATGATCAGACTTTCCAGTCAGCCTTAACTCAGACTGTTCCTGCCACAAAAGTTTGCAAAACACTAGTCCTAACAACAACAACAAAAAGAATGAGATTAAAGCAATGGTTTTATTATTTTTATCTTATTTTTTAATGTTTTAAAGATGTAGGGTAAGCCGGGCACAGTGGCTCAGCCTGTAATCCTGTGCCTTTGGGAGGCTGCGGTGAGTGGATTGCCTGAGCCCACGGGTTCGAGACCCAGCTGGGCAACTTGGCGAGACCTCATCTCTACAATAAATCAAAAATTAGCTGGGCGTGGTAGCGCACGCCTGTAGTTCCGGCTACTCGGAAGGCTGAGGCGGAAGGATCGCCGGAGCCCAGCAGGTCGAGGCTGCAGTGGCCAGGAGCGGCCACTGCACTCCAGTCTGGGTGACAGAATGAGACTCCAACTCAAAAAAAAAAAAAAAAAAGATGTAGGGTATAAGTCAGGGTTAAGTCCATAAGTAATCTATGTCAGGTGAAGTTGGGCCTCCAACTGGTCCTCATTTCTCCTAGTTTAGGATCAGAGACCCTTTATGTGTCCCTCCCTCTCTCCTGTGACTGTTCCCATGACTGCTGGTCCCTTCCTTATTAAAGCAGTTGTTTTATTTATCATTAATAAGTTTTTAGATTAGTAGATATTTACATTAGTAACTATTTGGGAAGCTTGATTTTATAGCTTCTTGGTTTTATAACTACCAATAAGAATCATGTACCGTGGAAAACCCCTTCTTCTTTTGTCTACTAGCAGTCCCAACTGAAAGGCAAACTCAAGTGAATTTTGTGGCAAATGAATGGCTTGTGTGATCTTAGATGTTGCCAGTGGCTGTCTCATAATGGAATGTCATTAATATGATTGGGCTTGGTGACTCATGCCTGTAATCCCAGCATTTGGGAGGCCAAGGTGGGAGGATTGCTTGAGACTAGGAGGTTGAGACCAGCCGGGGCAACATTGTTAGACTCCAGCTCTACAAAAAATTTTTGAAAAAGCTGGCTGTGGCTGCACACACCTATAGTCTTACCTACTTGAGAGGCTGAGGCTGGAGGATCATTTGAGGCCAGGATTTTTGAGATTACGTTGAACTGTGATGTAGCCACTGTATTCCAGTCTGGCGACAGAACAGAGACCTATCTCCAAAAAAATTAATAAATAAAAGGAAAAGAAAGTTATTATCGTGATGTTAGTTTAAAGAGATATAGATATTTTGGAGGGAATTTCCAAATACCAAATGTTTGGGAGGGAATATGGTATCCACTTGCCAGGAAAAGTAGTTTTATAGAAGTTTTAAATAAGTTATTGTGAAGTCTGCGAAGATTTTAATTATAGAAATGAATTCATTTATTAAAATAAGCACATTGGCTTTTGAGTCTAATAGGCATTTTTCTGGACAAGACACTCATTCTTTTGCCAAACATATCTTTGTCATCAGATGAGCAAGTATTTACTTAGTGACTTCTCTGAGTGAGGCATTGGAAAGGATGCAGAGAAGATGCATATGATCTTGGTCATCAAGAAGCTTATACTTGTTTCCAGCAGGTCTTTATAGAATATCTACTCTTCACAACTTACACAAAACACCATAAGAGACTCCTTATCTTTTGCCCTGGGTTTCCATCATCCCAGTCTT
The DNA here is from genome assembly GCA_027257055.1 of Cephalopachus bancanus. Classification (NCBI taxonomy): domain Eukaryota; kingdom Metazoa; phylum Chordata; class Mammalia; order Primates; family Tarsiidae; genus Cephalopachus; species Cephalopachus bancanus. Next base: position 2,617,310 of record JAPVLO010000406.1, on the reverse strand, counting down.
CAGTTTCCTAGGCTGAGGGATTCAAGTCATGATCAGAAGTGGAGAACAGTTCACCTGAAGTCCTCTTCTGACCATTCTCCCTCCTAAGCTACTGCTGACTTACCCTGCCTACTCATACGTATAATCCTAGTGCTTTGAGAGACTCAGGCGGGAGGATCTCTTGAGGCCAGAAGTTTGAGACCAGCCTGGGTAAAATAGTGAGACCTCATCTCTTAAAAAATAAAAATTAAAAAAAACCCTGACATGGTGGTGTGTGCCTGTAGTCCTGGCCACTTGGAAGTTGAGGTGAGAGTCTCTCTTGATTCCAGGAGTTTGAGGCCGCAGTGAACTATGAATGTATACTGTACTTCAGCCAGAGTGAGACCACATCTTTTAAAAAATGAAACATGAGTCAGGAAGTTAGAACAACACACAGATCAGGTGCGCTATAGTACAGGGAAACCACGTTGGAGTGGAGCATAGCAGCTGTCATCTCTGCCTCTCCCACCGTCATCAGTACATCCTGCTTAGTGGAGAGTGTTATACTCGGAAGAGGATTTGGAGGGCTCAGATTCATTCCCTTCTTCTCCCTTTCCTTCTCACATTATCTGTAAACCCAGAGGATGGTAATGTCTGAGGTTTCTCCCACCTCTAAAATTCTCAATTTTGGAAGTACTGCCTTTGACTTACTGAATTCTTGTTCCTAAAATTTCCTTGATATCACAGTCATGTCTAACTCCTTACCTGCCAACCAAGGTCTAATAGGTGGCACTCCAAAACTCTGTTGGAACTTGGGTTTTTTAACTTTTACTTATTTTCTTAGTTATATAAGTTACGGCCTCAAAAACCTGGGCTTAAAAGTTAGTTCTTTAACTGCTGCTCTATGCAGATCTTTTGGTGGGTAAAAACCATAGAATGGGAGAGCTTGTATTTCACCCTGGAAATAGACAGCCATGTGTGTTTGGTTTTTTAAAGCCTACTCACAGTCATGGAGAAGTAGAAGCTGAAAAATTCATTGGACAGTGTTTGTTTTTAATATATACAGCAAACAGGCCAACCACCCCAAATTCAGTGAATTTTTATTTCTATAAGAATAGCCATGTTTTTATGTGTTAAATACCATATTTAAAGAATTATTACTTAGCCAGGCTGGGTGGTTCAGCCTGTAATCCCGCGCCTTTGGGAGGCTGAGGTGAGTGGATTACCTGAAGCTGCAGGTTCGAGACCCGCCTGGGCAAGTTGACGAGACCTCATCTCTACAATAAATCAGAGATTAGCCGGGCGTGGTAGTGCGCGCCTGTAGTTCCAGCTACTTGGAAGGCTGAGGCGGAAGGATCGCTGGAGCCCAGCAAGTTGAGGCTGCGGTGGCCGGGAGTGGCCACTGCACTCCAGTCTGGTTGACAGAGTGAGACTTCAACTCAAAAAAAAAAAAATTGTTATTACTCAACAACTCATTTGTTTATTCTTTGTCCATATCTATCATATAGACAGTGATATCAAGATAGTAATTAAAGGGAAGAAGTAATGTGTTTGTTGCTGAGGTTGAAAGGTACTATGGATTTTGCTATGATATGCTTATAATTATTTTCAAGTTTCAAGTATTTGATATTTTTAATTGTGGGCATCTTACAGATATATTCTGACAGATAACCAATCTATAGGGAGCTTGGTTTAGTTATATGGGATTATATGTTTTTGCCTTATGGTGCTGCGGCTTAAAATGCTCTCATGTTGACAGTAGTCTAGGAGGCACAGAATAAACAAGCAAATCCAGTAAACAAATAGGAATGGGTGAGGAATGTGTATGGTGACTCAGAATGGGTGGGTTGTGGGTAGTGTTTGAAATAGAATCCAAGATATCTAGTCTAGCATTATCTTTATGCTTGACCATCTGTGTTACTTTTTGGCATCTTACCAGGTCTTGATGGAACATTATCAGTCCTTTCATCCAAATGCTAAATACAACTGGTTGTGTAAATAGAGGAAGCAGTGCAGAGGACTGAGACAACTTCAGAGAACTACATTGTGGAGAGTAGCCATAATGTTCAGAGCCATCCTAGGTCATTTATTATTATTATTATTTTTTTGAGTTGAGGTTTCACTGTGTCGCCCAGGCTGGAGTGCAGTGGCATTCATGGCCTTGACCTACTGGGCTCAGGCATTTCTTCCACCTCAGCCTTTCAAGTAGCTGGAATTACAGGCATGATGGAACATGGGTAATTTTTTGATTTATTGTAGAGATGAGATCTCACCAAGTTGCCCAGGCTGGTCTTGAACCCGTGGGCTCAGGCAGTCCTCTCACCTTGGCCTCTCAAAGTGCTGGGATTATAGACGAGAGCCACCATGCCCGGCTTATTTATTCTTAACCTAGGTTACACAGTCAGTTCAAGGATTGAAAATGCATTTGATAGCGCTATAATGATTTCATTGCGAAAGATTATCCAGGTCCTTTGGAACTACCCATCACCATCCATCCCTCTGATCAGAGGTTGGCCATTTAATTGTGAAAAAACACAACCATCAGAACACAGGTAAAGTAAAAAGAGAAAACTAACCTATTGGCAGTAATTAGTAGATCAGAATTTATTAATGTAACCATTATCAAAAGAGTGCAAAATTTTACCTCCAAATGATAGTATTCCAGAAGTTTATGACACTGTATAAAGAACTCTTGGATGTTTTCATTTTGTTTCCATTTATTTATGTTGCATGAGAAATAGAACTTATTTTGATACTACAATTTCATTTCTGGTTTCTAAAAGTATTTGATGTTATTGTTATTACAATATCGATATCATTTGTAATGGAACTTCTTTTTCCTTTCAGTTGTTTCAGAATCTACATTTTTTTCTAGCAAAACTTTATTTTTTTATTATTATTTTTTTGTTATAAAACTGTGGGGTACAATTCAGGGTTAGGTATACAAACGTTGATTATGCAGGTACCCTTGTTGATGAGTTATGCCCCTCCCTCCCCTAGCAGTTTTCCTCAAATGCCAATCCCACCCACCAGAATCTACATATTAAATACTAGAGTGGTACATGTGACACTAGGACTGTGATTTGGTCACCATTTCTCTGATCTGCTTTGTATTTGGTGGGGAAAGATTTGCTAGAAAATGAGACTGAAGCTATCATACACTTTTGACTAGATGGTGGCTTATAGGATATCATTAGACTTCATTTATCCATGTGCCCTCCTATCTTAGAATTAATTAAGTTTGATCATGATTTGTATAATAATGAATATGTAAGCTTTTCTAAAAAGGAAACATGAATAAAAATGTTTTGATAGTGTTAAAAAATTAATATAATTTATATCAACTGTAAGAAAATGTAGAAAAATCATATGATTATCTCTGTAGACATAAAGTATTTGTTAAAATCTAATATCTGTTCATAATAAAGCTCTTAGCAAACAAAAATAGAAAGGGACTTCCTAAATATGATTAAAAAGTATCTATAAAGTTCATATAGCAGAAACACAAAATATTGGCGTATTAAAAGCTCTCCCACTGAAACTGGGAACAAGATAAGGATGCTGCTATCATCACTTCTACTCATCATGACATGGGAGATTCCAGCAAGTAATATGAGGCAATAAGTAAATAAAAGGTGAAAGAATCGGACAGGAAGAAAAAACTGTCTGACATGATTGTGTAACCAAAAGAATCTACCAAAAAATTATTAGAATTTAAAAGTATATTTAGTGGTGAAAGACTGAATGCGTACCCCCTAAGTTTGGGAACAAGGCAAGGATGCCCATTCACCACTCCTGTTCAGTGTTGCACTGAAGGTTCTGACTGGGGCAGTAAGGCAAGAAAGAGAAATATAAAGCATATGATTGTAATGGAAGAAATAAAACAGTCTCTATTTGCAGATGATATGATTGTCTACGAAGAACATTTTGAGGAATCCGTTTAAAATGCTCCAAAACTAAGATGTGGCTTTAGCAAAGTTGTAGGGTACAAGGTTAACACACAAAATTCTGTTGTATTTCTGCATACTAGCAACGAGCCATTGGAGTTTACAGATTGTTTTAAACTACCATAGTCATCAAACTCCCCAAATATTTGGGATAAACCTAATGAAATATGTGTAGGATCTTTATGCTAAAAACTATAAAACACTGACGAAAAATATCAAAGAAGACTTACATATACTATATAATAATTTATACATGTGTTATATATTCATGGATTGGAATACTTAATATCATCAGTTCTTCCAAAATTGATTCAATGGATTCAACACTAACCCAATAAAAATCCCATTAGGACTTTTTTAGATATTAAACCAAGATGATTCTGAAATTTACATGGAAAAGCAAAGGTCTAGAATCACCAAAATGATTCCGGGAAAAAAAGAAACACAAAAAACATTCTGATATTTCTAAAATAATTTTTAGATTAATGGAGTAGAATAGAGAGTTTAGGTATAGACTCACAAAATATATGCTTAATTGATATTTTTAAAAATTGTAGTAAAAAACACTTTACATATAATTGACCACTTTTACTACTTTAAAGTATGCAGTTCAGTAGTGTTATGTATATTCATATTGTTGAACCACCAATCTCCAGAACTTTTTTTTTCTTACTCATTAAACAGCTCCCCATTTTCCTTCGGGCTACCCCTTCATTTCACCTTCTGTCTCTATGAGGTTGGCTACTTTAGATACCTCATGTAAAAGGAATCATATATATTTGTCTTATTGTGATTGGCTTATTTCACTTAACAAAACAGCTCTCAGGTTCATTTATGTTGTAGCATGTTACATTGCTGGTGGGAATGCAGAATGGTACAGCCACTTAGAAAATAGTTTGGCAGTTTCTTTCTTTTTTTTTTTGAATTGGAGTCTCACTCTGTCACCCAGACTGGAGTGCAGTGGCTGGGCCGGCCACTGCAGCCTCGACCTGCTGGGCTCTGGCGATCCTTCTGCCTCAGCCTTCCAAGTAGCTGGAATTACAGGCATGTGCTACCACGCCTGGCTAATTTTTTTTTATTTATTGTAGAGATGAGGTCTTGCCTGCCCAGGCGGTTCTCGAACCCGTGGGCTCAGGCAATCCACTCACCTCAGCCTCCCAAAGGCGCGGGATTACAGGCTGAGCCACCAAGCCCAGCTGGCAGTTTCTCATAAAGCTAGATAAGTATTTACCATATGGATTGTCAATCCTACTCCTAGGTATTAAGGTAAATGAAATTTACATTCACACAAAAACCTATACTCAAATGTTTAGGCAGAATTAAGCATAATTACTAAAAGTTGCAAACAACTCAAGTGTCCTTTCAGCTGGTGAATATAATAATTGTGGTACATCCCTATAATGTAATTTACCTAGAAATAAAAAGGAACAAACTATCAATACGTACACCTACATGAATAAATCATAAAGGCATCATGCTGAGTGAAGGAAGCCAGTTTCAAAAGGCTATATAAACTGTATGATTCCATTTCGGTCACATTCTAGAAAAAACGATAGAAATGGAAAACAGATCAGTGGTTGCCAGGTTTTGTGGATAGATAGAAAGTTAGTTACATGAGAGAATTTTTTGAAGTGATGGAAGTATCCTGTGTCTTGATTGTGGCCAAAATGCATAGAACTGTATACCAAAAAGGATGAAATTTAGCTTATGTAAATTAAAACTAATACTTTAAAAATAAATTTAATAAGATTACTGGATACCATATACAAAGCCTATGTTTGGTTATAAGAGTAGCCGGAAATGTAATTTTTAGAAAGATGATGTTTATAAAAGCATAAAGGAAAATCAAATGCTGCGAATAAATCTAATGAAAATGTCTAAAACCTGTACACAGTTGGTTCTAAAATTCATATGGCAGCACAAATAGCAAGAATAGCCAAAGGCTATTGAATATGTGGTGTGGAACAGTACAAGTAGTTCAATGGAACAGTCCTGAAACAAACTCACATGCATATAAGATACTTAATTTATGATTAAAATGGCAATGCAGAAAGAAAGAACTTTCAGTAAATGATCTTGGATCAATTGCCTATTGTATTAATCCATTTTGCAATACTATAAAGGAATACCTAAAACTGGGTAATTTTTAAAGAAAATAAATTTATTTGGCTAACAATTCTGCGGACTGTACAAGAAACATAGTTTGGGTATCTTCTTCTGGTAAGACCTTAGGACACTTGCAATTGTGGCACAGAAGGGGAGGAGAGCTGGCATGTCACATGATGAGAGCGGAAGCAAGAGAGAGAAGGGAGGTACCAGGCTCTTTTAAACAGCCATTTCTCCTGCGAATTAATAGTGCATGTGAACTAACAGAGTGAGAACTCGCTTATTGCTGTGAGAATGGCACCAAGCCATTCATGAGGCATCTACCCCTATGACACAAGCACCTCCTACTGCAACCACCCCCAACACCGGGGACCACATTGCAACATAAGATTTGGAGGGACAAGCATCCAAACTATATCATTCTGCCTCTGGCCCCCCAAATCTCTTGGCCTTCTCATATTGCAAAATATAATCATCCCTTCCCAATAGTTCCCAAAAGTCTGAACTCATTCCAACATTAACTCAAATGTCCAAACTCCAAAGTCTCCGCTGAGACTCAAGGCAAGTTTCTTCCACCTGTGAGTCTGTAAGATTAAAAGCAAGTTGTTTACTTCCAAGGTATAATGGTTGGAAAGGCACTGAGTAAATGTTCATTCCAAAAGGGAGAAATCAACTAAAAGAAGGGGGCAACAGGCCCCACGCGAGTCTGAAACCCACCAGGGTGGACATTACATCTTACAGCTCCAGAATAATCCTTGACTCCATGACCTGCATCCTGGGCATACCCCCAAGGCCTTGGGTAGCCCCACCAATGTGGCTTTTCTGGGCATAGCCCACATGGCTGCCCCACAGTTCAGAGCTGAATGCCTGCAACTTTTCTGGGCTGAGGATGCATGCTGCCAGTGGCTCTGCCATTCTGGGGTCTGGCAAGTGGCAGTTTAACTTTCACAGCTCTACTAGGCAGTGCCCTGTGGGGTGCTCCATCCCCACATTTCTCCTCAGAGTCTTTCTGTGGGGGCATCATCCCTCTGGCAGGCTTTGCCTGGGTGCCCCGACTTTCCCCTACTTCTTCTGAGATCTAGGTGGAAGCCTTCAAGCCTCCATGGCTCTTGCATTCTGTGCACCTGCAGACTTAACACCATGAGGAAGGCATTAAGACCTATGGCTTATACCCCCCAGAGCAGCTGTCCAAGTTGTACCTGATGTCCCTTGAGCCCCACTGGAGTCAGAGTGGCTAGGATTCTGGAAGTAGTGTCCTGAGGTGGCACATTACGGCGGTGCTCCAGGCTTGGTCCCCCAAAACAGTGTGTCCTCTTAAGCCTCCACCGTTGTGATGCGCCATCACAGCCTGGGAGATTTCTGAAATACCTTCAAGGCTCCCCCCCTCCATTGTCTTGAATATTAGCAACTTCACATATAATAATGCACTTGGGCAAGTATTAATATAAGATAAATTATTGGAAGTAGAATTTCTGGATCTTAGAGCATATATGTTTTATTTATTTTTTGGCTTTTTTTTGTTTGGAAGTAATTTTAAATTTACAGAAAAGATAAAAGAACAGCATCTACTGTTAACAGTTTGTCTCCTTTGCTTTTTTGTTTTGTTTTGTTTTATTTTGAGTTAGAGTCTTCCTCTGTCGTCCAGGCTGGAGTATAGTGGCACGCTCATGGCCACTGCAGTCTTGACCTGCTGTGCTCAGGCAGTCCTTCCACCTCAGCCTTCCAAGTAGCTGGAACTACAAGTGCACACTACCATGCCTGACTGATTTTTTGATTTATTGTAAAGACGAGGTCTCCTCTCACCTCAGCCTCCCAAAGTGCTGCGGTTACAGGCTTGAGCCACAGCGCCTGGCTTGCCTCCTTTGCTTTATTGCTTGCTCTCTCTTCCTATGTATAGAAGACGTTTTTCTGAACCATTTGAGAATAAGTTGTACATATCATGGCCTTCTGCCCCTAAGCAGGGAAGACATAGACCAGGCAGTTTGTCATTCTGAGGTGGTGTGTCGACTGGAAAACTTGAGGACAATGGGTCTAGACAGCCAACTTCTCCCGAATACAACTATTACAGATTGATCAGCTCCTGTGCATTTCTGCCATTTTCCTGTCTTACTGGGCTTTTCAGTAAAATAGACTCATTTGAGCAAGAGTTCTTCTCTTTTTCCTACTTATGCTTTCTGGGAGATACTCCTGGGTGGAAGAAACATCAGTGTAATCTTGTCAGATAACTATCAGAGTTATAAGCCCTGTGCTTCCCTTCTCTTCTTTTCTTCATATTTGTAGTTGTGTGGGGCAGAGGACTGTGTGTACCTGGGGTCCGAGGGACAATGACTTGTCTTCTCCCTCTTTTCCCTCTGCTAAGTCTGTGCCACTAGGAGAGTCAGCAACTGTCTGCCTCCTGAAGATGAATCTGTGCTGAGTGGTTCCTGGCAGGAAGCAACCAGCCTTCAGGGACCAGCTGAAAGGAAGTGGCCTCCAGAATTAGTCGAAGTTTGCTGGCAAGTGATGTCCCCACTCCCTCCAAACTTCCCTTGGCCAGAGGTTTGTATTTGTGAATATAAGGAGTTTGCGTCGAACCCTAAGGAGTTGGGGTAGGAGAGCATCCGGAGTAAATATATGCTGGTGAGATTTATCACCTCCTCCTTGTTGACCACCAGACATCACCACTAGAAATTCGTTCCCTCTCATTCTTGTACTATGATCACACTGAGCCTTTCAGATATCTGTGTACAGATTTTATTTCTCTTATGAAATTGTTTTAAGATTGTGTCCTCCAAAAGTTCCTTGAGTAAATAAAGCATCATGCAATATAGATGCCCCAAAATTGTTGTATATGTGAACAGACCACAAGGTAAACCCACTATGTAAGGGGAATAGCTGGATGAGCACTTTCTAATCTAGTGTTTCAAGTTAATAAGAACCCCTGGCTCTGGTTGAATACCATCTTTTTTTTTTTTAATAACTACTAGTCCAACCCTGAGAATGGTAGAGATGCCCTTTATTTAATGTAATATAGATTGTTTGGCTGGAGTCCCAAATCTTGGTCTCCATCATCTTACTTAAATGAAGTTTTACAGGATTGGATTAGAGGGAGGGATTCCAAAGAATTACATGCCCTTGTCATGGTGACTAGCCCTTAGTAATGGGAAATTCCTGGGTGGAGATTTTTATTTAACTTGCATTCACAGGCAAGTGAACACTGAGCCCTATCTCCTCCCAATGTTTAACAATCTTTTCTTGATACGTCTACATCTAAAAAATGGGGAAGAAAGACTGGAAACTCGGTTGCTTTGCCCACAAACTGTTTTATTAAGTCATAGTTGAGTTCTGTGCCCCAGCACATCACTGTGGTCTTTGTTGGTTACCATAAGTGAATGGTTGTGCTCCATTATTATGCCTGGAATTAGAGCGGCTGTGACACTGGAGAACTTGATCTCTTATGTGATAATACCAGAACTCCAGTCTTCTAGCATATGAGACACCTCAAGTAATAGGCCAGATGAATCACAGTGTCGTGTGTCACCAAGTTTCTCCTTTGTGGTCTCTTAAGCTTTGCCTTCCAAGTGGCCTGTCCTTTCTGACTCTTCCTTGAAGGTAAAGAATCCTCCACCTGTTGGGGTGAGAAATACTGAGGCCTGAGTCCTGCTCCTTAGAGAGTCTGACTTACTGTTCTGAGGTACATCAGAATAGTCAAGAGCTCCTAGGTGATTCCAACGGGCTGCCAAGGTTCAGAACTACGCTATAGCCAGAGTGTTCCTCTAGTTAATTCTATACTAAAGTGTTCCCTTTTTAGTGAATGTTAGAATTTACAAAATTTTATTCTTTTACATGCTTTAATGATTGTATTGCGTTTTCCTGGTGACCCGGGGAAATAGGCAAGCTGTTGCTTCCAGCATTCCTCATTCTTCACTGGAGTTCTGCAGGAGCCATTGCCTCACTATTTGCTCTCTACCTCATCCCCGGGGTTTCATTCGTAACTTCATGGCAGGCTGGCATTTTGGCAGGACTGACTCTTCCTAGCCACACACATCAAGTGTCTATAAGGGTGCGCTATTTCTCATCTTTGGGAATCTTGCTTTCTGTGTTTTTCAGGAACCTGTTAAAGTGTGCAGAATGCTAAGCCCTGTTGGGTAATGGAAAGCATCATCCCTAGAAGCCCTTTTCTCTCTTCTACCACTGATGAATGCTGTGACTTTGGGCAAATATTTAACATTTTGTTAGAGAACAATATTAACCTACCTGAAGGAATACGCTAGATGGAATGGAAGCCCTTCTTCAGCTATTTCAGTTGTTTCTGGCTAGACTACCATTTCTCATGTGACTTTTATTTTCAATTCAAATCCAGCTTTTGTACCTTTATGTCCTTCAGGTGAGAGACTGAAAATCTGTCACCTGTAGGTCTTGACAACTGATCAAATGTGAACATTGAGAGAAGAGACCAAAGGTATTTTTCCTTTCTTTTCTTTTCTTTTCTTTTTTTCTTCTCTTCTCTTTTCTTTTGAGTCAGAGTCTCATTCTGCTGCCCAGGCTGGAGTGCAGTGGCATGTTTGTGGCTCACTGCAGCCTCTAACTCCTGGGCTCAAGGGATCCTCCTGCATCAGCTTCCCAAGTAGGTGGGACTACAGGCTTGTGCCACCACACCAGGCTAATTTTTAAAAATTGTTTGTAGCGATGATGTCTCATTATGTTGCCCAGGCTGGTCTTGAACTCCTGGGCTCAACTGACCCTCCCACCTTTGCCTCCCAGAGTGCTGTGATTACAGGTGTGAACTCCAGCCTGGAACAGTATTTTCTAAACTTGTTGGATACGGTGAATCTCCTGGGATATTTGTTAAAAATACAAATTCATAGTTTCCACTCGAGACCCAAGAGTCAATCTCCAGAGGTAGGGCCTGGGTAGGCTTCTTTATCAAGTTCTTAAGTGATTCCTGTGATCAGATGAAAGTGGGAAATTACAATATAGGAAATGGGACATAGTTGTGCTCAATAAATTATATCCCACTAACACATTTTATTTTTCTTCTTGGAATTTTACAGCTTAGCTAAGATTCACAACCCAGAATTAGAAGAACAAACACTGTTTGCAAGAGAAAAAAAGCTGAACATTTATTGTATTGTACTTGGAGGACCTTTCAGTCTCTGACACTTAGTGATGGTTATGTGATGCTTAAATGATAGGTTTCTTTTGAACCTGTTTCAGGATCTGTACAATGGGGAACTAAACAGTGGAGCTTGGTGAACATTCTTCTTTTATTTATTTGTTTTTAAGTCGGAGTGAATACCGCTCTTATTGATCGTACGTAGTGGAAATGAGCTACAACGTAATATGTGTCGTGAGGAACGATATCAAGTGAGGAGTTAGCTGGAACAGTTCCTGTTAGTCCGCCAATGGAAAATAGGAAGATAAAGCCTAAAGCTCATAGTATAGTGGGAGATGATTTAATGTTTCCTCCATATAAGGTTGCTGGTTAACTGAACACTTTTACACCTGTAGGGATGGCAATAATTATAGTTACTGATGTAAAATAGACTTGGGTGTCTACATCATTCCTACTGTAAATACATGTTGAGCTCATACGGGTATTATAGTTCAGACTATTCCTGTGTAATCAAAGGGTTCTTTTTTTCCTAAATAGGAGGTTACGATATGGGAGATAATACCAAATCCTGGGAGAATGAGAATGTAAACTTCTGGATGACTGAAAAATCAGAATAAGTGTTGATAAAGGATGGAAGCTCCTCCTCCAGCAGGGTCAAAGAAAGTTGTATTTTGGTTTTGGTCTGTTAATAGTGTGGTGATTCTTGCAGCTAGGACTGGGAGAGAAGTAGAAGTAAAACTGCAGTGATTAGCACAGACCACACAAATAAGGGGGTTTGATATTGAGATATGACTGGAGGTTTCATGTTAATAACAGTTGTAATAAAATTGATGGCACCTAGAATTGAAGATACTCCTGCTAAGTGGAGAGAGAAGATGGTAAGATCTACAGAAGCTCCTGTGTGGGCTAGGTTTCCTGCTAGGGGTGGATAGACAGTTCACAGTTGCTTTGATAGACAGTTGCTTTGTATGGAATACATGTGAGTGCCTTGTACCTTATAGCATAACTGTCATAGGCATATGTAATTACACCTGAAAATTTAAAAAATTTTCACACTGTGGTCACTGCTGGATACATCTCATGATTATATATATATATATATATATATAAATTATTTTTTTTTTTTTTTATTTTATTTTATTTTTTTTGAGTTGGAGTCTCAGTCTGTCACCCAGACTAGAGTACAGTGGCCGCTCCCGGCCACCACAGCCTCGACCTGCTGGGCTCCGGCGATCCTTCCACCTCAGCCTTCTGAGTAGCCGGAATTACAGGCGCGCGCTACCACGCCCGGCTTATTTTTTGATTTATTGTAGAGATGAGGTCTCGCTGCCCAGGCGGGTCTCGAACCTGCAGGCTCAGGCAATCCACTCACCTCAGCCTCCCAAAGGTGCGGGATTACAGGCTGAGTGACCGAGCCCGGCTATTTTTTAATTTTTTTAAAGTAGAAGTCTTACTGTTGCCCAGGCTGGAGTACAGTAGCACAGTCACGGCCGCCTCAGCCTTTCAGGTAGCTGGAACTACAGGTGCGTGCCACCATGCCCAGTTAATTTTTGTATTTTTTGTAGAGACAAGGTCTCACCAAGTTTCCCAGGCTGATCTCAGACCACTGGGCTCAGGCAGTTCTCTCCTAAAGTGCTGGGATTATAGGAATGAGCCACCATGCCTGGTGAAACTTATTTTGGTTTCACTTTGACTTCTACATCTTTCTTTCTTCCTCTGAACAGCATGACATGAATTATGATTGCTTAAAAATATATATACTTTAGTTTTTGGTTGTGAAAGTTTTACATATATAATAAAAAATCTGAGAGAGCATAGGAAGATAAAGTAGAGGAAAGTTATCCATAATGCCAATACTCAGAGTCCCCATCTGTTTATTTTCTGCTTTATTTTATTTCAGCCTTTTATTATGCCTAATTCTTCTGGTTTGTAAACAGTGACCTGACTAGTAAAACTTGAATCTGTACATAGTGCTCATCTTGCTTTATATTTGTTCACCTGAAGCAGGTACCGAATAGAGTATCGAGATATTTCCAGATGTTATAATGGAATGATTCAATAATATAGTCCAAATAGCCATTTACACGGGCACATTCAGTCAGGAAGTCAGTTATTTAATAAGTGTGTATTTTGTGCCAGGCATACTGCCTTGGATTTAGACCATCAACTATCTCTTGGCTCCTTCTTTTCTTGTCAGATTTTATAGTCACCATTCTAGGCTGAGCCAATCCTTTTTTTTTTTTTTGAGTTGAGATCTCACTCTACCACCCAGGCTGGAGTGCAGTGTCACCATCAGGGCTTCTCACAGTATCGACCTCCCAGGTTCAGGCCGTCCTTCCACCTCAGCCTCTCAAGTAGCTGGGACTATAGGCACATGCTACCATGTCCGGCTTATTTTTTTGTAGAGACGAGGTCTCATTGTGTTGCCCGTTCTATTCTCGAACTCTTGGGTTCAAGCTGTCCTCCTGCCTTGGCCCCCTAAAGTGGTAGGAATATAGGTGTGAGCTACTGCATGCTCCAGCCCATTCTTAGACAAATAAAACTGCATGGACCATAGCTAGTTAGTCTACTAAATTCCCTTTTCCCCTCATTTCAATCCGTTGTACATATATAGTTTGAATTAAATTCTTCTAGTGATGTTCTCATGTTATTTTCATAAAGGGGCTTAGACACCTTCATACTTTCAGAATACTTGACCAGCTAACCCCTTCCCCTTCACCAACTTATTTTGTTTCTCGCTGATAGATTCTGCTCATGCCAGGAAAATCTGCACACACTTGTAAATCCTTCTACTTTTGCACCTGAGTTTTCTTCATCTGGAATTCTGTTCCCCTCTTCACTTGGGCAGTTTATGTCCCTGTGCTCTTTCAAAACTCACTTTGAAATTTACTTCTTCCGTAAAGCCTTCTTGTTTGGCTTGCTATACAAGCCGCCAGCATGTTATCTTTTTGTATTTGCTCAAAATGTCATTTTTCAACTATTTACTCACCCAGTGAATATCAAAGACTTGCCATCTATTTTGTTTTCTCCTGCTTTGGTTTGAAAACCTAACTTAAACCAATGTGGACAGTGGTGTTTTAGAGTGGGAAATGGAGACTTTAGTCGGAAGGTGTTTGCTACTGCACATGGCATGCTCGAACTCAACTCACATTGCACCCAGGGTTTTCAGGCCACATACAGGCCTAAGTAAAGACGACAGAATAATCTCTTCACAGAGAAAAAGAATAGCAAATAAAAACACCATCCTCTCATATTTCCATTGTGGAGCAGGGGTTTTGATGGAAAATCCTTTTTGACAGTGGAGGGAGAATCATTGGCATTTATCTTATTCTGTGGGATAGAACTCATTTCTATTTATTTTGCTATTCAGATCATTTGGGAAATCGTTTTCAAAAATTAGCCAGTAGAATTACTGGGAGCTGAGATAAGGATAATTAATTACATTTAAGCTTTTCTTATTTCTCTTTGAAGTTCCTTTTGGATCGGGTTTGTGTCCAACTGGGAGGAGAGCTTTACCCAAGACTGATGTGGAGGAGAAAGGGCAGAGCAACTCAGTGCTGGCATGGGCATCAGTCCTCAGCTACCACTCAGACACTTGATGAAGCCAGCTTTTCCCATATATGCAGAGCTTATTTTCTGCCTTAAGAGTCTTGGCACTGGCCAGGCTCGGTGGCTCAGCATGTAATCCCGCGCTTTGGGAGGCCAAGGTGAGTGAATTGCCTGAGCCTGAGGGTTTGAGACCCGCCTGGGCAACTTGGCAAGACCTCATTTCTACAATAAATCAAAAAAATTAGCCGGGCGTGGTAGCGCACGCCTGTAGTTCCAGCTACTTGGAAGGCTGAGGAGGACGGATTGCCGGAGCCCAGCAGGTCGAGGCTGCGGTGGCCGGGAGTGGCCACTGCACTCCAGTCTGGGCGACTGAGTGAGACTCCAACTCAAAAAAAAAAAAAAAACAAGAATCTCAGCACTAACTTATAAAATAATTTTGTCTCTTTTGTCTTCTAAATAATCTGTGAAAATCCTGAGAATCTGTGTCTGACTCTGAGGTTTAGATAGAGGTCTGACTTTTAGTGTCTAGATTGTCAGGATTTAAGGGCTAATGTCAATGTAAGATACGGAATTAGTCATCTCTTCTTAGGATAGCCAGTCATGTATAAAATACCAAACTGGAAGCATGTTATTTCTTTCCAAAATAATGCTGATTTTTAGAGTAACAAAAGATTTTAAAGGTTGAAAATAATAAAAACATCTGAACCCATGGGAGACTGTCTGAAACCAGTCTAGAACAGTTGTGATTGCTTGTCATAATAGCAGTATGTCAAGAGTCTTGGCAGTTCCTTCCCAAAAACCACAAAATGAGTTAATGATAAGGGCTTGACGTTAGACAGGAAGAGGCTTGGTTGTCATCAAGAAAAGAGAAATTAAGATGACTATAGGGAGGAAAGGGAGGCTGGGCATGGCGGCTCACACCTGTATTCCCAGCATTTTGGGAGGCCAAAGCAAGAGGATTGAGACCAGCCTAGGCAACATGGCGAGTCCTTATCTCTACAATAAATCAAAAAATTGGCTGGACGTGGTGGCACGTGTAGTTGCAGCTACTTGAAAGGCTAAGGCGAAAGGATCGTTTGAGCCCAGCAGGTCGAGACTGCAGTGGCCATGAGCATGACACTGCACTTCAGCCTGGGTGACAGAGTGAGACTCCGACTCAAAAATAAAGAAGTAAATACATAAATAAATACATACATAAATACAAAATAGGAGAGGGAAAGAAATGGGGAAACAGCAAAGTCTCGAAGGACAAAAGGAGGGCATAGATGCTGCAGTTAGATGATGGGATGGAACCAAATTACAGGAAAAAATAGACAAGGTGGAAAAAGAAACCAAGGGATGAGGCGACAACATTCCGACCCCCACCGGGGGCTGCTCTGCCAGCCTTTGGTCTCTGTCTCTCCTGTTGTGCTATGAGTCTCTAGCCCAGGTCTTGGCCCTGTTACTCTGGTACTTTGCCTGTGGCACAGCTTCCTGTTATCAGTAACTCCCAGGGTCCCAGAAGAGGGGCAGGTGAAGACAGATGCCGTGCCAGAAACAAGCACGGCCTCAGACCCTGGAGTGCGTGGATGGTGATGCTGTTACTGCGTCTTTGTCATCCAGACTCCCTTTCTTTTTTCCTTACCTGGTAGAGTACAAGCTCCAGAGGGGACTTCTGTACACTCTGGGGATGGGAGAGACATGGAGGTGGTTGTCTCAGAGCAAGCCTTAGAAATCTCCTCTCACAAAAGGAATTATCTGGCATAGTTGCCATGCTGGTTGTGGAACCATTACCCCAGAGTTGCCCATTTTTATTTGTATGTTGGATATTAGCTCTAATACCTTAACATGACTGTTCAGTGATCAGCCCTGGCATTCTGTTCCTGTTAGGGAACTTTACTAAGAACTGAGGTACAGTTACAGCAATATCTTTATATTCTTAGTAAAATAATTCTTTTTTCTTTTTTTTTTGAGTTGGAGTTTCGCTCTGTCACCCAGGCTGGAGTGCAGTGGCATGCTCATGGCCACTGCAACCTCGACCTGCTGGGCTCAGGTGATCCTTCCACCTCAGCCTTCCAAGTAGCTGGAACTACAGGCACATGCTACCATGCCCAGCTAATCTTTTGATTTAATGTAGAGATGAGGTTTTACCAAGTTGCCCAGACTGGTCTCAAACCCGTGGACTCAGGCAATCCTCTCACCTCGGCCTTTCAAAGTGCTGGGATTATAGGCATGAGCCACCGTGTCCAGCTGAAATAATTATTAGATGTTAGTGATCACCGAGCTCCTCATTTTACAGGTAAGAAAAACACAGGCTTGGGGATGTCAAGTGACACTTAGCCATCTTAGCATTTTAGTGGAGGAGCAGAAATTAGGAATAAGGTCTTCCAAGTTTTAAAAAATAATGCACCATAAAACCTCACTTGTTTCTAAATTCCTAGGATTAGTTTTGGCCTCAAGGAGCAAAGAATCCAAGCAGGCCTAGGGTGTAGGTGATTGGCACAAAGAGACTGAGAGAGAAGCCTGTGGTGGCTTTTGTGACTAAGCTTTGTAGTTCCTGCTTCTGCTGTTAGTGGAGCTGAGCAAGGGGCCTGCAGCTACCCCTAGGCCTGGCTGGTGTCCCATTTTTGAGGCCCCAGAGTTATTTTTAGCCCCAAGGCCTTGGAAGCAGGTGTGGTCCGGGCTTGAAGGCCACGCCTGGAATGTGTTCAAGCCTTGTTGTGCATGTCTACTTAGGAGTTGGGAATAGTGACGAAACCGCTGCACATACTCTGTTGGAGAAATTCGCACTTTTCCATGGAGAGGAATGAAAGACAGACTGTGTTGCATTTGTGATGCCTCAAGCAGGCTTATTTTGGAAACTTTATAAATTGAACCACATTTTAAGAGTATTGGGGCATAGATTCATTAAAAAATACATTAGCTATATTTTTTTGTATTCAGAAGAAATATTCTGTATTAAAAGAGTCTTATCCTAACAGACCTATTTTAAAAGTCTTTATAGTCACAAGTGAGTAATTTAAAGTCTGATTTTTCTCTTTCTTCTCCATCTCAAACATTATTGCTATTTAAAAGAATTCTTTATGGTCTTTTTTTGTGAAGCAGCAAGGCTGTTGCCTCGGGGCTAAACATCAATTTCCATACACTGTAATCGTTCATCTTCTTACCCTGTAACACCAAGACTTTTCTTATCAGTTCCGATGTGGAGTACAGTGGAACCCGCTACCAGTATCTGGATCTGAGTGGATGTTATGCCCGTTACTAATATTTTTTATAATTTCCACAGTTATGGAAAAGAATATAATAATTGCCTAAGTATTATAAAGCTATTGCTATATTTTATATAGATCCATCCTATGTGTTTATGTGTATTTGCATGTATGTAGTTTTTGTTTGAGATTCTACTTTACGTAACTCTTCTGTGATTTGATTTTCTTTTTACAGTTTTTAAACTTTTAAAATTTTTTATAGAGATGAGTCTCCCTATGTTGCTTAGGCCAGTCTCAAAGTCTTGGGCTCAGGCAGTCCTCTCACTTCAGCCTTCCGAGGTGCTGAGATTACAGGCATGAGCTAACGACCCAGTGTGACTTGATTTTTTTATTTCTTTTCTTTCATGACTTGGGGGCTCACTCTGTGTCCCAGAATGGACTGCGGTGGCGTGATCAGGGCTCAGGCAATGCTTCTGCTGCCCCAGCCTTCCCAAGTAGCTGGAACTATAGGTGCTCATCACCGTGCCCGGCTAATTTTTAATTTTTTTTGTAGAGATGAGGTTTTGCTATGTTGCCCAGGCTGGTCTTTAACTCCTGGACTCAAGCAATCCTCCTGCCTCAGCCTCACAAAGTGCTGGGATTACAGGTGTGAGTCACTGCATCCAGCTGATTTTTATTTACTTAATATGACCATTAAGACCATCTTTTTGAGATATTACCTAATAGGTGCAATGTACACTGTTTGGGGGATGGACACGTGAAAAGCTCAGACTTTACCACTATACAATATATCCATGTCACAAAATTACACTTGTACCCCTAAGTCCATTTTTATGGATATCAAGAAGTATACTTTTGGATTGCCTGAGCCCGCGGGTTCGAGACCCGCCTGAGCAGTGAGACCTCATCTCTACAATAAATCAAAAAAATCAGCTGGGTATGGTAGCGCATGCCTGTAATTCTGGCTACTTGGAAGGCTGAGGCGGAAGGATCGCCGGAGCCCAGAAGGTCGAGGCTGCGGTGGCCGGGAGCGGCCACTGCACTCCAGTCTGGGCGACAGAGTGAGACTCCAACTCTAAAAAAAAAAAAAAAAGAAGTATACTTTTACATCGTTGTTTTTAAATGTTGTGTGACACAGTGTTGCAGGATTAAATAGTAACATACAAGCTACTTAGCCAGTCCCTTTCTTACACATGTGGGCGTTTTCCATTATTTTTCATGTGTGTTTTAGTTAAAAGGTGAAGCAATTTCTTTCAAGTCATCTTGCAATTATGTTCAAGAGAATATAATTCAGCCTTCTAGTTTTATTTCAGTATTACAAGATTTAAAATAGGTAAAATTCTGGAGTATTACTACTATAATATAAATTTGGACTTGGAGGGTGGGTGGGTGGGAGGTTTGGTGTTGGTGATTTCTAATTGTATTTCATTACTCTCTCCTACAGCCTTCTGATCCTTTTTGGAAAAACTAAGTTATAACTCATTTCCCATTAGACTGTGATCTAAATTGTCCAGATGTTTACCCTAGTCTAAATACCTTCAGTAATTTAGTTCTGTGTCAGGAGGGCACACCATTTCTTTCATGTAGTGGAATTTTGGGGCTGAGGTGGACTAAGGGTGACATGTGTGGATAAAGGTTACAGACTTCCATTAGTGTTACCGATCCCTTTAATACAGTTACCTAACTTGGAAAGTCCTCGTGTTAAGTATTTGATCTACTTTCTGACAAGGGAGCACCTTGAAAGCCTTTTCCTTTATTTTAATGTAATGATCTTTTAAAGTATTTCCTTGTATAGATTTTTGCAAGCATATGTCCTGCTTAACATATCTGATATTTTACTACCTTCCATGCTATAAAATCAAGATTCTCTTAGCAGATACAACACATTTGTGGGATTGGAAGAATTGTATTGAAATAATATTAATAGTAATCTTTCTTGTTATAGTATTTTTTTTTCATTTCTTTGTCAAGAAATGCACTAATACAGGAACCACAGGTTTTCTCTTTGTAGTTTTAAGGAAGAAACTGTACTAAACTTTAATATATACATATGTATGTATATATATGTATTTTTTCTCCCCCACCCCAAAGTTAAAAGTTCAGTTGCCTGCCTCAAAAGCAAAGGTAACAAAAACAAAAACATACAAATTGGATTACATTAAACTGAAAAGCTTTGCACAGCAAAGGAAACAGTCAACAGGGTGACAGCTTATGGAATAGGAGAAGATATTTGCAGGCTATACATATAATAAAGAGTTAATACCCAAAATATATAAGGAACCCAAACAATTTAATTGCAAGAAAACAAATAACCTGGATAAAAAATGGGCAAAAGACCTGAATAGAAATTTCTCAAAGAAGACATAAAAACGGCCAACAGGTAAATGGAAAAATGTTCACGATCACTAATTATCAGGGAAATGCAAATCCAAACCATAGTGAGATGTCATCCCACTCTTGGTAGACTGGCTCTTATCAAAAAGACGAAAGATAAGTGTTGTTGAAGATGTGGAGAAAGGGGAATCCTCATACACTGTTGGTGAGAATGTAAATTAGTATAGCCATTATGGAAAACAGTATGGAGTTTTCACAAAAAATTAGAAATATTGGGTGATAAGGGAGAAAAGAAAAAAAAAATTAAAAACAGAACTACCATATGATTTAGCAATTCCACTACTGGATATATAGCCAAAGGAGGTGAAATAAGTATATTGAAGAGATATTTGCACTCCCATGTATATTGCAGCAGTATAATAGTTATGGAATCAACCTAAGTATCAGCAGATAAATTGATAAAATATGGTATATAGACACAATGGGATACTATTCAGCCATAAAAACAAGGAAATCTTATCCTTTGCAACAACAGAGATGAACCTGGAGGAGATAATGTTATGTGAAATAAACTAGGCACAGAAAGACAAATACCACACGATCTTATTCATATACGGGAGCTAAAGAAAGTTGATTTCATAGAAGTACAGAGTAGAATGATTATCAAAGGCTGGGGTGGCTGAAGAGAGGGGAAGGTTGGGAGATGTTGGGCAAAAGATAAGTAATTACAATTAGATTGGAATAAGTTTAAGAGATCTATTGCACAGCTTGCTGACGATAATGACAATATATTCTTGAACAATACAAAGAGAGTGGATGTTGAAGTGTTCTTATCCCCAAAATGATAACTATATGAGGTAATATACTTTAGCTTGAGTTGACCATTCCATATATACTTAAACACCTCATGTTGTGTGTGATAAATATATACAGTTGGTTTTTTTTTGTTTTTGAGTTGGAGTCTCACTCTGTCACCCAGACTGGAGTGCAGTGGCCACTCCCGGCCACCGCAGCCTCCACCCGCTGGGCTGGAACTACAGGCGCATGCTACCACGCCCAGCTAATTTTTTTGATTTATTGTAGAGATGAGGTCTCGCCAAGTTGCCCAGGCGGGTCTCGAACCCGCAGGCTCAGGCAATCCACTCACCTCTGCCTCGCAAAGCACGGGATTTCAGGCTGAGCCACCAAGCCCGGCTAATATATACAGTTTTATCTGCCAATTCAAAAAGTTCGATTTCCTGGAAATGCAGCATTTCCTGTAGATATATTCCAGCATTTCTAGTTCTGAAGAAAGTCTGAGCACCTGCCCACATTACATCTTTATTGTATTTGCCCAATTCAGCATTGTACTGGCCAGTGTATTCACTGGCCTCAAGCCTTTGACAGAGAACTCTACAGTCTTCCAGGTATCCACAAGGCTCACTCTCTCACCTCACTCATGATTTTCACTTAAGCGATACCATCCAGGTACCTTCTCTGAATATTCTGTGTAAGTTTTTAACCCTCCCCCCATGTCCCTAGTTTCTTCCCTGCTTTATTTTTTCTCCACAGTACTTATCACTCTGTCATAGAAAATGTGTTTGTTGTTGTTGATTATGTGTCCCCGTCACTAAATGAGAAACTCCAGGAGGGCAAGAATTTTTGCCTCGTGAATTTGTAACCAAGCAATACATTTATAATTTATTAATTAGGATGAACAGTTTTCTCTGACGACTGCATTTTCACAGCAGTGCCTGGCCATGTAGTAGGTGCCCAGGAAGTACTTGTTGGTTGACTGAATGAGTTATAGTACGGCCTGATGAGTTAAAGTGGGTCTGGCAGACGCTCAGGAAAACCAGATGCACAAGTTAATCCCCATATGACCTCTGTTTGGCTTGTTCCTCAATCTCTCTTCTGCCTGCAGTTTACCTTTCTCAAAAATATCCTTTTAAAAAACATTGTCTCCTCAACTCTCAGACTAAACCAGCCCCTGGCCACATTTCTTTTTGCTTAGCCACTCCTTCCAGGGAGACTTCCATCCACTCTCCCTGAAGGCCACCTTCATACCTGGACTTCTCCCCTCATGAGTAGGATCCTTTGCTTTCAGGCAGCATGGCAGGAGGAAGCATTAACTGCAGGGAGCTTTGTGTGTCTAGGAGGAGTGTACCTAGGGGTGCCTAGGACAGGATATGGGACAGATAGAGGGAAAGAGGAAGGTCGGAAGGGGGAAGCCGGAGGAGGGCTCAGCTGGATCAGGGAAGGGGAAGCTGGTGAAACAGGTGATTAGAAACAGGAAGCAATACTGAGAAGATGGAGACTCCAGGAGAGCCAGTACTGAGAGTGCAGTGTATCTTGCTCTGCAGAAGCTCAGTGAGAGCTTCCCCCAGATTTGGCTTCTGCCTGGACTGGCCTGTATCTATAGTTTGTCTTGGAAAGAGGCTGCTGTTCCATCCTTTATCTGTGGGTCCTTGAGATGTATGTAAGCAACGTGAACCTCTGGTTGGAGTGGGTGCTTTCAACAGGGCTGTGTGTCAGTGAGAGGTGGTTGGGTTTTACGATGCAAATAACTGCTCTCCGTGTCCGGTACTATCTAAACAGTTTTGCTTCAGTCTATCCCATAACTGCTACCACTTGTCAGAATATGTGTCCTCAACTTTGGGGTAAGGAAATTGGTCAAGACATGAATAGGCAACTAAAAAACACATTGGTTTTTTTGTTTTTTAGTTGGATATAGTTGCCAAGTATCAGACCTCAGAATTCCTATCAAGTTTCTGTTT
Source organism: Cephalopachus bancanus (assembly GCA_027257055.1). Lineage (NCBI taxonomy): Eukaryota > Metazoa > Chordata > Mammalia > Primates > Tarsiidae > Cephalopachus > Cephalopachus bancanus. The sequence continues at coordinate 2,594,377 of JAPVLO010000406.1, read as the reverse complement.
ACCCACAGCATATGAGATAAAGTTGCTTTAATATCTGTAGAATTGAGATAGCCAAAGCCTAAAGGGCTTCTCTTTGCTTCCAGACACCATAGCCCCATCATTTCCCCCCTGATGATTTGTTCAGTTTTTCCTGTTACGGAAAGTCCGTGTTTCAAGCTCTGCTGAAAGGCTGTTTGGTGTATCTTGTTGCCTGTTTCTTCAGTTTTATTGGAGGGAAAAAATTGAAGTCTGGCTTGTAGTTTAATAAAAGTAAACTTCTCACCTGATTATATCCTTTCCGAAAACTCTCTGAGAATTTGAACTGGAGCTCTAGCCCAAGGAAACAAAGCTCAGTCCTCCTCCTCCCTGAACAAGCCGTTTAAGTACCCCGTAGCCGTAGGATTCTTTTCCTTCCCCTGATAATGTCTCTTTGTAAAAGCAAGTGTTTAACGTGGATGTGTGTCTCTCTGGGAATTGCAGCTGCCTCGTGGCACCCACTTTGCAGCCCATCAGGGTGTTCACAGAGCCCCAACCTTAACCTATCTGCAGTGGGCCTTGGGAGTGGGCATTTTAGAGTCCCGGTGCCCGGTAGCAGATGAACTGTTGCCATTGGCAGAAAATCACCCATAGGAGGAAGGGGAAAAATTGTGTTTGAGAAAGGTCTTCACCTTTGTTCTAAGTGGGATATATCCAGTGTCAGGGTGACTGACTTAGAAGCCAGGATCATGCTCGGGAAGTTGAAGAGAAACATGTCCTATCTAGGAAAAAGAGGAAGCTGTTTAATAAAATCCTTTAAAAATAATCTTAATCTTAAAAAAAAACTTTTCTAGTTGAGCATTCACTTTGAAGACTATAAGTACTGAAGAAAATCAAAGCAAAACATCTTCCTTTTAACTCATTAGTCTAATGGTAAATATTGGTTTTTATATGATTAGACTTTATTTTGTTCTTTTTTTTTTTTGAGTCGGAATCTCACTCTGTCACCCAGACTGGAGTGCAGTGGCTGCTCCCGGCCACCTCAGCCTCGACCTGCTGGGCTCCGGCGATCCTTCAGCCTCAGCCTTCCGAGTAGCTGGAATTACAGGTGCACGCTACCACGCCCAGCTGATTTTTTGATTTATTGTAGAGATGAGGTCTTGCTGCCCAGGCGGGTCTCGAACCCGCGGGCTCAGGCTATCCACTCACCTCAGCCTCCCAAAGGCATGGGATTACAGGCTGAGCCACCAAGCCCGGCTTATTTTGTTCTTTTAATTAAAACAGGCCCCGCTTGTTTTACCTTGTCATCAGAATCGACTTAGACTTACAGTTCTTAAACATAACCAATTTAGTAGCGTAGTATACTTCACTGATATACTATATTTGTGTAGAGTGGGATATAGAGTGAATTCAAGAAATAAAACTCCAGTGATTTCCAGTATAAAGTCATAGATACATTTCCATAGGTAACTGAATGGAATTTAAAACATACAAAAACACAGAAAATTTTTTAAAACTGTGTGCGTGTGTTTCTTTCTTTTCTTTTTTTGAGTGGGGGGGTCTTACTCTCTTGGCCAGGTTGGAGTGCAGTGACACGATCATGGCTCACTGCAGCCTTGACCTCCTGGGCTCAGGCAGTCCTTCTGCCTCAGCCTCCCAAGTCACTGGGACTACAGGTGCACACCTCCACACCTGGCTAGGTTTTTAATTTTTTTTTGTAGAGACAAGGTCTTGCTATGTTGCCTAGGCTGTTATGTTAATATTAAATGTTATAAAATATAAAGCAAAAATCATTGACTGAAATACAAAATATACCAGAAATGACATTTCTTTAGATTTGCTTATTTTGTTCCATGATCTGAATAGTCATTTTGTTATTCTAAAATGTTGCCTCAGCCTATCTTTGTCCCTAGGTAAATAAAGTATTTTAAAACCTTTATTTTGCACATGGAAAACAGTGCAATTATTTGTTTAGTAGCCCTGGTTATGATTACTAGGTTTTGTATGATAAATACTGCCTCACGGACTTTAGGGTAACCTTTAAAAGGCAATTTCCATAATTCCATGAGTGTACATTGTCAGATTTTTACTTTCTTTTAGGCCAAGAGTTGTTATAGAGTATACTTTCTAATCAGAATACCACAAAACACTTTGCTGACCTTTTGAGCACACAATTTATGAATTACTCATTAGCTTTTAAGTACCCTGGTAAACAGCTGATTGAATAGGTGTATTTCTAGGGGAACAGGCAAGTTACCTTTTAAGGTTCAGAATTTCTACATGTTTTATTTAGATTTCCAGAAGTGCATATATACATGAACAGATGTATTCATTTTCTAATTAAATGTTGAAAAAAATCACATTGAAGTAAGTGAAAGAAAAAGCAAGATGCAAAACAGTATATATACCGTTTTGAACAAAGAAGGAGAAGGAAAAAAAATATATATATCTGTGCTTTATCTGTATTCATTTAAGGAAAAGTCTTTGGAACTGGGCACAGTGGCTCACACTGTAATCCCAGTACTTTGGGAGGATGAGCGATGGATGGATTGCTTGAACCCAGGAGTTCAAGATCAACCTGGGCAACTAAGTGAGACTTCATTTCTACAAAAGATTAGCTGGGTGTGGTGATGAGCGCCTATAGTCCTAGCTCCTTGGGAAGCAGAGGTGAAAGGATAGCCTGAGCCCAGGAAGTGGAGGCTATGATGAGCCATGATCGTGTCCCTGCCCCCTGCCTGGGCAACAGAGCAATACCTCAAATCAAAAAAAAGAAAAAAAAAAGAAAGAAAAAAATCTTCAGAAGGAGCTGCTAACAGCCTTCTAGTTAGAGGGCATGGCTGGGACCTATGCAGAAAGAGGAGACATATACGAGGAGGATTTAGAATAAATCTTTTTTTTTTTCATTTAAATATCTTTGCTGGGGTTTCAATATAATAGCTATTTTTAACACCTTTATTGAGATGTAAGTGACATACAACCATACATGTTCATAGTATGTATATATTTTTAGACTCCAATTTTTTGAACCATATGGGTATATTATCTAGTAAAAATTGAACAAAATTAATCAAAACTTTAAAAATTGGCTAAGTAATATTGCTAAATGGGCAGAAACTGGAAACATCTCCCCTGAAAACCAGAATAAGACAAGGCTGCCCACTCTTACCCCTCTTGGTCAACATTGTGTTGGAAGTCTTAGCTAGAGCAATTAGGCAAGAGAAAGAAATCAGGGGTATCCAAATAGGAAAAGAGGAAGTCAAGTTATCCCTCTTTGCTGACAATATGATCCTATACCTCGAAAATCCAAAAGAATCTGTCAAAAACCTGCTTGTACTCATAAAGGACTTTGGCAAGGTCTCGGGGTACACAGTAAATGTACAAAAGACAGTTGCATTCTTATACACCAACAACGAGCAGGTGGAGAACCAAATAAAAAGCACGATCCCATTCACAATAGCCACACAAAAAATGAAACACCTTGGCATCTTCCTAACCAGAGAAGTGAAAGACCTTTACAATGAGAACTACAAAACCCTGCTCAAAGAAATCCAAGAAGATGCAAACAAATGGAAAAATATTCCATGTTCATGGATAGGAAGAATCAACATTGTTAAGATGTCCATCCTACCAAAGGCAATCTATAGATTCACCACAATACCCATTAAATTACCAACATCATTCTCAGACCTGGAAATGACAATACAGAAATTCATATGGAAACATAAACGACCATAAATAACCAAAACAATCCTTAGCAAAAGAAACAAAGCAGGAGGTATCACACTTCCAGACTTCAAACTTTACTATAAAGGCTACAATAATCAAAACAGGCGGGTATTGGTACAAGAACAGGTGTACGGATCAGTATAGAGATTCCAGAAGCAAAATCTCAATTTCTCAACCAACTCTTCTTTGACAAAGCCTCCACCAACAACCACAGGGGAGAGGAGAACCTATTCAGTAAATGGTGCTGGGATAATTGACTGATCACATGCAGAAGATTGAAACAGGACCCCTACCTATCACCTATACAAAAATCAACTCTAAATTGATCAAAGACCTAAACGTAAAAACTCAAACTATAAGAATCTTAGAAGCCGGGCTCGGTGGCTCAGCCTGTAATCCTGCGCCTTTGGGAGGCTGAGGTGAGTGGATTGCCTGAACCCGCGGGTTCAAGACCCACCTGGGCAGCGAGACCTCATCTCTACAGTAAATCAAAAAATCAGCCGGGTGTGGTAGCGCATGCCTGTAATTCCGGATACTTGGAAGGCTGAGGCAGAAGGATCGCCGGAGCCCAGAAGGCGAGGCTGTGGTGGTCGGGAGCGGCCACTGCACTCCAGTCTGGGCGACAGAGTGAGACTCCAACTCAAAAAAAAAAAAAAAAAAAAGGAATCTTAGAAAATGCAGGAGACACTCTTATGGAAATTGGAACTGGCAACCAGTTCCTGATCAAAACCCCAAGTGCCCATGACACAAAAGATAAGATAGACAAGTGGGACCTCATCAAACTGAAAAGCTTCTGCAAAGCCAAAGAAACCAGCAAGAGAGCAGAGAGACAGCCCACAGAATGGGAAAAAATATTTGCCAAGTGTATATCTGGCAAAGGCCTAACATGTAGGATCTACAAGGACCTCAAACATGCTGAAAGGAAAAAAACCAAATAGCCCCATTCAAAAGTGGGCAAAAGACATGAATAGACACTTCTCAAAAGAAGATAGATGAATAGACACTTCTCAAAAGAAGATATATGAGCAGCCAACAGACACATGAAAAAGTGCTCAGCCTTAGTAATCATCAGAGAAATGCAAATAAAAACCACATTGAGATACCACCTAACCCCAGTAAGAATGGCCATCATCAATAAAACAAACAACAACAGATGCTGGCGAGGATGTGGAGAAAAAGGTACGCTTCCGCACTGCTGATGGGAATGCAAACTAGTGCATCCTCTTTGGAAGACAGTGTGGCGATTAATGAAAGAACTAGAAACTGACCTTTCATATGGCCCAGCAATCCCCCTATTGGGAATATACCTGGAGGAACTCAAATCATTCTACAAAAAAAGATACCTGCACATGCTTATTTATTGCAGCACTTCACAACAGCAAAAACATGGAACCAACCATGCTGCCCATCAAAACTGGACTGGATAAAAAAACGTGGTTCATATACACAATGGAGTACTTTGCAGCCATAAAGAAGGACAAACATATGGACTTTGCAGCAACTTGGATAGATTTAGAGTGTATCATACTCAGTGATCTATCACAGAAACAAAGAACAGAAGCGGACGTTGAACAATTATCATAACACTGTAAGAAAGGGACTGGCAGTAGTGGGAAACTGCCAGGGGACGGGGGTGGGATAGGCAGTTAAGGGAAACTGCCGGGTGAGGGGGGGCACACCTCATTAACAAGGGTACCTGCATAATGAACATTTGTATACCTGACTCTGAATTGTACCCCACATCTTTAAAATAAAAAAAATTAAAGGTTAAAAAATAAATTAAAATAAAAATTGGCTAAGTAAGTAGATAAATAGTGAAGCTGATCTGCCCTGGACTTTGTTCTATGCACTTGGGCCTCTGCGGTTCAGTTTAAGAATTTTTATTCCTTTTGACTTTTTGTAGAGATTTGGGGTACAATTAGCGTGGCGATGTTGCAAACAATAAAATATTCTATTGTCATCTTTGAAACCCTACCTGATGCAAAAGCTTTTGAAAACAAAACAACGAGTACAGCAAAATCTTTAGAATTAGAGTTTTAGCCAAGATGAGGTTTTAACCAGAATTCTCTAGCTGTAATAAACGAGGTTAAGGCCATCGCTACCTCATTCTCCACGACCCCTTGGCAGGGCTTTGCCTCTCAAATAATCAACTGAGGACTACAGACAATGAGACCTGGGCGTCAGGGTGTAACAGGAGGGCTCCAGCTGGCCTTGGTGCTCGCTGAGAGGGGGTAATTTAATCCTCACTTCACTCACCCCTTTGCTTCAATTACATCCTCATATTCGAGTCACTTTGACCAGGCCTATTTTGGGTCAGGGAAAGGGTCTTTTTGTCTCTGTAACTACTGAGTGATCAGGATGGCCAAGCAAACTGGCAAGAGTGACTATCTTCTGCTCCGTAGACCAGTTTGCCACGGCCTATCTTTGGACATCTGAGATTTGGCTGACAGGCAGCAAAGAGAAATCTTTCTCATTCAACTTTTGCATGTTTGTCGTCTTCTCCCTCCTTTTGTCCCTTGATCTGCTAACCCACATAATTGCTTTGTCCCATCCGGATTTTATCATTGAGAGGAACCAATCAGACGCAGAGACCCAGTGCCATTGTTGGAATCAACCTGCTCCTGTTCTCGGATTTCCGCTTTCTGTGCCACCCCGGCACCCTCACGGACAGGTCACGTCATTCTTTCCCAGTACAGTTCCATTATGGGAACAGGCACTTGGGGAAAACGGGGTAATCCAGTAGTAGAAGCCCTGATTTTGGAGCCAAACAATCTAAGTACGGACCTTACATTGTCATGAACTGTGCCACTGAGGCAGGCAGCACTTGATTCAGTGCTGTAGCTTGACAGGCGCTTTGCAAAAATTTATTAGTGGCTCGACTAGGACAAAGTCTCTGTTCCAGTTTCTTTAGTTGAAAATAGAGATGACTTTTGTACTTTGCTGCCTTTAAATACATTAATGTAATGAAGCATGTTTTTTGGAAAACAAGAAATGGACATGCAATGTGTTAAATGGAGCTGATTTGTAAAATGTGGGGTAACTGAGATGGCATCTCAGGTGCCTTCTAACTCCATGCATGTCAGTCTTTGTGAGAAAGGGCACAGCTTTGTTGCAGCTGGACCACAGGAGGATGGAATTACATCTGTTTTCATCCGTGAGGGATGTCTCTTAGATTCCAGATGCAAGCCAGCTTTGTTCGCCTTTGGTATCATTAGAGGACGTTTCCTCCTTTCTCTATATACCGTGTAGTTGCCTTTTTACTTGCAGGCTTTCAATAGATGAGGTAATTCTGTCTTCAGAACAAACTTTGAGGAGACAAGACCATGATAATATCTATATTCATATTTGATGAGGAAACTGGTTGAGAGAGGTTATGCGATTGGTCCAAAACTACATAACAGGCAAATGGCAAGTCTCCTCCTCTTTACACACTGCTCATTCTCACTTCTCGCTGGGTGCCTTAACTGCTAATTTGTAAGTGTAAAATTAGGGTATAACTCAAAAATGTCTGAAAGCTCTTATCATCCTGATCTGAAATCAGTTAATCAAATATTTAATTAAAATCATTTCAAAACAAGGAGGATTTTACTTCCTTTAATAATGTACATTGAGCGTCATGTGTCCCAAGCACTGGTGGGAGGAATATAATAGAGTCCTTGCCATCAGTGTATCCTCTAGAATTTGAATGCCGAAAGTAGACATCTAGTTTTATGTAGTAGAGGATTTTGTATAAGCAGAGATGGCACAGGTGGGCAGGAATCTCAGAATTTTAAAGGTCAAGGTGAGGTCCAAGCAGTGAGCACAAAACTCCAACTAGTGTTAGTTAGAAAATGGTTGATTAAAGGAGCTTGGCAAGAACAGGGAAGCACTGGGTCCATCTTTAAGGGCGATGATGTCTGGGTTGCTCACTGACAGTCCCAGGTTAAGGGGTGAGATTTTTAAGGCTGAGAGTCTGTGATTCTCTGAAGAAGGAAGTTTGAAGAACTCAGGCTAGGGGCGATGGGCGTGGGAAGGATGCAGGCCAGGGTCATAGCTGTGAGAACGCCTCAGGTGGAGCTGGGCACACCACAATCCCCAGGAACAGCTCAGCAGGTGCTGTGTCAAGCATATCAGCCGTTTTTATCTTTCCTCTTCCTTAAAAGGTAGCCGAAATTTACAGAACCTCCTGTTGTCCTGCATCTTCACTCTTCCATTAGGGCAATTTAAAAGGGCTACTGTCTGTGCCCTGGTGCTTGTGTGTGCTTGTGTGTGCACACACACCCACTCATCACAGTCATTCTCCAGCCATCAGAAAAAAATTTTTTGTCCTGATAGCATGAGATTACTAACTTGGCCCTAGGCTGCTGCAGTTCTTTGTGCTGTTTTCAATAAATAAGCAAATAAGATGGAGGAAAACCATTTGGAATAAGACTACTTGAAGCAGCTTTTTATAGCCCTTTTAATTTTATACTACAGGTCATTCAGTTCTGGGCCCCAGGTGATTGTTATTGATGGATATGTCTTGTTTTGTTTTCTTTGAGTTTTTTACATTTTGAAGCAAAACTGAATGAGCACTAGCACATTTTTCTGAAGCCATACCTATTTTTCCGTTTTGTTTGTTCAAATGAATCAGTGCATCAAGTATGGAATTAGATTAATGGAGTAAATATTATGAATCATACACTCTCTAATCTGATGCTCTTTCTTCTTTTTTTTTGACCTCTTGTTTTGTTTTCTGTCTTTCTCCGTGTAGGCTTTCAGTCCAGTGTAAAGCTGTTGGAGCGAGGGAGCAAAGGTAAAGAATGATGTAATGCTCTGGCCGCCCCAAAGCATCTTTTGTTGTGGGATGGTTATTCCAGTCATCTCTTTATGAATCAAATGTGAGGGACTGCTTTGTGGACGGAGTCCTTTGCAAGAGCACATCAACGGGAAAGAGAAAGAGACATTCACTTGGAGGGCTCTTGCTGAAAATGGGTTTAACTCTCCTTTTGCCAGTCACCACCAGCCTGACCTCATACATTTTTAGTACAATGGAGTTGCTGAGCCTTTGAGCACACCATCATTACATCATCGTGGCAAATTAAAGACGGAGGTGGAAAAAGAGGACTTATTGTTGTCATGGCCCATGAGATGATTGGAACTCAAATTGTTACTGAGAGGTTGGTGGCTCTGCTGGAAAGTGGAACGGAAAAAGTGCTGCTAATTGATAGCCGGCCATTTGTGGAATACAATACATCCCACATTTTGGAAGCCATTAATATCAACTGCTCCAAGCTTATGAAGCGAAGGTTGCAACAGGACAAAGTGTTAATTACAGAGCTCATCCAGCATTCAGCAAAACATAAGGTAAATGCTTTCATTTTTGCCTTTTTCAAACAAATGCACACACTGAATGGGGAATGATTTTAATTGAACCCTACTTTTTAAGTGGAGAAAGTAATTTCAGGAAGTTTTGGTTGCTTTTTACATTTTGGTACTTTGTGATACCTCAAAATAATTTACTAACCATATTGTGACATTCAGGGGTATACATTCTGTATACCCTTTCTTAAGTATACAGAAGGGGTAACTTGCCTTAATTTAGACAAGTGCTGTGTTTTCCTCTGGCTTGCTGACATTATTTAATCAATTTAAACATTATATTATCTTGAAATTTACTGAAAAGGAAGTCATTCTTTTCAAGTTCTTTGGGAAGAAAGTAAGAACTAATTATTGGAAGTGCTTTTTATATGTGGTAACATTGGTCAAGACTTAAGGGGTATTAGCTTCAAGAAAAGTTATTCTTGGGATACCAAAATTTGTCTGTGTGGTAGAGAAAGCTATTTCTTTTTTTCGGGAATAAAAATGAGCTCATGTTTTAATTTTAATAAGCGATTGATATCTTTTGTTGTTATGTAGAAACCATTTAAAATGTTTCTTTAGATCAAGGGCTATGTTTATTTTACATATTATTTGGTTTATGAGCTTTATTCTTTTTTTTCTTTTTTTTTGAGTTGGAGTCTCACTCTGTCGCCCAGACTGGAGTGCAGTGGCCGCTCCCGGCCACCGCAGCCTCGACCTGCTGGGGCTCCGGCGATCCTTCCGCCTCAGCCTTCCCAGTAGCCGGAATTACAGGCGCGCGCCACCACGCCTGGCTGATTTTTTTTTTTTTTTTATTGTAGAGATGAGGTCTTGCTGCCCGGGCTGGTCTTGAACCCGCGGGCTCAGGCAATCCGCTCACCTCAGCCTCCCAAAGGCGCGGGATTACAGGCTGAGCCATCGAGCCCGGCTGAGCTTTATTCTTTTATAGTGTCAAGTATTTAAAACTAAGGAGTTCTGAGCCTATTTGCATAGAAGTAGCATCAGTTTTGCCTTTTAGAAGTTGATTTTTATGAGCACTCAAACCCTTCGTATGCTAAGTTAATTCTGTAAATTTACTGAATCTCATTTTTATTCGAATTATTATTTCCTTGAAAACTGGAAGCAGTTATTTGCTTCAGTGCCAGAGTATGTGAGGTCCTACTTTTATGAGATGGTTTTTCTCACCTTCTTTCCTAACAAGCCTCATGTTGGCATTTCAGGTTGACATCGATTGCAGCCAGAAGGTTGTAGTTTACGATCAAAGCTCCCAGGATGTTGCCTCCCTGTCTTCAGACTGCTTTCTCACTGTACTTCTGGGTAAACTGGAGAAGAGCTTCAACTCTGTTCACCTGCTTGCAGGTAAGGCTGGTGACAGAATCTAAAGGACTTGCAATGTGATTGGGCTGTATGAGTAAACAGTGTTTCACAATGAGCTCAAAGTACAGTCGATCATCACAACTTTGATGTGAAAAATGATTTATTGATAGCTTGTGATTGGTGTAATTGTTCTGTTTAACTTGAATACAGTCATTCTTCCACATTGGTCAGTATATTTTAGACTTAGCTCAAGTGCCTCTTCACTTGGTGTTTATTAGCTAGAAGTGCCACGTAGACTCGTGTGCCCATATGGCTAGCCCAGAACCAGTTGTTTCTGTCCGAGGATTTCCATTCACCTATTATTCAAGAACACCAAATGATCTACATCTCAGCTCTGCTGTTAGTTCCCTCCCCTGTGGCAAGAACCAGACTAGTATTATGGTGGCAAACGCTTATTAAACATTTATACTTAAAGTGGACTTCAGAGATAAGGTCACCTTTCTGGGCATTATCAACAATGAAATAGGGAGAAAATAGGTGCAGAATGTTTCCTCTAATAATTAGGGAGACTATTTTATTTTTTTAATATTTATTTATCTATTTATTTATTGAGTTGGAGTCTCACTCTGTCGCCCAGACTGGAGTGCAATGGCATGTTCCTGGCTACCACAGTCTCGACCTGCTGGGCTCAGGTGATCCTTCCGCCTCAGCCTTCCAAGTAGCCGGAACTACAGGCACACGCTACCACACCCGGCTAATTTTTTGATTTATTGTAGAGACGAGGTCTCACCATGTTGCCCAGGCTGGTCTCGAACCTGTGGGCTCAGGTAATCCTCTCACCTCGGCCTCCCAAAGTGCTGGGATTATAGGCTTGAGCCACCGCGCCCGGCCAGGGGGACTATTTTAAAAAACATTTTTACTTATGTGTTTTTATTTGTTTTTACAATTGAAAAAAAATCTCAATTTACGAATACTAAACAAATAGATGATTTTCTAAAGTGCATAGGATCCTTGACAACATAGTGAGACTATGTCTCTATAAAAATAAGAAAATTAGCCAGGCATGGTGCCTAGCCTGCCAGGGACTCGGGAGGCCGAGATGGGAGAATTGCTTGAGTCCAGGAGGTAGAGACTGTAGTGAGCTGGGATCACACCACTGCACTCCAGCCTGGTTGAGAGAATGAAACCCAGACTCAAATAAAATAAAATAAAATAAAGTGCATGGGAAGGACCAAATATTTTACGAGAGGGGACCACCTCCTCCCCCTAAAAAAACCACGGAATTATTTTTTTGGAGGGTGGGCCCCTTGTAGGACAGGCTTCCCGTGCTAGGTAAATGTTCTAGGAACCCATTGACATCAGCGTACCAGCTAGCGTTGTTGTGAGAGGCTGCGTTCAGCTTCAGTACGTTTTTTTTGGAGATTCTTTCAGCATGTTTGCCCATTACCTGATGGGTGATTTATGAGCACACCTGCCCACACCACGCTGAGTGTTCAGCGTTTTTTGACCAAAAGCGTGATGACCCCTGCCCCCACCCGATCTCACCCTGAGCAACTTTGTTTCCCTGGATAAAAAAAGTCCTTAAAGGGAAATGTTTTACCAATGTGGAAGAAGTGAAACATGGCAGAAGCACTAGAAGGCATCAAAATTGACAAGTTGAAAACTTCTTTGAGCAGTGGAAAAAGTGTCTCGGTAGGTATATTGCATCAAACAGAGAGTTCTTTGAAGGTGACTCAAGTTTAAGCACAAGAATAAATGCACAATTTTTTATAAATAAATTCCAGGGCTTTTGGGTCCCCCTTATTTATCTCTCCTGAAGAAGGGCAGTGTGAGAGCTCCATCTAATCGAATTCCAAAGCAGGCTGTTCATCCTTTGCTTCTCTTGTTTTGCAAGTGAAAATCCTTTCCTTTGCCCTGTATGGTTTGACAGTGCACAGTCACCTGAACATAATGCTGCAGTGTCAGCCAGCATTAGGCAAGAGTGCTTTTACAGATTTGACCTAAGAAAGACAAAATAGTGATATTCACACTTTTGGTATTTTGTTGCAAGGAGGGTCCAGGGAACGTGATGTTATTAGCAATTGTTAAAAGTATAAACATTTCAGTTTTAAGGGAGTGGGCTCAATGAATGGTTGGTGTGTTAACACTTTTTAACTCTTTGCAGCTTTAGATAAATATTTCCTTGTCTCCGTTTCTCTCTCATAAGTTTTTGCTTCAGTTCTCTCAGAACAAGGATAATCTCTTTCAGATCATCTAGAAACACACTTTCCATTGATGCTGGAATTCTGTCTGATCTTTCTATTAGTGTCCTTAAGTGAAGCCAGCTTGTCTTATCTAGGATATAGTTTTCAGAATTGTATAACTGAGAGATATAATATTAGGTTCTATCTCTGTTGATACGCACATTCTTTTACTGGGAATATAGGTGCGTTAAATAGAAAAATTACTATTAGTGTTCCATTAAGCTAATTTGGTGAGTTTAGGAGCTCATTTCAGGTTTCATGCAGCCACTGTGTGAGGGACTTTATCTTGGAATCCTGTTAATGGGATCCGGGGTTTTCTTAAAGAGGCTTTATACCAAGATGTGCTTCACAACAGAGTGATTACTTCACCTGCTCGTTTGAGACATTTTCCCCTCTAGGGACTGGACAACTTGGCTAAGCAGACAGGACTTCAGAGGGATTAACTCACACTGAGTTTCAAGTACAGGCGCTTTAGCTACTTAGAAACCCTTTGCCAAAGAGCATTCCTTTGTTACCTGGGAAGGTTTTCATCAAGCATGTGTAGCTTTGGGAGGGGCCATTGCTGAGCAATAAGGAAGCAAAAGGGTTTAGTCGGATCAGCTAGATCAATTCTAGGGACGTGTGGTGTGGCACGCTGAGTCAGAACACTCTGACATCCTGACTTTGTACAGACCTAAAAGAAAGTCCAGGAATCACTACTAAGTGTGTTGATAGCACCACATCCTCATTCACACCCCCAGAATCCTGTATTTCTTTTTGTTTAGGAAGTGGCTTCAGGGTCTGAATTGCCTTGTTTGGGAGTTTCTGAGCAGCTAGATTTCTCCTGACACCCCAAAGAGTGTTCTGGATGGTTAAAAGCCTGCCCAACCCTCCGAAAGCCTCTGGCCAATTGGGAATTCTCTTGGCTAGTGAATCGGTTCCTCAGGGCCAATGGAAAATTGAGGTAAATAGAAAAGAAGGCCGGGCTCGATGGCTCAACCTGTAATCCCGCGCCTTGGGAGGCTGAGGTGAGTGGATTGCCTGAGCCCGTGGGTTCGAGACCCGCCTGGGCAACTTGGCGAGACCTCATCTCTACAGTAAATAAAAAAATGAGCCGGGCGTGGTAGCGCGTGCCTGTAGTTCCAGCTCCTTGGAAGGCTGAGGCGGAAGGATCGCCGGAGCCCAGTGGGTCGAGGCTGCGGTGGCCGGGAGCGACCACTGCACTCTAGTCTGGGCGACGGAGTGAACTCCAACTCAAAAAAAAAAAATAGAAAAGAAGATTGGGGAACATATGACCATCAGTTCTTGGCATCCTTTTCCTTGCCAAGGTCTAGCTGCTCAGAGGATGTGCCAGGGACGTGGGACAGAAGGACATGTTGACAGAAGTTTCTTAAATATTTTGCTTGGGGAGAAATAACTGACCATGGAAACCATGCTAGTTTCTAGCAGGGGCTACTGTAAATTACAGTGTCACTGGAGACAGTTTTCACTACAAGCTGCCCCTATGTCTCTCAGTAGTTAGAGATTATTGTCAGTCTCGTGGATGTGATAACAAAGTGGCTTCTTTGAGTAATTTCTCCATCAGCTTAGAACTTTCAGCCACCCTGAGAAAGGAAGAAAGTATCAGATAAGTGAAATGGTCTTAGATATGGCAGTGAAGAATTGTGGAGCCGGGCTCGGTGGCTCAGCCTGTAATCCCAGCGCTTTGGGAGGGTGAAGTGAGTGGATTGCCTGAGCCCGCGGGTTCAAGACCCACCTGGGCAACTTGGCGAGCCCTCATTTCTACAATAAATCGAAAATTAGCCGGGCATGGTAGCGCGTGCCTGTAGTTCCAGCTACTTGGAAGGCTGAGGCGGAAGGATTGCTGGAGCCCAGCAAGTCAAAAAAAAAAAAAAAAATGACTTAGTAACCTAAGATGGGCTTTGTAAGGGAAAAATGCTATAATTCCTATCTGGCTAAAAAAAAAGTCTAGATTTCTAATGATTTGAAAAGAATCTAATTCTATTGAGAATATTTCAGAAAGGTTTATGTAATTATTTTAAATGTGTCAAAAGAATTAAAATAGTAGAAAATTATGCTTTCTTTTTAATAAAGTCCTTTCCCTCTGATAAACTGTATTTTGGAGTTAGAATGGTAAGCCACAGATGTAGAGAAGACCACCTTAGTGGAAGCAGTAGGTAATCTGGGTGCACACATGGCGGAAGGTGGAGCTCTCTACCTCATACAGGCCTATCCTTGCTGTTTACCCTGGAGAAGTAAAATCTAAGGTTGAAGGAAAGGGGAGAAACGGAGTTTAGCAGAATCCAAACTAAGTACCATTTTCAAGGGTTGGTTACACTTTTAATGTTACTGTGAAACCTTAGAAACTGACAGAAGAAAAAGGATCAGAAAAGAATGGAGGGAAGAAACACTAGGTCCCAGTAGTGAGGAGTGCGACCTTAACAACAGAGTCTGTATCCACAGGAGCCTCCGGGGTCTTCTAGTCAACTTAATACCATGCCCACACCCCTTCTCTGTGTGGGCTAACATCTGCACTGAGGCAACCCAGTTAAGCTGGAGAGAACAATGCACTAGGGGTCAAAACTGTAGCCTGTGTTTTTTGTCTCTGCTGCTCATGGCTGAGTGACTTCGGATAAGTCACTTAACCCGAGTTATCTTGTTTTGTTTTGTTTTTTCAGCTCTTAAAAGGAGGTAATAACACTTGTCCTATTTTGAAGATTGTATTAGATAATGCATGTGAAATCTTTGTATCAGTAGTCTAAAAAAGAGTTGTCGTTGAAACTATTGTCATCATGAGTTAGAAAACAGAATAACCAGTTGCCAGCAATGACTTATCGAGCAACTTCTTTGGTCTCTTTAGCCTTCAGAAAACTGTTTAAAAAATTAACTTGTTTCTTGGCTTTTACTTATTCACTATATATTACTTCATTCTACTCGCCTGTTATTAAGAGTGCCATATTGGAAATAAATATGGGAGAAAAAAAGAAAAACGGCTGAATCTGAGCTTTTACTTTGTGTTAACATACAGAAAATAAATGAGTTAATATAGTAGAAATAAAGATCAACCTAAGACGAAAAATATTCTGTTCTGTTATCCTTCTCTTTCCCCACTGTTACAGCCTGAGAAAAAGCAAAAGGGGTCCCCAACAGTTTATTAATTTTACAGAACTCTCTTCTATCCTGTGACGAGGCGTAGGATAAACCTACAGGGTGGGGAAGAAAATCTTGAAGGAGTCACAAACTTCAGCCCTTTTATTTACAAACGAGGAATAGAACAGTGTTGAGTGACTCTTCCAAGCTCTCACTGTGTCCCCACTGCTCACATCCACAAGCAATTCCAGAATCTTCTGGAATTTCACTAGGAGGCTGGATTGGGACTCAAGGGTGCCCATTTCAGATCAGACTTATTCTGAAAGGCCCTTTTGGTGGTAGCTCTTTCTCAGCCTCTTTGTGGATTTCAGAGTCATATTCTTACTTCATACTTTGTGGAATATAGCAATCATAA
This sequence comes from Cephalopachus bancanus, assembly GCA_027257055.1. Taxonomy (NCBI): domain Eukaryota; kingdom Metazoa; phylum Chordata; class Mammalia; order Primates; family Tarsiidae; genus Cephalopachus; species Cephalopachus bancanus. Next base: position 2,578,333 of record JAPVLO010000406.1, on the reverse strand, counting down.
AAATATACTGTATATAAAAATGTTAAAGCATTACACTATGTTAGCCAGAGGGGATCAGCAAATAAAAGTCAAGCTAACTCTGTTCTGTGTTGAAGTATAGATCTGAATAATGATAGAAGATACCATTTATTAAACACTTTAGGTTAGTAGTTTTAGATACAGTACTAAGGGCTTTTATAAACATTTAGTCTCTGAACACAGCTAAGGGCTTAGATTAATGTTTGTTTGCTATGGTCCAAGGCCAAATACTTATTTCTTTATTTTGAGTTAGATTTACTAGTGTCATTAGACATTGAGTAAACAAAAATATATTTGACTCTTTGTACATTTCTTTTTCTTTTTTTTTTTTTTTTTTTTGAGTTGGAGTCTCACTCTGTCGCCCAGACTGGAGGAGTGCAGTGGCCACTTCCGGCCACCGCAGCCTCGACCTGCTGGGCTCCGGCGATCCTTCCGCCTCAGCCTTCCGAGTAGCTGGAACTACAGGCATGAGCTACCACGCCTGGCTGATTTTTTGATTTATTGTAGAGATGAGGTCTCGCTGCCCAGGTGGGTCTCGAACCCATGGGTTAAGGCAATACACTCACCTCAGCCTCCCAAAGGCGCAGGATTACAGGCCGAGCCACCAAGCCCGGCGTACATTTCAATTTAATAGGGATCTAGATTCAGTCAACAGTTCTGTGTAGTAACTGTTTAATTTTGGTTTAATGGAATCAAATAATGTTCTTCCTAATGGAAGTATAATAGAACCTGATCTTCTTGGTTACAGATTTTGTCGTCCATGCTGTTACTATCAATTCTGTTATCTAGTTTGGTGTTTCTTCTTCTTTGTCTAGAAAAGGAAAATCTTCAATCATTCCATTTCAAATCCTGTAGCATTTGGTAAAAGAGATTGAAATTAATGGATTTCAGTAAAAGTATACCAGTTATTAAGGAATTAGCTGCTCTTGTGTCTGAAAAACTACAGTGACTGAGAACTACTGAAAATGAACTAAAAATAGGTGCTGTATACACACATACATACATACACACAATGGAATAATATTCAGCATTTAAAAAGAGAGGAAGGCTGGACATGGTAGCCCATGCTTGAAATCCCAGCACTTTGGGAGGCTGAGGAGGGAAAATTGCTTGAGTTGGAGTTTGAAACTAGCCTGAGTAACATAACGAGACCGGGTCTCTACGAAAAATAATAATAAATAGTAATCTGGGCATGGTGGCACCTGTAGTCCCAACTGTTAAGGAGGCTGAGGCGAAAGGATTGCCTGAGCACTGGAGGTTGAGGCTGGAGTGAGCTATGATCGTGCCACTATACTGTAGCCTAGGTGACAGAGTGAGACCCCTCCCCCAAAGAGGGGAAATCCTGCTATTTATAACAACATGGATGAACCTGGAGGAACCATTATGCTAAGTGAAATAACCCAGACACAGAAAGACAAATGCTGCATGGTATCACTCACATGTGGATCTAAAAGAATCAAAGTCATAGAAACAGAGTAGAGTGGTGGTTGTCAGGGGTTGGAGGGTGGGAGTAATGAGATATTGTTTAAAGAATACAGGCTTTCTGTGATAAGAGGAATGAGTCTGGAGACCTCATGTATATAGCATGGTGACCATAGTTCATATAGTTGAAATTTGCTAAGAGAGAAATTTACTCTATAGTTGAAATTTGCTGAGAGAGAAGGTCTCAAGTGTTCTCACCACAAGAAAAAAGCATTGCTGTGTGAAGTGTGTGAGCCATTTCACGTGTATCTGTATCAAATCATCATACTATACACCTTGAATATATACAGCTTTTATCAGTCAAGCTGGGGGCAGAGGTGTGGTTTGCCCACGGGCTGCCATGGGCTGGCTTTGCTTCTGAGTCTCAGTTTGCATGAGGTTGCCCCGCCAGTGTGGTAAGTCAGTTCACCTCCCTTCCCTGCTATCAGTGGCTAAGACATAGTGCCTAAGGCTGTCTTTTGAAAAGGGAGCTACAGAGCTAACTCAAGATAGTTCCTCAGTTTCTCATCCTGATGTTTTGCACAAGCCAAACCAAAGCACCCTAGATGACAGCAGTGACATCTATCTTCCCTTGCCCTAGTTGTGCCAGCTTTGTGGTCTGGAGAAATGCCAGACCCAGCATCTTCTTCAGCCTTTTCACTCAGTCAGCCTCTTCGTGTTTGGTGAGCACTTCTGTGGTTGTGTCTTAGAGCGGGCTCCAGCGGGTGGGGAGACCGGGAAAGCAAAAGTCTAGCCCTCGCCCTTGAGAACCTAGCGGTTCATTTGGGGAAACACACCTAATGAGAATGAAACAAGAGAGGCAGATGATCGTCGGCTAAGTCGTGTGACATAGTAACAAGGGATGATTCAGTGTAGTCAGCAGAAGTCAGGGAAGACTTGATCACAGCAATGGAATTTTAAGCGAACCTTGAAAAATGAGTAAGATTTGGGTGGGGAGGGTCCTTGGCATTCTGAGGAGGAAAGAAAACACCTAAAATGTCAGGAATGAACACAAGTTTGCAGGGGGAATGAGGAGACCAGAGTGGACTTTTTTGTGCAGGGGAAAAATGGGGATTGAGAGGAAATGAGATCAAATTATACAAGCCCTTTAACCAGAAGGGGGAACTTGCACTTTCAGGTGGTGGGCATTGTGAGCTATGGGAGACTTGGCTGCATCAGGTGTATCTTTCAGTCACCAGACCTTTCTTCTGACCTCTCAGGTCTGCTAATCTGCTACCAATAAAATCAAGCAAACATCCCCCAGGCCCCAGATTGCTCCAGGAGCCTCATAGCTGGTCTTTTCATATGTTCTGTCTTGCCACTTTCCAATCCACTGTTCACACAGCAACCTAAGTTGTATTTTTATTTTACTTTGTATTTTTCAAGTAATCCAGATTATGTCACTTCTTGGTTGAATATGCAGTAGTGCTCTTAAAATAAATTACAGGCCGGGTGTCGTGGCTCAAAGCCTGTAGTCCCAGCACTTTGGGAGGCTGAGGCAAGAGGATTGCCTGAGCTCAGGGGTTCAAGACCAGCCTGAGTAACATGGTGAGACCGCATCTCTACAATAAATAAAAAAAAATTAGTTGGGTGTGGTGGCGTGCGCCTGTGGTTCCAGCTACTTGGAAGGCTGAGGTGGAAGGATCGCCGGAGCCCAGCAGGTCAAGGCTGTGGTGGCTGTGAGTGCGCCACTGCACTCCAGTCTGGGCAACAGAGCGAGACTCCAACTCAAAAAAAAAAAAAGATAAATGGCAAAACCTTAACTGACTCACAAGACCCTGCGGTGGTTGGCTTCTTCCTCTCTTGCTAAGTTCACCCAGTGCCGCTTTAAGTCCTCAGCTGTTGTTTTGTTTCAGCCCTTGGGGCCTCTTAGCCCAGTTGCTCTAAACCGACAGCATCATGCTCTCTGGTCTTCTCAGAGGCTCTCCTGTCTCCTGCTCACCCTGGTGTTTCTTGCTGGATTCAGTGTCATTGTGCAGCCTTTCCTTGGCACCGGGCAAAGTTGGTTCCCGCCTACCTTTGGCCACCTACTGTCGTTAGTTAATTATCCGTTGAATAGTTTGGTTAAAGTTTATCCCATAAAACTGTCAACTCCAGAGAAGGTCTCTGTCTTGGTTACCGCTGTCCCCGTTATCTGGCACTGTGTCCAGTTCACAGTAGGTGCTCATTAAATGCTTTTTGAACTTCTCCATAAAACCCAGGTACCCCTTTCTTCCTCACTCTGCGAGGTTCCTGGTGAAACTGTGCAGCTGGCCCAAGAGGAGGACTGACCTTAGAGTGGGTTATACGCAAGTGGCCTTGTGGGAGAGCTTGCTGCTGGACAGATGAGAGAGCCCTGAGCTTCACATAGAAAGGCCTGAGAAATGAGCTGTAGAAGTGATTCATGGACAGGTTACAAGTTAGTCAGATGTGATTCTTGAGTCATTCTCCAGAGACTGGACTTGAATTTCTTTTCCCTCTTGACTCAGAGTTACCCACGTTGATAATCTCATGTCATTGTGCCCCTTGGTCATGATAGACACAGCCACTTCATGCTCATCTGGAGTATAATCGTAGTTGGTATCTAACTGGTTTCCTATGTGATGTGCCCTGATTCCCTGGCCTCCCCATTATGGAGTGCTGAGCCATTTAGGGCCATCAGAGAACATTTTCTTTCTTCATCTTTCATATAAAGTGGATACGGTGGAAACACAGTCAGGATTCAGTGTTGCTTTTGGATGGCCAAAACGGCATCGACCAATTCTACCTTTTTTCTTTTAGTAGCAGAACAAATGTTTTTCTTGCCCTTTGCCTCGCCTCTCACCCTGAGCGTCTTCTGGGGGCATTGTGGTCTAGGAATAGGAAGCAGATTTTTGTGCCCCCGCCCCTGCCAGTGTAGCTTTTGGCTTTGAATGGAATCAGGAAATCCTTTTGAACACCAAAAATATACAAGACTTATGTCCATCAACAGCTTCCTTGTAACAAGGAAAGATTCAATAAACATTTATTGAATTCTAATTATGTGCCAGGCACTAAGCTAAATGTGGGGTGATTACAAAGAAGTGTAAGACATAATTCTTATCCTCACTAGTTCACAATGTATTATAACTGGAGAAATAAGACAGGTCATAGCACACACACGCAGATAATTCACAGACACCAGGTCAGTGGTAGATACTGCCAAACAATTGGTATAAATTTTAAAGCACTTCTAAGCTGGCAAGGCCTTATCTAGATGAACTGGTCAGGGAAGTTTTTTTGTTTTTTAATGCCACAGAATAAAGGGAAAATTATATTGTGAAACTTTTGTTCCAGTGGTAAGTATATATATAGATATTCAGAGGATCTTGATGTGGAATGTAGTTTGTTGGTCACGGTGAGAAATTTTTGAAATATGCTGCTGTTGAAGACTTGTGCTTATCTGTGGGTTGGAAGGCAATATGAAATAGATTGGAAAGATGGAATTGTCACAGGCCTAGAGCTAGGAAAGCACAGATGTGTTAGGAAAACAGGAGACATGTAGGATGGTTGTAGGGGAAATCAGGCTGGACGTTGGATTGGGATTGGATTATGAAGGGTCTCGAATGTCTGACTAAGAATATTGGATTTTATCCTGTGGGTATTGGGAAGCAGAGGATAAACTCAAAACTTTTAGAATGCTTAATCTGGCAGCAGAATGGAAACGAGTTGGAAAGAAGGCTATGTGGATCGGAGAGAGCTGCCGCTGTGTCTGAGCCTGAGGAGTGCAGGTCCGGGACTAGGGGATGGAGGGAGACTGGAAGTGGGGACAGGGGAGACTTTGTGGCAGAGAGTCAGCATGTGGGTCTGGGGGGTGTGGAAGAACGAGGGAAGTTTGTCTTTGAGTTTATTTTAAAGTGTCAGTAGGTCTTTCAAGTGGAAAGGACCAGAGGGTTGAAAACGTCAGGTTAGAGCTTGGGGCAACTGGGGAGCCTTTGGTTTTCAGGTGAAAATGAGCAAATGTGATCTCCTTAATAACCCCGCCTTCTACGCTGGAGCCCTTCTCAGTCCTAACTCTCACAGAGTCCTTCTAAGTCCTTCCTTCTCAGGAAGTCCCAGGATATTGTTCATGGGGCTGTGTCTTCTTATCTTAAGGTCATGGGGACCAGGCAGGGTTACCTCTGAATCTGGCTCTCCTATTTACAGAGCTCATTGATTTTATTCAGCCAAGTGGTGACTTCTAGCTGTATTTCCTGTTTTTCTTTTTCTTTTTTTTTTTTTTTTGAGTTAGAGTCTCACTCGGTCGCCCAGACTAGAGTGCAGTGGCCGCTCCCGGCCACCGCAGCCTCGACCTGCTGGACCCCAGTGGTCCTTCCGCCTCAGCCTTCCAAGTAGCTGGAACTACAGGCGCGTGCTACCACGCCCGGCTAATTTTTGATTTATTGTAGAGATGAGGTCTCACCAAGTCGCCCGGGCGGGTCTTGAACCCCCGGGCTCAGGCAATTCACTCACTGGCTGAGCCACCGAACCCGGCTTTCTTTTTTTCAATTAATTTTTTATTATGTATGTATGTATGTATGTATGTATGTATGTATTATTTATTTATTTATTTTTTGAGTTGGAGTCTCACTCGGTCGCCCAGACTGGAGGGCAGTGGCCGCTCCCGGCCACCGCAGCCTCAACCTGCTGGGCTCCGGCGACCCTTCCACCGCAGCCTTCTGATTAGCCGGAATTACAGGCGCGCGCTACCACACCCGGCTGATTTTTTTATTTATTGTAGAGATGAGGTCTCGCCAAGTTGCCCAGGCAGGTCTCGAACCCGCGGGCTCAGGCAATCCACTCACCTTAGCCTCCCAAAGGCGTGGGATTACAGGCTGAGCCACTGAGCCCGGCTTGTATTTATTTTTTAAAGTCAGGGTCCCTCTCTGTCACCCAGGCTGGAGTGCAGGGGCACGATCATGGTTCACTGTAGCCTCAACTTTCTGGGCTTAGGCAATCCTGCCTTAGAGTCCGGAGTAGCCAGAACTACAGATGTGTATGACCACACCTGGCTATTTTTATTATTATTATTTTGGTAGAGACAAGATCTCGCTATGTTGCCCAGGCTAGTCTTGAACTCCTAGGCTCAACTAATCCTCCTGCCTTGGCCTCCCAAAGGCTAGGATTACAGGTGTGAACTGTCACACTCAGTTTGTATTTCTTTCTTTCTTTTTTTTTTTTTCTTTTTTTGAGTTGGAGTCTCACTCTGTTGCCCAGTCTGGAACTGTATTTCTCTGGTTCTTCTGGCTGCCCCTAATATGTTTATTGAGAACCTTTATTTATTTAGAATGTTTATTGGTACTGTGTGTGTGTTTTAAGAGGAGGAGTTTCTAGGTATGCTTATGCATTGCCAGTTTGAAAGATCAGTAAAATAGCTATCATTTTATATCTTCAAAGAACTCTTTATCAGATAGCACTTCTGGATTTTGTCATTCGAGTTCATGTAGACAACACTATCCTGAGGAATAATAAGAACTGGACCATTTTGAATCACACGAAATATGCTAGTACTTTGAACGTTTTAAATTCATTTATTGTGTGCGTGATAACTGTTAATACCAAAATTACATTAGCTAGAACTTACCATCCCCTTACTGTATTGGGCGATAGGGTTATTTAATATAGGATGAGCTTTCTTGGAGTTGTCATTTATAGGACACGTTTTGTGAGATGTAGGCTACTTGTCAGGCTTCCTAAAGGGTCTCCAGAGAAACGCGTATCTGTCTGCTTTCCTCTTGGTCTATGCTGCAGTAGATGGAGATTTCATGAAATAAGAGCTTAACACAAGTGCTTTGGATCATGTAGGGTTATTTTCTTCAGTGCAGCCCAGTGGGGAATAGGCTATATAGGAAATAGACGGAATGCTGCTAGTGTGGTCGTGAAAAATCTGCTAGCTCTCTACCCACCCAGGAATGATTCAGCAAACCTGTGTGGCTTGGCTTACCCAGACCAAAGTATCTACATGAAAAATCACAGTTACATATTTTTGTTTGCTTTCTTTAGGAGTAAAAATTAAATTACTGCAGTCTTGAACTCCAGGGCTCAGGCAATCCTCCCACCTCCCAAAGCACTGGGATTACAGGTGTAAGCCACCACACCACGCCAGCCTCATTTTCTTTCGTTCAGCTAGTTTGAACTCTCCATGTATTCAGTCTGCTGACCCTGGAAGTTGAAACCGTACTTGAGTCTGTTTTTGGAGTGTCTTAGAGAACAAAGTGGCCTAAGGAAGGCACTTCAGACTAAGGCATAAAATAATTACTCTGAAGAGCAATTAAAATACTTTATTGTGAAATAAGCATTTGCAGTCTTTTCAGTTTTTGATGTTAGGGTTGTCTCCTTGGTGCAGTAGTAAAGCAACAGATGCCATTTTCAGTGTGGCAAGATCTGCCACCTCCAGGTGTGGTTGGTATGCTCCAGCCTTTCACAGACATTCTCAATAAGCACGCGAAAGCAATGTGTGTATGTCACAAAGAGCGAGCTTTTGTTCTCCAGAAGAATTAAACTAAATGGGAACTACAAAAGGACTTAACTGCATAGTTTAAAAAAAAAACATGATACCATATGAACAATATGCAAATGATTTAAAATACAAAAGTTAAATTTGCATATGACTTTTTAGAAAAATGTCTTCCATGAAGTAGAGCTTTGTGTCAATACTGTTGCTGTGAATAACCGTGGAATCCATTCACAATATGGGCAGGGGGAGTTCTCTGTCTTTGGGCAGCTCTGTCAATTGATAGAGCGCTAATAATGACTTCTACCTATTTGAATGAAAGCATGGGTGAAAAAGGCCTCCGTCTTTGCCTGCAGGGAACCATCTTTAAATAATGGAATTGCCATTGATCTCTAGTTGGACTAAAATGATAGGGATTCATTTTTAGAATTTGGGCCTGAAAAATATTTTAAGTCATAGTGAAGCACTACTTTTGTTTATTATGTAAATGTTCTTTCATCTGAAGAAAGTACACTGTGATTTATGACTGTATGGGTGAGAGGGAAAAGAAAAGAGTGATTAATTGGAATTGTTTAGAAGAGTTGTTGATGTTAATGAGGGAGGAACCCCCCAAAAAGCGGAATTATCTTTTGGAGGGTGAGCCCTTTGTAATACACTTGGAAGTTGTTCCTCTGGATCCAATGGGCAACTGAAGTTTTTTTATTTTTTTGAGTTGGGTCTCACTCTTGTCGCCCAGACTGGAGTGCAGTGGCCGCTCCCGGCCACCGCAGCCTCGACCTGCTGGGCTCCGGCCATCCTTCCGCCTCAGCCTTCAAGTAGCTGGAACTACAGGCGCACGCTACCACGCCCGGCTATTTTTGATTTATTGTAGAGATGAGGTCTCGCCAAGTTGCCCAGGCGGATCTCGAACCCGCGGGCTCAGGCAATCCACTCACCTCGGTCTCCCAAAGCGCGGGATTACAGGCTGAGCCACCGAGCCCGGCTGCAACTGAAGTTTTTATCTGGAAGTTTTAAGAGGGTTGCATCATGATTTGTGGAAGAAACATCCTGAGTTGCGGCAAACAGGTGACTGGTGTGGCCACACACCTGCCCACAGCATGCTGAGTGTTCAGCACCTTGTGATCACAAAAGGAAGACCCTGTGCCCTACCCTCTCTAGTTCTCCCGATCGCTCCCTGAATGACTTTTTTTGTTTCCCCAGAAGACTTAGGCCAGGCATGGTGGCTGACGCTTGTAATCCCAGCACTTTGGGAGGTAGAGATGAAAGGATTGCCTGGGTCCGGGTTCTTGAGACCAGCCTGGGCAACTTGGTCAGACCTCATCTCTACAGTAAACAAAAAAAAAATTGACTGGATTTGGTGGTCTGTAGTTCCAGCTACTTGAAAGGCTATGGCAGAAGAATCGCCTGAGCCCAGCAGGTGGAGGCTGCAGTAGCCATGAGCATGCCACTGCACTCCAGTGTGGGTGACAGAATGAGACATGAGATGCCAACTAAAAAAAAAAAACACCCCAAAAATTGACGAGTTCAAAAATCGTTTTGAGCAGTGGAAAAAGCCTCTTGATAGGTACATTGCCTCAAACAGAAAGTACTTTGAAGGAGACTGAAGTTTAAACATTAAGAATAAATACACAGGCCAGGCTCAGTGGCTCAGCCTGTAATCCCAGCCACTTTGGGAGGCCGAGGCGAGTGGATTGCCTGAGCCCACTGGTTTGAGATTAGCTGGGGCAACATGGCGAGACCTCGTCTCTACAATAAATTTAAAAAAAAATTAGCCAGGTGTGGTAGCACACACCTGTAGTTCTGGCTACTTGGAAGGCTGAGGCAGAAGGATCGCCAGAGCCCACAAGGTCAATGCTGGGGTGTCCATGAGCATGCCGCTGCACTCTAGCCTAGGCAACGGAGTGAGACTCCAACTCAAAAAAAAAAAAAGAATAAATACATAATTTTTTATAAATAAATTCTGGGGTTTTTTGGATCCCTCTCGTATGTGTTTTATTTTAGTTGGCAGATATTTTTTCCTCCCAAAATGGAATGGTGGATTACATCAGCTTTTACAGAAAATAGTATTTTTTTCCCCCAGAAAATAGTATTTATTATTGGAATTGTGTAGGGGGTGCTCTCAAGGGAAAAGTTTTTTTGTGACTGAATTAGAATAAAGTGATATCTAAATTATGAATGCCTTGGAAGCCATACCAAATGTTGTGTGTGTCCAAAGTAATGTGTGTGTTTATGTTTGTAGACATGTATTCTTTTGGTTAGATTCATGGACGACTAGCAAACAGAAACATAAATATCAGCACTGCAGTCTGTCTGCCTGTGTGTCCGCATCTTAGAGGCCAGGACGTGTTTCTGCCTGTGAAACTGCCCGTCTCCGTTTCTCAGCAGACTGGCAGTGTCTCTGTGTGTGTCTTCCTCTTCGCATAAGTACTTCCGGAGTACTAGGGAGGGCAACAGACACCAACCATTCTTAGGCTCAGGCCTGTGTGAGGGAAGCACATGTAGGTCACTATGACTTTCTCTTTTCTGCATTCCCAGTTGCTAAACAGCATAACGTTTAGAGATGGGGAAACTTGGCAAGATTAGACAGTGAATCAAATCCTTGAAGAACTTTAAAAGGTATCTGAAAACTTTTTCAGGAAGCTTATCATTTTCCAGTGCTGCTTTTCACAGAGAACAGCAGATAATGAAATGATGTTATGTCTTGTAGTGGGCTCTGACTTGGAGTTATGACCAGGGCAGTTCAGATGACGCTTCGTTCTGTGCCTCTGTCAGCCGTTTGGCACAGAAAGTTTACGTAACTGAATTGTATTTTATTTCTGATGTCGATCTCGTTGGTAAGAAAACCTGTGAAAAGCAGAAGGACATTTTAGACATAATTCAAAAGTGAGTTGCTGGTGCGGCTACAGTTAGTTTTTAAAGGATTCAGAGGAAATGAAGCAGTGTCTCATCTGTTGTTGATTAATGAAACGAAACTGGAGTCACTAGAGTACAACAGTGAATGAAAGGTCAGTGAATGGAAAGAACTGTCAGTGAAGGAGGGTGTCAGCAGAGGGGAACCTTGTCGTAGATAAAGATCTGGGAGAATGCACTCTTTGGCTGAGGTCATGATTTCTGGAAGTGACTGGGAACCACAGTTTGGGATATTTCAAGCCAAACTGAGAACTAACTGAATGCTCTAATTTGAATGAAATCTCTTAAATATTTAAAAAATATTCATCTGTGTGGGCTTGTGCTAGCCATTAGCTGAAAAAGTTTGTGCAAAAGAGGTTTCTTTTCTTCTTATGTGTTGTACAATGTGTTGTTTTAATTGACTTTTCTGTCTTATTTGAGGCTGCGCAATGGTTTCTTTCTCAGTTATTTCTGTTCTGTCTTAGAATTTTCTAGAGCCTCACTCACTTTGGAGGTCCACTGAAGTTAAAGTGATCCAGGGTCACTGCACTAATTAATGGTAGAGATGGATCTGCACAACCAGGCTGATGACTCTGTTTATGGTTGCTGCAGAATTGTGTCCCCTCTGAAAGTTGTTTTGTTGGCGGGGGGTGGGTGTGACTGAGAGCCAAGAAGCTTCACTTCCAGCTTGCAACTGGTGATCATGAGCAAACCAGTGACCCCATGTACATTTCAACGAGTTCCTCTGTAAACTTGGTTGTCGGTTTCATGTGAAATACCTTTAAAGAGACACTCATGTTTCTGGTCATGTCAGATGTCCTTTCCTGTCTTCTCCCTCATCGAAGCTTTTGAGCTTATCTAGCTTTGGAGAAGTAAGGCTCTTCCAGCAGTCTGGGAGAGGGCCATGGCCTTGTTAGCCTGGTACTGAGAACTGACAGGGCACAGCTGGCGAGGCCAGGACCTCATTGACATCAGCAAGGCTGACCCTGCATCCAAGGGAGGATTGAAGGTAACTAACTCCACAGGATTTGGGGAACTAGCTCTTCCAGTTATTACACTGGAATACTGATTCTCAGCTTCTGTTTTCTTTCTTTTTTTTTTTTTGAGTTGGAGTCTCACTCTGTCACCCAGACTGGAGTGCAGTGGCCGCTCCCGGCCACCGCAGCCTCGACCTGCTGGGCTCCGGGGATCCTTCCGCCTCAGCCTTCCAAGTAGCCGGAATTACAGGCGCGCGCTACCTGTAAAAGCCGGATGGTTTTTTGATTTATTGTAGAGATGCGGTCTCGCTGCCCAGGCGAGTCTTGAACCCGCGGGCTCAGGCAATCCACTCACCTTAGCCTCCCAAAGGCGTGGGATTACAGGCTGAGCCACCGAGCCCAGCTAGCTTCTATTTTCTTATCTGTAAATGAGAACAGTACTAACGTGCCTCACACAGTTGTTATGAAGATTGAGCATATACTTGTAAAGTGCTTAGAGCAATGCTTGCCACATGGCAAATGTTCAGTACATTCTTTGATTACTTATATCATTTATAAGAATGATTACTTATAAATTTAAAATGGAATTTAAATACCATTTCCTCGGATTCTCTGGTTTCTCTTTCTCTGAGAACATTTCCTGGAATATTGTTTTGTTGGATCTAAATGACAGACCATCCCAAGAACTGTTTTGGAACCAGAATTGAAAAAAATATATATGAAAACAGTTTTTTAGAGAAATACCAGAGCTATATAAGTTAATAGAAGTTAAAATATAAAGTCATACAATTATAATTAAAATAGCACCATTTTTAATGTTGGGCAGGTATAAAATAAGAAAAGAGTAATGAAAATCTTTAGCATTCATGTCATATGAACTACCTTGGGGGAAAAAATTCACCTTAAAAAATTACTGTTATTCAGTTAGAGAGACTAAAAAGAAAAAAACATTAATAGAAACAAAATGATAAATCCTAAAGTGGACACTGACTGACCCTTGTTTTGAGATTATCTTTAGGTTATCCTTGGTATAGGAATTCTAATCAACTCTATTTCAGTAGTTGCAGTGACCCTAGTGTAACATTTTCATGAATTCCACTAGCAATTAGTATGTTTTAGGGGGAATTCCATGGTAAAATACCTTTGGGGAAACTTATTTGACTTAAATAAATCAAACCAGCTTCTATGAAGAGATCTTTTGGAGGCTTTAATATGCTGCTCTGTGCTGTGATGCTCTGGGAGACAGGATATGTAGTATTCTCTTACTTTTGGGGCGAGTATCTGGTCTACCAGCTCCTTGGAGGACACCAGTGCTCTGGAGCACACGGGGAGCAATGTAACTTTAGAAACATTGCTTTTCTCACTCTGTCTCGGAAGAATCCTAAGGAAGTGTAGCTAAATGATTAGCTGTAAGGTGAAGAAGACCTCACAGATGATGCTGGGTCCTGAGGGTACGATCACTATTTATAATGAAATGTTCATCACTTGTGACCTATTGAATGTTTACTGTGTGCCAGGCACAACATACTTTAGATGTATTAGCCAGTCCTCTCAGTACCTCTGTGAGGTAGGTCATTGCTTCTGAAAAACTTAACTGCTTTTGAGTTTAAAAAAAAAAAAGTGCAGACAGGTAGTCAGGTTGGAGGCCAGGAATGGCCTCTTGCATTCTGCAGGGGGTGTAGTTGTCAACAGCTCCCTGCCATCCTCGCTTGCTGCGCCGGGACCCTGCTTGGAACCTTGACAGTGGCAACGGGCATCCAGCCGCCTTCTGCTTGAGCTGAATATGATACTGGGCATAATAAGGATTACTCTCCCACCTTTGATGTCGTACACTTCTGGCTGTTGGCGAGGGCATATTTTGTATGTTTCTTAAAGTGGGAGAAGTCTAGCAGAATGTAACTCAAGGGGATGGTGCCAAGTACTTCAGTGAGTTCTCAGGGTTTTCTTTTAGGCTAAATTAAAGAGGTAGAATTGGGGTTGTACTGTCTTCCAATAAGACAACATGTGAATTGTTTTTTAATATTATTAAAAATATGCAGGTATTCCCTAGTCTTATTGGCTCCTGAGTTCAGACTTAGTGAATATTGAGGGTTTGGATAACAAGGAATTTGTCTGAACATTTATCAGAATCGGTTTGGTTCTGTTTGGGTTTGGATAGCAAAGAATATTTAGATTTGAAACCCTGAAGAACTTACTCATTTTTTCTATTCCCAAAGGAGACGAGCGTTCCTCCTTTGGCTACCCGGATTTCTCTCCACTGAGTGGCGGAAATAGTGTGACTTAAGGTTATAGAGCAGGTTATTGTAAGGACAGGACTAGAAAAAAACTGAATTCTTCTGATTTTGAATCTAGGAATCTTGTCACAAGGCCTTCCTGTACCCCAAGTAGTTGGCATCTGCCAGCACTTCTCTGTAGTGCTTAGCAAAAGGAGCAGGAGATCTCTAGAAATCAGTGGTAATTATGGGAACCTTGACCAACTGCCCAGGGTATCCCAAGATCTTGTTAAAGAGAGGATGAGAATACTAGTAAGAGCAGGGATGAGTGTGTTTGTGATACCTTTGAAATGGAGCATTTATATGGCAAGAAGACTTGAAGAATTTCTAACTCGATCAATTTTATTTTGAAGAAATAACAGCCTCATTTCACATTTTTTATGTACCCATTTTGTTTCTGTGACTGCTTAGCTCGGTTACTTGCTACTGACTTTAATTCCTGTTTATACTCCACAAAAAACGTGGGAAATGGGATGTGGGAGCAAATAGCATAGGCTGTGTGAAGATGAAGAGACGGTGTGAGAGCCAGAGGAGACATTTTCAGAGACTTCGGGGCTTGCACGTCCCTGTTCTAAGCCAAGACTCGCTCTGGGGTCGTTCTTCAGACTTTGCATCAGCAGCTGTGAAAGGAACATGTGGGTACTGGCATCCACTCGGATCTGTGGGGTTTGATTTTTGTTTTAAACGGTGTTAGCTGAGTAGTTCACAGAAGGCTGGTTTTTAACTCTGTACCTGGCATAATTTTATAATGTTTATTCTTAGGTGGGTTTGCTGAGTTCTCTCGTTGTTTCCCTGGCCTCTGTGAAGGAAAATCCACTGTAGTCCCTACCTGCATTTCTCAGCCTTGCTTACCTGTTGCCAACATTGGGCCAACCCGAATTCTTCCCAATCTGTATCTTGGCTGCCAGCGAGATGTCCTCAACAAGGTGGGTACTTTGAAAATATCCTTCGTTGCTGGGGTTACTGTTAGCTGAGAAGAGCAACCACCCGTTACGTCATTTGAAGCAAGCCACAGTCCCAGAAGGGAAGTCCCATTCTCAGCGGAACTCCCAGTTATAGTTGTGTCACCTTTTTCAATGTTCATCTGTTGGATATTATTTATTGCCCCAGGAAACCTAAACTGTTGTCATGTTTGCTTGTCCCTAGCAGGTCCAAGAGATCTGAAATAGGACAGGTTTTTTTTTAAGACGTTTAGCCTTATTTTCTTTTTGGTTGGTTTATTTGTTTAGGCTTCTCAAGAGTCCAGTTGAGGACCTTATTTTCTTAGGATATGAATTGTTCTTTTGTAGTAATTGGGCACACTTAGGAAGACTAATACTTCCTAAATTATCTCACATTTAGAAATGGGTTTGTGTTTCTTCTCAAAAAAACAAAGACACGAGTCCATTTCCTTAACCTAGTCACGCCCAGATCCAAGAGGCTCGCCTCACCCCAGCCAAGTTCCTTTGAAGATGGTTCAAGGGGCTGTCGTACATCACACAGCCTCCTTTGCTGGACCAAATCTGGAGGGAGGACCCCTGAAGCCCTGAATCAGGTTGCCCAGGGGGTTGTCCCCAGGTGGGGAGAGCAGGGGAGAGAAAATGGTAGCCATTTTCACATTGTTTTGTATAGTAGTTATTGATTCGGAGACAAGCACAAAATTCAGTATAAAATAACTTGGAAAAAAGAAAGAAAGAAAGAAAGAAAGAAATGGGTTTGGTTACTGCAGCGTACCGGACAGGGATTCAAGTTGGGCTTGGATTGAGGTTGGTCCTCATGATACCTGCTGGCTAGAGGGCTGGGAAGAGGTGGCCAGAAGATGGTGAGGACTAGGACTTAAACACAGAACCCCCAGCCCCGCCTGGCCAAAGCTCTCAGCAGTTTTGTCTGAGAAAGAAGAGGGGAGAGTATGGATTCTTGCTGAAAAGGACACGGATGTGCTGACCAAGGCGTGCCCGAGTGGAGGAGCACATTGGACTGAGGCCTTTGTGCGTGATGGCACAAGCATACCAATGATAGAACTATAATTCGACTCCACAGTTTATGTGCTTTTAACTTGTAGTGCTATGAAACAGTGCTCTTACTGCCTGGAAAAGTGATTTTTTTCTAAAACCTCTTAATTTGCATCGCCACTAATTGGAAAAGTAATCAGAGGTTGTAATCCAACTATTGGTGATTTATTAGTGCTACTCTCCTGCATAAAGGGAAGTTCCCCCTAACATTTTCTTTTAGAGTGACTGGAAGAATAGGGCTAACTATAAAATAAGCTTCCAGGCTGGCTTTCTTTAGCATATGGAAAGCGAAGAAAAATACCCTGTCTTTGGGCAGCTGTGAGGCATTCTTTTTTGTTCTCAAAACTCTTGCCTCTTCAAAATCTGGCCTCAACACTGTTGTTGATACGTCTGCTCTTTCTGAGAAATCTGCCTCTTTGAGATTTAATAGCTTATGCTTGTACTGAGCCTTTCTAGTGAGGTCACAGTGCCTTTGAGCATGTGATTATTATTAATTCGCTTTAGAGATAAGCAAACTATGTTACAGAAAGCAAAATTAATTTCCTAAAGTCACATGCATTCCTGGAACAGAGCTGGAGATGGCTTATTTAATCCCCAGATCAGAAAATAAAATAAAATCCCTAGTTTAATCCTGGTAAACCTTAACCAGTCAGTCAGCAGGTCATTCCACAAATAAATGTATTATAGATCATTTTTATTATTTTTAACATTAAATTAGGTGGCACTTTAATTTTGCTATATACCTTTTTCAGATTTAACAAATACGTCAGTTAACAACTTTGTGAGAGACTGCAAGGTGACAGCAGTTAAACCAGAGTTTGGAGTTGAGGATAAGGAAAAAGAAATTTTCGGTTTTAACTGGCTTTTAAACATATACAGTCTAGGCTGGGCATGGTGGCTCACACCTGTAATCCCAGCACTTTGGGAGGACAAAGCAGGAGGATAGCTTGAGCCCAGGAGTTCGAGGTCAGCCTGGACAACACAGTAAAACCTCATCTCTACAAAAAAATTTAAAAACTGACCAGGCGTGGTGGCATGTGCCCCTAGTCTCAGCTACTCAGGAGACTGAAGCAGGAGGATCACCTGAGACCGGGAGTTCGAGGTGTCTGTGAGCCTTGTCATGCCACTGACCAAGTGAGCATGACATGGCTGAACGACAAAGTGAGACTCCAACTCAAAACAACAACAGCAACAACAAACATATACAGTATTAAGCAGGATATGTAGATAGATACTTTGAAAGGAAATGTTTGCTGGGGGAGAACGGGTTTGTGGAAGTTTGTGGGACAACATCTTGGGCAAGGAGTTGTTAAGGAAGCCTTGTCAAGAAATCCTTGAAAATAAATTTACAGACTAAGGGGTAGTGAGACTGAGATGCACTGGTAGCTGACAGCTTTGAGAGTGGTGGATGGGCATTTATATTTGACCTCTAGACTTGTTGACAAGGGCCTGTGTGCTGAGGGGGATTTTAGAGATAATTGAGTCAGCCATTCACATTTGATACATGAGGAAATCTATATTTCAGTAATGCTCAGTGAATTCCCCAGCATTACCCTGTTGAGTTTTAGCACCAGATTTGCCTTTCTTTCACAGGTAGCATAAACTCACAGATCTTCCTGCTCAACTTCCTGTTTTAAACTTTCCAGGAGCAATGCTTCTTTTCTTCCAAAAGATCGCCAAAGATGAAGATTTTATAATTTTCCCTAGCAGTACAGTCTTTTTTTTTTGAGTTGGAGTCTCACTCTGTCACCCAGACTGGAGTGCAGTGACCGCTCCCGGCCACCGCAGCCTCGACCTGCTGGGCTCCGGCGATTCTTCCGCCTCAGCCTTCCGAGTAGCCGGAATTACAGACACGTACTACCATGCCCGGCTGATTTTTTTATTTATTGTAGAGATGAGGTTTCGCCAAGTTGCCCAGGCGGGTCTCGAACCCGCGGGCTCAGGCAATCCACTCACCTCAGTCTCCCAAAGCGCGGGATTACAGGCTGAGCCACCGAGCCCAGCTAGTACAGTCTTTTTTAATAAAAATTCGGAAGTCGAAGTCCTTAAAAGCAACAAGCGCAAGGCCGCTAATTTGATTAGTCTTTCTTTTCTAATGAGCTGCCACCAAAAGTATGTTAAAAGCACATCACAGAAATTTTCTTAGGAGGATCATACTTACCACTCAAAATGCTAGTCTCTTGATATTACTACGTTCAACCCTCATAATAGAATCAGGAGGTAGGTTGGCCCTGAGTAAAGTCACTTACCCTAGATTATGTCATTGGCTTCAGAGCTGTTCAGTGATGAGATCATACAAACCCATGCTGTTCTGATTTTAAGTCCCATGTTTATATGACACCAAAGATACCCATCTTCTGGAAAAAGGAATTCTCCAGAGTAGGCTGGTATGAAGGACTGACGAATCTTAAGTTTGTTGAATCACAATTGAGATTTTCTTTCCCACAGCACCTCCTTTACTAGTACTGTCCGATAGAAAAATCATGCAAGCCACACGCATTGTTTAAAATTCTCCAGTAGCCTTTAGACATAAAAAGAAACAGGTGAAATTAATTTTAATGACGTATTTCACTTGACCCTGTATATCTAAAATAATATCGTCTCAACATGCAATCAGTCTATGAAGTTATTGAGCCATTTGTATTGAGTCTTCCTTCTGTATTGTCTTTAAAGTCGGCTGTATATTTCCTACCTAACTGCACAGCTCCATTTGGAACAGTCACATTTCAGGTGCTTGACAGCCACGTGTGGATTGTGCTGCCTTGTTGAAGGGTAGGTCCGTGGTCTCGGCACGTGTTCATTTGTACGGATGTTTTAAAGACATGGTTCTTTTGCAGAAAACCATAAGAAGCCATTGGTAGCTACAGCATCCTTTTATTTTCTTCTTCCCTCACAACTGCACTTCTGTTTCTCACAGCCTGTTCTTTCATCCCCCAGTCTTTGTCCTAGAGTTGAAATGGGAGCAGCTTATTGTGTCAAAAGTCATTTGCTGATGCCCCGTTCATATCTGAGATGAGTGGGATTTGAGAAAGAATCTCTCACCACTATGTGGAAGACAAAAGTTCTCGATCGTTTTCCTCCCTTATCACTTAAAATTTCCAATAGGGACTTTTGTTCATGCTTAAATACATGGAGCGTATGAGGGAATTACCTGTTGCCCGCAGTTAGTAAGTCGGAACTGTATCTGAGGTGAACCACTCCAGCCTCTTTTCTAAAGCAGTTCTGTTTCCTGCTTCTTCCCCCATTTAAATAATCTGCTGTCAGCATTCTTTGTGTCGCTTCTTATTTCAGCCTTTTAACATGCAAAATTGGTTTTCCTACACTACCTTATTGTTCTGCCGGCCACCAGAACTACTGCTACTTTGTTATTTTCTTACGAGAGTTAGACAGTAACCTTGAAGCAGTACAACCTAATAATGCTTTCAGGGATTCCAAGAGAAATATCTAGGAAGACAAAAGATCATCAAAAATATCAGTAGACGTAATCATTGTGCACTCTGTGGAGAACACCGTAGAGTGTGCAAGTTGGTTGGTTAGACAAGACCCATTCAACAACAATCCCCATAACAGGTGACGACAGTGTCACTCCCGGTACTGAGGCAGCTTTGGGAGTAGACAGTTTTGCATCCCAGTTCTCTACCTGATCAGCCATGTTGCCTTAGCTGCTACTGAATTTCGGTTTCTTTACCTGCACGCCATAATAATTCCAGCTTCCTAGTGCTCATGTGATGTTCAAATGAAATGGTATATGCCAAGTACCAAGGGTATGCAGAATACTAGGATGAGCGGGAGATACAATGGGTTTTGTTTGAGGAAGGTTTAATGATGTTTAGTAAGACTTGGGGTCAATTTGGAAGACAGATGGAGTTGCAAATGAAAACTTAGTCATGGAATTGACTTCAGAAAGAAAAACGACAATTCTGTTACCTAGAATTGCAATGCCCATGGCGATCTTCTGTCCTCAGCTTCCTTGGGCATGAGGTGCTTGACCAAACTGAACAGTTGTCATAGGACCAAGTGTTAATTCATAATCTATGTATTACTCCACAGTCTGCATCAATAGGTCATAGAACCCATGTTTAGAAATTAGTCCAACAATGGGGAAATGTTATTTCATGGTTTAGGAGAAAGAAACTTTTTTTTTTTTTTGAGTTGAGGTCTTACTCTGTTGCCCAGGCTGGAGTGCAGTGGCATGGCCACGAGTCACTGCAGCCTCAACCTCCTGGACCCAGGCAATCTTCTCACTTTAGCTTTCCAAGGAGCTGAGACTACAGGTGCATGTCACCACGGCTGGCTAACTCTTTGATTTTTTGTAGAGACGAGTTCTCACTGTGTTGCCCAGACTGATCTCGAACTCCTGGGGTCAAGCAATCCTCCCACCTCAGCCTCCCAAAGTTCTGGGACTATAGGCATAAACCACTGCACCTGACCCGAAAAGAGAAACTTTTTTTTGTTTTTAAGCAGAATTTATTGAGAAGACAGAAAAGCTCCCACAGTGGGAGGGGACCTGAGGGGGTTGCCCAAGAGAAACTTTTAAAGGGCAACAATAGTGAATGAAAATCATAATAAATAATACAACTAAATGGTGAGATTTTTTATGGTTTATTTTTTGGGGGGGGGCTAACAGATGATTATTTTTGAAAGTTTACTTATTTGTATGTTGAAACCAGAATCCAATTTTAAATTCGTTTATGACTTCCACTTTGCAAATGAACCTGGCCTGCCATCTTCCGAGTAATTTCTCTGCTAACACCAATTAGGAGAAAGAACAGTTTGGACAGTGAAAAATACACATCACAGGCCTTTTTTTTGGGCAATATTTTTGTTGAGCTATATTTCACATACCATATGATTACAAGCTATTTTTAAAGTGAGATAAAATAAGGAAACTCGTTAAATGAGACTCTATATGTCAGCCTCTTTATTCCCAGACTGTTTTACAGGTGAGAAAATGAAAGCTGAGGGAGGTTGGGTAGATTACTCAAGATCGTTCCGGTCACAGGTAGTAGTGTGCTCGGCTGTGCTCAGTCTTTCCTGGGGCTGGTACCCATATATTTTTCATTATTCCATGCCACACTGGGATTCTACATTAACTACTAATGAATCGTGCCTATTAAGAGGTCCTTTAGGAGTTTGCTGTAACCAATCAGCCAGCCTGCTCACGTGGCCTTTGGTGAAGTTCTATAGCTTGGCAGTAAAACCCCTTAGCTCAATGCTGCAGACCTACCAGTATCTAATTCTGCCTGTCGGTTCCTATCTCTTCTGATCCCTTCCTCTGCCCCTCCTCCCTCGATGTCTGGACAGCCTGGACTGGTGAGTGCGCCCAGATGCTCCTGGACTTGCGTCTGTCTTCACTCACTTTCTATATTCCATCCAGAATGCCTGGACCCCCAACTGAGCTTCAGATAACAGCTGTCGTTCCCCTTAGAAATGGCCCCTCTCAGAATCCTTCCCTCTGGTTTTACTCCTGTCTTCTGATGCTGCTTTGTTTGTTCTGCTACGTTTCATTCAGCAGACATCTCTTGTGTCATCGATGTCTGTCCATCTGCCTTCTACCTACTAGTAGATGTTCAGCCTTGGTGGGACGCTGGCTCTTTGTGCCCAGAGCACCTCTCCCGAGTACCTGGATGTATAGTAAGCCCTTGATGATTACTTTTCAAAATAAATACAGCCTAATTTGTAACCAGAGCAACTTGCATGCAATTTACCATGTCCTGAAAAACTGTTTAAGTAAACATACCTCCTGGCAGTTTCCCTCATGCTGTTAATTTACTCAGAAAACCCTCTCTAAATAAATTTGAGAAACTAAAATTTTCAATGGAAGGTAAGTTATTGACCTTTTACTATGGCACATGAAGATGTGTAAGGAACATATCCCCAAATGCCAATAAACTAGTTACCAGATCCTGATTTTAGTCATGTTTAGGGAGAATGGTTCATTCGTGTATTCATTCAGCAAATACTTACCGAGCCCCTACCGTGTGCCAGGGAAGGACTGCAGTGTATTTGGTGTGATAAAAGGAAGGGTGAGGCCAGGGTGGCTGGGGCAGGGGGAGCATGGGGGAGAGTGGTCAGGGAGGTAGCCGGGGCTCATCAGGCTTCACAAGACTTCAAAAGCCTTGTAAAGATGTAAGCTTTTACTCTGAGAGGAACAGGGTTGTTAGAAGGTTCTGAGCAGAGGAGTCATGAGATCTGACTTCATTTTATTGGGATCACCTTAGGTCTTGTGTTCAAAACAGGCTGAATTTCCTACAGGGTGGAGGCTGGGAGGCCAGCTAGGAGGCCACATGGCAGTGGGCTAGAATCAAGGTGGTCGTGGTGGTGAGATTCAGGCTATGTTTGGAAGGTACAGCCAGTAGGATTGGATGGAGGTGGGTATGGAAAAGAGCAGTGTCAGGGAGCCTGGGAGATGCAGTAGCCATGAACCCTATAGGATAGGAAAGCCTGGGGAAGGGTAGGAGTTCCGTTCTGGACATGCTGAGTTCGAAGTGCTTGTTACACTTCCAAGTGGAGAAGTTGTGTGGCTAGATTGATGTATGTACTCAGGGGAGGGCCCCGAAGGAGGAGGCATAAACGTGGGTGTCATTCACATACAGACAGTGTCTAGTGTCATTAGATGGGATATAGATTATTAAGAGAGAAAAAACAGATGGAGAACTGAGCCATGAGGCATTCCAGCCCTGAAAGTCTGCAGAGGTGAGAAGGCGCCAACAGAGGCTGTTTAGAAGTAAATATTGAAGGGAGAAGGAAATCAAGAGATTGTAGTGGTCCAGCAGGCGAGTAAACAAAGTGTTGTCCAGGAGAAGGAGTAATCGAGTGTGCCGAGTAGTGCTGTAGGCCAAGAAAGATGAAGACTAAGAGTTGGCTGTGGAATTTAGCAATGAGACTGTCACTGGTGATCTGTGAGCAGTTGGGACAGAGTGTTGGTTGAGGGTGCGAGCCTGAATGGGATGGGTTCAGGAGATAACTGGGGGGGGCAGGGATTGGAGTATAAGCAGCCCTTTCAGGTTCAGGGAGTTTTGCTAATAAGAGGAACAAAGACACAGGTAACAGTGG
Source organism: Cephalopachus bancanus (assembly GCA_027257055.1). Taxonomy (NCBI): domain Eukaryota; kingdom Metazoa; phylum Chordata; class Mammalia; order Primates; family Tarsiidae; genus Cephalopachus; species Cephalopachus bancanus. Next base: position 2,555,238 of record JAPVLO010000406.1, on the reverse strand, counting down.
AGGTGGGAAGTGCAGGGTGAGGGAAGATTTTTTTGTTTTTGTTTTTGAGTTGGAGTCTCACTCCGTCGCCCAGGCTGGAGTGCAGTGGTACGTTCATGGCCACCCCAGCGTTGACCTACTGGGCTCCGGCGATCCTTCGACCTCAGCCTTCCAAGGAGCCAGAACTACAGGCATGCGCTACCACGCCCGGCTCAGTTTTATTTTACTTTTTATTGTAGAGATGAGGTCTTGCCAAGTTGCCCGGGCTGGTCTCAAACCCACGGGCTCGGGCAGTCCACTCGCCTCAGCCTCCCAAAGATTACAGGCTGAGCCACCAAGCCCGTCTGGGAAGATATTTTTAAAATGGGAGAAATAGTGGTTTGTGTGATGGCTGGTAGGAGGAATGATCAGTCGAGTGGAAAGTAGACGTAGGAGAGAGGGAAGCATAGCCAGAGCCATGTCCTTGAGTAAGGGGTGGAATTTCTCAAGCCCATAAAGGGACTGACCTAGGAGCGTGGAATCAGGACGACAGGTGGGAAGGCAGCGTGTGTGGGTGTGCGAGCTGGCAGAGGGTAACCTGGTGGCGGGATTCTGTCAAGGTCAGCTTCTGCTTGTTTCTGTTTTTCCAGGGTAGTGGGGAAAAGATCATCCTTCAGCAGAGAGTGAGGATGAGTGGGGATATACAGGGAGTGTGAAGAAAAGGGACACGGATGGAATGGCATGTAGGAGAGAGAGGACGGGAACAGACTAGGGGCCTACAGATCGCGGAGGAGCTCGGGTGAGAGTGAGACTAGGTAGCAGAGGCGGAGTAGGTGGAGAACTGGATTTGACTAAGGTGGTTGTCTTGGCAAGTGAGTGTGAAAAAGTTGGCCGGGCTCGGTGGCTCAGCCTGTAATCCCACGCTTTGGGAGGCTGAGGTGAGGTTGCCTGAGCCCACGGGTTCGAGACCCACCTGGGCAACTTGGTGAGACCTCATCTCCACAATAAATCAAAAACTAGCCGGGTGTGGTAGCACGCACCTGCTACTCGGAAGGCTGAGGCGGAAGGATCGCCGGAGCCCAGCAGGCGAGGCTGCGGTGGCCGGGAGTGGCCACTGCACTCCAGTCTGGGTGACAGAGTGGGACTCCAACTCAAAAAAAAAAAAAAAGAAAAAGAAAAAGTGATGGGGGCAGAGGAACTGGGGGAAAAGCAAGGGAGTGGCTGTCATGGTTGACTGTAGAATTTAAGCCAGGCAAGGCAGCCGGACACATCGCGGGGAAGAAGGACAGAGAAAGTGGCTGGGATTCTAAGACCATAGGCCCTGGAGGACTGAGAGGTCTGGGAGTGGCCACGTTACATTTACATAAGAGGGGATGAGACAGGGAGCTGGAAAAAAGGCCTGGCCCCAGACTGGGTTTCATGAGCTCAAGACGAAGGAAGGTCTGTGGTTATTGGTGATGGCAGAGCCCAGGCCAGACCTCACAGGACGGAGTGACCAAAGTGAAGACTTCAGAGAACTGTGAGGCCAAGGTGTTGGAAGGATATTTGAAGGCCAGAGAAGAAGGGTTATCTTATCAGGAGAAAGTGTGCATTAGCTGACTTAGTACAAAGTTGAGCTAAATATTTAACAGTGTAAGATGACTGCTCTCTAGAAGCTTAACGGCTACATATAATGTTTAACCCTGGGACAGAGTAAATATTCAGTTGTATATGATTTACACAACATGCTGAGACGAAACTGGATGAATTTTATAAATATCTCTTTATAACTTAGTAAGAAGTTATTGATATCTATCTAGGAATAAAAGCAATTATTATTCCGTAAAACAGACTCATTCTTCAGAATATAAGCTCATCTCAGTTCTACCATGAGAAGCAACAAGATACGCTGGGCATGGTGGTTCATGCCTGTAGTCCCAGCTACTTGGGAGGCTGAGGTGGCAAGATTGCTTAAGGGCAGGAGTTTGAGGTCAGCCTGGGCAACATAGCGAGACCCCGTGTTTAAAAAAAAAAAATTAAGATTTCCTCTCAGCCATTTGAGTGTACATTCATTAAAAAAATAATAATGATAATCGAAAGCAGGCTAGCAGAATCGGTCCATGGAACTTCAGAAGCTTTCTTAAGTGCCGTCAAGGTTCGGCAGCCTCTCTTGCGGGTCCTCACGGGCAAGTGCTCGTCGCGTGCAGCAGGCCCTGCTCTGCAGTGCCTCCACCTCCGCCTCCGCCATGTGAATGGTAGACTCACCAGGAGTCAGTTGTGTTTGTTTTTGAACCTGTTTAGGCCAGTGTACTTGGGATTATAAGTATGGATGTTAATTAAATATTATATATACTGACAACATGTGAGTGAGGGAAGAGAGTTGTTTTTCTATGACTTAATTTAAATGTCTCACAAAGATTCCAGAGACGTTGCCTTTATATATTTTTTCTGTCAAATTAGGCGGGAATAAGGCAGCTGTAAAATATTTGGGGGACAGCTGTAACCTAGGAGGCTTCCATGCTGATATTGTTTCACAGGCTTTTGCTCTTTTTTTAAAAATGGAGCCGGGCTCGGTGGCTCAGCCTGTAATTCCGCGCTTTGGGAGGCCGAGGTGAGTGGATTGCCTGAGCCCGTGGGTTCGAGACCCGCCTGGGCAACTTGGCGAGACCTCATCTCTACAATAAATAAAAAAACTAGCAAGGTGTGGTAGCGCGCACCTGTAGTTCCAGCTACTTGGAAGGCTGAGGCGGAAGGATCGCCGGAGCCCAGCAGGTCAAGGTTGTGGTGGCCGGGGGCGGCCACTGCACTCCAGTCTGGGCGACAGAGTGAGACTCCAACTCAAAAAAAAAAGGAAACATGAGTGGAAGATGCATTGTGCGTGATTTGCTTAAGAGCACCCGCCAGCTAACCCAGAAAACAGTTCCTGCATCAGAAATTAGTACATTCATGTACATGTATTTGTTTAAAGTGAAAATAATATTTCAAATGTGTATGATTTTTGTTTTTGCTTTTTGTAAGAGACAGGGTCTAGGTTTGTTACCCAGGCTGAAATGCAGTGGCGCCGTCACAGCTTACTGCAGTTGCTGACTCCTGGGCTCAAGCGATCCTCCTCCCTTAGCCTTCTGAGGAGCTGGAACTACAGGTGCACACCACCACACTTGGCTAATTTTTTTTAAAAAAATTTTATAGAGACTGTCACACTATGCTGCCCAGGCTGGTCTCAAACTCCTGGGCTCAAGCAGTCCTCCTTCCTTGGCATCCCAGAGCACTGGAGTGACAGTCATGAGCCACCATACCTGGCCAGTGTGTCATTTTGAACGATATCTTCCTTTAACCGACTTTTTCTACTGATGTAGTAACAGCTACCAATCTAGACGAGAAGGCACTTTGAAGGTATATATACTGCCTTACACGTGAAGAATGCTTTTGTGACATCAACAGCCTTGTGAGCTTGGATTATTGATACTTCTTAAATCGGGCTAGAACTGCCTCCTTCTCTGGTTTCTCGTCTATCTGGTCGCAGCGGTTGTGCGGCGACTTGGTGCATGGCAGCACGCAGCCTGAGGAAGTGGGCATGCACCTAGGCAGCCGGTTCTCAACATCCAGAAGACGCAGGTGTGGCACACGCCAGCACCATCACGCCTGCCGTGGAGGCGGCCCGAAGGAGGAAAAGAGGGCAAAGGGCGTGACCTGGGTCGGTCTCCTCTCAGCCAGCCAGGAGTGGCCCGTGATACACTCCACAGTCTCCTCAGAGAAGCCCTTGGCCGGGTGCTGCGCCTTGGCCTTCGGATTTGTTACAGTTAAAAGGAGCAAAAGGAACGAAATGGAAACGTTATCATCTAGTACTTGATTGAGTTCAAAGAAATCTGTATGTAGGCGAGCGACCTTGTTGCTGCCTCTCCTTTGCTTTATAAATAAGTTTAGCAGAGTGTGGTGAGTAAGAGGATGAATTCTGGAGATAAGGGTGTTGGGATTTGCGTCTTTACCATTTGCTGACTCTGTGACTTTGGAAACGTTATGTTCGACCTCAGTAGGGTGAAAATTGAATGAGACCATTTATTTAAATGCTTAACACTGCACCTAGCACGTAGTAGGCCTTCATTAAATGTTAGCTATTATTTTCTTAATATGTGCCGTGTGTCCTAATATTATATTATGAATAGGTCTTTAACAAAGGTGCTTAAATATTTTCTGACGGGACATAGCTTGATGAAGTTGTCATTTCTAGAAAAATGTAGGTTATCAAGCTACTTATGAGAAGTGCATGCTGTTCTAGTCTTTCTGTGGAAATGTGGCAGTCACTAGTGACCTCAACACATTCTGGCCTTACTAAGAACTGTCTGTTGTCTTTTGATTGTGTGTAGTAGATAACACTGTCAGTGGGACCCCTTTTTCCAGAAACTTTTGTGATGTCTTCATAGTTGAGTTGGGCAGGAAGGGATATTACTATTTCTCGTTCCTTTGAATTTAATGGTGCTGTTGTTGGAAAGGAGAATCTAGAACATGGTTCGTTTAAGGCCCATTGGTGAGAAAGTCTGTGAAGGCTGATTTAACTCAGTGGCCCACTTCTGTTTTTACACGGGAGATCCTAAACCCATTTCTGTACCTGTGGTTGATCAGATGGTACTAGACAAACTCGGTGTGGCTTTGGCTCACCCATAGAAAAACAAATGTAACCTTTGCTACATGTGTAAAATTTAAAGGTTGTGGTAAACACCATTAAGATCTTCATGGCCTGATTATTAACCTCACAGAGGCGTATGAGACCATCAGAAGACTTAGGCTCTGGCAGAGCTGGCCGGGTGTTGGTCAGTCTAAAAAGTCCACTAGATCTGAAAGCTCTTTCTTAACAGAGAAAGCTCTTTCGTCTCAGAGCTGAGAGATGGTTGCTTACACAATGTTGATGTATGCCGTCCACGTTTCATGTAAAATGAAATATGTTTATTGTGCCAAATGTGGTCAGTGAAGAGATTTGGAAGCTAGCATGTTTCAGGGGGGTAAAACAGGAAGAAAATCATCAGTTGTCTTTCCGGTAGTTGGAAAAGACTTGTAGAAAACAGAGCATTCCAGGGAAAGGAGGAAGTGGCCGAGGTTGCTCAGAATACGGGAGTTATTCCAGGCTTGGAACTCTGCTTGAGAGCCAGCACTGGGGACTCAAGGGAGCAGGCTGTGTAGGCTTGCCTGGTAAATGGAGGATGGATGTCAATGAAACAGACTCTTACTGATGCAGCTACATACCTGGTGCTAAAGATAGAAAGACAAGACTTGCCCAAGATCTCTCACACTTCATCACTTAACAGGGGAGAGGAGAACGATCTGTGAATGGTAGCACACCTTGCTGGGTGCTTGACTAATGGTAGGAGCAAAGCACTCTGGAAGGACAGAGGACTGGATGGTTGATTATGCATCAGTGGGAAGAAATTCTCAGGTGAGGCTCAGCAGAGCAGGAGAAGAGGCACAGGGCCACCCCGCGCAGAAAGGCGTGAACCAAAGCACAGAGGGCACGGGCACATGTGGTGTCAGAGTGGCTGTGTGGGGTGGGGGCAGGAGACATAGGTAGTTAAGAGAGCGTGGATAAAGCTTTTAGCCCATGTTTCACATAAGAAGGTTACTCTAGTTGTTCGGAATACGGTGGAGAGAGCAAAACCTCCAACTACGAGAGCTCCTGGTGGTTTCTTTAGGGGTTTGGTGAGGACTGAGTAATGGGTGATGGGAACAGAGGAAAGAGGAAATTAATTCTGGAAGGATTTGGCACCCATGGGATGGAGTCTTGAGGAAGAGAAAGGAGCCAGAAGCTCTTGTTTTCTAGCTTAATTGGGTGGATATTATGACCATAGACCAGTGTGGGGATTACAGAAAGGAAACAGGAGTTTGGGGCAGAAGAGGGAGAAAGATGGTATGTTTCGTTTTTGACATTTTGAATATGAGGCGCCTGCGGAACACCCTGGTACCCAGTAGGTAGCTAGAAACATGGGTTGGAAATTTAAGGGGAGACAGGTATCCCACACATGTCATTGGCACAAGCGCCAGTCATCAAGGCTATGGAAAGAGAGGCAGCCATCAGAGAGGGTGTTCAGAGCAAGGAGGATCCCAGGACTACATCTCAGAGAACAAAGAGCCAGTGCGGTCGATATGGCAGGGGAATGTTCTCACCTGCGCATCTGTGCTGAAGTCCGATGAACTGTGGTTCTGAATGTCTTGTATTCTTTGTTCCACCTCTCTCCTTAGTATGGAAGATAACAGAGAGTTGACTCGAAATTAATGATGTGTAATCGTCAAGCATACTATTTTAAACTGCCTTTTTTGTCCTTAAAAAATTTTTTTTTGCTGTAAACTTAAGTCTCTAAATGTCATATTGCTAGGTTTTTTGGATTTCACTGATGTGAATGGACTCGATTCTTTCAAGGAAACCGGTTAGCCATTTCTATCATGACGTTAGACTTTACTCCGTCAAAATGGTCATGTTTAGTATATTGTTAGCCTCTTTACCTGTTCCTTCTCGCCACAGGAGCTGATGCAGCAGAATGGGATTGGTTATGTGTTAAATGCCAGCAATACCTGTCCAAAGCCTGACTTTATCCCTGAGTCTCATTTCCTGCGAGTGCCCGTGAATGACAGCTTTTGTGAGAAAATTTTGCCGTGGTTGGACAAATCAGTGGATTTCATTGGTGAGTAGCTCAAATAACATGACAAGTCCTTTGGGTTACTGTCTCATGTATAGGTGTATCCCCCCCTCCTCGTTTTTCTTTGGAGAAAAGGAGCCTATTTCAGAGATTTTTGAAGTCTGAAAACAACACATGATGTGGCTTGTTCATTTAGTGGTCGAGGTGACTGGCCTTGTGACAGTCTGGCTAACTTTTACCACCACCAAGGTCAAGCCTCAGAGGCTCTGTAATTACGTGTTTGCAAGTGTTTGAAAATCAGTTAAACTTCTGGGGTTGAAGCCCCCCCCCCACATATACTTTTTCAAATCCTATAAAAGACTTTGGGGAACTTCGGTGATATTCCCTGTAGCCTTTGCTGCTATGTTTTCCCCAGAGAAAAGTCAAATCCTGTGAAAAGGAATCCCATTACATTTGAAGTCTTTCGGTCGAGATTTGTCACGCACCCATAAGGGCAAACAGTATTGGTCTAGTAAAGTCTCAACACACACACTCTCATTTGGTCGTTTTCCTGGCAGTGGTTGGACAGTCGCTGAGCCGTGCCATGCTGTGTGCTCTTCCAGGGCCTATGCAGTTCTGGGACTTCTCTGCCTCCTGGGTGCTGTTGTGACATCTGGGTGCCACAGGACCAGCTCTGCTGGGAGTAACCTGGTGACTGTATTGAATGGTGTTAGTGGAAAGCAGCTAGACAGAGGAGAAGCACCATTGCTGGGGCGAGCAGCGTGACTAACTGTGATCTCAGAGCTCCACGGGAGGAATTTTTGTTGCTTTCGCCTCGGCCACATTAGTTTGGGCACTCTAATTCATAATTAAAGACTCTGAATTGGTTACTGTAACTAAAACTAAAAGAACTAGTTTCCTTAAAACAGCAGATTTATGTAAATTAAGACCCCACTGGCTTTTCATCTAAAAGAATTTTCTAGGTAGTGCTGCTGGAGCTTTGAGCAATTCCAAAAGTTCTCATTTTTCAAGATTTCCAGATCACCAAGGGGTTCCTCTTTAATTAGGACTTACTTTGTGGAAACATGAAGATAAATGACTTAGATCGGCTGGGCTCAGTGACTCAGCCTGTATTTCCAGCACTTTGGGCGAGTGGATTGCCTGAGCCCACGGGTTCGAGACCAGCCCGGGCAACTTGGCAAGACCTCGTCTCTACAATAATAAAATTAGCCAGACGTGGTAGCGCACACCTATAGTTCTGGCTACTTGGAAGGCTGAGGCAAAAGGATTGCTGAAGCCCAGTAGGTTGAAGCTGGGGTGGCCATGAGCATGCCACAGCACTCTAGCCTGGGTGACAGAGTGAGACTCCAACTCAAAAAAAAAAAAAAAGAAGACTTAGACCATTCACATTAAAAAAAATCAGAAACAAAACCCTACAAATTAATACCTCTTCCCCATTGTACTTTTAGGAAATATTCAGGATATTATTCCGTTTTTGCCTCTTTAAAAAATAGGCCAGGCACAGTAGCTCATGTCTGTAATCTCAGCACTTTGGGAGGCTGAGGTAAGAGGATCACTTGAGGCCAGGAGTTCGAGACCTGCCTGGGCAACATAGTAAGACCATGTCTCTATAAGAAAAATACCAAAAAAAAAAAAAAATTAGCCAGGGGTAGTGGTGCACGCCTGTAGTCCTAGCTACTCAGGAGGCTGAGGCAGGAAGATCACGTGAGCCCGGGAGGTCAAGGCTGCAAATGACCATGATCATGACACTGTGCCACGGCACTCCAGCCTGGGCAACAGAGCAAGACTGTCTCTCAAAACAAGCGAACAAACATAAAAACAATATGGTTAATGTTCCCCTTGCATCTCACAACGATCCAGAGGCATTTGGCTGCAGTTTCAGACTCTATCTAGAGGAGAACTTGATTCTGCTAAGTCAGGACAATGATTTAGCAGGGGTTAGTAGAAAAGAGAAAAATGAAGAACTTTGCCTCCAACTTGTTTTTTTCTTTCTTGGGAGACAGTGGGGTCAAGGTGAAGCTTTTCGTTCACGCAGAAGGAACTTTATACACAACCTCGTCATTTATTTGTGATGTCTGCCGATATTTTCACCTTCTTATCGGAGTTTCTTTGTCGGTCCCATTGACTAGAGCCATCATCCCTCCCCCATCAAATAACCCAAGGCAACAACCCAGCCACTTGCTGACTTCAGTCCATAGTCGCTTCCGTTGCTGGTATGTCATTTGAAAATGCGCCCCACACCTGGACTTAGTGACTCACAGCCTCTGGGTTTGCTGGAAGGATTCGGGTTTTTATGGAGTTTTACTTTTGGTTAATAGACCCACTTGGATGCTTACATGGGTCCTTGTTCCCCCCTCACTGTCCTCACTGTCCCCCAGGCTCCTGTGGGCTCAACCCTCCAGACTCAGGAATTTGCATGGAGGTCTATAGGGAGGTGATTAAGAGCAGGTACTTTGAAGCCAAAATGTCTGTATTTGAGTCCTGTCTCCGTGGTCAGCAGTTCAGTGGTTTGGGTCAGTTGCTTAAAACTTACCCAAGTTTCCTGAGGTCACATACCTACCTTACAGGGATATTGTGAGGGTTAAAACAGACAGTGTGTGTGCCCTGAACACCTTGCAAGTACCTGACTTATAATGGGCTCTTAGCAAATAGGAACTCGGTATGAGACAGCCCTTCTGTCTCTCCCCAGAGCTTCTTTTCACTTTGTAACTTCTTATCCTACTGGGTCTTTACCGCTTTCATATGCGCTCTCACCTCTTTGAAACCTCGATGTTATCCCTGAATTTCTATGGCGACAACCTGCTGCTTTTCTTTTTGGTGTTCTATTGCCACCTCATTGTTCTCTTTTCAGGACCCTGCGGAGCCTCCTTAATTTCTTCCATACAAAGTGTGACCCTGAACATGACACTCCCAAGACCCTCCAGCACCTAGTCCCACCCTTGAAACCTTCTCTGGAAACTTCCCCAGCAGCCTGAGCCCAGCCATGCCAGCTGTGTCCCAGGCACTTGGTTCCGTACCACACAGGCCTTCTTCGCACGTTTCCCTCCTCTGCCAGGCCTGTGCGTGTTGCTTCCTTTGGGTTAAGACATTTAGAGCCAAGACGTGTGCTGATAAACCTCCAATGTCATCACTTGTTAATTTGGTTTTCAAAGTACATCAAAAACAGTTGCGGTTGTAGAAACAGTGTAAGCACAATGTTCAGAAAATCTGAAAAACAGAGAACAGGAAACCTCTGACCTCTACCTGTGTCTTACTGTCATGGCTTTATCTCCTCGCAGCCTTTCTCAAATGTTTTAGAAAGATTGCTTTTTAAAATGTGTGTCAGTCGGCCAGGGGGAATTGGGTATCTCCTGTGTGCCTTATACGGAATCCTTTGGGAAGATGTTAGAAGGAAGATCCTTCTGAGTCCTTATATCCTAGCTTTTGAGATAATTATTAAAAATGAGGGGGCATTAAAAAAAAGTAAACCAGGCCTACTTCCAAGAAGGATTTGCAGTGGCTCACAGTAAGAGACTAGGACCAGAAGACACATGTATTCCCAGACATGCACACTAAAATGGGACAAAAGGACAAGAACCATGTGGTGTGGGACCAGGGATGGTGCAAGCACTGGGACAGAAATTTTGAATTGCCGCTTCCTATTGAAGTGAAGTGAAAACCTTAGCTTTGAGCTTCACAGCAGCTGAGGCAAGAGGAGAAATACTGAGATAGCGCAGGTCACGCGACGACTGAGGAAGGGGCTGCAGGCGCGGGGCCTTTGCCTGCACGGCTCACGCGCTGTGATTCGGAACGGTCCTGAGCTCTCTGTTTCAGCATCGCTTCGTATTCATTTGCTGATGTTTTCTCGGGTTTGCTTTCTCTGTCTGGAAGGGGAGCTCCTTGCTGCTTGATCGTTCCTATCCCATCCAGAACCCCGTGCTGTTTTGCACATAGTGAATGAACAGTAAACCACATACACTAGAAATGTGTATAACATAACATAGGCAGTGTTGCATTGTTTCGCCGCCAGAGCAGATTCCGTGCCTATCTGTTGACTGTAAGAATTTTAACATAAGGTGCAGCAGCTTCTGCGCTGAGCACACGTGGAATGCTCTGGAACTGAAGCAGCCACAGCTCCCGCCTGTGGGGGAGAACTTGGTCCACTCCCACATGGCGGGACGCTGAGCCCCTCGACCGCAAAAGGCAGCGTGTTCGGGTCCCCTCGTTCTCTGGCCGTGATCGTGTCCCTGAGCCCTCCCACAGGTGGCGGGGAAGTGCGATGATACAGAAGGACTGTAACTCCTGGGTACCAAGGAGGGGATAAAAGTTCCCTTGGATGTCATTAAAGTGACCTGGTAAACCTGATTCCTGGCATCTACGCGGTTTTCCTCTTAAATTCGGGAAATAAAGTTGAACCATTTTCTGACATAGAGGAAAGTTTCCTAAAGACGAATAGGGGACTCGTATGAAGACAGGTTCACATTTTACAAGTCACTGGGTCTGGCATCTTTTGTGTTGCGGTGTGATTTCATTATACCCTGTCTTTTCTCTTCCCCCATCTCCCTCCTTCTAAAATAGTAATGTATGTCACGTATATTTGAAATTGAAATGGATTTTTAAAAGTTTAGTAATTTTTTTTATGTAATCAGGGAAAAAACACACCGAAGTATCAGATAACATGAGTAAACAAAGTGGAGATTTTGGATGGTTCTTATTTCTTGACATACCTTTCTGTATCTCTGAAATGTTCTACACTGAGCAAATACAATGACATAATGACAATGTAGGAGTTATACCCGGGAAAATTTATCAAAATAATAAATAATATAAAAAAAATACATGGTGAAAAGTACCGAACTAAGAGTCACAGCCAGGCACTGGCTTACGCCTATAAACCCAGCACTTTGGGAGGCTGAAACAGGAGGATTGCTGGAGACCAGGAGTTTGAGATCAGCCTGGGCAACATAGTGAGTCCTCATCTTTACAAAAAAAAAAAAAAAGTCAACCTGAGTTAGTAACAAATAGCTTATTGATACTTTTGGACCTTGATAAATATGATGCAAACAGATGAGATCTGCTTTGAGATTTCCAGGTAAAAGACAAAGAGTAAGTCAATGGAAACAGGATTTCCCTGCTGAACAGAATTGCTGTTAGTGACTTTTCTTGAATTTGACTCACACAGAGAAAGCGAAAGCCTCCAATGGATGTGTCTTGGTGCACTGTTTAGCTGGGATCTCTCGCTCTGCCACTATCGCCATCGCCTACATCATGAAGAGGATGGACATGTCTCTAGATGAAGCCTACAGGTGAGGACAGGGACACGGCTTGTGACCGGTTTTTCATTTGACCTGACACATGAAGAGTTCCGAGGGTGGGCAAGCAAGTTACAGCAGACCGTGATTTTCATCGTCACGGACTTTACAGGTTACCGTGGACTTTTCAGTGGTCTTGCAAAGACTGGTAAAGAATGTAGTTTTATTATGCAGCATTACTTCTGCCGTCACACGTGTCCTATTCATCCTCAGCTACTTTTGAGGTTTAAAGAACAACAGATCCAGGCAGAGCTCTATCCTGTTACGGGAGTTCACTCTCTTCCCTAAGTGGGGAAGCATCATTTGTTCTCTTTTATGTATGAGGGGGAAAGCTCCAGTACAATATTCGTTACAGAATCTTCACTCTGCTTCGGACTCTGAATTGCTGTGAGGAAAAAGCCTAACACATTCACATTTAAAACCAAATGAGGCCAGGGTGTGGTGGCTCACACCTGCAATACCAGCACTTTGGGAGGCCAAGGTGGGAGGATCACTTTGGAGTTTGAGACCAGCCTGGGCAACATAGTGAGACCTTGTCTCTACAAAAAGTCAAAAAAATTAGCCAGGCATGGTGGCGCATGCATGTAGTCCCAGCTACTCGGGAGGCTGAGGCAGGAGGATCATCTGAGTCCAGGAAGTCGAGGCTGCAGTGAGCTGTGATTGTGCCACTGCACTCCAGCCTGGGTGATAGAGTGAGACCCTGACTAAAAAAAAGAAAAAGAAAGTCAAGACCAGCCCGGGCAACTTGGTGAGATTTCGTCTCTACAATAAGTCAAAAATTAGCCAGGCATGGTAGTGCACACTTACAGTTCCAGATGCTTGGAAGGCTGAGACAGAAGGATCGCTGGAGCCCAGCTGGTCAATGCTGGGGTGGCTGTGAGCATGCCACTGCATTCCAGCCTGGGCGACAGACTGAGACTCCAACTCAAAAAAAAAAAAAAGGGACCCAGACAGACTTTATTTTAAATCCAGTGCCATCATTTAGTAACTGTGTGATTTGGAACAAGTCACTTAAGAACTTTGTGTACCTATATGATGGAACCAGTTACACCCACCTGATGCAGGGTAGTTTTGAGGATGAAATAAATAATTCAGTGCCTTAGCACAGAACTTAGCACACAGAGACCACTCTGTAGCTGGTTATCCTGTCATTTACAAAAAGAAGGAGCTCAGAAATATGTGCTCTGATGCTCTGTCCATCGAATACCTTCTTCCCGTCATGATAAAAACTGCGTAATGTCTTATAAAGTGACCGTGGGGCCCTGGGAAGAGGACGAAGTGGGAGGGTGGCTGTTACACTGTGTTCTGGGGCAGCACTGGAGTGTGTGTCGGGGCGTCCTTGGTGGGAGGCGAGAGTCACCTTGTGTCAACCGCACTGGGGCCCCGGGTCCTTGAAAAGGAGGAGGCAGCAACCCAAGTCCTCCGGCCTGTCTCCCCCTCACGGGCTCCAGGGCCGGGTTACAGAGCTCCCCAGCAGAGGCCTGTGTGCACTCCCTCCAGGCAGCTCCCTGACCCTCAGCCCGTCATCCCCAAGGTCTTTGAGGGGGGCCTGCCTAGGAATTCCCTAGCTCATTTACTCAATTAACGTTCTCACAGTGTAGTTGCAAAATTCAGGTTTCCTGTTTATTCCTCTTTTGACAGATTTGTGAAAGAAAAAAGACCTACCATATCTCCAAACTTCAATTTTCTGGGCCAACTCCTGGACTATGAGAAGACGATTAAGAACCAGACTGGAGCATTTGGGCCAAAGAGCAAAATCAAGCTGCTGCACCTGGAGAAGCCAAGTGACCCTGTCCCTGCAGTCTCAGAGGGTGGACAGAAAAGCGAGCTGCCCCTCGGTCCACCCTGTGCCGACTCTGCTACCTCAGAGGCAGCGGGGCAGAGGCCTGTGCATCCTGCCGTCGTGCCCAGCCTCCAGCCGTCCCTGTTGGAGGACAGTCCCCTGGTGCAGGCGCTCACCGGGCTCCACGTGTCCTCAGACAGGCTGGAGGACAGCAGCAAGCTCAAGCGCTCCTTCTCTCTGGATATCAAATCCGTTTCCTACTCAGCCAGCGTGGCGGCATCCTTCCACGGCTTCTCCTCGTCAGAAGACGCGCTGGAGTACTACAAGCCCTCCAGCGCTCTGGACGGGACCAGCAAGCTGTGCCAGTTCTCCCCCGTTCAGGAAGTGTCCGAGCAGACTCCGGAGACCAGCCCGGATAAGGAGGAAGCCAGCCTCCCCAAGAAGCCCCAGACTCCCAGGCCTTCCGACGGCCAGAGCAAGCGACTGCACGCGGCGCGGCCCGGCGGCAGCGGCGGCGCCCAGAGGCCCCTCCTGTCTCCGCTGCACCGGAGCGGGAGCGTGGACGACAACTACCACACCAGCTTCCTCCTCGGCCTCTCCACCAGCCAGCAGCACCTCGCCAAGTCGGCGGCCGGGCTGGGCCTCAAGGGCTGGCACTCAGACATCCTGGCCCCCCAGACCTCCGCCCCCTCCCTGGCCAACAGCTGGTACTTCGCCGCGGAGTCCTCGCACTTCTACTCCGCCTCGGCCCTCTACGGGGGCAGCGCCAGCTACTCGGCCTACAGCTGCAGCCAGCTGCCCACCTGCGGCGACCAAGTGTACTCCGTGCGCAGGCGGCAGAAGCCGAGTGACCGAGCCGACTCGCGGCGGAGCTGGCACGAAGAGAGCCCCTTTGAAAAGCAGCTGAAGCGCCGCAGCTGCCAGATGGAGTTTGGCGAGGGCGTCATGTCCGAGAACAGGTCGCGGGAAGAACTGGGGAAGGTGGGCAGCCAGTCCAGCTTCTCGGGCAGCGTGGAGGTCATCGAGGTCTCCTGAGGGGGACGCGCAGGACCTCAGGCACGGCTGTTCTCTTGTTCACGGAAAACTCCCTGTAAATCTGAAATATGTATATGTACATACATATATATTTTTGGAAATGGAGCTACAGTGTGAAGCAAAAGATGGCTCGACCCCACTGTTCTCTCAACATCTGCATTTGAGAGACCAGCTGATGTTTTTCTCGACAAGAGTGGAGGGCAGGTGATAGAGTTCCCCCTAGACAGAGGCAGCCGTCCTCTTGTTCTTACAAGCAGGCGTGTTTGGTGTTAGAGGACAGACCCCCCCCCGTGTTTATGTTGTGCTACAAAGACTCAGAGACTCGTCTTTGCCCAGTCCCTTCCATCGTGCACCTTAGCGCTGAGACTGAGCCAGCTCGTGGGTCAGGTAGATAGACCCTGCTCGGGATAGAGCCTAACGGGAAATCCAAGAGAAAGGATCGTATCCAAAGCTGATTCACACACTGCGCTCACCTGACAGCCGAGTGACGCAGGCATCATTCTGCTGGACGGACCGTTAGGGCCTTGCCAAGATCTACTTTAGAATAAACCCAGTACCTCAGATGGGAAAGTCGGGGCTCTCACCACTACTGTGTCTGGTAGCCCATTTTCTAGGCGTGAATTGGTAGGTAGCTAGTCACACTTGCAGACCCAGTCAGACTGTCTACGCACAGAATTCCGGTTGGGCCTGGATGGAGGTGGTTCATTCTTTCTTCTCACCTTAGGAAGAAAGAGGAGAGAAAGCATCTAGGATTCAACTTCACGGCCAGGAATCTGGCAGCATAACGATCTAAGCTAGGGTTGAGAGGCTAGACAAGTCTACCTCCCTCTTTATAAATCAAAGAATCGTTTAAAATGGGATTGTTAATCCTTTAAATAAAGAGGAACTTGGTTTCACGCCAAATGTGAATTTATTTGGGTTGGTAGCAGAGCAGCAACAGCACCTTCAAGTTCTCAGCCAAAGTAGATGTTTCCTATTTCCTGTTTCATTGCATGGATACAGTTTGTGAAAACGTACTAATACGGAAGGATTTTACAGGAAACTGCCCAGAGAGAAAATCTATGGAAAGATAAAGGAGGTCAGAGTTGCTGAGGAGAAGCAGGAAACTTATTTCCTTAATGGCTTTATCCCCTTGGCGTGTGATGAGGGTAGTAGCATTTCTGTAATCTCCTCAGACTTTCAAGTGTATTACAGGGCTGAGAGAGGCGTTCATCAGCAAGGGATATTCAGAATAAAACAGCACAGGAAGGTGAGGAGAAGACTGTCAGATTTGGTTTCGCAGGGGTAGTGGGAAGCCACAGTGAACATGGTTGTCAGAAACGCGCCAGCCTGCTTGTGGGAGAAGGGCCTGGCGACACGGAGCGAGACGTGGGGGTTTCTCAGCCCTTGACCTACAGTCACTGTAGGAGTCAATCCTGGCAGCTGAAAATAACAGGCAGTTAGAACCAGTACCGAGTGGTCGTACGTATCTGCTTTGACACTTCCTGCCTTGAGTTTTACCAGCTACGGTGTGGTCCTCTTTTGAAGCCTTAATTCATGTCAGCAGCTTTCTTGGGGGTGGGGGCGGGACGGGTGTTGTCACTGTTCTTTCCTTTACTGTAAGTGTAGCTAGTTGCTGACTCATATCTCAGGTTTTTCTGTGTTTGAGAAATGGACAGTTCTTTGATTAGGATGTGACTTAATGTTTCCTACGGTGACTGCTAAAACCAGCATCAAATGGCATGATTCAGAACGGACTGACTTGACCACGAGGATGATGCACTTCAGACATCACTAGTTCTGGACAAATAACGTGCTGTGACACGGGTGCAAGCGGAGGCAGAAGAGAGTAAACTGCATAGGGAGGACATTGTTACAATACCGAAAGTCCTGGTTTTCTGTACACGTTTGAATCCTTGTCATCATTCTCAAGTTCCACACGGTAAGTTCTGACGTTTTATGGACACACACCCCGAGTGTGTGACAGCTCACCACTTCCAGACTTTCACATCTGTGAAACATTCAGAAATGAAAGCAGTAGCTCCACTGCTAAGTGTTGCGGGGGCTGGGGGACGTGGTTTGAATGAGATCTCGGGCAGAAACCTTCTGTCACTTAGGGTTTCTTTTGGCCATGGTCCCCTTCCTTCCTCTAACTGTGATGTAGTCAAATACTATGACCTTCGTCCTTGGTCACTAATGTCAAATAATCAGTTC
This sequence comes from Cephalopachus bancanus, assembly GCA_027257055.1. Classification (NCBI taxonomy): domain Eukaryota; kingdom Metazoa; phylum Chordata; class Mammalia; order Primates; family Tarsiidae; genus Cephalopachus; species Cephalopachus bancanus. The sequence continues at coordinate 2,538,376 of JAPVLO010000406.1, read as the reverse complement.
TTGGAACCAGGACTGCCCTCCGCGTGGCAGCCTGGGTGGCAGACCCGGAGCCGCTGGGTGTCTGCGGTGGGTGGCGCTGGCTCTTGGCATGTGATCATGGGAGAGCCTGGAGTCCACTGGGATGACACACATGGTGACTGTAAAGAGTAAAACGAGACTTCTGTGGGAGAAATGCTGGAACACGGCTTAGGACGTCTATAAAGTTAGGTGGAAGACTGTGTAAATGTTTAATATGAATATAGTGTTCTTCTGGAGTAGGGCAAGCTGGTGAATGGTGGAGTTGTGCATTTCTCATTTTGATGTGTCATGTATGTTAATATGAATAAAATCGAAACTGGTACCTGTTTATACATAAATGTGAGAAAAGACCTGTCTCTTGTGGCCGTACGCTTGGTGGGGACAGCAACGCCTGAGCAGCCAGAGGAAGCAGGAGTGAGACCCATTGCTCTTAGGTGCGGACTTGGCTCAGAATCCAGGGCGGGCCATCAGGTGTGTTTTGCGTTGTCACTCATGTGAAACACACATCGTTAGCTAACAAGGTGCCAGCCTCGCTCTTTACCGTGTATGAATATCAAATGCACAACACAGTGTAGAAGCCTAAGGCACCTGCTAAGTATTTTCTAGCTGACAGATTCCAGAAAACACAAGTACAGAGGTGAAAGATAAAGATCAGCCACACATTTGTGGTACGTGTTCATGTAATCATGTAAATAATTTTATAATTCCTGTAGAAAAAACAGAGAGGATAGTTATTAAAATTATTTTCCATCTTTGCCATGTACATGCATCTTAATTACCTCTTTTCTTGTGACCCTGGATTGGATGACTTAAGAGACAAGAAGCTTAGTCTCATCAGTTTAATAAAAATTATGCCTTGAAGAAATAAAGGATTTACCCTCAGTGCAAGCAGGTGGAATAATGACTAGAAGGAGAACCACAGGTGACCTCCTTGAAGATGGTTGTAAAAGACAAAAAGTTGAAAGCAAGAAGGATTGGACTGGATGAGCTAGACTAGAAGACCTGTTTCCTGCAGCTGCAGAAAAGCAGAGATGGGAGGGGGAGAGAAGAATCGAGGGAACGAGGAATGAGGCAGAAGGCAGTCGGAGGAACAGGTGTTTCAGGGAGGGCTTCGGCTGAGAAGATGCAGATCTTTATTCTTGGGAAGGCCTGAAGGCCAAGCCAGTTGTTTCCTTAGAGGCAGGCAGAGCCTGGGGCCCCTCAGAGACTAGCCTCGGCGGGCTGGGGTTGGAGGACCAGTTGGATTTGACAACTGAAATGAGACCAGGAAGTCAACTAAGGCAGAAAGAGGGAAGGTGAGATTCTGAGATGTGAAGAAAAATACGACAAAATTGGAGTGAGCCCTGTGTGTTCAAAGAGATTATGTGTACGGGGAGTGTATTATACTGGGACTAGTTGAAGGAAACTCAGCCTCAAAACATTTGCTGTTACTTTATCTTGAATTCTCTTGTCTGGTTTTGTTTCTCTGACATTAAGCAGGAATGTTTTAGGTCCAGGAAACATTTGTCTAAGTACTTTTCTCTGAATATTACTCTTCTGCATCTATAAATGGAAGGGGGAAGTAAGTTATTTCTAGCATTCTGTGGGACCCATTCATCCTTGAACAGCATAATTATACTTGGTTATATCTATGAAGTGTTGCGAAATCAATTGGAAAATTACAGCACTGTCTTGGGAGATATTTACAAGTCAGTCACATTGTTGCAGTTTATGTGCAGACATCAAGTTGGGTTTCAGCAAAAACAAGTTTCATTCCTTTGGTTCTAGCTAAAATGAATCAGTTTGAAAATACTCTCCCACAGGAAATGCAGGATATGACCTTGTAGAAGCAGTGTCATAGGCAAGTAGGGTTAATTTGGAGAGAGTTCAGCTATAGTCTGGATTCTTTCTGGTAAGGGAATTATGACAATTTCATAGACGGGATTAAAAGTACTTGGTTTAGGCTGGGAATGGTGGGTCATGCATGTAATCCCTGCACTTTTGGAGGCTGAGGCGGGAGGACTGCTTAAGCCCAGGAGTTTGAGACCAGCCTAGGCAACATAGAGACCTTGTCTCTACAAAAAATAACTAGCCAGGTGTGGTGGTATACACCTGTAATCCTATACCTTGGTGACACAGTGAGACCCTCCCAACTCCAAAAAAAAAAAAAAACAAAACTTGGTTTACAAAAGCTTTAGCATAACTCATGCTTCAAGGAATGAGCCTTGATTAGTGAAGAAAAATTAGTTAGGTCATCGGTAAATTCCATCAGGTCTTATACTGACACTGATAACCCTGAAAAAATTCCTAGGAGTCATGGACACACATATATACCAGCTAGCAAGCAAATAGTTGTCATTTTTGTTTGTTTGAAGCATGAGATAATTATCTGATTACCCTTCCTATCTGCCATAACATTTGTAGGTGTTTTGTTTTTTGAGTTGGAGGTTTCACTCCGTCACCCAGGCTGGAGTGCAGTGGCACTACCGTGGCTCACCGCAGCCTCAACCTCCTGGGCTCAAGTGATCCTCCCATGTCAGTCTCCCAAGTAGCCAGGTCTACAGGCGCACACTATGTCTGTTTTTTTTTTTTTTTTTTTTTTGTAGAGACGAGGTTTCGCTATGTTGCCTAGGCTGGTCTTGAACTCCTGGGCTCAAGCAGTCCTCCTGCCTTGGCCTCCTAAAGTGCTGGGATTACAGGCATGAGCCACTGCACCTGGCCTATAGCCATGACATTTGAACGAAAGGTACATGCCTGGTGTGCCAAAAACTGCAAGAGATATAATGTGTTTTTTTGTTTTTATAAATTACTGAACACCACCACCACCTCTGGGGTACTGTAGAGTTCTTTTTTTTGAAAGGATTTATTGAGAGGACAGAAAAGCTCCCACAGTGGGAGGGGACCCGAGGGGGTTGCCCTGTAGAATTTTAACAGAGAAATGAAGATCAGGGTGGGGAAAGAAAAACCTATCCAATTAAGAGACACATTACACATAAAAAGTCCCCAAGAATTGGGAGTGAGACCTCTGTCTGAAAAACAAAAACAACAACAAAATCCGCAAGAAGAAAAATTTTTACTTCTCATCATTCTATCCTTCAACCAACATTTGAAGTACTTTTCTATGTGTTCTGTATCTGGGTTTAGCTTAAGGTATAAACAAATCAAGAGGACAGAGTTCCCAGTCTCACTAGAATTTTAATACACGTTGGCTCATGTTTCATTTCTGATGATTCCTGGTTTGGCCTTAGGACTCACTAGGGGAAATGCCAAAGCTAAATAAGTTCTACAAATCAACACAAAAGTGGCACATGTCGGTCCCCCCGGGCCATTAGTTTATGTAACCTTGGAAACCACATGTTTGTAATACCTATAATGTAAGGGTAACATTACCAGCCTCTTTCATAAGTCTGAAGTTAAAAGCAAAGACATACCCAGAGAATTAAAACAGAAACAAAACCCCACCTCATTTCTTGAATGTACTCCAATGTGTCAGGATATGGAGTCCTTGAAACCCATTTCATCAAATCTTTACTCTGTGCAGGTAGAACCTGGGTTCTAAATAAGATTTCATATTCTGAGGACTTTGTCATTTAAGAAGAGGCAGGAGACTATGTACTCTATAAACAATATAGTTATGAAGAATAAAACTTTGAGAGGAACAAAGACATGAAATCTGTAGAATAAGTATTTCTATTGCAATCTACATTATCACTTGCTCTTAACCCTGCAATTCACTTATTACAAATGTAATTACACATAATACATAATACAAGGGTTGAAGGCCAGCTCCCAAGACCTTTTCAACCAGTGAAACAAGGAGTCTGAGTATTGATGGTGTTCATCAATATAGATGAATAGAGAAGCAAATCGGCTCTTGAAAAGGAACCAATGGCCACCTGTCTGATTTATATTATAAAGGAGGGGAAGAAATTCTCCCTTGGGAACTTGGAATTTAAAGTCACTATCAAGACCTAGAGCCACTGCTGAGAGACAACAGGCAGTAGACATGCTTCTTGTTGGAGCTCAAGAGTTTGGTGTCAGAATGGCGGACCTGGAAGCTGAGAGCTGGGAGGGGCTTGAGGGCCCATCCAGACCAGCTCCAACTGCAGGAGGTGGCAACTGAGGCTCAGAAATAGCCTACCAAAGACCAACGTGGGAAACGTCCATTCAGGGTTCTTTCACAACTTCAGCCTGCTTCCTGTCCCCGAAATGTCCTATAGTGGCTAGATAGCTAACTGGGTATTAACCTACAAAAAGATTCAGCGCCACTGTCTCCTGAAACACAAATCACTCAGATTCCCAGACTCCATCAGAAGAAAGTAAAATGTGGAGAGGGAAAGGACCGGTAATGCCACATTACCTGTCAGGGCTCAATCAGAGAAGAACCAGTAGGGATTATGCAGAGGCTTGCTAAAGGGATCTGATCCAATGCAATTATAGGAATTGGTCAAACAGTCTCAATTCAGCTGTTTCTTCCTCACCTGAGCAGGGCAGGTGGTGAGAAAGGAAGTGGGGGAGAGCTGAATACTGAGACCCACAAGCCACAAGCTGGGACCGGGTCTGTCTCTCACCAGAACTACATCTGAATTTTAAAAACCTTATTTTAAAATTTTAGCTTGAATGTTCATGTTTCTTCTGTCATCCAGTTGGTTTATGTCCTGCCTTTTATTCTGGCTTCTAAGAACCTCATGGACCCAGGCTTCTTTTAGCTTGTAAGATAGTATCTGGAATCCAAGACTAGAATCAGAGAAACCTTAGCTGAGATATGCTAAATTAAGTAGGATCAATTTAAATTTTTTTTAGATTAGAAAATATAGTTTATTTAGAAAGAAAATGAGAGAGAGAGGAGATTCACCTCCCAAAGGTAGGGGGAGGGCCAAAGCTTAGGAAAACATGGCAGCCGTAGCTCAAAGAGCCACATGGACAGACCGAGCTTAGCAAACTAACAGCCAATTTTAATCTTATAATAAAGCTACTTTTATAAAACACCTTCTGAAGTTTGGAGGAATTAGGGGAACAGGATGGAGGCCTGCAGGTTCTTGGCCCCAGCAGCTCTTTACACCCCAGCTCCTGGTCTCAGTGTGGCTGCTGAGGTCTGTTCTCTACATTCTATTCTTTGCTTCTTCAGCCCTTTCTTCCATGACAGCGTCTCTGGTGTGTGAAGTACTACCTTGAGCACTTTTGTTACTCCTATCACTTTATATCCTAACCTTCTGCAGAAAATTTAGCTGCATTTCAGGTGTTTTTTCTTCATAAATGAAGGGCAGGGGCCACTTTGGTATCCCCAGCACAAGGTCTGGCACATTCAATGGGCTCCATGAATGTCTCCTGAGTGAATGATCTCTGTAGTTAAGGTCAAAGCCTAAATGTTGACCAGGCTAGTAAAAACATGTGCTGGTTGAAACTGTGTTACAAAAATTGGAGCCTGCTGGTGTTGATGTAATAAAAAAGAAACTTAAACTGTGTCTGCATCAAGGAAACCAGTTATCAGTGGAGAGGAATCTGATGAGGGTGTAGAAAGGGAGTTTAGTGTCCAATGACATCTTACGAGGGACACCATAACCGGGCACACAACAAAAAAGCCAGTGTTTCATCAGGGCAGGAAGAGGGTGCCCCAGATAAAGACTCAGTGTGACGGAGAGAGGGTAGGAACAGTAACAACACAGAGACCTAGATTACATTAGTTTTTATGTTGACAGTTCATGAACCAAAGAGCCTACTGAGTTAAATTTCATGAGGGCATCGAGAACACAGAGCTGCTTCAAATATTTCTTCCCTTCTTTCCAGCTCTTCAGTCCAGTAGCTAGACTAGACTATGGATACCGATATATACCCTTAATTTAAAAAAATCGAAATAAAACGAAGATGGCTCTCAATGCAGAGTTCTTGAAGAATTCCTAGTGGTTCAAATGTTCCGACTTCGGTCGTCACTGAGAATTAGTCTGGATCATTTTGCACAGGAAAACTGCATCAAGGAAGAGAGCGGGACAAGTCCAATGTCCACGCCCATGGCCTACTCCACACCCACTTCTGAGCTCCACAACCTCCCCCTGGCTCCGAGCCTTGGCATATTCTGTGACTCTGGCTCCGAATGTCCTCAGGGCCCCGGCGCCCTGGACTCCGCGAGCAGCCAGGCAGGAGAAGCAGCGGCCCTACAGCCGGAGCTCGCGGTCCGGCTTCATGCTGAAGGGCTCCAGCCGCTCGCCCTCTGGCAGCATGCTGTTGAGCCTCTCCATCAGGGGCACAGTCTGGTCGATGCCCATCTGGATGCGACGGAGGATGGCTGACATCTCGTTGACTTTCTGGATCTGCTCAGCATACTTGGCGTACCTTTTCTGGCGCTCCTGCATGAAGCTAAAGAGGGTTTCTACGGACAGATCCATCTGTGAAAGGGAAGAAGTCGCAAAATAGATTAAGTCTTGGCTCATCCAGTCCTTCAACAGAGTCTGGTGTCTAGCACCAAAGGGACAGAGTCCCAACAAGCCAAGAGCAAGTTGACAAGTATTACAGACTCGTCGGGGGGTGAAAAGTCCTTTGTGAACACAGCTTGTCGACAGCTATACCAGAACCATGCAGTACTTCGAAGTACTGAGAGAGGACTGTCCCTGCTGCTACGCTGTGGAAATGTGTGCTCCTTATACTTTGTGGAGACCCTGAGATTTTTCTCTATCTCTGTCTCTCTACATGAAAGAGTCCTGGGCATGGATAATCAGTAAGACTAGGGTTTGAATCTGGCTTAGCCACATGAGTTGCTAACAGTTATCCTTTGCATCACAAGGTCCTCGTTTGCAAAAAAACAGGAGTAGCCAGGCGTGGTAGTGTACACACCTATAATCCCAGCCACTCTGGAGGCTGAAGTGGGAGGACTGCTGGAGGCCAGGAGTTTAAGGCCAGCCTGGGCAACACAGCAAGACCTCTTTTAAAAACCATAAACGGAAGGAATCCCAGAATTGCAGGGTTGTAGTAAGGATGGAATGAGGGAACACATGCAAACACATCTCATACAGGACTTGGCGTGGTATCAGGGCACTTGAAAATGTGTTCTTCATTCCCTCCCTCTCTTCCCTGAATGGCTGCAGTTTGGGAGTCACTCGGGAAACACTACAGGGGAAGTATGGCTCTCCCTGCCAGAGCCAAAGATGCCAACCAAGGCTCTAGTCCATACCGTGGATCGTACCACTGCTCACCACCCTGTGAGAACTGCCTCGTGTACCCTTTTCCCTCATTAAACAAAAGCCAGGCTCTGGACTCCCCTCTTGTGACCTCTTTTCTTCCCTTGGTAAAGATCTTTAAACCTATCACCTAGATAAAGACAGGGGAAGGGACTGCCATTGTGACCTGCACCCTCTCCTCAGCATGGGCCCCACATCCAGGGGAGGAACAGTAAACTCCTGAGACTTGCATTTCCATCCTGAAGTTCCCAAGGCTCCTTTGGCCCCGACTTCTTGTCCATGCCCAGAGCACGCCCCTTCCCAACCCCAGCACCAGGCCAAGTGCTTGACACACATAGCACAAAATCTCGGAAAATGGCTTTGATAAAAATAAAAACAAGCAAACACATAGGAAACCAACACTGGCCCTGGAAAAAAAATAGTGAGCTCTATTTTCTTTTTTTTTTTTTTTTTTGAGTTGGAGTCTCACTCCATTGCCCAGGCTGGAATGCAGCAGCACACTCATGGCCACCCCAGAGTCGACCTGCTGGGCTCAGGCGATCCTTCCGCTTTACCTATCAAGTAGCCAGAACTATAGGTGCATGCTACCACACCTGGCTAAGTTTTTGATTATAGAGATGAGGTCTTGCCAAGTTGCCCAGACTGTTTTCGAACCCATGGGCTCAGGCAATCCCCTCACCTCGGCCTCCCAAAGTGCTGGGATTACAGGCTTGAGCCACCATGCCCAGCCATGAGCTCCATGAAGCGGAGAGGAGACAGAATGTCCTCTACCATATTCCTCACTGGTTTAAAGTGCCTGGGGGACAGAAGGAGCAGCTCACGGGAGGGGAGCACAGGGAGAGAGAAAATCCATCAGACGGGAAACTCCCAATAATGCAGAAACAACGTGTGCCTTCGCCGGTTCTCTGCAGTCCTGGGGAAGCAGGGAGCCCGTAGAGAGTGTCTCCACAGTCACTGCCAGGCCCTTCCAGGATGGCCACGCAATCAGCACCAAGACACACTCCACCTCCTGAGACAGTGGGGATTGAAGCCAGGCAGAATCTTCCTAAGAACCAGAGTTCAGAGCCTCCTTGGGATCACATTTGCGAGGCAGAGGTATTCCTGGCCCTCCAGGCCCAACCCTACCCGACCACACAGACACTTGGAGTTTACCCGAAGTGGCCTTCAAGGCACTAACTCACCATGTCTAAAGTCGCTGGCAGTCAACCCATCCCCAGATTCACACCTGACCAGGCAGTTTTCACAACCATCTCTGCAAGGCGTTTGTTCAAGGTACATTTCCACATCCAGCTGAGGCCCACGTTTAGTATCTCCAGAGTTTTGATGAAAGCCACACATGTTTAATGCTTAGGTGGGCACAAACAAGCGTGTTGTCCCTCAAGAATCACTTCCGTTACCCTCCCTGGAAGAAACTATAAAAGAGGAATCTTGCGGTTGCATGACTTCCAAGGTCTCACAGTGACAGAACCAACACTAGAACCTGGGTTTCCTAGGCCTGGCAGCTCCCTTTCACATGTACATGAGACTTTTGTTAGTCCATGGCATGGCACAAAAGAACATCAAATCACATGATGGGAAAGTTATTACCTTGTGAAATTTTTCCCATTCTTTGATTGCTGGAAACAAAAAAAAGTCTCAGCTTGGTGCAAACAATAATTTAATACTTGGAAAAGTATAATGAAACTGGAAATGGCTGTTTGGTGTCCCTGCTCTTTGATCTCTTGAGATAATGCTGTCCCTGATCCACAGTCCCTATCTGTGACCCCTCCATGAACCCTAGGCATACACTTACTGTGCCACGTTTAATATCACTTTGTGTGGTAAATGAGCATCTAGTGCAATTCTGATCACCACCTTGACTACCTGGGAACATATCCTTATTTGCCTTCCCTGCTTCTATTTTTGGCATGTAGAGTCTAATAAGACCACATATATATTCATTTGTATTCTTCTTGCTAAACAGATATATCATAATATCTCCTAAGATCCCTGACTGAGTACTCCACAGCTATTCAAAAGACATAGCTCAATACAGAGCACTCCAACCATCCGAGCTGTAGCTACAGGGCAACCATGAAGCTGTCTGTGAAATGGACAGTTACAGTTTTTGCTGGCCAAACTCATCAATCCATTCAGCTACCAACCAAACAGTGGTTAAGATCACAGGTTCTGGAGTCAGACTCCCTAGGTTTAAGGGCCACCCTCTATCCGTATCTATGTGATTTTAGAAAACTACCTATAAGAGCAACTACATGACAGCAAGGATTTTGGTATGTTTTAAACCCTGCTATATCCTTAGTACTCAGCATACAGTAGGTCCTGAACAAGTATTTGTGGAACCAATGGATGAAAATGTAACTAAGCTTCGGTTTCCTCGTCTACAAGGAGTAGGGATAACAAGAGTGGCTACTTTATAGAACTGTCCTGAGGATTAAGAGATACTCCATGCAGAACATTTATTATACTGCCCAGCACACAGAAAGCACATGCTAAGCATGAGCTGTTTCCACACTGTCAACAGGCATTTACTGAGTGCTATCACATGCACGCTGCTAGGACCTAAGGTATAGACATTGAGAACCAAGACTATTTACATCCACACAGATTACTGATTTAATGTGATTTTTCTTTTCCAGTGACTTTGTTAGTATGACTTTACTATTCCAGGAAACTCAGCTCTAGAAAGATACAAGTTACAACTACTTTTGTTTCAGAAACAACAACAACAACAAAATGTTTAAATGAACAAACTATCTGATTTCCCAAAGAAATTGAACGATTGTTTACTCTTCACAACTCTTGCCTCAAAACCCTTCCTGTGCTATGACCACTTGACCAAGATCTAGTCAGTTTTATGTGTATGTGTAAGCTGTCTCACAGCAGCTTTTGAGCACCTTCCTTAAAAGTTAGCTGGCATGCACTCTTGGCTTCTCTTCCTCATTGTTCCTCCCCCTTTGCTGCTGCTGAAATGTGGGTGTAGCCCACACAGATCCTGAGAATAACTATGTTCACATCCTTGGGTTGGCAAAGCACGAGCCTAGGTCCATGAGGATGTTTGTGGGTAAGAGTAAACCAGTCCTGGGAGGGAAGAATAAACTTTCATTTCATGTAAGTCACTGTAATTTGGGGTTTCTGTAATACTAGTTAAATGTAATCTTATACTGATAGAAACGAACGGGACAGAGCCCCTGACCTCAAGGAATGCATCGTTTACTCAAACTCATACTTCAAACTGTGCCCTACGGATTTATATACTGTCCCTAGTGGCAGTGAATTCAAAGGACAAGTGAAAAAGGAGAGGAAATCATGTGTGGATATAACTCTGGGCTTCATTATCTGTAAAATATGCTCAAACTTGTTCCAGATACCTTATATGGATGGTGTAGTACATCTACTCACCTGGCTGGTCCCCTCCATAAAAAGACCCAAAATAGTAACAAATCAAATCCAGAAATATATTTTTTAAATACTATATTATGACCAAGTAATGTTTATGTCAAGGAGACAAGCTTTTTCGACAACAGAAAATCGACCAAACTAATTTGCCATTTCAACCGAATAAAGGTTAGGAATCATATTCTCTTAACAGATGTAGAAAAAGTATTCAACAAACAACATAATTTTCTTCATGACCTCCAGAACCTCATAAAAGGCACCTATGAAAAACTTACAACTAACATCACAGTTACTCATGAAAGATACTTTTCTCCCTAAGATCAGGAAGGTGGCAAGGATATCCACTCTTACTACTTCTACTCAGCATTGTACTAGAAGTCCTAGCCAATGCAATAAGTCAATAAGAAGAAATAAAAGGCAAAAAATAGGAAAGGAATAAACAAAAGGTCTTTATCTGCAGATGACATGATATTATACTTAGAAAATCTTAAGGAATCTATCAAAAACGAATCAAACTAACAAGTGAATTTTAGCAAGGTTGCAAGATACATAGTATACAAAAATTAATTGTATTTCTATATAACAGTGAACTGGACAATGAAACAAAAGAGTACTATTTACAATTGCATCAACAACATGAAATATTTAGGGGAAAATGCAACAAAATATGTATAAGACCAGTACACTGATATTAAAAAACACTGTTGTAAAAAATTAAAGGAGACCTTAAAAAACTGAGTATACCATGTTCATGGATTGGAATATTCAAAACTGTTAAGATGTCGATGCCTGCCAAATTGATCAAGAGATTCCATTGCAATCCAAATCAAATTTCTAAAAGGCATTTTAAACATAAGAATTAATAAGCTGATTCTAAGTACACAGAATGGCCAAAAGAACTATGAAAAAGAACAAGTTTGAGGATTTATAGTGCTTGAGCTTGGTTTCAGGAATTATTATAAATCTACAGTAATCGGGATAGTGTGGTGCTGGCATAGAGATATACAGATAAATGAAACTGAAGAAGAGTATAAAAAATAGATCTAAAAAGTATGGTCAGTTGACTTATTTTTTTTTAAAACGAAGGTTCCGAGGTCATTCAATGGGGAGAAAAAAAAGTTTTTCAACAATTTTTGCTAGAATAACTAGATATCCACATGGAGAAAGAATGAACTTGGACCCTTATACCGCACACAAAAATTAACATAAGCTGAACTCGGTGGCTCAGCCTGCAATCCCGTGCTTTGGGAGGCTGAGGTGAGTGGATTGCCTGAGCCCGTGGGTTCGAAACCTGCCTGGGCAACTTGGTGAGACCTCATCTCTACAATAAATCAAAAAAATTAGCTGGGTGCGGTAGCACACGCCTGTAGTTCCAGCTACTTGGAAGGTTGAGGTGAAAGGATTGCTGAAGCCTAGCAGGTTGAGGCTGCAGTGGCCAGGAGCGGCCACTGCCCTCCAGTCTAGGCGACAGAGTGAAACTCCAACTCAAAAAAAAAAATTAACATTAAAAAAAAAAAATTAACTTTAGGAGGCTGAGGCAAGAGAATTGCTTGAGCTCGGGAGTTTGAGACCAGCCTAGGCAGCATAGTGAGACCTCATCTCTACAAAATAAATAAAAAGGCAAGCTGGGACATGGTGGTGCACACCTGTAGTCTCAGCTACTTGGGAGGCTGGGACAGAAGGAACACCTGAGTCCAGGAGGTTGAAGCTGCAGTGAGCCATGATCATGCCACTGCATTCCAGCCTGAGTGTAAGATCCTGATCAAAAGAAAAAAAAGAAAATGAAAAGGCAAACTACAGACTAAGATAATATTCAGAATGTTTTCTTCCATATGAAAATAGCAAAAGTAAACAAAAAAATTCACAATACATATATCTAGTAACAGACTTAGATCCAGAATATATCAAGAACTCTTAAAATTCTATATTAAGAAAAAAATTAAATTTGGGATCTTTTTGAGGAAAATTGTCCCAAGGCCTCTGTCTCACTGAAAATATTATTAAATTATTGAATTCCTGAGGGGTGAAAATGGGTTAGAAAACTGGGTTAGCAGTCTGGGGAAAGTTCTGCAGGAGATCACTTGAAGAAGAATCTGGCCTGGCCCTCTTGGGACAAAGGAGTCAAGGAGTGTTAAGAGTAAAACTGGTGTGGAGATTGTACCCTTGGGCACTGTTAAGGAAGCTGGATTACAGATCAGGAGAAAAAGAGTAGCTAGGTGTTAGCCAGATGCTGTCACAACAGAACTCTTTTTCTGAAGCCCTGACACAGTGCGGAAGAGAAACAATTCTGTTCAGTCTACAAATCACTTTGAGGACGCTGGGGACCTCTAGCTCATGACCAAGATTATCCTAAATCCTACCCTTTATCTTTGGATAGTTACTGCTGTCAAATGAGGAGTGGGGCCATTCATGACACCAATGCCCACTAAGGCTGCACAACTCACCTCTCTGTTTCACAGAAGTTCCTGTCCTGCCTGAGCTGGAGTGGCAAAATAGGCCCCGCTGCTTTCAGATCCACTGGTCTAAATTCTCAATAATTCGCCTGTCAAAGTTAAGCCAGAGCTCTTACCTCAGGTGTGGGTAGACCACCCAGATCCTGCCAATGACGTATTTAGACACCGAAAGTCATTTCTGAGCTCAAGCTGAATGACTCAGAGTTTGGGGGGAGGGGAAAGAGCTCCCACAGAAGCAATAAAGCAAACAAACAATTAATGTGCAGCTGCGTAACTAATCCATTTTTATGACTAAACATATATAGCTTGCAGATGAAAACAGTGTCGGACAGAACTGGGTCAAAATCTTGTTTCTGCATTTGACTGATTACCTTTGTAACCTTGAACCAATTTCTTTTTTTTTTTTTTATTAATCAGTTTTTTTATTATGGTTTTGTGGGGTACAGTTAAGGGTTAGGTGTACAATTACGTTTCATTCAGGCACCCTGTTGATAAGAGGTATTTTCCCATCCCCAGACAGATATTTGCTACTGTTAATCCCATCTCCCTCCCCCGCAAAACCAATTTCTTAAGCTCTTTGAGCCTCAACTTCTTCATCCCTAAATTGGGACTGATGAGAGTCCTTACCTCATAGTGCTGACATAAGGATTAAATAACATACAGAAAATACCTAAAATGACCCTCAGAAAAAAAAGAGCTCCACAAATGATAAAATGTATGTGAACTGAAACTAGAAGCCTCCTTTACATGAAGAGTAGGAAAGCAAGCTAATAAATATAGTAACTAAAAAAATGATGACATTTTGAGGTATCCAAATTAGATTCAAAATATCTTTGTTGTAATGGTGGGGAAGCATATGCCGACGCCTCACCTCTATTACATTAGCTATTTTCAAGGCTTACACAATCACTCAGATGACAATTTACCATTGTGTTTTTTTGCTGACATGTTTTGTTTTAGTTCTGAACTTCTGCTACTGAAAATCTTACCACAGAGTCACATTACTCATCCCGAAGTTTCCTGACAAAATCATTTCACACTATGCAATAACTGAAATCATTATTTACCTATAAGTCCCTCTGTGTGTTTCTGATTTATGTGCTCAGCCATGAGAATGAGTAATTATCACCACTGTTCAATGCTACCAAACATGGTAAAAATAAAAATATTTATTAAAGAAAACACAAGAGCTTTAATAAATGAAATCCTTTTCAACAGGAGCACACTGCTTCAGAAACTTTTGCTACATAAAATTTTCTGATAAAATAAGTTCTGATGTTCGTGTGGGGACACATGGGTCATCCTATGGGAGGTGACGCTTGTACTTGATGTTTTCTTTTCAAAGTAAAGGTAAACTTTTCAAACTAGTGATACATACTACAAGAGTTTATCATTTTAAGTTAGAAAAGCTGTGCAATCTAACAATAGGAACTTCATAAATATATTGTGTACCTTTGAAATTCTAAAGCCTAAAGTTGTAGATATGCACAAGATGGTCAAAAGCAAATTTAATAAACTTATCATGGATCAAAAGAAAAATGAGGTAAGTTGTGCTCCACAGTTAATAAAATTCATCATCTATATGACCGATTTTTAAAAAATGTTAAAAACAAAAAAAGGACTGCTTATGGACTAACTAAAACTATTAAAAGTCACTCATCTTTCCCACCCTTTAAAAATAATGTTCAGCTTTTAATGTGGTGTCTCTCAGTTAACTTACACCTCAAGGTCAATTTTTATTTGGTCTCAATAGATATCTCACTTTCTCTGCACTTATTCTACATTTAAATTTCTGTTTCAAAAGGGTCAGTTTAGGAATATAGAGGCAGGGAAGAGGAGGCATGACAGGCCTAGGCCAGCTAACCAAGGGCAGCCTCTTCTGGGGGTTCCAACTCCTCCCCAGCTTTGTGCTTTCTTTGGTTGTATATCCTTTTTGTTCAAAATGTAATGAATACACAGTGGCTAATAATTCTGCTCTTTTGCTGTAACAGTTTTCTAGCTAAAGGGGCTAAATGGAAAAATAACAATTCATCCTGTTGTACAGCCATGCAAATAATGAATTTGGAGGTCAATAACAATCTGTAGGGACTTAGTCATGACCAAATGTCTATTTGAAGATGGGCATATTACTAACTTTTAGCAATGCAGCACCTCCCAACTCCATGACTGACAAATAATTCATTATCATAAAAATATGTCCAAAGGCTGTGTTTAAATCTACTAGTTTTGTGAACTTGGACAAATCACAAACTGAGTCTCAGCTTCTATGCTTTAAAGATGGGGATACTAATACCTATCCATCTGCCCATCTCATCTCACAATTTACCTTTTCACAGTAGTGCTGTAAGGATTGTAAGTAAGATGATATATACAAGAGCAATCTGAAAACAGAACATAGCTATAAAAACATATGGTTATATTATTATAGCAAATTCCACTGAGTGGCCAAATATGCTTGGAAGATTTATTTTTCATGGTTCTAAAATAAAACTAATAAATTCCCAAATCACATGACCACATCAAAGAAAACTGCTTCAATGTGTTACATAAAGATTCACTATCTAGTTCTCAGATGTTTCTGAAATTCAAAACTGCTAATTTTCCCAATTAGGAAGCAGTTAGCCTATCAGTCTGGGCAAAATAGTAAGTTCTGTCTCTTAAAAAAAAAAAACAGCCGGGCTCGATGGCTCAGCCTGTAATCCCGCGCCTTTGGGAGGCTGAGATGAGTGGATTGCCTGAGCCCGCGGGTTCGAGACCCGCCTGGGCAGCGAGACCTCATCTCTACAATAAATCAAAAAATCAGCCAGGCGTGCTAGTGCATGCCTGTAATTCCAGCTACTTGGAAGGCTGAGGAGGAAGGATCGCCGGAGCCCAGCAGGTCGAGGCTGCGGTGGCCGGAAGCGGCTACTGCACTCCAGTCTGGGCAACAGAGTGAGGCTCCAACTCAAAAAAAAAAAAAGAAAAAAAGAAAAAACTGGGCCTGGTGGTTCACCCCTCTAGTCCTACCTATTCAAGATACTGAGGCAGGAGAATCATTTGATCCCTGGAGTTTGAGGTTACAGTGAGTTCTGATTGCACCACTGCACACCAGCCTGGATGACAGAGAAAGAACCTGTCTCTTAAATTTTTTTTAAAATAGCCTAACAACATAAATTAGTACTGTCCCTAGGACAAAATCTGGCCTTGTAATTGTAACTCAAGTCATTTTTCCAAAGAAGATATGCCAATGGCCAAAAAGCACATGAAAAGATGTTCAACATCACTTATCTTTAGGGACATGTACATCAAAACCACAAAGAGATACAACTTTACATCCAGTAGGATGGCTAAAATGAAAAGGCAGACAATAAAAAATGTTAGTAAGAATGTGGAGAAACTGGAATTTGAATTCTCATGCACTGCTGGTGGGCATGTAAAATGGTACGGCCACTTTGAAGCACAGTTGGCAGTTTCTCAGAAAGCAAAACATGGAGTTACCACATAGCCAGCAACTTCACTTCAAATCTACATCCAAGGACACAGGTTCACACAAAAACCTGTACACAAATGTTCATACCAGCATTATTTATAGTAGGCAAAAAGTAGGGACAACCCAAATGTCCATCAACTGATGAATGGATAAACAAAACGTAGTCTATCCATACAATAGATATCATTTAGCCATACAAACAAATAATATACTGATACATAAGCTACAACTCGGACAAACCTTGAATACACTATGCTAAGTGAACTAAATCAAATACAAAAGGCCGCATATCATATGATTTCATTTATATGAAATGCCCAACAGAGGCAAATTCATACTCAAAAGTAGACTGGTAGTTGCCAGGGCTGGGGGAATGGGAAGTGACTGCTAATGTGCACAGGGTTTCTCTCTGGGGGAATGAAAATGCTCTGAAGTGAGATAGTGGTATTGGCTGCACAACCCTGCAAGTATACTAAAAACCACTGAGTTGTACACTGAAAAATGGTGAATTATGATATATGAATCATATCTCAATTTATAAATAAACAACCAAACAAACCCAAGTATCTTTAATTCCTTCTCCACACCCATGACAGGCATCAGTAATGTATCATGATTATTCCTTAAATCTGACTTGGACTCAGAACCCTTCCTGACACTGAACCAGATGGCTACCTACGAATGATCAAAGTTCACAAAGATGATGAAACCTATTTGGCAATCCTGGACTCAACACTGTCAAAGCAGTTCTAAGACAGATAGCTGAGGCCAAGTAAAAATTTTTTTTTTTTTTTTTTTTTGTTGGAGTCTCACTCTATCGCCCAGACTGGAGTGCAGTGGCCACTCCCGGCCACCGCAGCCTCGACCTGCTGGGCTCCAGTGATCCTTCCGCCTCAACCTTCCGAGTAGCCGGAATTACAGGCATGTGCTACCACGCCCGGCTGATTTTTTTGATTTATTGTAGAGATGAGGTCTCGCTGCCTAGGCGGGTCTCAAACCCACGGGCTCAGGCAATCCACTCATCTCAGCCTCCCAAAGGCGCGGGATTACAGGCTGAGCCACCGAGCCTGGCTAATAAACTGTTTTTAACCATAAAGGACGGTGGTAGCTGAGTCCTCAAGAGGAAGAGGCCAAGGTTAAAAAGCTGTATTCATATGATCCTTACATTAACAATGCCATGCATCAACTAACCCCAAAAGGAAGTGTGAGTTACCAGTTCTCAGCAATCTCTTAGAACATACTTTGCTTGTTCTTAACTCACAGAATGCATTCTTTAAAAAATAAAAATAGAAACTATATATTTAAGGCACATAAGATGTTTTGATATACCTAAACATAGTAAAATGATTTTGACAGTCAAGCTAATTAACACATCCATCTCCTCACACAGTTACCATTTTTTGCTTCTGACTGAAGACACTTTCTTCAAGATCTTTTCTTCCACTCCAGTGTTTATGTTTAGTTGTTCTGGCTTTCATATATCAGCTACCCCTATTTGGTCTTTGATTCATGTTATTAGCTGCTTCCACTCCAGAGAGTAGGAGACTGCTTGCCACCAATCAAGGTGTGGCCCATTCTAGCCCACCCTCCATCTCTACCCCCACCAGACCTTCCCCACATGACCCCCAGTGATGATGCAGACAGATTATGATGGTTGGGGAATCCCAGGCTGCAACAAAAACTTTCAGGATCTTTCTGGCTGTCTGACCTTTCTCCAGATCACCATTCCCACAGCGGATTTGGAAGTTCTCTGTATAATTCTTTTCTGGATACCTCTCTCTTGCACAATGGACAACAATGGGCGGACGTTTTCTTTACACCACAGGCTGAATGGCACTAGTTACCACATGCTGGACATTTTGAAGTGACCTTGTTTCTGAAGACAACAGCTTGCAATAGCAGCTCATAAGAAGAACTCTTGCCATTTATTCTCATATGCATGCCTTCGATGTGTAAATCAGACAAGAGAAATCTCTCTCTGGCAAATCCCAGTCTACACACTCTAACAAAAACAAAACCAAAATCCATACTACGGGACTATTTCTTTTGGTAAGCTATGCACATCATATTAGGATGACACCTGGTAGGTAGAACACAGTATACGATAAATGTAACAATAAATAAGTTATTTTAATTAATGTAATAAAATAATAATGTAATAGTTATAACTCTATCCACTGCGTATCTACTAAATGTCAGATACTGTGCTATGTACTTTACATACCTAATCTTTATTCTTCACAATAGTCCCATAGGGAGAATATCTTTCTCTAACCAGAAATGAGGAACTGGAGATTCAGAGACGACAAGACGTGCCCAGGGTCACACCACTAATATCAGCTGTAAAGCCAGAATTCAAACCCGTGTTCTTTGCCTAACTTGTACCTATTTTTTTTACAGAGCTAACTACTTCAAATGTCCATTCACTGCAATTAAATACCATGTTGAGCAATGTGTTCAATACCTTTTGGAACTCTTTAACAGATACATTTAAATGGCAGTTTTTAAATGTTTTCAAGTGGAGTAGAAAAACACTTTGGGGTTTACTTTTTAAATAACAAATTACCAGACATAACATTGACATTTACAAAACAAAAACTGAGAGGAGACCAAAGGAAATAAACTATTTGTTAGCAGATAAACTTGAATGACATTTTCGCTGGCAATCTGTTCGTACACTTTGTTCTCTTGGCGTTTCACTTATACAAGCATTTCACAATCCTTGACCTCACCAAGGGGGCTTAGACAAAGAATTTTAGAGCTGTGAGGGTCCTGAAGGATCATTCAATCCCACTCCCTCCATTTACAGATAAAGACTATTCCAGAGTGCTTAAGCACTTTGCCTAAGCTTACACAGCTGGGATTGACAGGGCCAGGATGGGACTCCATATCTTCCCATGCCAAGGGCTGCCATGCCACAACTGTCTAAAGCAGCCCAAGTCCACTGAAGATGTGTAGTGTTCCAGAATCAGTTCCACCTCGCCTAATGTATTATAACTATGTGTGAAAATTATGATCTAAAATGACGCTTTTTAAGACACCAATTCTGGCATAAGAGAAATAAAAAATCTACCATTAATTGATGTCAGAAATCAAATGACCAAATCAAACAAACATCTCCATGTCCATTAGGAAGAGGAACCTGCTCAGGTGAGCCTGGGTCTGCAGTGAGACGGGTGTCAGTCACAACTGTGTGTGCGTCTGCTTCCTCTGGATTGCGTAGACTTTCCCAGCTCCTTATTAGTCTGCCATTTCCTGTTGCACAACGGCAAACAATGGGGCAGACTGTCGCCAGTGTTTTCATTAATTACACCACAGGCGGAATGGCATTGATTTCCACATACTGGACATTTTGAAGTGACCCTGTTTCCTTTGTTCAAACAATGTATCTAAATGTCTCAGT
This sequence comes from Cephalopachus bancanus, assembly GCA_027257055.1. Classification (NCBI taxonomy): domain Eukaryota; kingdom Metazoa; phylum Chordata; class Mammalia; order Primates; family Tarsiidae; genus Cephalopachus; species Cephalopachus bancanus. The sequence continues at coordinate 2,518,486 of JAPVLO010000406.1, read as the reverse complement.
AAAGGAACACATTTTATTCAGGTTTTCAAGAGAATTAAGAGATACCAGAACCGCAGGAATTTGAATTGCATCACTTTGTTCCAGTAATTATTTTATGACTTGCCCAACTTCCCCTTATGCCTTCTTACCGCTGCCATCATGTCTAGGTGGGAAAGTGAAAAAGAAAACCCAACACCTTCAAGCAATTCCCTAAACCAAACAGGTTAAAGTCAGGCAGATCACATATTACTCCCCGTCCCCCCAAAAAGGCTTTGAAAGTGGCACTAAAAGGCAACAAATCAGGAAAAGACCACAAGCAAAAATAAAAGCTTTAGGACAGAAGTCCCATTCCTCCCTCTTCCTTGGGAGAGCTTTCCTTGGATTCCATGAGAGACAGCAGTTTAGGGTACACCACATCTGAGATCTTTTGCCTCCTTGAGAAGACCCCATTCTGCAATCTGCACTCCACTCCTTTCTCTCTAACTAAAGACTGCTCATCTGCAATCCCTTCAGGGTGGAAGTGGAGAAGGATGAAGTCCCTCAGCACGAGTCCACTCTCTCTACCTTCATTAATACCACAGTCCTCTGAGGTACTAGTAAAAAGCCCCTTTCTCAAAAACATGATCAGGCGTATGGAAAAGTTACCCCTAGAGCAGGCAGAGTTATCATTTTAGAGATCTAAATGTGGGGTCTTCGTGATTGTTTATTGTTTTTTTTTTTTTTTTTTAAGAGACAGGGTCTTGCTCTGTCGTCTAGGCTGGAGTACAGTGGCACAAGCATTGTTCCCTGCAGCCTTGAACTCCTAGGCTCAAGCAATCCTCCCGCTTGAGTCTCTTGAGTAACTGGGACTACAGGCATGCATTACTATGCCAAGCTAATTTTTAAACTTTTTGTGGGGGTTAAGATGGAGTCTTATTCTGTTGGCCAGTGCTGGTCTTGAACTTCTGGCCTCAAGCTATCCTCTCACCTTAGCCTCCCAAAGCTCTGGGATTACAGGTATGAGCTACTGCGCACGACAGGGTTATTTTTGTTTTTTTAGTGTGCCTGCATCCTGTAAAGGTTGCTTTTTTTTTTCCTGTCTCGCCATGTATAAGAAATATGGTGGTTGACTGCATGGACTCTGAAGCCAGGTATTCTGGATTTAGAACATATAAAATCTACCTTATTTCTAAAATATGAGCTGTTTAAAAATTACAAAAGTAATACATGCACATGAGAAACAAAAACAAAACAAAAGAAGAACAGTAAAAAATCTCCTGACTTTCACTTTCAGAAACAACAGTGAAGGTAATTCGGGTCAACCCTCCTATAAGATTCTAGAAGAATTGTACCAAATACATTTGTAACTGCTAAAAAGAACTTGATTGCGAATAAAACAGTGGAGAATTAGCAAGCCAGTATTTGGGGAAGAACAGAAGTCCAGGGAGGAGAGCCCAGTCTTTGGCACTGATTCTTTTCTGACAAACTAACAAGGGATCCAACTGCTAGGGTTATCAGACACAGACTTTGAAATAACTATGCTTATGCTCAAGGAAAGAAAATGCAAGACTCAGAATTTCAGAAGAGGACTGGAAACTATAAAAAAAGAATCACATGGAAATCCTAACACAGAAAACTAGAATAAAATAATAAAAATAGATTTATTCATTAGATGGATCCAAATGCAGACTGGGAATATCAGAAGAGGGAAGTAGTGACTTGAAAGTAAAATCAGGAGAAAATATCCAGAATAGAGTAGAGAGAGACAAAAGGATGAGGGTGGGGGACAGAAGAGGGAGTATATATCAGCATTCTTTAGAGAAACTGAACCAATGGAATATAGAGTTTAGTAAGAGAAGATTTATCACGGTAATTGTCTCACACAATTACAGGGGCTAAGAAGTCTCACTACATGCAATCTGGAGAACCCGGAAAGCCAGCGGTGTAAGTCAGTCTGAGTCTAAAGGCCTGAGAACCTAGAGGGGAAGTGTGGTGCTTGAGTCTGAAGGCCCAAGAACAGAGCTCTGATGTTCAAAGGCAAGAGAAGATGGATATCTCAGCTCAGGCGGAGAGAGAGAATTTGCCCCTTTCCTGACTCTGTATTCCACTCAGAGCCCTGAATATTGCTTTTGAAAAGCAAGCATAGCTGGGCTCGGAGGCTCAGCCTGTAATCCCGCGCCTTTGGGAGGCTGAGGTGAGTGGATTGTCTGAGCCCGCGGGTTCGAGACCCGCCTGGGCAGCAAGACCTCATCTCTGCAATAAATCAAAAAATCAGCCGGGCATGGCAGCGCATGCCTATAATTCCAGCTACTCAGAAGGCTGAGGTGGAAGGATTGCCGGAGCCCAGCAGGTCGAGGCTGCGGTGGCCAGGAGTGGCCACTGCAGTCCAGTCTGGGCGACAGAGTGAGACTCCAACTCAAAAAACAAACAAAAAAACCTGAAAAGCAAGCATATAAGCCGGGCTCGGTGGCTCAGCCTGTAATCCCGCGCCTTTGGGAGGCTGAGGTGAGTGGATTGCCTGAGCCCGCGGGTTCGAGACCCACCTGGGCAGGCAAGACCTCATCTCTACAATAAATAAAAAAAAAATGTAACTGGGCGTGGTAGTGTGCACCTGTAGTTCCAGCTCCTTGGAAGGCTGAGGCGGAAGGATCGCCGGAGCCCAGCAGGTTGAGGCTGCGGTGGCCGGGAGTGACCACTGCACTCCAGTCTGGGCAACAGTGAGACTCCAACTCAAAAAAAGAAGAAAAAAAAGAAAAGAAAAGCAAGCATATACTGTGAAACTACGAAAAGAGTGCTATAAAGAAATACCGGGTAAGGGAAAGTGTTTGAACATTAGGCATGAACAAGGAGAGGAGCTGAAGTAACAGGCCTTTTAAGAATCAAAGAGAAAGGAAGAGTAGAAAAGAGCCTTGGCCAGGTGTGGTGGCTCACACGTGTAACCCCAGTACTTTGGAAGGCGGAGATGAGAGGATTGCCTGCGACCAGGGGTTCAAGACCAGCCTGGGCAACTTGATGAGCCCTTGTCTCTTCAATTTTTAAAAAAATTAGCCAGGCATGGTGGTGCATGCCTGTGGTTCCAGCTACTTGGAAGGATGAGGTAGAGGGATCACTTGAACCCGGCAGGTCGAGGCTATGGTCGACATGAGCATGCCACAGTATAACCTGGGTGACAGCATGAGACTCCGATTCAATTTTTAAAAAGAACCTCGAAGGTGGGTTTTAGATCTAAGTTCTGAGTTCACATCCCAGCTCCACTTTCAACAACTTTCAGTAATGTTGAACACACTACCTTTCAGGTCTCTGAACCTCAGTTTAGCTGTGAAATGTAGATAATATGTGTAAAATGCCTATTATAGACCTGGCCCATGATAAGCATGCAAAAAATGGCTGCTATAATGTTATTATTACTGGTAGGAGTAGTAATTAGCAGTAATATTATTACTGCTACTACCTCAGGAGAGGAGCTGGAGGAGCCACCTTGGCAGGTGAGGTGGGGGAGGATGAGGCACATCTGTCAGCCACACCACTAACCTGGACTCCCCTTTCCAATGTCCAAGATTAAAGGGAAGTAAAAGTAAGTTTGTGGGACCTAAGTGACACATCTCCTCTAGTATTTTAAATATCACTCAATATTTTAACACTTGAATTAAGGTAACAATGTAAAACTGGGTAAACTGTTCTCTATAATTCCCTCGTTTATGCACCCATGCCATTTATGAACACAAAGGCTTTTTAACTAAGAGTAGAAAAAAAATCTCAGAGGGAGTATGCAGGTAAACATCTGGCAGCAAAACTCTCTACCTATCCTATGCTTCAAGAAAGGACCCAGATACCCAACATGGGATGGTGATGATATTAATATAATAATTAGGTATATTGCCACTGATGCCACACTTGCACTCCTAAACATTACACTGGATGACCACATATGACACAAGCTAGAGCCTGATCTAGAGTCCAGAGGTCCAGACCATTTCCCATGCACAGGGCTGAGGTGACAACGCAACTTTACTACATAATTTGATCCGGCGCACATTTTCTGAGCACAGGGGAGGAGTAAGGAGGGAGATCAAGGGAGACTGAGAACGCTTTATCTGTACAGGCTATGGGCACATACTGATGCAAAAACAGGATTCATCAGCAAAGCTGGGAGCAGATTCCAGCAGGAGGGAGCACAACAGAAGGTGAAGGAGCAAGGGTGGAGACCAGACAGCATCTGAATCCTATAACTTTCAGAAAATACTGCTTTGACTATTACAATATATGCAGGAGAGGCAGATGAGTAACTCATTATGGAGAACTGGAGTCTTAGCAAGGGCAAAAGAGAATTCTTACACTTCTAGGGAAGAGAAGAGGCTGAGGCACTTTGGGATACAGGAAGACACCATCACTGAAACTATGCTGTCATCATGTCACTAATGCTTGTACAGAATAACATTTTGCACTCCCTCCTTGTTTGTCTTGCTACATGTGAAATCATTATCCCTTTTCACATTCATTGTCCCTTTTGCTCTGGCTGCAGGTTGGCTGTTGTCTTAACTTTCCACGTGGGCAGTTTCCAGTAACTGTTGACATGACCCTAGACAAGTGATAAGTTCTCTCTACTCATGTGTAGAATGAGAGCTGTGGAGTGTTCCCAGGATGTCAACCAAAGTCTTACAATATTAGAGTACAGTCTGTCAGCCTGGGCAGAAGAAAATTAACTGTTGTTTCAAGCTTTAGGGATACATCTGAAGAAATCCTTTGGGAATTCCTGGCAGAAGATCTGAAATAATTAAGAGACGTTTTTTAAAGGAGTATAGATCTGCAAGTCTCCTCCCAACTAACAACAGAGATAGCAAATAAGACTCCAGTTAAGACTGTCCAGATAAATATGACAATTAGCAGGTTGATACTAATGAACAGAATCTTGGGTACTGGGATTGCCATTGGTCAAAATATTTGAGAAATTTCAGGTACAGACAGAACTGTAAGGAAGAGTCTCCTGGCTAGCTCTGTACTGACCAGCAGGTCTTTATATTACAAGTTCCTTCCCTGGAAGACCTCCCCAGACCACCCCATGTAAAATTTCTACCGCCTGACATTTCATATCCCCTTTCTTCTTTCTTTGCTCATTCTTCGTATTTACCATCCCACATGCTATTTTAGCTCTTCACCTTGTTTATTGTTTGTTTCCCCAGTGGAGTGTAAGGTCTAGGAAGGAGGGATTCTTGCTTGCTTTGTTCAGTAATACACCCTGAATACCGACAACAGGGTCCGGTGCAGAGCTGACTACTTCATAAGTGAAGCAGACATGTAAAGGCACGCACATGCAAGGTTCTCAGAGGCATGTCTTGGTGAGTCAAAAGCTGCAGGCAGGAAGAAGGAACTCTCCTCCGCAGGATCATACATTGTGGGAAAAACAACAGAAATATTCCTAGTTGGGAAAAAAGTCATGCATGTTTAAGATAGAAATTTTGTAAAATATAGGAAAATGAAAAAAGAAGCAAACTAAAACCAAAATGCCACAGATAATTTCATCCCTAGGGCAACCAATTAAGTGGCTGTCATGTTTCCTTCTCTCTCATCTTTTATTAAGAATATTTAACATAGTTTAAATCTATTTGAATATGTAAAGTTATATCCTCGGTTTTTCCACTTATTATTAAAAGAATAAGACTTTTCTTGATGTCACTCGGTTTTCATTGGCAGCAGGACTTAAACCAAATGAAATTTACCATAGAACCTTGCACTGGTCATTCTGAATCTCAAAGTTGGACTGCAGATGCATTTTAAGAATCTTAAGTTCAAAGATGATACAAGTGTTTTAAAATGTAGCTCAAAATTTAGTATACCTCTGGGTACACATATAGACTGCCCTTTCCAGCCTCTTTTGGAGTGAGCTGTGGTCATGTAATTGAATTCTTGCCAAAGTCATATGCAACACATAGGTTTAGCCCATTAAGAACCTCTTGTCTGTGTTAGTTCATTCTCTTTTCCTTTCTACCAACTGGATGTTATCAGCAATGTGGTTTTTGGAGATGGCACAGCCAACAGGATGGAAGGAACCTGAACTGAATCCCTGAGCTCAAGGGGAACTTGCTCACCTGTCAACCAGAAACATCCACCTTGAACATGAGCAAGAAATAAATTTCTGCTGCATCTGAGCCATTATAAATCTTTGAGTCTACGTACAGCTGCAGCTTAGCTTACCCTACCTAACAGAACCTCATAACCTTTATGTTCTCTAACAGAATGAAAAAGCTTATCAGTCATCGGATGAAATAATTGAATATATTAAGTTATTCATTTAACAAACATTTACTCGACACCTATTACATGCCAGGCATTGTTCTAGGCATTGTAGTAATGTTCCAATTTGCTGAAATTCCTTTATTTTCTTCACTGAAGGAGATACAGGACAGGGAACATCTTCTCCCGGCTATAGTTCCATTCCTATAACCCAAGTGCTCTTGGTATTGCCTCCTTGTTGGCTTAGAGATTGCAGAAACTCTGGAGCTCCCCACAAGAGAGGCCACACGGGACTTCTGATATCGCCTGCTCTGGCAGACTGGAAATGAGCTGGGTGGGAGGAGGACAGGGCTCTAGCGCCTGGCACATGCGACCAGTGCTGGGAACGCTGGCGGAGCCAGTCATCTGGGGGCATGTCTAGGGCAGGCGAACTGGGGGAAATGGGGTTGCTGTTCGCACATGCTCATGTGTCAGTGTCCAGAATTGGAATGGAGTTAAATCTCAGAGCAATCAAATAACTGGGCTTTGCTCATGCCTCGCCAAAAAACACAAACCTTCGTTTCCAGCAGGCAAGTAATAAACTCGATTCGGCCCTCTTCCAGGATTTCTGTCTTTTGGCAAGACAGTGCTGTGTGAAGGAAGTGTGAGCAGGCCAAGGAAGCCCTCCCCATGCAGCAGACCCGACGGCCAGCCGAACCAGAAGCTGCCACTCCCCCACCTGCATTTCCTGCCACCCCAGGGACCAGTTGTATTTCTTACTGAAAAGCAAGGTTGCCCAAAGGACAAGAAGGGGGGAAACTATAGTTATATTGTAAGACCTCAACCTGGAATTCATGCCAGAGTAACTTATGACATAGAAGGGGAACACAAAATTTTCTTGAAATGCCTTGCCTCAGTATTTCAGCAAAAAGAAGCCGACATCTCAATGCTCTTGTCGAAATTTGTAGTTTTAAAACAAGCGATCCCAACCCATTTTATAACTTCAACCAAGAAAGTAGCAACTGATGCCAGAATATATTTAAAAGCAGCCACGGGAATCCAAACATGTTGTCATTTAACAAAGATTCAGTTTACAGTGGCAGGCAGACAGCAACAGTCTCACCTGGCCAACAGTTCATGCTAATCAGGCTTTTAACTGAAGGAGCTCAGAGTGAATGATAATGCCAGTGAAGACACTGATTCTCTGTGCAACACTGGGAACAACTCATATAATCTGGATCAATCTCTCCCCTGGGAGGACACACAGTACAGGAAGTCAGGTCAAATACTCAGAAAATGGCTCCAGTGAGGTCTTACACTATTGTTGACAGAAAAAAAATCCCTGCCTGGCCCTGTGTGTGGGTCTGCAAATGGCAGCTCTTGGATATTCCGCCAAACTTTAGTGGAGTACCTACAGTGTGAAAAAGGAAAGGCTAAAACTGAAACAAAGAATTCCAAAGAAGAACATAAGGAGTACAGTAAAGTGGAAAACAGGACTGGTGATCAAGAAGACACATCTTTAATATCATCTTGACTATCAACTAATAGAAAGATCTTGAGTGATTCCCAAATACACTTGAAGAACCATGGTCTCTTTTATCTAGTCAATGAAAGGGTTGAATTAGTGAAATTTCAGGGCCTCTTTGTGATACTGTGTAATCATATGGCTTTCCAAGGATTGCAACTCTTTCTCACCCATTCATCTTAAACCCCCAATCCCCACCCCATGCTTCATGTTGGTCTATGCTAACACATTACGATTATCAATGCATCTAAGAGTTAAAACACAGAGATTTCCAGCATCACATCATGCTGCCAAGGCTTTTAAGTAAGTATACAGTAACAGTAACAAAACAAGCCTAGTGGCTTGATCTTAGTTAAGAAGGTATTCTACTCTATGAACATATTTAATACTCACCCACCGACAGCCCAAGAGTGAGACAGAAACATGACCCAGATCAGTGACAAGACATGCTCCAAAGGTGTCAGCTATGTCTTCTTAGGCTGGGTATCCGCCACCTGCCTCCTCCCCCAACTCATCCCTCTCTCCCACCCCCAGGGAAAGCACACAAGGGGAATAAGTGGCTCCCTTCTTGTTTGCCTTTCAGTTAACCCAAATTTCAATGACAGATGTAATGTAAAACTGAAAGTATCTGTCTGTCTTAACTAGAAATGATACCACAGGAAATCACCAAAATAATAAGTGATATATCCACAGCCTGGAAGCCCAAGACTAATCACTTGCCACCAAGCAGTCTCACATTCCTCAGGATCCACATTCCCCAGGTACTAGTTTGCTCTCCACAAAGCAGAAAAAATAGTTACATTAACTACCAAAATTCCAAAAATTACATATTCATGACATAAAAGAAATCGTACAGGGTGAAGGAAATCACAGTGGGCTTAAAAAAAAATCTACCTTGCCTCTATTTAGTTCTTATCATACTTGGATTGTTAAGAGCAGAGCTTAAAATGAGCCAATATTTAGCCTGCTCCTGGCATCAAGAAAATTTCGCATGAGCCAATTCATGGCGGTGAGGTTAGGCCTTTCTCCTTTAGTTATCATTTATATTTAAACCATTTATATTTAAACCAGTAACAAGAGCTGACACAGGGCTTACAACATGGCAGGCAAGATCCCTGGTCCTATACATGGAGCAACTCATTGAACCCTCGCAAAAACCTGAGGTGGATGCTATTCTTTACTACACTTATGCCACTGAACAGAAGAGGAAATTGAGGCTCAGAAGGATCAAGGAACTTGTCCAAGGTTATACAGCTAGTTAGAGCAGTACCAGGATTTGAACTTTGGCACTGTGGCTCTAGAGTTCACATACAGAACCATTTTGACAAACTGCCCACAAACACAAAGACCAAATACAAGTTTCCCCACTTCAGCTGAACCCTCAGTGCCTCATAGTGCTCATTTCTGTACCACCACCTTGTCACTATCGCCACTCTCAACAAGTGAACTTCCCTTCTTCACAGAGAATCCCCAAACTCCTGGATGGGTCTGATCTATGCCAGGGATCCTCTGTCATAAACATGCCTGAGCCCTCCCTGTTCTCTCAAAGCAAGTGCCCCAGAGAGCTCTAACTCTTACCCCCTCAGGGACCTCTCCTTTTCCCCTCCATCTTTAATCTTGTCTCTTTGGCCTCTTCTGCCTCAGCCTGTAAACATGTTCAAGTGTACCATCTAAAAAAAAAAAAAATTCCCTCTAATCCATCCATTTTTAATTTAATTTTGGCTGCTATCTTACTGTGTGGCCCTGCACAAATTGCTTACTTTCTGTAATAGGCTTTATGTTTGTATCTAAATAATGAGAGCATGGACCAGAGGGTCCTTCCAACTCCAACATTCTGTGATTCTTAATACAGAGAAGATTTCTTCCAGCAAGCTTACCAGACTCAGGCCCGTTTCTTCATTGTCCCTGAAGCCCCAAAGTTAATTTTCTTCTAAGACAGTCTAGCTGTTCGCCTGCCAGCAATGCCCCCCTCTTCCTCTCCATTCGTTTCCTAAAACCTAGTTTTCCTTTAAGATCAAGTTAAAACCACATCTGCTCCAGGGTATCCTGATCTTGAACTCTTACAGAACTTTAGCTATAAGCCACGACTGAACACACTCCTTTGACAGTACCTTTATCTTTCATAGTTTTGCTCTGTGTATCTTCATTCCCTTATCCAGGATAAACTCTCAGAGAGCACGGACTATGTAACCCCTAAGGACCCCTGCACTAAGTGAGTCTTCAATCATGGCTCAGCAATGCTGGCTGGCTGACTGAGGGATCATCCTACCACCATTAAAGAAAATAGTGGTTGGTCAAATGTGGTGGCTCACACCTGTAATCCCAACACTTTGAGAGGCTGAGGCGCGAGAATCACTTGAACCCAAAAGTTCAAGACCAGCCTGGGCAACAAAACGAGACCTGTCTTTACAAAAAAAATTTAAAAACCAGTCGGGTGTGGTGGCACATACCTGTAGTCTCAGGTACTTGAAGGCTGAGTCAGAAAGATCGCCTGAGCCTAGGAGGTCGAGGCTGTGGTAAACTGGGAAAACTAGTCAAAATATATCACAAGACTCTCTGGTTGTAAAGGAAATTACCCTCATTCTTCTCTGACTCTCACATACGCAAATCTATAACCATAAACTTTTCATTCAAAAGCATCAACCAAATTTAACATAAGAAAGCTTAGCTAACTCTTTGATTCTCTTTTATCTGAATCAGAAATGGTTACAGCCCTGCTTCCCTTTGGTCTAAACTTCAGTGATCACAGGCACTGTAACTTTATGAACCTCCAGCTGAGGTTCTACCCTTCCAGTAACATGTTGCTCCATGGCTACTAAGTTTCCCTACTTTTCAACACATATAGCATTATGTTGCTTCCTCACTCCTCTAACCTAATTTCCAGGAAACATCTGGAATAATATCAGAGACTTGGTGTTTGATCAAAACTACATCCTCTGCTTTGCTTATTTGGAAGTGACTAATTTCAGCCCTTAGGTTTGAAGTGAGCGTAAATGGATGTACTTGTTTCAGGAGTTTGCTAAACTCACCAACAGAGAACCAATAGACACACTAAATCACCAGTGAAGGCCCTCAAACAGTGCTCATCTCCTCTACCTGAGAGCTACTGAGGTACACTCAGCACCATGAGTACTGCTCTCTATTTTGCTGTAATCCAGGATAACTACTGGCCATTCAAAGTGAATCTCAAAATTCCTCAAACAGAATTTTAAACTCAGTTTCTGGTTTTTCCCTGGCTACATGCTAAATCACCTAGAGCACGTTCTTAAATACCACTACCCAGCTCCCCTCCTACTACCACCACCCTCCAAAGATTTTGATCTAATTAGTTTTGATCTAATTAGTTAGACCTAGACATCTGTATTTTCTTAAAAACATCTCAGCTGTACTGACTGAGTTAATGTATCATTGTTAAACATTTTAGGTATAACAGCATTGTGACTATATTTTTAAAAAGGAGTCCTCTGTTAGTGGGAAAAATGGTGAAATTCAAAATAAGGTCTCCTTTTAGTTATTAGCATACCAATGCTAATTTCCTGGTTTTAATCGTTGTACTAAAATTATATAAGATGCTCACTTTAGGGGAAGTTGCATGGGGGTTGTACAGGTACTCTGTGAACTATTTATGTGACTATTTACTGCTTCCTAAGTCTAAAATTATTCAAATTTAGAAGTTCTTTTTAAAAGAATCCTTTATTTTTTAAAGTTATATACTTAAATATTTATGAATGAAATGATATGTCTGAGATTTACTACAAAATAGACCAGATGGGGATGTGGCAGGGAGTGAGTGAGGGTGCAGATGAAACAGGAGTATTCACAAGTTATAACTAGGGACTGGCTAATGAGTACATGAAGGTTCATTGCGTTACTCTGTCTTCTTCAGTGTACATGTAAAATTTTCCACCATATATATTGGAGGAAAAAAATTCCCAGGTGATTCTAACATGTAGTCAGGGCTGAGAAACTGCTCTGAAGTCTTGAAAGTATGGTATAATGAGGAGTTGCGTCTGGTACTTCCAGCAATAAAATCCTTTCCCCAGCACTCTGACACTGAGCTAGTCACTTCATCTCTCTGTGCCACACTTTCCTAAACTGTAAAACAACAGATATGGATTAGAGGAACTCTTAAAAAGAGTAAGCATCAAAAAGTCAATTTATTTTTCTGAAATCTTCCCTTTGAGAGTTAATGTCATAGGTAACTTCTAGCACAATAGTCAAAAATGGAAAAGTCTCACATCGACAACAGCATTTCTAAAAGAATATTCCAAAATCTCTCCTCTTAAGGGATGTTAATAGATGTTACCTAAGATAAAGGTTCTGGGGTCAAATAAATTTGAAAAGTGCTGATTTTCTTCACTGTGAGATCCTAAGAACTTTAAATAAGATAATATAGCTTGTGATTCTCCAGAGGGTAGTGATGGAGTATGCAAAAAGTTTGACCTTCTTTACATGGGACATGTTTTACAGAACTTATTTCAGCAATAGTGCTCTAGACCAGTGGCTCCCAAATTCCAGCTAATGGAGGGTGTCATCAGTATCATTTGGTAAGCTTATTAAAATAATGATTCACAGACCACTCCCTAGACCTACTAGGAGAGGGGAGAACTCAGTATTAAACAAAAAGCCCCCAAGTGATGCTAATATTAACAGTCATGTTTGAGAATTAAAGCTCTGTAGACCACAATATAGTAAAATAATTTTATAATATTCGCAAGGTCACATCAATGACAAACAATATGAAAGGTCATGTTCAATAGTTTTCCAAATTTTAGTACTTAATCCACAAGAAAGGAGTATATGCATACAACATTTCATGAAAGATAAGTACGAGGTATTGGCAAATTTAAATATGTCAATATAATCATTATGTCATAATTTTAAGGATACTTTACACCTCTATTACCAAACAAAAATTTGCAGTGATTCTTGACCCATCACTTGTGCATTTCTTAACATGCCTCCTCTCTCACTAGGGTTCATGACCAGGACCATTTGGTTAAACAAATCAAACAAAGGAATGTCATTCACATAAGTGGTTTCTCCATCTCAGAGCTCCTGCCACTTCCTTGACATTACACTACTTCAAGGTATCGAGAATATAAATCCCTTTTTGAGTGAAACTTTGGAAGATGTATTTACTTACCCCTTGGTGTCCCCAGAACTGTGCCATGCAACCGCTGGTCAATGATACATCTAAGTGCTTAAAAGAAGTACCTACTCACTGGTAATTACACAATATTTGTAGCATGCTCTTTAGTTTATGAGGTACTTTCACATGAATTACACCACTTCTTTCCTCTAAAAACCTTGTGGGTTAAGTAGGCATAATTGTTTCCATACAACCAATAAGAATCACTGGAGCTTTTTATGTGCTAACACAGTGAAGAATATAATTGAGGGAGATGTCAAGACTCCTGCTCTGAAAGAAATGATAACCTACTGGGAAACAAAATATAAATTATATATAGGAAACTGCTAAAATCAATTCAAAGATATAATGTCAGCTAGAACAAATTAGTACAGCAGGACTTTACACATAATAAAAATAGCTAACACTTACTAAGCAATTTTGTTGTCACTCAACCCTTGGAGTAGGTTATTACTATTAGCTCCATTTTCTTTTCTTTTTTTTTTTTCTTTTTGTAGAGATGATGTCTCACTATGTTGCCTAGGCCGGTCTCAAACTCCTGGGCTCAAGCAATCCTCCTGTCTCGGTCTTCCAAAGTGCTTGGACTACAGGCATGGGCCACTATGCCTGACCTAACCCCATTTTTCATATGAGGAACTGAGACAAAGAAAAGTTAAGCAACTAGTTCAAGTAAATTAGTGGTGAACTGGCATTCAAACTCCACATCATTCTAGCTCTGAGGACTACTCCTTTCACTATTACATTTTACTGCTAGGAAAGAATCGCCCCAAAGCACTGGTGACAAATGTCAAGTCTTAAGATGGAATCAGGAGCAGCAGGAACACAATAATGAGTAAGCAATGCTATTTCTCACAGCACATTACCTCTTTGATTCGCTTCACCAAAGCATTCTGATCAAAAGCAACAGCCTCTGCACACTGATGCAGGTGATCCTGATAGCGGAGGCAGAGCTGCAACACTTGCTGAGAGTCTAGCTTCTCCAATTTGGCATTTGTTGGGGAAGTCTGGCCACTCAATAGCCCTTCAAAGGAGAAAAGAAAAGAATGAAATGAAGTGAAATGGCTGACAATAGACTTGTGAATAAAGTAGATTAATATGTCTACTGAAGACAGGGTAAGAGACTTAAATTTAATCTTGCATCTTTTGCTATATGTTAGTGACAATCATTGCAACTATTATTTACGGAGCATCTATTATGTACCAAGCACTTTTGCCAGGTGCTTCCTGTGCATATTTTTCATATTCACAACTGCCTTGAAAAGTGAGGTATTAGATATTAGCCCCACTTTACAAATGAGGAAGCCAAGACACAGAGAGGTTAAGTAACTTTCCGAAAGTCCAGAAAATGTATTTAATTAATTTTTTAAATAATTAAAATGGTTGTCTAGGAAAAAGAAACATGAGGGGGGACCAAAAAAAAAAAAATACTTGGAATTTACTTATAAAAAATTGTGCATTTACCAGGGGAAGTGAGGACCAGTTGGAGACCCAAACTTCACCTGCATGCAGCCTACTTGTGTAGTTAATTCTTACTTCTACCTCACATCTCTATAATAAAATAAAATAGTATATTTATTCTTACATGTTCAAACTTCAGTCACCTTCAAAGTTCTCTCCATTTGACTGTAGTACACTTATCCAGATGCTTTTTCCACTGCTCAAAACAATTTTTGAACTCTTTAATGTTGATGCCTTTTAGTGCTTATGCCATTTTTTGTTTCACCTCTTCCACATCAGCAAAGTGTTTCCCTCTGAGGATTTTTTTCATCCAGGAAAACCAAAAAAAATCACCTGGGGTGAGATCAGGTGAATAGGTAGGAGGGAGCACGGGGATCATGCCGTCTTTGGTCAAAAACTGATGAACACTCAGCACAGTTTGGGCAGTAGTGCTGAGAAATCACACATCATGAAATGGGCAAACATATTGGAAGAATCTCAAAAAAAAAAAAAAATTCAATGAAGTCGAGCACAGCCTCTTACAATGTTAGCTGGTACACTGATGCCAGTGGGTTCCTAGAACACTTACCTAGTGGGGGAAGCCTGTACTGAAAGGGGCCTGCCCTCCAAAAAATAAGTCCCCTCATAAAATGTATAAGGAGTACATATACATGATGGAATACTACGCAGCCATAAAAAAGAACAAAATCATGAATTTCGCAGCAACCTGGATGGAACTAGAGTCTATAATACTGAGTGACCTCTCACAGAAACAAAGATCAGAATATCACATGTTCTCACTCATATAATGGACCTTGAACATCCAATATAATACTATAAGAAAATGACTGACGGTACTGGGAAATTATGGGGGAGGGGATGGGATTAACAGTAGCAAATATCTGTCTGGGACTGGGAAAACACCTCTTATCAACAGGGTGCCCGAATGAAACATAATTGTACACCTAACCCTTAACTGTACCCCACAAAACCATAATAAAAAATACTGATTAATTACAAAAAAAAAAATGTATAAGGAAACTTCTAGGAGATACTAAAATTAAAAAAAACAAAACAAAACAAGAAAACAGACCACCAGCTAATATGCCAGAAAATCTCATTCTTTGCATTTTCTTCTAACAGTAGTTTAGTCATATAACTACTAAACTTCCCTGAATTTGCATAGGGCATTATATTTTCATAAGTATATAACAGGATCATTATTAGCATTTACAGAGGAAGAAGTCAGTTAATAAGACTAAACAATTTGCCCGTGGTGACAAAGCAAAGCTCTGACTAGACCTCAAGCCAACTGCTTTGTGCTAAGACAGCAATTCTCAAACTTTTTAGTTTGTTGTCAGAACAAAGAGCTTTTGTTTATATGGGTTATATCTATCGATAGTCACCTACAAAAATTAAAACAGAGAAAATTCTTAAATATTAAAGCATTTAAAAATAACAATAACCCCTTTACATGTGAGCATACATAACTTTTTTTTTTTTTTTTGAGTTGGAGTCTCACTCCTTCGCCCAGGCTGGAGTGCAGTGGCATGCACGCTCACGGCCACCCTAGCGTCAACCTGCTGGGCTCCGGCTCCTCTGCCTCAGCCTTCCAAGTAGCCAGAACCACAAACATGCTATTACACCCGGCTATTTTTAAATTTTATTTTATTGTAGAGAAGAGGTCTCGCCAAGTTGCCCAGGCTGGTCTCAAGCCTGCAGGCTCAGGCAATCCACTTGCCTCAGCCTCCGAAAGTGCTAGGATTACAGGCTGAGCCCAGCCAACATTTTTTAAGGAAAATGCCAATATTTTCTAAAATAAAAAGGTGAGAAGAGTGACACTGGTTTATATTTTTATAAGTCTTTTTAATGTCTGCCTTGGTAGAAAACAGCTGGATTCTCATGGCTGTTTCTACATTTAATCTATTGCTATTTCACACTCTACTGTAGCCTCTGGAACACTCTACTGTACATCTGTAAGACAATAAGAATGAACTGAAAATAATGTCTAAATATTATAAGAAAAAGTTTTGACCTCATAGAATCCCTAAGCAGGGTCTTGGGGATCCCAAGAGATTCTTATCATACTCTGAGGACCACTATGCCAGGCCATGCTCAGTCCCATACCAGAGCCAACGCTATGGCACAAGGTACGCTGAAATACACATGACTACGGGGCACACATCGGGCAGGATCAGGATGGACCCACTGACATCTAAGCTCATCTTGGGAACCCTTCCCCACTCCTGCCCCCAGTGATCCATGTCCACTCCTCACTGTTCTGATACACGGGAGGTTCAGCCAGTGTTTATCCCCCATACAGGCTGCGTGATGGGCTACCCAGTTGGGGTGTTCAAGAATCCTTGGAAATGCATGTCAACATACTCAGATTTTCACCCAGCAACTAATCCACTGCTAGTCCTAACACATGAGAGTACCAGTCACTTGACCTGAACCTGCCTCTAAGTAGTATCTTTTGGTGAATCTGGTATTAGCAGAAATGGGAATATACTTTAAATTCAAATTCTGGTACACAAGATCTTGTGTGCCCTTTACCCAGTTTATCCCAATGGCAATATCTTGCAGAATGATAGTATTATATCACAGCCAGGATAATGGCATTGATACAATCATGGTATTACTGAAACTTCCACCCCCATCTTTTTTTTCTTTTTTTTTTTTTTTACTTAGAGACAAGTCTTGCTATGTTGCCCTAGCTGGCCTCAAACTCCCAGGCTCAAGCGATCCTCCCACCTCGGCCTCCCAAGCAGCAAGAACTCCAGACAGGCACATGTTACCATGCCTGGCCAGATGTCCCCACTTTGGTTGCACTCTATATGTGTGTGTGTCTGTGTGCATGTGCATGTGTTTAGTTCTATACAATTTTTCCGCATGTGCAGGTTCATATATTCACCACTACAGTCACATACAGAAAAATTCCTTACCACAAAGATAGCTTGTGCTGCTTTTATAACCATACCTACCTCTTTTTCTCCCACCCTCCTTCCCATTAAAACAGGCAACCACTAATCTCGACATTGCTAAACTTCCATCCTTTCAAAAATGTTATCTAAATGAAATAATACAGTTTGTAACCTTTAGGATTGTATTTTTTCACTCCACATAATACAACAGAGATTCATCTATGTTGTTGATATATCAACAGTTTAGACTCCTTTGTATTTCTGAGTAGTATCCTATGGCATGTGTATGCACCAGAGTTTGTTTAACCATTCACCCACTGAAGGATATCTAGGTTATTTCCAGTTTTGAACTATTACAAACAAAGCTGCTATGAGTAGTCATGTACAGGTTTTTGTGTAAACATAAGTTTTCATTTCTCTGAGATAAATGCCCAAGAATGCAATTGCTAGGTCATATGGTAATTGCATATTTAGGTTTATAAGAAACTGCCAAACAGTTTCTCAAGACTGCCTATACCAAGAAAATGGGGATATTTCAGATCACTAAAATCTCCAACAAAACTGTCAAGGGCTACCTTATCAATGACAAGAAATATATTTCCAGGAACACAAACTTAGGGGAAGGTACCAAAAGCATTTGGAAGGAGACACCGTAGGAAGAATGAATGATCTTGCGCCTTCAACAGTGGGCCAGAGTAATACAAAAGCTATAAAGGAAACACGACAAATTCAACAATATAAAAACCAAGAACTCCTCATGGCAAAAAAACACAAGCTAAAAATTTAAAAACCTAAGAAAAAATATTTGCAACTCATATTAAAAAGGGTAAAATTCAAGTTAAAAATTAGCAGAAGAAAGATGAACAAAGGACATGAAAAGGTATTTCAGAGAAAAGGAAATACCAATCTCTTAACCATCAGAAAAGATGTACAACCTCACTTTTAATAGGAAAAACAAATTAAAATTTCACTGCAAGCCCATTTCTCACCTATCAAATTGGTAAAGATCCAAATGCATGAAAAATACTCCATAAATGGAGCTGTGAGGCTTCACTGGCTTCACTGATTAGTGCTTAAGTTACTAACACTCTGTGCAGGGGAATCTGGCATGGTTAACAAAATTACAAATGCACAAAGCCTCTAATACAGCAACCACTATGAGGAATTTACACATACGTTACCTAACATGCTAAATGATGCACAATGTATATATAAACATATTCACTGAAGCAGTTGTGGTAATAGCAGAAGGTCAGCAATGTTCCCAAATAGAGAGTGTTGTCATTAAATCAAGGTACATCCATTAATAGTATTATGTGAACAAACAAAAGAATGAGGAAGTTCTCTATGTACTTACATGGAAAAATATCTCCATGAGATATCAAGTAATTGAATAAAGGTATGAAGAATAGTACATAGAGTGCACTATCAAAGGGGTAAAAATTGGGGGATGGGGCACTAGTAACAAGAATATATGTTGAGATTTGCTTATATTTACATAAAGAAACTCGGAATGATATATAAGAATTAAACAGATAGAATAGGGAGTGAGGGAGACTTCACAGTATACTTTTAATATAACATGTTAAAACTAATGAATTCATTTCCTCTTGAAAATGTTTAATAAACTCATTTTAGCAAAAAGTGGCCGAGATTGTTCCTATATACCAGTAACATCTGAGGCAGTGTTGTTTCTTCAGCCTCCCCAGTCAGTTCTATGTCCTTTGTTCTCACCAAAGTTCATATGGTCAAACACACCTTCCTTGTGCTTGGTTAATTCTGCTTTCCATGCTTATCAGTTTGTTATTTAATTCATTCACTGTATTCTTTATTGCTATTATCTCAGTTATCAACTCCTTCATTCTTTCCTTTTGTCTCTCATTTCTATTTATTCTCTCTATTAATATCTTGATATCTGGGTTTGTGGTTTGAGGCCAGTCATTCTGGGGGCTCTTCATTATTTGTGTTCCAAAGTCTGTATTCTCAGTGGCTGACCTCCCAGGAGTCTGTGTGAGACCCATATTCTTCCTTTGGTTTTTCTTCATTTGTGTAGATTCCGCCCCCCCTCGCCTTTTATTAACCTCTTCTTTAATTCTGTTGCTCAGTAATGGAGGGGTAGCTTTTACTTCTGTTTGTTCAATCTCCTTCTGTATGTAGATCCTCTGGCTTTGTTCAATTCTGAAGCTGGACTGGGGGTGGGGGCTGTACTTTTTGCAGTTTTGAGATTTAATTGAGGGGGGAGCTGTGATTCAGAAACTATCTGCAGACCCCAGTATCTGCTGACAGGTGTGTGGGCCCCTGGAAACTACTTCCCACTGCCTTACAATCTGTCCATGCAATGGGGGTATATGTTTGCCCCCCTGAAAGCAAAATGAGGTAAGAAAGAGGAAAAGAATGAAAAAAGGGAGGAAGATGAGAGGAAGATGGAGAGAGAGAAGAGGGAAAACAGGCATACAAACTAACAAATGAACAGAGACACAAACAAAGACAGAAAATATTTTTTAAAATGCAGACAATCATACAAACACACAAACTGACAAAAACTCCCTTATTGATGTACTCTCCCTCAAAAATGCCCATACACAAACAGGAAGTCTAAAAAAAAAACCAGCATTAAAATATCAGAAACAAAGCACATGAGAAAACGTAATCAGAGAAAGAGAAAAGAGGGGAAAAAAACTAAAACAAAAAACTGGCTCTGAGGTCATTCCTGTAACTCCAACTTCCTTTCAGCTCTGGTCTCCAGCTCCTCCCCTCCACTCTCAGCACAAGCTGATAGGGTTGCTCTCAGCATGGGTCAGATGCCCCATGGACTACTGTGGGAGGAAGGTGAATCTGATCTGGACTCACCCAGCTTGCTGCCACTATTGTCGTCTCCTGCTCAGATCTGACGTGGCTGTGCCTGTTCCAGCATGGGGGAGGGACATCTATCTTTCTGAGTTTGATGAGGAGATAGCCTCTAGGTCCCAGGCTGGAGGCTGGGTGGAGTTGGGCTGGGCAATGCAGGTCTCTGCCTGGTCCCGGAACAGAGAAAATGGTGCTGGTTGGCATTTCCTCACTGGTGGCGGGGCTCTTTTCCAGCTTTCCACGACCTGCTCTCTCCACTGATTCTGGGGTTCGTGTCATTTTGCTGTCACAGATGATGGTGTGGGCCAGGCACCAGGTGGTAAAGATCAGCTGTTTTCTGCTGCCTTTTTTCAGGAGAGTTCCGAGAATAGCAGATAATCCTGTGTGCCAGGGGCTTCAATCTCAGGGCAGTGGGGGGTTGCAGTCACCTCCAGAGGACAGCCCTGAGTGCATGAACCTGAGTCTCCCCTCGAACTTTCACTCACCCACTGGCACATACCCACTCACACAGAGAGTCTTTATGAATACTTGCTTTTGCAGAGATCCGAACAATCTGACCTGTTCTGTCGCCATCTTACTGGAAATCCCAAGCACACCTTAAAACAATATTTTCTCCAAGGTGATTAAAAGTGTCATAACAGGGCCAGGCGTGGCGGCTCACACCTGTAGTCCCAGCACTTTGGGAGGCGGAGGTGAGAGGAATGCCTGAGCTCAGGGAGCAACATAGCAAGATCTTGAGCCTGAGCAACATAGCAAGACCTTGTCTCTACAATAAGTCAAAAAATCAGGTGGGCATGGTGGCACATGCCTGTGGTTCCAGCTACTTGGAAGGCTGAGGCAGCAGGATCACCTGAGCCCAGCAGATTGAGGTTGTGGTGGCCTTGAGCATGCCACTTCACTCCAGTCTGGGTGACAGAATGAGAATCAAACTCAACAAAAAGTGTCAAAACAAACTGTGAGATAGTTGGACCATGTCTTGCTTATCGTTTTATCTTGTGTGTCTAGCACAGCACCTGGCACATAAAAGCTTCTCAATTCAGTAAGAGGATGCAGTTCTATTGCTGGAATTCCAAGGACAGTATGAGCTAAGGAAGCATTAGAAGGAAGAAGGCTTTCCAGGGGCTCCACTCTGCATGCTGCACATATATCTAAGAGTACTGCCTGTCTCTGTTGGAATCTGCTCTTCCAAGGTGCATGGAAGATATTCAGTGCTTGAGAAGACTGCTGGGAGCCGGCATTGACGAATGAGGAGGAAGGCTACAGGGCCAGTCCAGGCTGCCTGCAACAGAAGCACAGAGCCCAGAACCCAGCCTTGGTACACAAACCAAAACCCTTGGCTAGGTGCAGTAGCTCCCACCTATAACCTCAGCACTTGGAAGGCTGAGATGGGAGGACTTCTTGAGCCCTGGAGTTTGAGGCTGCAGTGGGCTATGATTGTGCCACTACATTATCAATAACAGAGACCTGTGTCTCAAAAATAAAACAAAAAACCCTGCTCTAACAGATTCCTTATATTAAGGATTGGGTTTGCAAATTGTAAATACTGGAGAGATTTCCTAAGACCCTGTTAAAACTACTTTGTTTATACAAGAATGAGGAGTCGACTCCAGGGAATGGATGAGGACTAAGACTGAATATTCTATAGACCCAGAAAACTGCCATCTGTACCTACCACTTTGTGTAAAGTGGTGAGTGGAAAAATCATCAGGGTTAGAAATTTGGAAAATATTCTGCTGAGCAATCTTTTTCATCCTGAAATGTCAGATAGGGGAAAAAAAAATCTCAGTTTTTCTACAGCACAGTACAGAGCCATATGGGTATTAGCTTAGGTTATTACCAAACCAAATTCCTTAACTCTGACAGGACTAGTTACTCCTAGGACTAAAAATTATTATTATGAGTACTATGGCACATTTTTTAGAAACTGTTACAACAATCTCCAATTTCTGCTACAGGATGCAGAAAGTAGAAACAATATAACTTTGACAAAAGTTACTGTGATGACACAATTAAGTAAAATGTTATATAAAAAGAAATCCCCCATATGGACTGAATGTTCATGTCCCCTCAAAATTCATAGTTGAAATCCGAATCCCCAATGTGATATTAGGAGGTGGGACCTTTGGGAGGTGAATAGATCATGAGTGTGGAGCCCTCATGAGTGGAATTGTGCCCATCTAAGAAGATACAAGAGATCTTGCCTCACTATCTCTGCTACCTGCCATGTGAAAACACAGCAAACCAGGGAGCCAGCCACAGCAGAACCAAACTGCCGCACCTTGATCTTGCATTTCCCAGCCACCGGAACTGTGAAAAATAAATGCCTGTTGTTTAAGTCACCAAGTTTATGGTACTGTTATAGTAGCCCAAACTGACTATGCTATCCCCGAAAACTAAGAGAGATTTCTGACTCTATTGATCACAGTATATTTCAAAGATAAAAGCACGTGAGCTATGTGTATTGTTTTGTTTCATTTTTTCCCTCAAGTTGGAGTCTCACTCTGTTGACCATGCTGGAGTACCGTGGCATGCTCACGGCCACCACAGCCTAGGCCTGCTGGGCTCAGGCGATCCTTCCACTTAAGCCTTCCATGTGGCTGGTACTACAGGCATGCGCCACTATACCTGGCTAAAATTTTTATTTATTGTAGAGACGAGGTTTCGCCATGTCGCCCAGGTTGGTCTCAAACTCCTGGGCTCAGGCCATCCTCTTGCCTTGGCCTCCCAAAGTGCTGGGATTATAGGCGTGAGTCACTGAGCCTGGCCTGTGTGTATTCTTTACTTAATATAAACTCTAGTTCCCAAAAGCACTCCCTACTCCTTCCCTTAAAGAAAGGGAAAGTCTAAAAACATCTTCCCAGCTTGGACAGGATTTGTGGTGTATGTTAGTGATCAATTTCTGTGGGATATTTGGGAAAAGGGTGGTCTCTGAGGCTGGTTCCCTTAGGAACCTTCATCCCCATTCAGTTACCTCAGAGGAGTGCCAACCTCCTAGGAGGAGGAGTCACATAGAATGGCCATCTCACTGTTTCGGTTAAATTATGTGGTAGGAAGCCGGGCTCGGTGGCTCAGCCTGTAATTCCGCGCCTTTGGGAGGCTGAGGTGAGTGGATTGCCTGAGCCCGCGGGTTCGAGACCCGCCTGGGCAACTTGGCGAGACCTCATCTCTACAATAAATCAAAATGAGCCGGGCATGGTAGCGCGCACCTGTAGTTCCAGCTACTCAGAAGGCTGAGGCGGAAGGATCGTCGGCAGCAGCAGGTCGAGGCTGCGGTGGCCGGGAGTGGCCACTGCCCTCCAGTATGGGAGACAGAGTGAGACTCCAACTCAAAAAAAAAAAAGATTATGTGGTAGGAGAGACTGCAAGGGCAGAACAGGCCCGAGTGTAAGATATCCTTACACCACAATGCTCAGTGAGGATATAAACATTTCTCCTAGGACCTTCTTCCAATCATTTATAAAAATCATCAGAGGACAAAAAAGATGAATTTTTTTTCTCTGGGGCAGCATGGAAAACACTGCGTTCAGTTCCCTCATTTATTTGCTAGGTGAATTTGAACAACTTTTACATCTCTGAGCCTTAGTTTTCTTTTACGTAAAAATAAAATAACCACTTCCCTTCTAAGAATTGCCTAACATACAATAGATCTTGTTCCTTTTATTCTTGCCTTTTTTAAGACTCAGAAAGGACACTCAGGCTTCATGGTAATTTATGGTAGGTTATGAAAAGCGCTTTGCCTACCCAAGTTTAGGCACCCATTTGCCCATGGTCAGTGACCTAGTTTATGGTATTAAAAAACAAACAACAACAACAAAAAACCTTATAAATCTGGTTTATGTGTGCAATCTGCTTAAAAAACTAGTGCATAGCTGCCTGCCATCGGGAGATTTGTAATGGGTATGGTAAGAACTAAAATTAATCAAAATTTATTAACTAAGCTTTCCTCTGGATTTCAGTAGACTCTAGAGTTCCACAAAAGTTATATCAGATTGAGCTAGTGCAATTACTTTCTAGCTGGGAAGACATATTCCTGGTGCTTCCTACTCCATCTTGCCAGAATGTGTTTAATTTTTTTAAACAGAGTGGGAGACAGAGTGGACAAAAAGGACCCTATCCTCCAAATATGAATCTGTGCTCTGATCAATGATGACTGCTTCTGATCACAAAGGTGCAAACAGGTAGTGATCACTGTCGTTGTACCTCGCTCGACGTTGCAAGCTCCTCCCATTCATGCTGCAGTGACTTCCAGAGGATTAAAAAGGCCAGTGCCTTTCCCCTTCCTTCATTTTTAAAATCTTTTTCCCTTCTGGGAGCTAGACACTGAAAACCAAGATACTCAAAAGCAACTACATATATGGGAGAAATTAGAAATTCCCTGGGCATGCCTAGGGAAAAGCACAGGCTCAGAAAAGACCTATGGAGACCTTAATTTATACTTCAGGCCAATTCTTGACCCAGAGACATCCTATAGTAATTTTTTTAAAAAGGAAAACCAAGGAAGGAGAAGAATCTGTTTCCAGTGTCACATTATTAGAATCGAATGTCCAGTTTTCAACAATAAAAAAAGCATACAAAGAAATAGGAAAGTATAACTTAATCAAAGGAAAAACAACAGAAACCACTCCTGAAAAAGAACTGATGATACATCTACTAGACAAAGACTTTATTATTTTTTGACAAAGACTTTAAACAACTGTCTTAAAGATACTTAAATAACTAAAAAGAAGAGGTGGAGAATGTCAAGAAAACAATGTATGAACAAAATGGAATGATCAATAAAGAAACAGAAAACCTCAAAAGAAACAAAAAATAAGTTCTGGAGCTGAAAAGTAAGATAACTAATATGAATAATTCACTAGAGAGATTCAAAGGCAGACTTGAGCAGGTAGAAAAAAGAATCAGTGAACATGAATAAAGGACAATGCTGCTGGGCTTGGTGGCTCAACCTGTAATCCCGCGCTTTGGGAGGCTGTGGTGAGTGGATTGCCTGAGTCCAAGGGTTTGAGACCCGCCTGGGCAACTTGGCGAGACCTCACCTCTACAATAAATCAAAAATTAGCCGGGCATGGTAGTGCACGCCAGCAGTTCCAGTTACGTGGAAGGCTGAGGTGGAAGGATCGCCGGAGCCCAGCAGGCTGAGGCTGCAGTGGCCGGGAGCAGCCACTGCACTCCATTCTAGGAGACAAAGTGAGACTCCAACTCAAAGAAAAAAAAAAAAGAATAAAGGACAATGAATATTATCTAGTCTGAGGAACAGAAAGAAAAAAGATTGAAGTGAACAGAGCCTAAGAGATCCATGGGACACCATTAAGTGGACCACCATATGCATTGTTGGAGTCTCCCCTCAAAAAAAGAGAAAAGAAGCAGAGAAAACATTTAAAAAAATAATGGCTAAAAAAATTCCCAAATTTGATAAAATAAATGAATATAAATATACAAGTTCAACAAACCCAAAGTAGGATGAAGTCAAAGAAATGCACCCCAGGACACATTATTATCAAAGTTTAGAAAGGCAAAGAAATAATTTTGAAAGCAGCAAGAGAAGTAATCCATCACATATAAGTAATCCTCAATAATATGATCAACATATTTCTCATTGGAGACTTTGGGGTCTAGAAGGCAGTGCGCTGATATATTCAAAACACTAAAAGAGAAACACCGCCAGTCAAGAATTCTATATCCAATAAAACTATCCTTCAAAAGTGAGGGTTGTTGGGGGCGGAGCTGGAAGATTTCATTAACTGTAGGCTTGCCCTGCAAGAAATGCTAAAGGGCAGTCCTACAGATTGAAATAAAAGGACACAGAGAGTAACTCGAAGTCAAATGAAGAAATGGAGATCTCAGTAAAGATAAATAGGCAATTATTAAAATTAATCTTATTGTAGTCATGGTAAATCTACTTTTTGTTTTCTATACCATTTAAGAGACTGATAAATTTTTTAAAAATTAGTCCAAAAGCTAGTGCTACTGTAACTTTAGTTTATAACTCCATAGGTTTTTTTTTTACATAAATGCATTTAAGAAACTAATGCATTAAATTATTAATTTACATTTTTTATCACACAATGTATAAAGATATAATTAGGTGACATTAATAATGAAAAGGGTAGGAACCAAGCTGTAAAGGAGCAGAGCCTTTGTATGTTATTGAAGTTGAGTTGGTATAAATTCAAATTAGAGTGTTATAACATTAGGATATTAAATATAGTCCTCATGGTAACCACAAAGAAAATAGCTCTATAATATACACAAAATGTAATGAGAAAAAAATTTACATGGTCCACTGCAAAAAAAATCAACTAAACACAAAAGAATACAGCAATGCAGGAAATGGGACAAAAAAGCAATATAAGACATCTTGAAAACAAATAGCAAAAGGACAGAAGTACATCCCTTCTTATCAGTAATTCTTTAAATGTATCTGGATTTTTATGCATCATCCAGATTAAAAATGTAGCTCACAATGTTAAAAAAAAAGGAACTTTCTTTTTAAGACCGAATAATTTTCTATTGTATATGTATACATATGACTTAAAAAGAAAATTCTGACACATGCTACATCATGAATGAATCTTAAGGACATTATGCTAAGTGAAATAGATCAGTCACAAGAAGCAAACACTGTAGATTCCATTTACATAAGGTACATAGAATAGTCAAATTCATAGAGAAATAAAGTAGAATGGTGGTTGCCGGGGCTGGAAGGAAAAGAGAATGAAAGATTACTGTCTAAGAGATATAGAGTTTCGGTTTTACAAACTGAAAAGCATTTTGGAAATGGATGGTAGTGATGGTTGCACAAAAATATGGATGTAAATACCACTGAACTGGATACTTAAAAATGACTATGATGGTAAATTTATGTTAAGTGTACTTTACCACAATAAAAAATGGGAGGAAAAATCATAGAATTGCCATATGGCCTAGCAATTCTACTTCTGAGCATACATCCAAAAGAATCAAAAGCAGGGACCGGGTGCAGTGGCTCAAGTCTGTAATCCCAGCACTTTGGGAGGCCAAGTTGAGAGGACTGCCTGAGTCCAGGGGTTCGAGACCAGCCTGAACAACTTGATGAGGCTTCGTCTCTACAACATATCAAAAAATTAGCCTGGCATGGTAACATGAGCCTGTAGTTCTGGCTACTTGGAAGGCTGAGGTGGAAGGATCACCTGAGCCCAGCAGGTCAACCCTGGGGTGGTCATGAACGTGTCGTGCACCCAGCCTGGGCAACAGAGTGAGACTCTGACCCAAAAAAAAAAAAAAAAAAACGAAAAAAAAGGGACCCGAACAGATATTTATATATTTATATACCAACACTATTTATAACAGCATAAACACTATTTATAGCAGCACTATTTATAAAAGCTAAAGTAGAAACCAACCCAAATGTCCATCAGTGAATGAATGGATAAACAAAATGTGATACATACACACAATGGAATATTATTCAGTCTTTATTTACTTTATTTTATTTTTTTGAGTCGGAGTCTCACTCTGTCGCCCAGACTGGAGTGCAGTGGCTGCTCCCGGCCACCAAACCTCGACCTGCTGGGCTCCGAGATCCTTCCGCCTCCACCTTCCAAGTAGCTGGAACTACAGGCGCGCGCTACCACGCCCGGCTAATTTTTGATTTATTGTAGAGGTGAGGTCTTGCCAAGTTGCCCAGGTGGGTCTCGAACCCGCGGGCTCAGGCAATCCACTCACCTCAGCCTCCCAAAGCGCAGGACTACAGGCTGAGCCACCGAGCCCGGCTATTATTCAGTGTTTAAAAAAGAATGATATACATTAGAACATGGATAAACCCTAAAAACTTAATTGTAATTAAAATATTCCAGACACAAAAGGATAAATATTGATTTTCTTTCATAAGATATTTAGAACAGTTAAATTCACAGAAAAGTCAGTAGAATAATGGCTGCCAGGGCTGGGGATAGGGAGGAATGGGAAATTACTGGTTTAATGAATACTGAGTTCAGTTTGGGATGACGGGAAAGTTCTGCAGATGGGTGGGCATAGTGTTGTACAACTACATGAGTATGCTTAAATTTATGGTCTGTCTAGTTAACAATAAAAAGTCATGTAGATTGATTTTAATTTTTGCTAAGTCAAAACACTGAGGAACATTCCACAATATCCCTCTAATTTTAAAAATGTGACCAATAGAGAACAAAATAAAAACTATAAAAGGATAAAACAAAGAAAAAAATAAGGTCCATTTCCTTCTCTGAAAACAGGGAGAGTTGAATCAGGTTTTATTCCAAGTCTAAACTTAGAAAAATCTCATGTTTCTAAGGGAAGAGGAATGAAGTATTGTTCTACACAAATATATTGTGTTTCTTTCAACTCAGGATCAAGACTAACTCTAAATTATTTGTAGAAAGGAAGAGATTTAAATCAGAAGATCCTCACTGTTAGTACGAAAATATTATAAATATTCATAATTCAGATGACAAAATCTTTCAACAGCTCTCACTGAATGAAAGCAGGAAGTCCACTCTGTCTTACTCATGAATGAACTCAAGAATGAACACCAGTCTGAAGACATGGGCCACTTAGGTCCTCCCTACAATTTGGCAAGAGTGCTTACCAAACACAAGTGTTCTCCACTTGCTGAAACATCAATATCCCCAAACCTTAGCTTTCCAGACAGAGTAGGATTGCAGTTTGGAGCTTTAGAGGATTCCTTCCTTTCTTAAAAAAGTTTGATACAGTCTAGGCAAAATAGCAAGACCTCATCTCTACAAAAAAATGAAAAAAATTAGCTAGGCATGGTGGCTACTCAGGATATTAAGGCAGAAGAACTGTCTGAGTTCAGGAAGTTGAGGCTGTGGTAAGCTGTGATCATACTACTACACTCTAGCCTGGGTGACAGAGTAAGAACTCAACTTTAAAAAAATAAAAAGTTTGCTTTAAGTAGTTGAAAAATCTTCTTTTAAAAATTGGCATTTAGGGCAACCCCTTCATATCCCCTCCCACTGTGGGAGCTTTTCAGTTCTCTCAATAAATCCTGCTTTCAAAAAAAAAAAATTGGTATTTAGAGCAACCCCTTCTTCAGGTCCCCTCCTGCTGTGAGAGCTTTTCTGTCTTCTCAATAAATTCTACTTTCTCACACACACACACACAAATGGCGTTTAACGCATGCTTCTACGTACAGTAGTTTTAAGTAAGCACAATTTCTTAGGATACAGACATTGCAAGGAACATTAAGGACTGTAAAAGAGGGGAGGCTATTTTTATAGCTCTAACAGCAATCACATTAGGAACCTGACTTTTCTCTTCTTTTTTGAGATTTTCAGCAAGATGAATCACAGGTCCACTTATTTATTTGTTTAATTTTAGATTTACGGGGTACATGTGCAGTTTGTTACATGGGTATATTGCATTATGACAAGGTTTTGGCTTCTACTGAAGTACCCAACAGGTCGTTTTTTCAACCCTGCCCCCTTCCTTCCCTTCCCACCTTTGGGGTCCCCAATGTCTACAGTTCCCATCTTTATGTCTGTGCTAACAATGGCTATGTCTAGTTGGTAGAGTCTTTAATTTCTTTTTGTAATTTCATTTTTCAAATTCCTTAAAATAATCATATATTCATTCTGTGACCAGAACAAAACATTATTTTAAAAAATAAATATGGGCCAAAAAGCTACATTATAATTATCTTGGATTTGGAAATCAGAAAGTGAAACAATTTCTTTAAAAGGAAGAAGCCTGGTAAGGAAAATCAAGTTTGTATCTGACCCTATGTTTGAGATGGTTGCTAAGCACAATGTTGTCTTTAAATTAATCAGCAAACAAGGAACAGCTGGGACAATATCCAATTTTATTGAGGATGTGGAACAACAGGAACTCTCATGCATAACTAGTAAGGATATAAATCAGCATAATCACTTTGAAGAGTAAATTAACTGCATCTATTGAAGCTGGCCAGAAATTTGTTCCTAGTTACATACCCTAGAAAAAACTCTTATACATATGCAAAAGGAGATGTGTACAAGGATGTCTACTTCAAAACTGTTTCATAGTGAAACAATTGGAAACAACTCAAATATTAATGAATAGGTCAATGGATAAATACACTGTGAAATATTCATTCAATGGAATACTATACAGCAGTGAAAATAAGTGAGGCATATATCAAGATGGACAAATCTCAAAAACACAAGCAAAAGAAAAAAGAAAGTTACAGAAGTATCCAAAAGTACATATGTAGGATACAATTTATATAAAGTCAAAAATAAAATATTATAGATATATATGTGTATGTATATATATGTACACACACACACACACACACACACACACACACACACACACACACACGCAAAAGTAAAGCCATGAAAAAAACACAAGGGCATGATGAATAACAAAGACAGACCAAATCCTCCGTGAAGAAAAAGGAAGAAGAAATACTAGGGAAAGTTACAAAGGATAGAGAGGGGGCTTTATGTTTATTTAAAATGTATAATTTTGTCTGGGAGGGAAAGAGATCTGAAACAAATATGACAATATTGAAACATGATAAATGAATACACGGGTGTTTGCTATTTTTTCTGTATGCTGAAATACTGCAAACGAAAAGAAAATTCTAGATAGCAGCTGGCAATCTCTACGAGGGCAAGGCTCTCTCTAGCCATAGCAGTCATTCTTAAACTCTCTAGGATCCAACTCCCTCTGCCCAGCTGATGGAAGCCATGGCTCCACTTCCAACAGAGGCTTATTATGCCACCACCACCCCACTCTCAGTCACCTCAGGAGAGGAAAATCTGAGCCCACGCTTTAGTCATGTGGTTGACCAAGGTGATTTCTACTGAGAGTTACCAAGGCTAGACAACTGGACAGGGAGACAGTGATGCACTGGTTGCTCAGACAGATCGTTTAAGACAAAAATAAGACTTTCACTGAAACAAGGTTGCCAGAGTGACAACTAGTGAAAAGGCTAAAAATCCAGTAATACACATGCAACTGAATGTTTTTAAAACTAACTTAAAAGGCTGGGGAAGCAATACAAGAATATTCTTGTACTTAATTCAGCCCTGGTATAAAGCCAAGGTTATAAGTTAAGCAGTGGCTGACAACAGAGATTGAATGGGATTTGTTAATATTTCTCAAAATTTTTCTCTATTTGTACTTTTTTTTTTTTTTTTTTTGAGTTGGAGTCTCACTCTTGTTGCCCAGGCTGGAGTACAGTGGCACGCTCATGGCTGTACATCTTATTTAATTACATTTAGTTTAGCTAATTTTCAGCTAAAATTTGGCTAATAGCTATGCTTAGCTTTTCCAATAAAACATTGTATCATTTTCAGAAAGTCCAGATGAATGGAAAACGATGACACTTTCAATTACTGACTCAGTAAAATAAATCTAAAGGAAAATGGCTGTTCAGACTTAGGAGTTATAATGGGCAACTTGGCGAGACTTCATCTCTACAATAAGTCAAAAATTAGCCGGGCGTGGTAGCACGTGCCTGTAGTTCCAGCTACTTGGAAGGTTGAGGCGGAAGGATCGCCAGAGCCCAGCAGGTCGAGGCTGCGGTGGCCGGGAGCGGCCACTGCACTCCAGTCTGGGTGACAGAGTGAGACTCCAACTCAAAAAACAACAACAACAACAACAAAAAGAAGTTATAATGAAAGCAATAAGCGACAGCCTACTTAAATTGCTAGCCAAGTACCTAGTCATTCTGAAGGGTAGACTAAAAACTGAAACCCACAAAGAGACATCAAATACTGTAATTCAACATGCATGTGAAGGTCTTTAACTGATGTAATTATCTCCGGATCTTTCTTTTGTAATTTCTAGATCTGTGGTACTCAGAATTGCCCCAGAAATACCAATGTTGTCAGTTTAAGAATACCACGTAAAATCTAGTTTCTTTGTGACCGTGTGTCATTAGCTCCATGTCTTCCACCTCACATTTCAATCCAAACCTTTTCTTCATAGCTGCCTCTTCCTCTGTCCTCTTGTTTCCTCTATCTTAACCCAAAGCCCAACCTCCAACCCTGGACCTCTCAGATATGTAGACGAACCACCCTCATAACTGAGAGCAAGAGAAGATTTTGGGGAACAACAGTGGGCTAGCTGAGAAGCCCTTTTGTACCTCATCCTTTTCTTTCCTTCTGTCTTTTGCACCTCACCCTTTTCTTTCCTTCTGTTCATCCATCTTTCCAAAGTTTTGTTTCCCATACAGTTGTTTTTTATAAAACTCATTTTGAATGGAACCTAGGCTACATTATAAATGTGCAACTTCCGGACAGGCACAGTGGCTCACACCTATAACTTTGGAAGGCCAAGGCAAGAGGATTTCCTGAGCCCAGGAATTTGAGATCAGCCTGGGCAACAAAGTGAGACCTCATCTCTAAAATAAATCAAAACAATCAGCCTGGTTTGGTGGTACACACATGTAATCCCAGCTACTGAGAATACTGAGGCGGATTACATGAGCCCATCAGATCAAGGCTGTGGTAGCCATGAGAGTGCCACTGCCCTCCAGCCTGGGCGACAGAGTGGACTCCAATTCAAAAAATAGTAATGATAAAAATAATAAAAATGAAAACTGTGCTGCTCAGTAATACTGTAAAACACACACTGTTTTTAGTCTCCTCCAACTCCCAAGGGAGTTTGGAAGAATGAGGGCCTCTCCTGGCTGTCACAGAGACTGGGGTACTGGCGGTATTGATTGGGCAGGGATGCTAATCACCCTCTGATACCCAAGCTGTGCCACACAGTGAAAATTTATCCACCCAGGATGCTAGTAGTGCCCCAGCCCACTACTCCACTCTTATTACAAAACACTGAACCACTGACATTCATTTAGCGAAAAAGGTCCAGCTAATTTCAATAAATACTTGGCTAATCTTGACATGTTCTGCCTTTTAGGAAAATCTAAAAACAGACTACCTAAATTTCCAATACTGCACAGATTTCTGGGAAGGGGGAGGCAAGTGGTGGCACTCGAAGTATATAGTGTCCCCTCCCAGTATTTGGAAACTCTCATTAAAATGACTGTTCTTTGAGTTTGATATCACTATGTTTTAGAGACTCCTTCACTTGCATTTGATGCAGCACTCTGTTGAGCTTTCAAAAGAGCTACAGGGGCCATTCTTCCCTGAAAATGAGTCAAGGCAGTTACACAACCCTCCACAGGGATCTGCACACAACAGCCCTCTGAAGGCGTGGGGGAGGACATGGCAAGCATC
This sequence comes from Cephalopachus bancanus, assembly GCA_027257055.1. Classification (NCBI taxonomy): domain Eukaryota; kingdom Metazoa; phylum Chordata; class Mammalia; order Primates; family Tarsiidae; genus Cephalopachus; species Cephalopachus bancanus. Next base: position 2,485,240 of record JAPVLO010000406.1, on the reverse strand, counting down.
TCTCCCCTTCATCAGCTCATGTTCTAACTCAGATTCCTCCTGACAAAATAAACATGGCTTTTCCAGCATATTAGTTCTTTTTGTAGCAAGCAGCTCGTTCTCACTTTCCTTTTCCAGCTTACTTTCCCCCATAATTCTTTACCCCTTGCCTGCAATCCCTCCTCCCAGTCATGTTGTACTATTTGTATGGAAAAAAAAATTTAAGAGTTGCTCCTTGCCAAGTGTGACATCAACTCATTCTTATTTAGTGATGTCCAGCAAGAACTTGCTCTCCCAAAACGTTTGCTCAGTTTTGAAGCAACAAGATTACTAACCACATTCTGTTTTCCCTGTCACTTGTTTTTGATGTATTAGTTTATCTTCTGAAACAAATGACATAATACCTAATTTCTATAACCCAAGGCACTATACATGTATACAAAGATCTTTTCAAACAGCTTAAAGAAGACAAAGCATTGTTTCTAAGTTACTGAGAAACAGATAACATGGTAAGATAACGATCATTTTAACCTCCCTGAAAAAGATCTCTGCTTTCAGTAACAAGAAACAGTTATAGATTTTTTTTTTTTAATGCAAGCCCAAGATTCCATTCCAGGTGAAGAACTTTTATCTCAGATGTTTTTTCTCTTGGAAATTCTAGATCTGTCGTATTCAGAATTGTACCATATAGTTAGGGGAAAAAAAGAAAAGGAAGATGAAGGAGTGACTCCTAAAATAGTAAGACAGACATATTACACTACTTCATGCTTAACACTCTGGCAAGGCTCTTCTTAATGAATACTTATATAAAACCAACAATTTTATCTCTACATAAAAAATAAACTACAATTCAGAATTATTTTCAGTGCGCTTATTGGAAAAACTGGTGCTGATATTCTTAAAATGTGTTTGACTATGATGAAATTACCAAACTATGTCAGGTACTAATCCACCCTCATGGAATTCTTCTTTAAAACCCTTTCCATCCCATTCCTGTGTTAATTAAAATGTACAACTGGAAATGATATTATTCCCTAGTTCTCCGTCCTTCAGGGAACAACATTAACAGCAAACTAGACTTAATTATCAGAATACAGAAGCTAATTCCCAGTGTGGGCTGTTTCTGGGAACAAATGCCAGTTCTGTCACATTCCAGTATTTGCTGCCCAGGATGGCACTGAGGAACCTCATCCACATACAAAAAATGTGCAACGACACTAACATCTTCCTTCTCTAGGATGTCAAGGCATTTTGGGGTTTCCAGGGTCACCCTAGGGGAGTCAGTTTAGAGCCAACGTACCAAGAAATGCTTTAAGAGGGGCCACTCAAAGCTTGGAAGTCTTCAGGTACACATCTAGCCTGCTCAGGGGCTTCCAAAGTTCTCAGAGATATAAGGTTTCAATAAACCAGGGAAGGAACAAGAAAACACACACCTTCCTAGGGGCACTGCAACTGTTTAACAAAAACAAGTCCAAAAAGCCCATCGGGAAAAAGAAGAAAACCATAGGTTTGCGCTGCTGCTGTGTGTGCATGTACGTGTGTGCGCATGTGTATGTGTGTGCATGTAAGTGAGCCTGAAAAAGACAAAGGAAACGACTTTGAAAGTTGTAATTATAGAAAATTGTTCAGGTGACTTCATCCCACCCACATGCTTCTGATTTTCAAAAAGTATGATGAACACTTTTTAAGTTAGTGTTGCGGAAAGGCTGCAGCTGTTCGGCACAGATTTCACATGCTCAGTTAAGAACATTATTTTATCAACATAAAGGTTAATGGCTTTTAAATGAGGGTAGCAATTTCCAATATAAGTGCTGTAAATTCTTATTAGCATCCACTTGCAGTTTAAAGATACAGACCCAGAAGGATGAACTGTTCCTCAGCACTAACAGTAAAATAATAGTAGAGAGTTATAACCTCCCGCTCTCCCTCAAGAGTTTTAGCTTGCCCTTTACAAAACATCACATCCGTGTTAGACACATCAGCATGGAGGCGTTTGTCATGACTGTAATAGTACATTCAATGGACACAGGGCAAAACCAAGGGAGGAGAACTGCAAAGTTTGAAAGACATCTGTCCCCTCCCATCCCCTACCACACTCCCCTTTCCATCCCACACCACCTCACCCCACCCAAGGCACCATCTTCTAATGGTTTCTCCGCCATGACAAGAAGATGCACTTTGGTGCTAAGCCAGGGAATTTCAGTGCACCTCACTGAAATGACTCCTACAAGCTGTGGTTTTCTAAGGCCAATGAAAAAAAAATTAATCTCCCTTCCCAGTTCTGCCATTATTCTGCTCTCCCAACCAAGCAACCTGATAGCTGTTTGCCCTTCCCTTTATTCCCTGCACCCAATCTGCTAAATCCTGTCATTTCTTCCTTGAAAATACCACTCAGATTTGCTCCTCTTTCCACTGACCTCACCCAACCCAGACTTTAATCAGCTCATCACTAGAAAACTACAATAGCCTCCTGATTTGCGCATCTCTGGCCACTATCGTATCAACCAATCATCAAATAGCATAACTGTCAATGTGTCAATACCCTGTTCCCTACTGCAACAAGCAAAACTGTAATCGCATCTTTAGGGCATCACCTTCAAATTCCTTCCCCTATCCTTCAGGAATCACCATAACCTGGCCCCAGTCTAGTTTTCTGACCTTACTTCTTACTTCCCCTCAAGATGCGGTTTTCTCTTTGGCCACACAGTAAACTCACTGTCTCCACCCCACCTCCCCACTGCACACTCAGGCCCACTCTGCTCATCCTGCCTTCCCAGCCCAGAAATTCCTCCCTCCACCCTGCAAATGAAGCCAACACAACCCACCAAAACTCTGCCTGCCCTTTTAGGTTCAGCTTGATTATTCTTCTCTCTATACAGTTGTTTTCTATGACTATGATCCACCTCTTCTAGTGTGGTGAAAACAATTTGAACTTTGGACCATGACAGACCTGAGTTTAAAGTTCTTTGGAAGTTGAGCAATTGTCTAACCTCTCTGGAGCTCATCATTATCTATAAAATGAGGATGATGTTAATATCTCTTTCGTAAAATTGTTTTAAAGATTTAAAAGAATCCTGTATGGAGAGTAACTAGTGCAGCACTTGGTACATGGTAAACAGACATTCAACAAATGGTAAGAATTATAGTATTATATAATATTAAATAAAAATGATGTTTATAAAACTCTACACTTTAAGTCAATCATGAGGTTTTGTTTTCTCTACTAAGTTGTAAAACTCCTCAAGAGCAAAAACCAGCCTGGCATGGTGGTGTGGGCTTGTAGTCCCAGCTACTCAGGAGGCTGAAGCAAGATGATCACTTGAGCTCAGGAGTTGGCATACAGCCTGACTCATGGAAAAAAAGGGGGGGCAAAAATCATGCCACATCCAGTTGCATTTTACTCATTTAATAATTTCAACTCCTGAACAGCCAAGAAACAGGGAAAAACAAATAAAATGGCCTACGGGTCACCAAAAAAGTTATTACAAATTCCATGCATTAACACCTAGGTATTCTAGTAATAAGAAATCCTTCAAACAACCCAAAGGCCTACAGATTTTTATTTTGGTTTCCAAGTCAACAGTAGCAAATTAGGAGGTGGCTGCTACTTGCTATCAGCGAAGAAGATGACAGATAAATTATTAAAAGTAAACATACACACCTGAACTGTACAAAATTGTAAACAAAATCAAATCTAGTAACCAAAATTTCTAATTGGTATATTAGCAGGTATTATTTTAGAGATAAAGTAACCCTAAAGTTCAAAATTAGAAAGACATACAAAATTAAAGCAATGGTGTTCTAAGTCCAATGATTATAATTGTTCAAGTTAGAAGGAATTTTTGCACACAGCAATTATTTGAGTCTCCGATATTCACCAAATACATATTACATAAGCCATGTTACTCACATAAATTAGTCCTTCCAATAGTCCTCTGAAGTAGGTATTAGTGGCCTTATTTTACAGATTAGGAAAATGGGACAGAAGAGGTTAAGTGACTTGACCAAGATCATAAAGCCAACGTTTAACATTTTCCATCTCTGAGCTCCAAAGTCTGTGCTTTTTTCCCCATTGTGCCACAATGCCCCTCTGCACCCTTGTGAATTTCAGGAATTCATTTTAAATTGTGAAGAAGGATCATTTCAGTTCTGCTTAAATATTTCTAGTAAGGGAGAGTTCGCTACTTTGCAAGACAGCATAGGAGTTACAGGCGCAGACTTTTAAGAATGGTCAGATCTAGGGTAAGAACAGCTGTACATTGAACAAATCAATTTATCCAAACAACAGTTATCTTATCTATAAACTGGATCTAAAATATTCCCATACAAAGTCTGACAACTAAATTCACGAACTTGCCACCATGTGCTTCGGCAGCACTGTACAAATAACTCAGTAAGGTTTCATAACCTCGGTGTATCAGTGTCTCACAGTTGTGTTCGTGTCAATGTGTGGCAGTGTCTTGCTGAGTGGCATTTATTATTGTTGTTGCATGTTTTTTATGCCATCACAAGAATGTCAGAGCTTGAATCAGAGCAACAAACAAACATTAAATTTCTTGTTTAACTTGGCAAGAGTGGAAATGAAATCAGACATGTTAGTTCAAGTTTATGAGGATAATGCCATGAAGAAAATGGCAGTGTACAAATGGATTAAACATTTTTTGAGGGGAGCGAAAGCATCACTGATGAAGAGAGGTCAGGACAGCCAGTAATGATCAGAACTGATAAAAACATTACAAAAATGCATCGAATCATGTGTCAAAATCATCAGTTGACTATGAGAAACCTAGCAGACCAAATAAACATTAACAGAGCAACAGTTAAATCCTAACTGAAAATCTTGGCATGAGAAAGGTGTGTGCAAATATGGTCCTGAAGGAGCTCTTACATCATGACAACGCACCAGCTCACACAGCACTGTCTATGAGGGAGTCTTTAGCCAGTAAACCAATGACTGTATTGAAACACTCTCCCTACTCACCTGATCTGGCCCCCAGTGACCTTTTTCTTAACCTGAAGATAAAGGAAATATTGAAAGGAAGACATTTTGATGACATTCAGGACATCAAGGGTAATACGACAGCTCTGATGGCCATTCCAGAAAAAGAGTTCCAAAACTGCTTTGATGGGTAGACTAGGCATTGGATCAGTGCAAAGCTTCCCAAGGGGAGTACTTCAAAGGTGACTAGAGCAATATTCAGCAATGAGTTATGTAGCACTTTTTCTAGGATGAGTTTACTAACTAATTGTCAGACCTCGTATAACAAGGCTGCTGTGGAAATTAAATGTAAGATGCCACATGGAAAGTGCTTAATTGTTCAACAAGTATTACCATTTGAATTATTATTTTAGAGGTTGGGCGTGGTGGCTCAAGCCCGTAATTCCAGCACTTCAAGAGGATTACCTGAGCTCGGGGTTCGAGATCAGGCACCTTGGTGAGAGCTCATCTCTACAATAAATCAAAAAATAAGCCAGGCATGGTAGTGCACACCTGTGTGTCAACTACTTGAAAGGATCTCCTGAGCCCAGCAGGATGAGGCTGTGGTGGCCATAAGCGTGCCACTGCACTTCAGCCAGGGCAACAGAGTAAGACTCTGACTCATTCATAAATAAATAAATATTTTAGAAAGCTCTTTGTATCAAACCAAACTCTACCCTTCCAATCATTTTTTTTATTGGCCTCAGCTCTGATCACTGGAACTTTACAAAATTATATCTAATCATCTATTTCGCAGCTACTTAGTATTAGAAGAGAGTTGCGTTTCCCTAAGTCATCTCTTCCTCAAACTGAAACACTTATCTGCTTCAAGTCTCCCTTACAAGACAGGGTTTCCAGGCAACAACCTTTTGGTCACTCCATTCAGGATATACCCTGGTTTCCAAATACTTTCTTAATATGACACCCAGAATGCTCTTACAGGTGTATGGTAACTAGTGCCCGAGACTCCTGCTTCCACTTTCTGAACTTGAGATCAATAAATGCCCCCACTGAACTGCTGTTGAGCCAATTTTCCCATCCTGTCCTTATGTGACTGATTACTTTTAATCTAAATGCAGGACTTGACATTTACTGTTGTTAAATGTCATTGTGGTTTAGCTAATCTTTCAAGTCTGTTGAGATCATTTTGACCCTTAGTTCTGTCATCTGCTGTGTTAGGTATTCTGTTCAACACTTTATTACCTGCGAATGTGATTACTTCACCTCTACCTCTTTATTTAAGGCAAACCAACAAATCATTAAATGAATATCTTGTATGTCTAGGGTCCTTTGCTAAGTAGGGTAGAAGTCAAGACAACTGATACATGTAGGTTTTTGTTTTTGTTTTAGTTTAGTTTTTTTTTTTTTTTTGAGTTGGAGTCTCACTCTGTCACTCAGACTGGAGTGCAATGGCCGCTCCCAGCTACTGCAGCCTCGACCTGCTGGGTTCCGGTGATCCTTCCGCCTCAGCCTTCCAAGTAGCTGGAACTACAGGCACGCGCTACCGCGCCCGGCTAATTTTTGATTTATTGTAGAGATGAGGTCTCGTCAAGTTGCCCAGGCGGGTCTTGAATGCGCGGGCTCAGGCAATTCACTTACCTCAGCATCCCAAAGTGCTGGGATTACAGGCTGAGCCACCGAGCCCGGCCTTGTTTTAGTTTTAAGAGATGGGATCTCACTCTCTCTCACAGGCTAGAGTGCAGTGGTGTGATCATAGTTCACTATAACCTCGAACCTCTGAACTCAAGTGATCCTCTCACGTCAGCCTCCCAAGTAGCTAGGACTACAAGCACGTGCCACCATGCTGGGCTAATTTTTTTGTTTGTTTGTTTGTAGATATGAGGTCTCACTATATTGCCCAGGCTGGTCTTGAACTCCTGACCTCAAGTGGTCCCCTACCTTGGCCTCCCAAAGTACAGGGATTACAAGTGTGAGCAACCACCCCACCTGGCCAATATCATGTCAAATATGGTAGAGGTCAAGGTTAAAATCCTGTAACATCTTACTTATGGGTTTATCTTGAAAATGTTTAGTTTATAAAAGAAAAAAATCAACTGTAGACACAATAAATATTTGAAAAGGGAATAAGTTCTGTAGGTATAATATAAAGAGTTGGAACCAATGAATAGAATATTACAGTGATGCACATTTTGGAATCATGGTCCCTCTTTCAATTGTTCCCCTCCCCTTTTTAATGAGACAACTTTTTTTGTTTTTGTTTTTGTTTTTTTTTTTGAGTTGGAGTCTCACTCTGTCGCCCAGACTGGAGTGCACTGGCCGCTCCCGGCCACCACAGCCTCGACCTGCTGGGCTCCAGCGATCCTTCTGCCTCAGCCTTCCAAGTAGCCAGAATTACAGGCATGCGCTACCACGCCCGGCTGATTTTTTTGATTTATTGTAGAGATAGGTCTCGCTGCCCAGGTGGGTCTCAAACCCGCAGGCTCAGGCAATCCACTCACCTCAGCCTCCCAAAGGCGCAGGATTACAGGTTGAGCCACCGAGCCCGGCTGAGACTACTTTTTTTTAAGCTTAAGTTTCTGGTACCTTTTCTAATCTCTACCAATTCACTAAAAATGGCAGATTAGTAATTTCATACACAAATTCTTTTAACACCCTGGACAAGAGGGTGGAGAGAGAAGAGAGAGAGGAAAGTGAGGAGAAAAAGCCCCGGAAAACAACACTTCTGATCTGCTCACTGTACTTCCAATGTCGTCTATCTTGGGTTTTTATCTAACTGCTTATCCTAGTTTTTAATATATTCTGACACTATTCAAGTCATTCATTCCATGTCACTCTTTTATACCTGTCTCTGGTTACATTTGTTTCTTTCTTCATTTAGGATACATACTCATTTTTTTTTAAAGATGTGGGGTACAATTCAAGGTCAGGTATACAAATGTTCATTATGCAGGTACCCTTGTTGATAAGATATGCCCCTCCCTCCCTTGGCAGTTTCCCTCAACTGCCAATCCCACCACCCCCCCGGCAGTTTTCCACTCCTGCCAATCCCTTACTTACAGTATTAAAGACACATAATTTTAAAATTAGAGCACTTTGGAATGTTTTCTGCCTGGTCACAGCACTCACTTCAAATATCTTACCTTCCTCTCCCTCATCATAATGATTTGTGTAAAGATTATCAGATCAACTTAAGGAAGGTTAAAAAGATGATGAAGGAGATACTCAAACTTACATTCTAATAGAGTGAATTCTCAGAAAGTAAGCTCTTTGAGAGCAGAGACAGCCACAAGAACAGTATATATGTTTCATACAGTCACAAGAACAGTGCCTAGCACACAGCAGCTCTCAAATATCTGCTGAACAAATGAACAGTCAAATCTTAAAAGAATGAAAAGATTTTAACAGGTCTCAATGTAGAAGAGAAGACAGCTTCCTAGTCAGAATAGCATGAGCAAAGCTTGGAGGGAGTAAAGCAAAGGAAGCAGTCCACTTTGGTCTGGAGCTGAAGGCAAAACGTGCAGTGAGATACACAAAACTACTGAGAAAGAACTGCAAATCTGCATTAAAAATGTACTTACAGCCAGGTGCGGTGGCTCAAGCCTATAGTCCCAGCACTTTGGGAGGCCGAGGCGAGAGGATTGCCTGTGTCCAGGGTTTTGAGACCAACCTGGCCAACTTGGCAAAATCTCGTCTCTACAATAAATCAAAAAATTAGCCGAGTGTGGTAGCACACGCCTGTAGTTCCAGCTTCTTGGATGGCTGAGGTGGAGGGATCACCTGAACCCAGCAGGTAGACGCTGGGGTGGCTGTGAGCGTATCACTGCACTCCTGGGCAAGGGAGTGGGACTCCAACTCAAAAAGAAAAAAAAAAAGTATTTACATATTGGGCCTAGGAAAAACTGGCCAGAAATAGTTAATATTTGTCTATATACTTTCATTTGAACCTACAGACAGCATTTGCTTCAACAACCTGTGTCCTGTCCCTGTGCTGGAATGAGTGAGTCTCAATGAGTGGTACCAAAGTAAAAGCAGGGATAAAACGAAGCCAAAATAAATAGGCCTTAAAACTGTAGCTTCCTGCCAGAACTTACTGCAAGTTGAAGGAGGATTGGCTTCAACCATTGCTAAAAGAATGGCTTAGTTGTCTAACCAGAGAGAGTTATGCTCATATCTGGGAACATTTTAAAATTTCCATCTCATACTTTTTAATATGTGGGGCTACCTTGATATTCTGTTTCAATCTCTTCCAGTATATTGCCAGGAAATGGGAAGAACAGCAGAAAATTCAAGCCTATCTGGCACCAATGTTAGTGTTAGCTTTCCTCTGGTCCTCAGACCAGACTCTCAAACGGCTCTTCCTTTTCTTATATGTGCCCCCTTATGAGTCTGGTTTCTTTTCATTAATTATTTATGCATTTTCTATTTTCCCTTAATGCATATTTATAAAACGTTGCCTAACACAGTGGTTTTACATTGAACAGTAGATAAATATATTAATAAAACCACTGTGTTATCTACTGCTCGACGATAACATCCCAAAAAAAAGCAGTGGCTGTCATAATGAGATTTATTTTTTATCTCCTTTACTTATAGATACATTTTTTTTTCTTTTTCTTTTTTTTTTTTTTTTTTGAGTTGGAGTCTCACTCAGTCGCCCAGACTAGAGTGCAGTGGCCGCTCCCAGCCACCGCAGGCTCGACCTGCTGGGCTCCGGCGATCCTTCCGCCTCAGCCTTCCAAGTAGCTGGAACTACAGGCGCACACTACCATGCCTGGCTAATTTTTTGATTTATCGTAGAGATGAGATCTCGCCAAGCTGCCCGGGCGGGTCTCGAACCTGTGGGCTCAGGCAATCCACTCACCTCAGCCTCCCAAAGCGCAGGATTACAGGCTGAGCCACCAAGCCCGGCTACATTTCTTTTTCTTTTGAATATTAAATATCCCTGACCAGCAGTTCCTCTTTATCGATTTTATGCAGTCTAAATTAGCAGAAGCCATACACTGCTATCCTATTTGAGGTTTGGGGCAGTTCTTCAAATAGAATCTTTACTCTCTCTTCAATGATGTGATTTTAATCTCTCTGGTCACTGCCACCAGGTGTTGGGAAGTGTGGTCTCAGAATGTGGTTTAAAATCTCAGGAAAAACACCTCAATGTTTTATTTAAGTAAGTACCGTACTTACAATAAATATATGTAGTAGCAATACATAGAACATCACAATAAATACTGCATTAATTATATACATAAAAAACATAGTACTGATAATCAGATACCAAAAGAGCCGGGCTTGGTGGCTCAGCCTGTAATCCCGCGCCTTTGGGAGGCTGAGGTGAGTGGATTGCCTGAGCCCACGGGTTCAAGACCCGCCTGGGCAACTTGGCGAGACCTCATCTCTACAATAAATCAAAAATCAGCTGAGCGTGATAGTGCGTGCCTGTAGTTCCAGCTACTTGGAAGGCTGAAGTGGAAGGATCGCCAGAGCCCAGCAGGTCGAGGCTGCGGTGGCCGGGAGCGGCCACTGCACTCCAGTCTGGGCGACAGAGTGAGACTCTAACTCAAAAAAAAAAAAAAAAAAAAAGATACCAAAAGGAGTCTCAATAAATATAATAATAATAAACATTACTTCTCCCTAATTACATATATGGTCATAATCTCCTTCCACCAAAAACACTAAAAAGAATTTTTTTATATTTTTGAGTCTCTAAACAGATAGAAAGAGTTCTATGCTGTTGACTGTGAGATGGGCTTACCCCTAGATCTTTCAACTGGGTCTGTCTTGTTAAACATTTTTTAATGACTGCAAGAGGCCACTCATAGTATGTTAATCATGAGAATCCAAAAAAAGCTTCAACAAGCTAAAAACATAGGCTACCTCTGACACTGAACTGTAGGTGAATGTAAGTCTTGCACTGAAAGTTTAAAAACTATCTAGAGAAACCAAGGATGGGAGAGGCATGGCTAAATGTCAGCATATGAAAAAGACTTTAGGGTTTTATGATGAGTCAATGTGACTCAGGTGCATGTCACTGCCAAAACAGCTACTTAAACTTGGGCTGCATTAAAAGGAATACAGCATGCAGAGCAAACACCCAATTCACACCTGGAATACTGTGTAAGTTCTGGGGTCATCGTCCAAAAGATCCAAAAAGGAGTATGTTTAGGTTTCAGATCAGAGGGCTGGGGGACACAAAATCATATTATATAAGGAATTAAAACTGTTAGCCTGGAGTAAAGATTGTTCTATAATTTTTTTGTTATTTTATTTATTTACTTACTCACTTATTTATTTTTTAGAGACAAGGTCTCACTCTGTTGCCTGTTATATAATTTTTAAGTGAGCATATATTATTTTTATGATCAGAATAAGACACTCCCTTTTTGGAGAAAAAAATATTTAAATAATGCCCAATGTTGAAGAAAATGTTATGAAACCGAAATGCTTAGACAGTCCTGTTCTATTAAATCTTTTGGAAAATAATCCTGTCACACATTGTAACTGCCACAAAACTGTTGTTATAGTGGCTTTATTTGTAATCAGCAACTACTATAAACAACCCAAATTCCTTCAGCTGGCAAATGGATAAACGATCTGTGGTACATCCACAAGATGTAATACTGGTCAACAATAAAAGGAACAAACCATTGATACAAACCCATAAATAAATCTCAAATGTATTACCATTATGCTAGGTGACAGAAGCCAGACTTAAAAAGCCGCATACCATATGATTCCATTTTATGACATTATAGTAAAGGTAAAACTACACAGACAAAAAACATATCAATGATAGTCAGAGGTTAGGATAAGGAGTGAAATGCCCCTACAAATGGGGCATGGGAAGAGTTTTAGGGAAAACTCCAGCCTGGATGACAGAGTAAGACCCTCAAAAAAAAAAACACAACAAAACAAAACTGGATGACTATTAACCCATGTAGACATGGGGACAGCCCCTAGGAAAGCAGACCTACAGATATAAATGAGTTTAGAAAGTGAACAGACACATGAAGAGAACCTGAGACTACATAAAAAAAGAGAGATGCCCAGACAACACCCAGCTGCTCCAGCCTCTGCTATTTCAGCTCCAGCCACCAATTAACTGTAGCTGCAAAAGGACAAAGTCAGAACCACCCAACTGAAGCCTTCCAGAATCCCTGACCACAGAAATCTGAGAGATAATAAAATGACTCTTATCTCTAAAGGGTGGGAGGGCAGGACAGAAACATCAATGGCCACAAACCACAAGAAATGACTTCATAAGTTTGGCAAGCATGTTACTAAACAAAGAACAATTAATAAACAAAAAATGAGTAACAACAATCTTGGGGGGATCAAAATGCAGAGCTGCTATACTACATTATTTTAAATGACCAGTTCTTAAGAAAAAAATTACAAGACACACAAAGAAACAGAAAACCACGACTCATACTCAAGAAAATATACAGTCAACAGAAACGGTCTCTAAGTGTCCAAGGTACTTGCTATAGCAGACAAAAATTTTTAAATTGTTGTTATAAATAAGCTGACAAAACAAAGAAAATCATAATGAAAGAATTAAAGAAAAGTATGACAACAACGAATCTACAAATACAGGTTCTCAATAAGGAAACAGAAATTGTATATATATATCTAAGGGAGGGAACCTAACGGAAATCCTAGAGTTGAAAAGTACAATAACTGAAATGAAAAATTCACTAGAGCAACACAATGGTAGTTTGGGGATGGCAGGAGAAAGAATTAGTGAACCTGAAAATAGAAATTATCCCTTCTGAAGAACAAAGAGAAAAGAAAATTGAAGAAAAATAAATAAGGCCTCAAAGATCTGTGCAACTCAAGATGCCAACACATACATAATGGAAATCTCAGAAGGAGAGAAAAGTTTACCAAATTTGATTTTAAAATATTAATCCACACATTCAAGATGCTCAATGAATCCAAAGTAAGACAAATACAAATAGACTAACACCTAGACATATCACAAACTATTGAAAGCCAGAGTTTAAAAAAAAAAAAAATTCCTGAAAACAGCAATAGAGCAGCAACTCATCTGAAACAATGGAGGCCAGAAGAGAATAGAATGACATATACAAAGTGCTAGGAAATTTTTTTCAATCAAAAATTGCATATTCAGCAAATTTATCCTTTAAAAATGATGATAAAATAAAGACATTCTGCTGGATGCAGTGGCACATGTCTGTAATCCCAGCTATTCTGAGTCAGGAAAATCACCAGAGACCAGGAGTTTGAGACCTGCCTGAGCAACACAGTGAGACCCTGCCTTAAAAAAAAAAATCCACATTAACAAAAACTGAGAAAATCTACTGCAGTAGACCTGTATTACATGAAATGCTAACAAAACTCTGTTCAGGCTGAGAGGAAGAGGCAACAGTTGTGGACCTAAAGTCCAAGAAGAAATGAAGAATACCAAAAATGGTATACATGTGAGTTAATATTAAAGATTCTATGAATGTATTTTTATTTATATCTTCTCTTAAGTTTTTTGAAAGATAAATTAAATAATGGCACAAAGGAGGGGAAAGAATGAAGCTATAAAGGAGTACAGCATCATTTATTTTACCAGAATTAAGTTAATATTAATCTGAGGTAAATTCTGATAAGTTAAGATATATATTTTGGCTGGGCTCAGTGGCTCAACCTGTAATCCCAGCACTTTGGGAGGCCGAGGCGAGTGGAACACCTGAGCCTGCGGGTTCGAGACCTGCCTGGGCAACTTGACGAGACCTCATCTCTACAATAAATCAAAAAATTAGTCGGGTGTGGTAGTGCATGCCTGTAATTCTGGCTACTTGGAAGGCTGAGGCGAAAGGATCGCCGGAGCCCAGCAGGTCGAGGCTGCGGTGGCCGGGAGCAGCCACTGCACTCCAGTCTGGGTGACAAAGTGAGACTCCAACTCAAAAAAAAATAAATAATAAATAAATAAATAAAGGAAGGAAGGAAAACCTGACAGAATCAAAAGAAAACAGACAATCCTGTATTAACGGGTGAATAATTCAGTATCTCACTCTCAAAAATTGATAAAACTAAACACAAAATCAGTAAGAATATTAAAATCTCGGACAACACTACCAACCAATATAACTGACATATACAGAACACTCCACCCAGTTACCACAATGTACACAATCTTTAAACTTTTAAACTTTTTATTTTAAAGATGTGGGGTACAATTCAGGGTTAGGTATACAAATGTTCCCTATGCAGGTACCCTTGTTGATGAGGTGAACTACACAATCTTTGAAAGTACACATGGCTTACACCTTTCACAAAATTAACTCAAAACAATCCTCAAACCTAAATGGAAAATGCAAAACTATAGAACTCCTAGACAATAACATAAGAGAAAATCTAGGTTATCTTGGGTTTGGTGACAACATTTTAGATACAACACCAAAAGCTCGATCCATCAAAGAAAAAAATGAACATACAGATCAATGGAACAGAACTGAGAGTCTAGAAATAAATCCTTACATGTATTCTTTTCAAAAAGATAATTTAATAAGGGAAAACACAATCTTTTCAACAAATGGCGCAGAGTCAACTGGATATCCACAAGCAAACAAACTAAGCAAAACGAACTTATACTTTCCCACAATATGTTAAAAAGTAACCCCAAAACGATCACAGGCCTAAATGTAATAACTAAAACTAAAAAACTGGCTAGGCACAGGGGCTCACCCCTGTAATTCCAGCACTTTTGGAGGCTAAGGTGAGAGGATTGCCTGAGCCCAGGAGTTTGAGATAAGTCTGGGAAACTTTTAATTATAGACCTCATCTCTACAATAAATCAAAAAATTAGCCAGGCAAGGTGGTAGACCCCTCTAGTCCCAGCTACTTGGGAGGTTGAGGTGGAAGGATAGCCTGAGCCCAGGTGGTCAAGTCACGGTAAGCCATGATCATACCACTGCACTCTAGCCTGGGCAACATAGTGAGACTCCAACTCAATAAATAAAAAAATAACAAAACTATAAAACTCCCAGGGGAAACCTCCATGAAATAAAATCAATATACTGAACCTTATCAAAATTAAAAATTTCTGTACTTCAAAAGATATCATCCAAAAAATATAAAGAAAATGTACAGACTGGAAGAAAATATTCACAAATAATATATCTAATTAAGAGATTGTATCCAGAATAAATAAGGAACTTCTTACAATATAAAAAGTTAAAAACTCAACTTAAAAATGGACAAGAGATTTGAACAGCTATTTCTTAAAAAAGATATATGAGTAGCTAATATGCACATGAAAAGAATCTCAACATCATTAAAGAAATGTAAATGAAAACCACAATGAGATATCACCACACAACCACTCCAATGTCTATAATCAGAGAGAAAACAGAATTTTCATACATTGCTGTAAAAAATGTAAAATGGTATAGCCATTTTGAAAAAAGTTTGGCAGCTTTGTCAATGTAAACATAGGTTTACCACATGACCTAGCAATTCCACTCCTAGAAATCTACCCAAAAGAAAGGAAAACACATTCACATGAACACATGGGCAGAAAGGTTCACAGTAGCATTATTCACCACAGTCAAAAACTGGAAGTCAGACTCAAAAGAGTACATACTATATGCTTCCACTTAGAAGAACTATCCAGAAAAGCCGACCCATGGTTGCCTAGGACTGGAAGGTGGGAGCCAGAGTTAACTGTAAACCTGAAATCATATGGCTATGGCTTTCTTATTCATCTCTTCTGAGCGCCAATTAGAGATAAAGTCATTTTCCATACACAGGCATACCTCATTTCATTGCATTTCACTTCATTGCACTTTGCAAATATTGTATTTTTTACAAATTGAAGGTTGTGGCAGGGAGCTCACTTCATGTCACACTTGAGTAATTCTAGCAATATTTCTAACTTTTTCATTATTACCATATCTGTTATAGTGATCTGTGAACAGTGATCTCTGGTGTTACTATCGTAATTGTTTTTAGCACCATGAACCACACCACTAAAATTTGGTAAACTTAATAAATTTTGAGTGTGCTCTGCTCCATCAACCAGCTTTTCCCTTGTTGCTCTCCCTCTCCTCAGGCTTCCCTATTCCCTGAGACACAGCAATACTGAAACCCTACAATGGCCTCTAAGTGTTCCAAGTGAAAGGAAGAGTCACGCTTTAAATCAAAGTATCTCCACTTTATTTATTTTTTTAATTTTAAAGATGTGGGGAACAATTCAGGGATAGGTATACAAATGTTCATTATGCACGTGCCTTTGTTGATGAGGTTCCCCCCGTCCCCTGGCAGATTCCCACTACTGTCAATCCCACCCCCAGGAGTTTTCCACTACTGCCAATCCTTTTCTTATAGTATTATGATAGCTGTTCAAGGTTCTGTTATAAGTAAGAACATGTGATACTCAGTTCTTTGTTTCTGTGATAGAACGGTCCTTATTATAGATTCTAAGTCCATCTAGGTTGTTGTGAATTTTGTCCTTTATGGTTGTGTAATATTCTATCGTGTATATGTACCATATCTTTTTTATCTAGTCCTCTTTGGATGAACAGCATGTTTGGCTCCATGTTTTTGCTATTGTGAACAATGCTACAATAAACATGTGTGCATGTATCTTTTTCATAGAGTGATTTGAATTCCTCTGGATATATTCCCAGTAGGGGGACTGCGAGGTCATATGGAAGTTTGATTTTTAGATCTTTTAGGAGTCGCCAAACTGTCTTCCACAGAGATTGTATTAGTTTACACTCCCACCAATAATGTGGAAGTGTTCCTTTACCCCGCATCTTCTCCAGTATCTGTTGTTTTTTAAGTTATTGATGATGACTGTCCTGACTGGAGTTAGGTGGTATCTCAGTGTGCTTTTAATTTGCATTTCTTTGATGACTAGTGAAGCTGAGTATTTTTTCATGTATCTGTTGGCTGCTCGTATGTCTTCTTTTGAGAAGTGTCTATTCATATCATTTGTCCACTTTGTAATGGGGCTGTTTGTTTTCTCTTTTCAGCACGTTTGAGTTCCTTGTAGATCCCAGATGTTAGGCCTTTGTCAGATACAGAATTAGCTAATATTTTTTCCCAGTCTGTGGGCTGTCTCCCTGCTCCCTTGATGGTTCTTTGGCTTTGCAGAAGCTTTTCAATCTGATGAGGTTCTATATGTCTAATCTTATCTCTTATGGCATGGACACTTGGGGTATTGACCAGGAATTGGTTGCCAGTTCCAATTTCCATAAGGGTGTCTCTCCTGTGTTTTCTAAGAATATTATAAATTGAGGTTTTACATTTAGGTCTTTGATACATTTAGAGTTGATTTTTCTTTCTTTTTTTTTTTTTTTTTGAGTTGGAGTCTCAATCTGTCACCCAGACTGGAATGCAGTGGCTGCTCCCAGCCACTGCAACCTTGGGTTTCAGCGATCCTTCCGCCTCAGCCTTCCAAGTAGCTGGAATTACAGGCACGTGCTACCATGCCCAGCTGATTTTTTGATTTATTGTAGAGATGAGGTCTCACCAAGTTGCCCAGGCGGGTATCGAACCCGCGGGCTCAGGCAATCCACTCACCTCAGGCTCCCAAAGCACGTGATTACAGGCTGAGCCACCAAGTCCGGCTTAGAGTTGATTTTCATGTATGGTGATAGGTAGGAGTCTTGTTTTAATCTTCTGCATGTGGTCAGTCAGTTTTCCCAGCACCATTTACTGAATAGGTTTGGTTCTCCTCTCCCCAGTGGTTGTTGGTGGAGGATTTGTTGAAGATTAGTTGGTTGAAAAATTGAGGTTTTGCTTCTGGAATCTCTATCCTATTCCATTGGTCTATATGCCTGTTCTTGTACCAATACCAGGCTGTTTTGATTATTGTAGCTTTATAGGTATCTCTCACTTTAAATCAAAAGTTAAAAATGGTTAAGCTTAGTGAGAAAGTCATGTTCAAAGCTCAGACAGGCTGAAAGCTAAGACCCATGAGTCAAATTATTAGCCAACTCATGAATACAAAGGAAAAATCCTTGAAGGAAATTAAAAGTGCTACTTCAGTGAACACATAAATAACAAAGCAAAGCAGCCTTATTGCTGATATGGAGACAGTTTGAGTGGTCTCGATAGAAGATCAAACCAGCCATAACATTCCTTTAAGTCAACGCCTAACCCAGAGCAAGGCCCTAACTGTCTTCAATTCTGTGAAGGCTGAGGGAGATGAGGAAGTTGCAGAAGGAAAGTTGGAAGCTAGCAGATTTGGCTCACGAGGTTTAAGGAAACACTCCTTCTCCATAACATAAAAGTACAAAATGAAGTAGCAACTGGTGATGTAAAAGTGGCAGAAAGTTATCCAGAAGATCTAACTAAGATCATTAATAAAGGTGGCTGTATTCAGCAAAAGATTTTCAGTGGAAATGAAACATCCTTATACAGAAGAAGATGCCATTTAGAACTTTCATAGCTACAGAGGAGAAGTCAATGCCTAGCTTCAAAGCTTCAAATGACAGGCTGACTCTCTTGCTAGGGGTTAATGCAGCTGGTGACTTTAACTTGAAGTCAATGTTCATTGACTATTCTGAAAATTCTAGAGCCCTTAAAATTTATAATAAATCTACCCTGCCTGTGGCTCTATAAATGGAAGAACAACACCTGGAGAACAGTACATTTGTTTCCAGCAAGGTTCATTGAATATTTTAAGCCCATTGTTGAGACCTACTGCTCAGAAAAAAAGACTCCTTTCAAAATAGTATTGCTTATTAACAATGCACATTGTCACCCAGGAGCTCTAATGAAGATGCAAAAGGAGATTATTGTTGTTTTAATGCCTGCTAACAATGTCCAATCAGTAGCCCATGGATCAAGGAGTCATTTCAGTTTTCAAGTCTTACTATTTAAGAAATATATTTCATAAGATGATAGCTGCCATACACAGTGATTCCTCTGATGAATCTGAGCAAAGTAAATTGAAAACCTTCTGGGAAGAATTCCCCATTCTAGATACCATTAAGAACGTTCACAATTCATGGGGAGGAGGTCAAAATATCAACATTAACAGGAATGTGGAAGAAGTGATTCCAACCCTCATAGATTACTGTGAAGGATTTAAGATTTCAGTGGAGGAAATAAGTGCAGATATGGTGGAAATAGCAAGAAGATTAGAAGTGGAGCCTGAAGGTGTGACTGAAAAGCTACAATCTCATGATAAAATTTGAATGAATAAGGAGTCACTTCTTATAGATGAGCAAAGAGAGTGGCTTCTTGAGATGAAATCTACTCCTGGTGAAGATGCTGTGGACATTATAGAAATTACCACAAAGGATTTAGAATATTACATAAACTTTGTTGATAAAGCAGTAGCAGAGTTTGAGAGAATGTCAATTTCAAAGAAGTTCTACTGTGAGTAAAATGCCATCAAATAGCATCACATGCTACAGAGAATTTTTTGTGAAAGGAAGAGTCAATTGATACAGCAAAATTCATTGTCCTGTTTTAAGAAACTGCCACAGCTACTCCAACATTCAGCAATCACCACCCTGATTATTCAGCAACCATCAACATTGAGGTAAGACCCTCCAACACAAAAAGATTATGACTTGCTGAAGACTCAGATGATTGTTAACATTTTTAATTTTTTAGCAAAAAGGTGTTTTTTCATTAAGGTATATAATTTTTTTAAAGACTAGATATAATGCTATTACTGCATACTTAACAGACTACAGTTTAGTGTAAATGTTTTTGTTTTTTTTAAGAGGCAAGTTTTGTGATGTTGTCCAGGCTGGCCTCAAACTCTGGGGTATAAGCCATCCTCCTGCATCGACCTCCCTAGAACCTAGGACTATGAATGTGTGACCACACCCAGCAAACTTAACTTTTATACATACTGAGAAACAAAATACTTTGTGTGACTTGCTTTATTGTGATATTTGTTTTATTGCAATGGTCTGAAACCAAACCTGCAATATTTCCAAGGCATGCCTGTACTGCATTTCTTCCTCTCTATTTTTTCCTGCTCTGGGCTCTCGTTACCCTATGGATGACTCTCCTGAATCCAAACATAAAGTTTTCATGGTTCTTCCATGTTGTAGCACAGACATGTAGTTAATTTTCACTGCTGAATGGTATTCCTACTGTATGAACATATAGCATTTTGTTTATCCATTCACCAGTTCATAGATATTTGGATTGTTTCCAGTAGACTGAATTATGTTCTCTGTAGGTTTTCTCCAAAAGTCTCATGTTTACTAATATCCCCATTTGAAGAAAATGAAGAAACAGTAACCGAGAGAACTTGCTCAGGTTCCTCAGCAAATAAATCTGAAGCAAGAGTTTACACTCAGGTGTAATTTGCTCCAAAGTCCTTCTTTTGTGTTACAAAATTAATATTTTAACAGGAAGGAGTAAGCAAAGCAGGCAAGCAGCACTTTAGAATTCTCTACCTATCCCTTGTTTATGGTGTTCAAAAAGGTCTTAATGTCCAGATATATGTATACAGACTTTCCTTTAATTAGCAATTAATGTATGTGAGTATATATTTTTTAAAGTATACTTTATTGATAATTTGAAAATTTTCCAAGGTTATAAGCATGTATAAAATTCATGCACTGATTTTAGAACCTAATTATACCAGCCCTTTCACCTCCATAAACACAAGATGTTCCTCAACTGCTGTTCTGGGCCCAGAGGGTAATTAATTCAAGAAAAAAATGAAGAAATATGTATCTGTAAGAAAGCAATTTTTAATTGAAATACAGGGTATGGATTGATGGCAATCTCCTTGGAGACTTAGAAGGTTACCGTGAACAACCTAAAAAAAAAAGGGGAGTACGAGCATTAAACAATAGTTTGAAGAGCCAAAGTTCAGGTGAAAAAGGCCCTCAAAGGCCAGGACATTAGAGAAATTTACCTATGAGCTATAACATCTATAGACATGTTAATATGAACGCCAAGGTCCCTGGAAGCAAGGGAATTCACTCTTGCCTTAAGTCATCTTTATAGATTGCTTAGTGGATTTTATGGATCCTGAAAGTTCTACAGGGTAGGAGATTCCAAATTCTTTCTCCCAATATCTGACCTTTTGTAGAATACACTTTGAATATGGAGTTGTAATCTTTTCTAAAACATTATATTTTAAAACTTTTTATTTTTGAAGAAATTTAACTTAAAGAAAAACTGAATAAAGTATAGGGATTTCATATACCCTTCCCCTTAATATTAGCATAGTATATAACCATAATAATCAAAACCATGAGCCGGGCTCGGTGGCTCAGCCTGTAATCCCGCGCCTTTGGGAGGCTGAGGTGAGTGGATTGCCTGAGCCCACGGGTTCAAGACCCGCCTGGGTGGCGAGACCTCATCTCTACAATAAATTAAAAAATCAGCCGGGCGTGGTAGTGCATGCCTGTAATTCCAGCTACTCGGAAGGCTGAGGCGGAAGGTTCGCTGGAGCCCAGCAGGCGAGGCTGCGGTGGCTGGGAGCGGCCACTGCACTCCAGTCTGGGCGACAGAGTGAGACTCCAACTCAAAAAAAAAAAAAAAAAAAAAATCAAAACCAGGAAATTAACATTGGTGCAATATAATATAAAGCCAAACTATACACCTTATTCAAATTTACTACTTTTTCTACTAATGTCCTTTTCCATTTTAGGATCCAATCCAGGACCTCACATTGCATGTCTCCTTAGTCTCCTCCAATCTATGACAAATCTTCAATCATTCCTTGTCTTTCATGGCCTTGACCCTTAAGAAGAATACTGGTCAGTTACTTTGTAGGAAGTCTATAATATTTGCTTCTGATTTAATAATATTATCAAAACAAATCATTTATTGAGGGTTTACTAAGTGCCAGGTACTATGCTAAGCCTATGTCAATATTCTTTTAAACAGAAGTGTTTGCAACAGACTTTAAAAGTATTTTTATATCAAAGACTAATAATCTTTAATTCATCCTTCTTCAAGTGCTAGTGTTTTGTAAACTACAAAGTATTATGCAACATATTATTACCCCACCCAGTATTTTTCAGTGTCCCCCGCCATCCTCCTTAAAATATTAAATACAAGTATAAGCCTCAAATTCAGGGCCCCTGACTTATTGCCTTTCTGAATCTTTCCTGCCTGTGTTATCCAACCCTCACTTGGCTCAATTTTTTTTTTTTTTTTTTGAGTTAGTGTCACTCTGTCGCCCAGACTGGAGTGCAGTGGCCGCTCCCGGGCACTGCAGCCTCAACCTGCTGGGCTCCAGCGATCCTTTCGCCTCAGCCTTCCAAGTAGCTGGAACTACAGGCGTGCGCTACCACGCCCGGCTAATTTTTTGATTTATTGTAGAGATGAGGTCTCACCAAGTTGCCCAGGCGGGTCTCGAACCCGCGGGCTCAGGCAATCCACTCACCTCAGCCTCCCAAAGGCACGGGATTACAGGCTGAGCCACCAAGCCCGGCTTCAATATTTTCTTCACTTGTGACTGCCGTCCCTTTTCGTCTACCTTTTTTCTTAAGGACACCTTCTCTAATCACTACCCCTAGCTCCCAAAAGCTACTGATCCCCTGAAATTGTACAAAATCTAATGGCTGCATTACTCATTTGGTTTATACGCAATACCCTCTGCTATGGGCATGTGTTGTCTCCCAAATGAGATTTCATGAAGGCAGGGGACTTGTGGCCTATCTTTTTTCTCCTGTGACATCAAATATACTACCCTCACACTTAACTACATTTGCTGAATACCTACCAAGTGCCATGAATACCTACCAAGTGCCAAGTTTTGTGCCTGACCCTGAGAAATTAGAAAAGTTTAAGACAAAATCCAAACTCTTAAGGAATTTGTGGTGTGATAAGCACTACTCTGATTAAAGTGATAAGACTGAAAATAGTGTTTTCTCTCTAAAAAATTAAGGTCACTAAAAAGCTTCCTATGGTAGTAAATTTTTCCTTTTCTGTATTGATAAACACTGACATTATAGTACTAAGGTGTCACAAAACATGTGCATTTTCCAACCAGCTTGTGCTTCAAGCAAGCTGTGACTTGGTTTTGGGAGAAATCCAGATGATATAGCATAAATATTATTAACCAAAGGCCTTCGAAAATACTGCCACAGGTGGTAGCAGTGTCAACCAGCTTACCAATTGTTTTAGTCTAGTGACATCTAGTGGCCAAAGTGTTGCTAAAACAAATACTGTAAATTAAACCACTACATTAAAGGGAAGCCATCTTATGAAAAAAATGGCAAAATATGAGAAAGAACTATGACATTTATTAGCATAAAAATGCTTTAATTTATCTTTGGCCTAAATAACTATTAGCTCCTCTCAGTGATTTTTTTAATTCTTGTATAGCTGGTAAATATTAATATTGATACAACATAAGATTTTCTGAAATAAAAGATAGTAATACCTAAGTTAGAGAAAAGCCCTCAGTTAAAATGACTGAATGAAAGGCAAAGCAGCCGGACTCAGTGGCTCAGCCTATAATCCCAGCACTTTGGGAGGCTGAGGCGAGAGGATTGCCTGAGCCTGCGGGTTCAAGACCCACCTGAGCAACTTGGCGAGACCTCATCTCCACAATAAATCAAAAAAATTAGCCGGGCGTGGTAGCATGTGCCTGTAGTTCCTGCTACTTGGAAGGCTGAGGCAGAAGGATCACAGGAACCCAGCAGGTGGAGGCTGTGGTGGCCGGGAGCATGCCACTGCCCTCCTGCCTAGGTGACAGAGTGAGACTCCAATTCCAAAGAAAAAAAAAGAAAAGAAAAGAAAGGCAAAGCAACTTGACTGGGACATGTCTGTTCCAAAAATCCTGAAAATCAAAACAGGCTCTTTGTTCACAAATATTTGCTTACTGACACTTTTCACATGTTGGTAAAAATGTTTAGAAAATTTTGTTCATTATTTTAATCAACTTATAAAGGCAAATAATTATCTATTCAAACTCATTCTTTAAAATATCATTTTGCATTTCACTGGCTTTCTGTGAAACTGAATTTTGGTGAATAAAATATTTAAACATTATTAAATACCCGTGACAGTTTTAAAAGACCTCTACCAACAATGAATTCTCAGTGAGTCCAAAATGTAATGTATAGGCATTAAATGTGAATCATAGTTTTCATAGTTCATTCAAAAATAGCTGAAACCTAATAACAGATTCCAAAATATTGTCGGTTACCACATCTCTTTTTTTAAAATGTCTAAAATAATTTAGTTGGATTATTTAACAGTTCTGTTTTCTCAAATGGATTCAAGTTCATAATCTTCTAGTTCAATATTTTCCAAACTGTGGTCCAGAGACCTATTTCAGAATCACCTAGAATGCTAGTTTAACATACAGATGCCTTACACCTGAACCCACTGAATCTGAATCTCTCAGGTTGGTTCCCTAGAGGGTTACACTTTATAGTATTTACCATTTGAATCATATTTTTCTGTTAACAATATTAAAAAAAGTCTCCCTCACTAGACTGTGAGCTCTTCATGGGAAGAAATTATGGTTTTTTGTTTTTATATCCCTAGCCTAACAATATCTGACAAACAGCAAGAGTTTAATGAATTTGGCTAAACGTATAACTGAATATTCTATACAGCACAGTTCTTTTTTTCAAAATGTGACTTCCACTTCTGCCCAGGAGTGAAAGGCCTTATCTGTTATCAATTCCAAATTCCATAAAATTAGTATCAGACTAATCTAAAATTTAGGAAAGTAAAGTAAATTGAATTTTTTTTTTTAAATTTCTGGGAACACTTACAAAACCTCAGCCTTCCTAAATAAACATCTCGGTCTCAAATATTGATGTGTTTAAAAATAGAAAAAATGTATTTGGGACTTTTGGAAATGTAGAAAAGGTAAGATGACTGACAGATTTTTAAATTCTTCAGTCTTAGAATATTTCTAGGCTGTCACTTAACAGAAACTATTGACAAGCCAGAACCTTAAAAGGAAGCATATATGACTATCTTTACTGTCATATTCCAGGAGCAATCAGTTTGCTCAGGGAGGAAATGATATTGCTTACAAAGATATGTCCTTGGGTACTAATAAAACTAAACTATGTACATTTTGTTTAAATTCAGAATATAACACAAGTGAAAAATTTTTTTAAATGAATAATCAGTATACAAACTATCTGACAATTAACTATTCCAGTAAGTTACTGTTTAATATTGCCTGAATTTTTAAATGTTTAAAAATGTTTATTACTATTGCCTAAAATTAAAATGCAGAATTTAATCTGCATACTTATCGCTATCTAGTCTAAGAAAAGAAAATCATGCCAGATGCAGTAGCTCATGCCTGTAATCCAGTACTTTTTGGGAAGCTAAGGCTGCAGGATCCCTTGAGGCCTGGAGTGTGAGACCAGCCTGGACAACATAGTAAGACCCTGTCTCTACAAAATAAAAGAGTAAAAAAATTAGCTGGGCATACTGGCATGCACCTGTAGTCCCAGTTACTCAGCAGGCTGAGGTGGGAGGATCCTTTGAGTTCAGGAGATCAAAGCTGCAGTGAGCTATGATCATGTTCCAGCCTGAGTGACAGGGTGAGATTTGTTCTCCCCAAAAAAACCAGAAAACCCAAATATAATTTTAGTCCAGAATTATTTTGGCATCTTTTAATTATATCTTTATCTATCTATCTAATCTACCTGTCCATGTATCTATCAAAGGTTTTTAAACTAGGAATTCCCTCCCTGGCCCTGTCTTCTCTATGTCGCTACCTCCTATTCATCTCTCAAAGCCAGCTCAAATGTTACCTCCCCTGTGAAGCCTGCCCCAAATTCCCAGGCCAAAAGAATGATTTTCTCTTCCATGCATACCTGGTCTTTGGGACACATGACCAGTATTACTCACAAAACTACAAGGACTTACATTTGTAAACCACTCACAAAACTACAAGGTCCTAAAGCAATTGTGTCTTATATTCTTTGTATCTCCAATGTCTGAACATATCAGGCACTTAGCAGGTGTTTACCAAATACACTGCAGGGAATGATCGATTAAAGGCTGCTGGCATGAGACCATTAAGTAAAATGGAAGAAGTGGTACTGGATGGAAAAATATGGACTAAAATACATTTTTAAAGAGGATTTCTTCACTCATAAGCAGAACCTGAACATTTACTATAATACAATAGGAGAAAGGGATTGGCAGTAGCCAGAAACTGCCAGGGGCGGCGGGGGAAAGGCATATAACATCAATAAGGGTACCTGATCTCAAACCAGGGTAAAGTGGGGACTGAAGGGAGATCCGGATTTACCTGTACAACGACCACCTGTATACCTAATCCTGAACAGTACCCCACATCTTTAAAATAAAAAAAGTAAAAAAAAAAAGATTTCTGCCTCTGCACATGAAGGATTAATTATTATGCAGTCATAAACAACTAGAACACCAGACAAAATATATGAAACACTCTCTTCAGCTATTGTATAACAGGCAGCACAAGACTTTGATCTCTGAAAGAAGGAAAACAAGTCCTGCCATTTTTCCAGCTTATTGCCTAAAGGCAGTTTCCAGGATACAGATCAGAGAGGTATCTCAGTCAGTTGGGCTGCTACAAGAATACCATAGACTGGGTGGCTTAAACAACATCCATTTATTTCTCACAGCGCTGGAGACTAACATGTGGCAGATTTGGTATCTGGTGAGGGCACGCTTGCTGGTTTGCAAACGACGGTCTTATTTCCTCACATGGCAGAAAGCAGAGAGAAGAAGCAAGCTCTCTCCCATCTCTTTTTATAAGAGCACAGATCCCACTCGTGAGGGCTCCATTCTCAGAACTAAATCACCTTCCAAAGGTCCCATCTCCTAATACCATCATATGAGGGATTAGAATTTCAATCTGTGAATTTTGAGGAAATATAGTCATTCAGTTCATAGCAGGACAGACATCTGTAAAAAACCCAGCAGCCTCATTGAGTGGAGAGAGAACAAGGTTTGGGGAAACTAAAGTGTCTGGAATGTACATGACAGGATCCGAGAGAGAAAGGAGCTCAGAAAGAGAGCACCCTGGAGACCTGCACAGGGTACCCGCAAATCTCTGGATGAACACTGATCCATAAATGTACAGGGTGAAATTCCATAAGGCTGCAGAAACAACTCCAGGGAAGCAGCAGACCAAATTTCTGCATAGTTCCCATCAGCTGCAGTGGAGAGACTTCATAATACATGGGGCAACAGGTAGCATACTCAGAAGCATATCACCTTTGTAGCGATGTTAAATTAAACTAGACTAAAGACTGCACTGGATGAGCCCTAACAAAGCTTAAAAGGAATCCTAGGAAAGGTCAAAATGATTACAAGTAACTTAACCACATGTCAGAACAAAGTCAAATACCCTTTAAAGGAATAAAACAAAATCCACCATCTACAAACATAAAACTTTTTTTTGACACACAGTACAAAACTTCCAAGCGTGCAAAGAAGCAGGAAAATATGACTTATAACCAGGATAAAGTTTGTTCAATAAAAAACAGATCTAAAAATGATGGAGTAGCAGGCAAGTTAAATGAGCTACTATAAATACACTCCATATGTTCAAAAAGTAAAGGAAAACATAAGCATGATAAGCAGAGAAATTGAAGATATTTAAAAGGGAGGCATTTAAAGTTTACAAATACAGTATCTGAAATTTTAAATACCTTGAGTTGGGATTAAAAGCAGTATAGACATGACAGAAAAAAAAGACCGCTGAACCTGAAAATATAGCAATAAAAATTATCCAAGGTAAGGACAGAAAGAAAACTACTAAAAACAAAACTTGAAAGGCTGTTAGTTACCTGTGAGAAAATCAAGTGGTCTAACATGGAAATTGGAGTCCCACAAAATGGAGGGGAGGACAGAAAAATATTGGAAGAAATAATGGCCAAAATGTTTGATAAAAAGTATAAACTGGCCAGGCTCAGTGGCTCAGCCTGTAATCCCAGCACTTTGGGAGGCCGAGGTGAGTGGATTGCCTGAGCCCACGGGTACAAGTCCCACCCAGGCAACTTGGCAAGACCTCATCTCTACAATAAATCAAAAATTAGCCAGGCATGGTAGTGCGTGCCTGTAGTTCCAGCTACTTGGAAGTCTGAGGCAGAAGGATCGAAGGAGCCCAGCAGGTTGAGGCTACAGTGGCCGGGAGCGTGCCACTGCACTCCAGTCTGGGCAACGGAGTGAGACTCCAACTCAAAATATATAGATATATAAACCTACAGATCAAAGAATATATGCAGCACATCAGTGTGAACTCAAAATTTTCAATAAACAAAAAAAGTGTATAGGAACATATAGAAATAAACATAGGTTCAAACTCTGAGTATGTATGTACGTGTATACACATATGTGAATTTCCTAGTTGAATCTTCTGAAAGGGTCTGGGAGTGGATTCTTAAAAGCATGTGACAATAAAAGAACCAGGGTTCCTTTGGGAAATGCTTGATTCTAGGGCTGGGGCCAGGAAAGAACAAGGTAAGTCTGGAACATTACATTGCACCAGAAAATGAAGACATTTTCAAAGAATAAGGGAATATGTCAAAATTACATAGGAAGCTAGATTGAAGGTGCTGCTAATGGCCAATTTTGGAGCCAGG
This sequence comes from Cephalopachus bancanus, assembly GCA_027257055.1. Taxonomy (NCBI): domain Eukaryota; kingdom Metazoa; phylum Chordata; class Mammalia; order Primates; family Tarsiidae; genus Cephalopachus; species Cephalopachus bancanus. Next base: position 2,456,824 of record JAPVLO010000406.1, on the reverse strand, counting down.
CGATGTGGTTCATACTTATAATCCCAGCACTTTGAAAGGTCAAAGAGGACTGCCTGAGCCCAGGAGCTTGAGACCAGAAGCTTGAGACCAGCCTGGATGACGAGACCTCACCTCTACAACTAAAAAAAAAAAAATAGCTGGGCGTGATAGCATGTGCCTGCAGTCCCAGCTTCTTGGGAGGCTGAGGCGGAAGGATTGCCTGAGCCCAGCAGGTTGAGGCTGTGGTAGCATTATTGTGCCAGTAACAGATTACATATAACTCACTGGATAAAACAGAAGTCCACTGTTCCACACCAAAGTAAATAAATGAACGAATAAATAAATGGGGAAATGAGAAACATATTCCTTCCAGTAGAATGCAAACTAATAATGTAGAAGGAACTATAAAATCAGAAAACCAGCCGGGCTCGGTGGCTCAGCCTGTAATCCCGTGCCTTTGGGAGGCTGAGGTGAGTGGATTGCCTGAGCCCACGGGTTCAAGACCCACCTGGGCAACTTGGCGAGACCTCATCTCTACAATAAATCAAAAATTAGCCGGGCGTGGTAGCGTGCGCCTGTAGTTCTAGCTACTTGGAAGGCTGAGGCGGAAGGATCACCAGAGCCCAGTAGATCGAGGCTGCGGTGGCCGGGAGAGCCCACTGCACTCCAGTCTGGGTGACAGAGTGAGACTCCAACTCAAAAAAAAAAAAAAATCGGAAAACCACTATGTGGCATAGTATAATTAGTCATAGTATAATTAATCCAAGCAAGAAACAGCAATAGATATTATAACTGATAAGGACTAAACTATGACCAATTTTTTTCTTTTCGAATTCCTATCTAAGGTGCCTGGAGAGTAATGCCTGATAAGAACTAACCAGATGGGGTTTTATTACCCTATTACTCTACACTGAAGTTTGTTTTCCAATTTGACTCTGGCATAGAATCATCACAATAGATAAAGAAGGGAATCAAAATATCTTATGACTCTGCAAAGCTGTCTCTTGGAGACTCCCGGACTCCAGATACCTTGTCCTCTGATTTCCAAAATTCCTTAGATAGTTGGACTGCCAGACTCTAACACCTTATCCTCTACTGATTTCCAAAATTCCTTAGATAGGAACTACAAATTGCCAGTCAGGAAATGCTTAAATCCACCTATAACCTGCGCCCACCTGGAAATGTCCCTCCTCCTTGGGTTGAACCAATAAAAATCTCATATGCACTGATTTGTAGTTTTTATAACTTCTGCCTCCCTAAATTATATATAAGCAATTTAACATTCAACCACAGTGGTTCTCAGGACCTCCTGAGGATAGGTGCTTCCAGGTGTGATCTTCAAGTTGGCTTAGAATAAACCACCTTAAGATATTTTGCAGAGTTTGGCATCTTTTCATTAACACTGGCAAAAAAAAAAAAAGTTCATTGAAAAATGAGATTTCAAGCCAGGCTCGGCGGCTCCGCCTGTAATCCCGCGCCTTTGGGAGGCTGAGGTGAGTGGATTGCCTGAGCCCGCGGATTCAAGACCCGCCTGGGCAGCGAGGCCTCATCTCTACAATAAATCAAAAAATCAGCCGGGCGTGGTAGCGTGCTCCTGTAATTCCGGCTACTCGGAAGGCTGAAGCGGAAGGATCGCTGGAGCCCAGCAGGTCGAGGCTGCGGTGGCCGGGAGCAGCCACTGCACTCCAGTCTGGGCGACCGAGTGAGACTCCAACTCAAAAAAAAAAAAAAAAAAAAAGAGAGATTTCAGCCGGGCTCGGTGGCTCAGCCTGTAATCCCGCGCCTTTGGGAGGCTAAGGTGAGTGGATTGCCTGAGCCCGCAGGTTCGAGACCCGCCTGGGCAGCGAGACCTCATCTCTACAATAAATCAAAAAAAAAAAAAAAATCAGCCAGGCGTGGTAGCACATGCCTGTAATTCCGGCTACTTGGAAGGCTGAGGCGGAAGGATCGCTGGAGCCCAGCGGGTCAAGGCTGCAGTGGCCGGGAGTGTGCCACTGCACTCCAGTCTGGGCAACAGAATAAGAATCCAACTCAGAAAAAAAAAAGAAAAATGGGATTTCATGGAGTCTCACAACGTCTCTTCAAAAACTTAGTCATTACAAAAAAGAATGACTTCATAACAAAACTGGACAAAAAATAAATTTTCAGATAAATAAAAACAATTCTTTCCAGCTAACTTGTACTGTAAGAAAAATTAAAAGTACTTCAGACTAAAAATAAATGACATCAAACGGAAACTGAACTCTAGAGAAAGGGATTAAGAATTCCAGAAATGTTAGCTATGTGGGTAAACATAACATTCTACATATAGTTTTTCTTTCTCTGAATTTATTTAAAAGATACATTGTTTAAAGCAAGTATGTGCCTGTGTATATGAAAACACTGTGGGATTTCTAACATATGTAGATGCCCTATGTACAACAGCTATAGCACAAAGTAGGAATGAATGGAACTACATCACTGAAAGGTTCTTACATTTTATGTGAAGTGACACAGTAGTAACTCTAAATGAACTATGACAAATTAAGAATATATGCTGTAATCTCTACAGCAACCACTAAAAAAAAATGCAAAGGAATACAACTAGAAAAGCCAAAAAAGGGACTAAAATGGAATACATACTAAAAAATATTCAACTGATCCAAAGAAGGCAGGAAAGAAGTATGAAAGAAAACAAAAGTGCACACACAGCACAAACAGAAAATACAGAGCAAAACGGTAGCACTCAATCCAGTTATATTAATTTCCGCACCAATCAAAAGGCAGACTGTCAGCCTAGATACAAAAGAAGACCCTATTATATGCTGTACAAGATATGCACTTTAAATATAAAGACATAAGTAGGTCGGGCTCGGTGGCTCAGCCTGTAATCCCAGCGCTTTGGGAGGCTGAGGTGAGTGGATTGCCTGAGCCCGCAGGTTCGAGACCCACCTGGGCAACTTGGTAAGACCTCATCTCTACAATAAATCAAAAATTAGCCGGTCATGGTAGCGTGCGCCTGTAGTTCTAGCTACCTGGAAGGCTGAGGCGGAAGGATCGTCAGAGCCCAGCAGGTCGAGGCTGCAGTGGCCGGGAGCAGCCACTGCACTCCAGTCTGAGTGACAGAGTGAGACTCCAACTCAAAAAAAAAAGACATAAGTAGATTAAGACAAATAAAAGAATGCTAAAAAGAATATTATGCGAATAGTAAGCATAAGAAAGCTGGAGTGGCTATATGAATATAAGACAAACTAGACTACAGCCAAGGTAATATGATATAGATTGAAGGACATTTTGTAAAGATGCAAGGATCAATATAGTAATCATTAATATGTATATGCCTAATAATAGACTTCCAAAATACATAAAGCAAAAACTGATAGAATAAAAGGAATAGATAAATTCATAATCGGCTGGATATTTGAATACCTCTATCAGTAAGTGATAACATTAATTAAATAAATCAATACAGAAAGATAGATTTTACCTAATTGATGTTTATAGAATGTTACACCCAACAATTACAGGATACATTCTCTTCAAGTGTACATTATTCACTAATAAAAATAAAATCCTCTGTTTAATAAATAATATAAATAAATAAAATAAATAAACAAATACATACACAGGTGAAAGATAGGGCTTGCTGAATTTAAAGAAAAAATACTTGGTTGTACTGACTAGTTTATAACAGAAGAAATAGGACAAGAAGTCGAAGCTGATGATACACACATGATCACCTAGATGTTTACATTTCAAAATACTTAATGCTCTTAAGAACTTGGTTCCCACTTTGCACTAAGCAAAATGCTGTGCAGCCAGAGGCTAATAAATAGAAAAACCAGAATACTGTGATATGTGTATCAGGGTGTCATGAAGCTAAAGGAAGGGAGGTTTAATAAGTGGACTAGAAACCTGTGTTAAGCATGGAAAAGAAGAGGAGAATAAGGACTGAGAAAAAACTTTAGGCATGAAAAGAAAACACAAATAACCATCCAAAGAAGCAAATACTGATGAAATGATATACGTGAAAGCCTATCTACAAGAATCTTCAGAATGGCAGAGGAAGAAAAGGATGCAGGGACAGCATGTAGTGGCCATTCAGTCAGTAAATCAGCAGCAGAGATGAGAAAAGAGAAAGCACGGTAACCAGGAAGGGCAACTAAATCAAAAGAAAGTATTTTTGTCTTTTCTGTTGTAAAGATGGGAAGTTTTGTATGTATGAACAAAAGGAAAGAGGGCCACTAAGTTAGATGCTAGTGAGAAAAAGACTACAGAAGCAAAGTCTCGGCAAATGGAGGAAAGAGTGAAATGGAGAGGCATTACATTTTAGCGAAAGGTAAAGATATCTTCTCTGAGATTTAATGGAAAGGAACTATAATGGATGCAGGCACACAGAGATTTACCAGAGTGAGGAAAAAAGTGAAGGAGCCAGGAACAGTGGCTCACGCCTATAATCCCACTGACTAGGGAGGCTGAGGTGGGAGGATCGCTTGAAGGCAGGAGTTCAAAGCTACAGTGAGTAATGATTGTGTCACTACACTCCAGCCTGGGCAACCCAGCAAGACCCTGTCTCAAAAAAAAAAAAAAAAAAAAAAATAGTGGGGCCATCCTAGTAAGATGACTTCACCATCTCAAGCCATTCACTGGTTACTTCCTGCTCTTCTGAATAAGGCTAACACGTTGCTGTTTAACAGTCATATCTAAAAGGTTGATGGAAGAGTTATCACACACACAAATCTACAAGGTAATCAGGAGTAAGGGACCAACTTTTCAAATATGGTGTTTGGACCAAAATATACATAGGATCAACCTTGGGCTTAGAGATTACCTTGAAGCCATTCAGAGAAGACCATGGCTCTGATTAAAATCTGTTCTCTAGCCGGGCTCGGTGGCTCAGCCTTTAATCCCGCGCCTTTGGGAGGCTGAGGTGAGTGGATTGCCTGAGCCCGCGAGTTCGAGACCCGCCTGGGCAGCGAGACCTCATCTCTACAATAAATCAAAAAATCAGCCGGGCGTGGTAGCGCATGCCTGTAATTCCAGCTACTCGGAAGGCTAAGGCGGAAGGATCGCCGGAGCCCAGCAGGCGAGGCTGCGGTGGCCGGGAGCGGCCACTGCACTCCAGTCTGGGCGACAGAGTGAGACTACAACTCAAAAAAAAAAAAAAATCTGTTCTCTCATCCTCTCCTTTGGCATGATAAGGTCGGACAGTTGGTAGACACAGATGTCTGATGAACGCAAAGAATTCTGCCTTCATTTTACTCATGGGGATGAGAGATGAGTGGGTGAGAAGGATGGAAAGGAGCCGGCCATTTGAAATCGAGCTGCTTCATGCTCTCCTATCTCCCTTTTCCAACACTTCGTTCTTTCCCAGCTACAATCTCAAGCACTAATTCTCAATGCTCCATGTGATTTGAAAGGCTGTTTTTAACTACCAAAATCTAATTCACATGGATCATGCTCTTAACAACCAAACACTGAACTTCCAGCAGAGCTGCTTAGTATCACTTAAGCATCTACACCAAATATGTTTGATCATCCTTGTTTGTAACAAGGACAGTCTCTTCCTTGGGCAGCAAGATAATCTCTTATGTTGTATCCAAGGTCAGAACAAAAATGGCAGGTCAGTTGTAAAGAATTTCATATGTATGCATGTGTGTATGTATGCATGCATTCATCCACCAAGACTGAATACAATATTTTCATAACCTTCATATATAAGACATCAACAATATTGTATTTCTCTTGCAAATATTTTATTTCTATAAATGACATAGAGTGAGATTCATTTAAAAATATGAATAGCTGAATTTTAAGTTAAAAATCTATACAGGGCTTAACCCCTTGGAATCTTACTAACTTACATCAAATCTATTACGTATTTTGCTTTTGTGTTCTGTCATGGCCATTTATTCTAATTTTCTAATCTTTCATTTCCTATTAATGCTTTACAAGTCCAAGTAAATTGCTAATTCAGAGACTGTGATGAAAGACAGAATCCCTTTGAATTAAGAAAAAAGAGGATCAGATATTTGGGTTATGGAGCATAAATTATACTTTGGTTTATTTATGCAAAAGGGTGAAAACCAAAGAAAGAATCTGCTCGCTTATTAAAAATGCAAACATTACCTCAGTCATACAAATAGCCCGAAACTCGCCCAGCCACGGCCTCTGCAGATCACCCACCAGCATTAGCATTACATCATATGACATTATGGAACAATAGTGAACTCTGTGTAATACTTGAATATATTGTTTTGAAAGAATAAACTGTCATTAACTTGAATAAAAGCTTTCTAAAATCAAACCTTGGGGGTACAGCCTTTACTATGTAGCCCTTTTTATTGTTTTTGAGGAATAGCCTCATCCTGAAAGCAGGAAAGGGGAATAAAAGAGATCAGAGTATAAAGGCGCAGTGATGAGTGGCCCCTGCAGGAGCCTAGCAGGCGGAGGGCAAGGGCTTTAAATTACCAGGCAGAGCAATGTCAAGGCAGGAGGCTCTGCAACGAATGCTGCACCTAAACACCCAAACAACCTCAAACCCACCTCCCTATTTTCTATTATAGTTCAGTGATTTTGGGGGGGGGCTGGAGTCTCACTCTGTCACCCAGACTGGAGTACAGTGGCCACTTCCGGCCACTGCAGCCTCGACCTGCTGGGCTCCGGCAATCCTTCCACCTCAGCCTTCCAGTAGCTGGAACTACAGGCGCGCGCTACCACGCCCAGTTAATTTTTTGATTTATTGTAGAGATGAGGTCTCGCCAAGTTGCCCAGGCGGGTCTCGAACCTGCAGGCTCAGGCAATTCACTCACCTCAGCCTCCCAAGGCACGGGATTACAGGCTGAGCCACTGAGCCCGGCTGCTTAGTGATTTTTAAATAGGATCTACCATAAGTGGAAACTGAGTCCAATTCCAAGTCCTGATGCCATCTTAAAATGTGTTATCATTTACAGTTATGTGACTTCAGGCAATTAATTTCAGCTGTCTGAGCCTCAATGTTTTAATCTATAAAATGAAAAGAAGGCTGGGCACAGGGGCTCACACCTGTAATCCCAACATTTTGGGAGGCAGAGGAGAGAGGACTGCCTGAGCCCAGCGGTTCTAGACCAGCCTGGGCAACTTGGTGAGACCTCGTATCTAAATAGCTGGGCGTGGTGGCATGCAACTGTGGTTCCAGCTACTTGGAAGGCCGAGGCAGAAGGATCACCTGACCCCAGCCAATAAAGGCTGTGGTGGCTTTGAGTATGCCTCTGCACTCCAACCTAAGCGACAGAGTGAGACTCGACATACATACATACATAAATGGAGCTATTATGCAGAGGTACTATAGGGATTAACTAATATTGTTATTATTATCATAGTTATACTTGTTATTTCCACCCAATATTCCCCTTTGCCTATCTTTTCTAATCATGGGCCAAGACATTTCTTCTTCACAAGTGAAACGCAAGCATCACCCCAAATGCTCACTAGCTTTTTACCAGCCACATGCTGCAATTTCTAGATTCACGCCACTCTCATCAAGTGATTTTTCTACCTTCCTTACCCAGATGCCAGATAACCTCTTACTGTAACCTGCTCCTCACCAGCTTTCTTCCCTCCTACACCTATTCTCAGTGTTCTTAACCAAGGTTCAAAGAGATAGAAAAATGCCAGGGCAACATAGATAGTTGGTAACAAAGTACTAATTGAAGCCCATTTATCAATGCAACCAAGTTCAGTTACATTGCATTGCAACATCTGAATCACATTACATATTCACCTTTAAGCTTCCTAGAAATGATTTTAAATCTGAGATTAGCTTCCCTTAACACCAAGTCATCTCCTAGATGCTTTCCTTACTAATTAGTTTATTACCATAAAATATGAATTACAATTGACCCTTGAACAAGGGGTTGAGCTACATGGGTCCACTTATATGTGAATCTTTTTCAATAAAAATTACACTAAGTGTTCCTGTCGCTCCTGCCGCCCCTTCCACGACTTCTTCCTCCTCTGCCACTTTTGAGACAGCAAGACCAGCCTCCCTCTCCCTCCCAACCTACTCAATGTGAAGATGACAGGATGAAGGCTTTCTTTCTTTTTTTGAGACAGGGTCTCACTCTGTTGCCCAGGCTAGAGTGCTGTGGTGCAATCACAGCTCCCTGCAACCTCGAATTCCTGAACTCATGCAATCCTCCCACCTCAGCCTCCTGAGTAGCTGGGACTATAGAAGCATGATACCATGCCTGACTAATTTTTTAATTTTTTTGTAAAGACGAGGTCTTGCTATGTGGCCCAAGCTGGTCTCAAACTTCTGACGTCAAGTGATCTTCCCGCCTCGGCCACCCAAAGCACTAGGATTAGTGCATGAATCACCGTACCAGCCGAAGATAAAGACTTTTATGATGACCAATTTTCACTTAATGAACAATAAATATATCTTCTCTTATAATTTTTTTTTGAGTCAGAGTCTCACCCTGTCGACCAGGCTGGAATGCAGTGGCATGCTCACAGCCACTGCAGCCCTGACCTGCTAGGCTCAGGCATCCTTTTGCCTCAGTCTTCCAAGTAGGTTCAGGCGATCCTTCTGCCTTGATCTTCCAAGTAGCTGAAACTACAGGCATGTGCCACCGTATATGGTTAATTTTTCTTGATTTATTGTAGAGAGAAGATCTCACCAAGTTACTCAGGCTGGTCTTGAACCCCTAGGCTCAGGCAAAATAGAGTATATAATACATATAAGGTATAAAATATGTGTTAACTGTTTATGTTATCAGAAACATATCAGAAGACAGTAGCTAAGTTTTGGGGGAGTCAAAAATTATACTTGAATTTTTTACTGTGTTTGGGGTCAGGATGTCAACCCTGGCATCATTCAAGGGTCAACTATATTTAAAAAGCTAATCCCAGATAATTATTAAATATGTCTCAAAGTTCTGTTTTGTTTTCAGCGTTTCCCTGAAGTAGAGACCAGAATTGGTTATCTAAGGTCCTGTGTCTAGGACTAGAAGAGTTTAGGAGGAAAAAGGATGGAGATCACAGGAAGCAGAGGATAAAAACTCGGTGGGCAGTACTACATGCAACTCCGGAAGGGATGAAGTACAGAACACAGTGTCCAGCTCTAGTTCTCTACAGATAAAAGCTGTCTATGTCTTTTAATGTGACTATACAAGGACATATGAAAATTTCATTAATTTTGGCTTGTTTGGAGAATTACATTTTTCCTCAAAATAATGAAAACTAAGACGATTGCTAATAGAATGTGATGTGTTATTTTATGTAACAGCTAGAGTGTTTACTAAAGTCTAACCCTGAAGCCTGTGGAGAAGAGACCGAAAGCTTCTATTTCCTCATCTGTAGAATAGAAAGGCACTGGGAAGAATAAGATGATATACAAATCACCTAAAAAGCATTTTTTTTTAGTTGGAGTCTCACTCTATCACCCAGGCTGGAGTGCAGTGGCACGCTCACAGCCACCCCAGTGTTGACCTGCTGGGCTCATGTGATCCTTCTGCCTCAGTCTTCCAAGTAGCTGGAACTACAGGTACACACTACCATATCTGGCTAATTTTTTGATTTATTGTAGAGATGAGGTCTCACCAAGTTGTCCAGGCTGTTCTCGAACCCATGGGCTCAGGCAATCCCCGCACCTCAGCCTCCTAAAGTGCTGGAATTATAGGCTTGAGCCACAACACCCAGCCTATTTTTGTTTTTTAAGTATTGCATGAATAAGGTAACTAACATAGGATTTGACAACAGTGAAGGTTCAAGTTCACCCTCTATATGTCAGCTGTTTGACCTTGCACAAATCAAACATACTTAATGAGATAAGAATCAAAGAGATGATATGTGCATGTTAATACAAATAGCTATATAAATGTAAGTCACTGACCGGACTCGGTGGCTCAGCCTGTAATCCTGCACTTTGGGAGGCCAAGGTGAGGGAACTGCCTGACCCCACAGGTTCGAGACCCACCTGGGCAACTTGGCGAGACTTCATCTCTACAATAAATCAAAAAATTAGCCAGGCATGGTAGCACGCACCTATAGTTCCAGCTACTTGGAAGGCTGAGGTAGAAGGAGCGCCAGAACCCAGCAGGTCAAGACTGTGGTGGCCGGGAGCATGGCACTGCACTCCAGTCTGGGTGACAGAGTGAGACTCCAACTCAAAAAAAAAAAGTAAGTCATTTTATATTATATCATATCAGGCTAAGTAAACCAGGGCCTTATGTTCATTATTCCTAATCTTTGGGGTGTGGGTGGAGAGAACTGAGGGACTCCTACTGCAGAAATGTTGTTCAGTAACAGAGATGTGAAAATATAAGTTATTAGCCGGGCGTAGTAGCGTGTGCCTGTAGTTCCAGCTACTTGGAAGGCTGAGGCGGAAGGATCGCCTGAGCCCAGCAGGTCGAGGCTGCGGTGGCCAGGAGCATGCCATTGCACTCCAGTCTGGGTGACGGAGTGAGACTCCAACTCAAAAAAAAAAAAGAAAATATAAGTTATGACCTTCATATGAGAAGATGACTACCTCAACATACACTAATCAGGTGGGTACTCTCTCCTCTCAAACACATACTAGCCTCTCATATACACAGCTGCCAGGATGACAAGCGTTATCAGTGGTGATGGGGATTTTCTCTATGGAACTGAACTAGTCAACCCATAATTCAGATCACAAATAAGAATGGAAAGCTTTTCACTGAAACATAACAGGGAAGGGCGAACTCCAGCATCATTCATTCATTCATTCATTTACTCAGTCCCTATTTTATACCAGGCTCTATTTCAAGTCCTGGGTATTCAACAGTGATCAAAACATAAAAAGTTCCTGCCATCACAGAGCTCACATTCTAGCAGAAAACTACAGACAGTAAACAAACTGATAGTAGGTCAGTGGTAACTAAGTGCTACAGAGAAAAGCAGGCAGGGAAGAGGGCTGCCTGTTTTTATTTTATGTTTTTGGAGATAGGGCCTCATTCTGTTCACAAGATTAGAGTACAATAGCGCAATCACAGCTCACTGCAGCCTTAACCTCCTGGGCTGAAGCAATCTTCCTTGCCTCGGCCTCCTGAGTAGCTGGGACTACAGGTATGCACCACCACAATTGGCTAAATTTTTTTATTTTTGTAGAGATGGGGTCTCGCTATGTTGCCCAGGTTAGTCTTGAACTCCTAGCCTCAAGTAATCATCCTACCTTGGTCTCCCAAAGTGCTGAGATTACAGGCATGAGCCACTGTGCCAAGTCAGGATGCAATTTTTTTTTTTGAGTTGGAGTCTCACTCCGTTGCTCAGGCTGGAGTACAGTGGCACACTCAAGGCCACCCCACCATCAACCTGCTGGGTTCCAGCAATCCTTCTGCCTCTGTCTTCCTAGTAGCTGGAACTGCAGGTGTGCACTACCATGCCCAGCTAATTTTTTGATTTATTGTAGCCATGAGGTCTTGCCAAGTTGCCCAGGCTGTTCTAGAACCCATGGGCTGAGGCAATCCTCTCACCTCAGCCCCAAAGTGCTGGGATTACAGGCTTAAGCCAGCGCTCCTGGCCCAGGATGCAATTTTAAATAGGGCAGTCAAAAGAGGTGTCACTGAGATGCCATTTAAGCAAAGGCCTAAAGGAGACGAGAGAGCAAGACACATGGATGTGTGGAGAGAGTAGTGGGGGCTATACAATCCTCTCCAGCAAGGTCAGATAAGACAAACGCAACCACTTACCTTTCAAAAGGGGTTGGAAGGTTGGAATCTCTTGCAATTTGATGACGTCGGGATCATTGCTGACATTCCGTGAGGCCTGGGAGCCCTGAGCTACAACCACAATATCATCCATCTTGGCTCTGTGCTTGGCTGGAGAAGGAGTCACTGAAAATAAAGTTACATGGCTTAGGAGCTGGCATGGTTTTCAGCGTAGTAATTTTCAGCGTAGTAATTCAAAAGAATATTTTTATGCAACAAAATGTAGTCATCTTATGGTGGGGGTTGAGGTGGGAAAGGATGAATTATAGAAACTGTCTTCTATAGTGTTAAAAAAACTCAGCCTTTACAGGAACGTATGTATGAATTTCTTTTGTAACTAAAGATTTTATTATTCAGCACACAAAAGTATAGGCTGATTGTTTTTAATTTCTCCTTTAATTCCCCTGATACTCTGACATATAGCCCTATTTTACAGATGAGGAAAAAAGGATTTAAAATTTGACTGTGACTTGCTTGAGGTCAACAGTTTAGAAACAGTTAAGAAAGGAACTGGACTCATCCCTGTGACAGTGGGGTTGCAAAGTCATTTATCCACCTTGTCACAGCAGGCCAGGCATGTCTAACAGATCCTAGTCATGGGGAAAAAACCCTGATCTCAACCTCAGATGATGGGTCTATCCCTGAGGCTCCTACTGTCTCAATTTTTTTTTAAAGCGATGGAGTCTCACCATGTTGTCCAAGCTGGCCTCAAACTCCTGGGTTCAAGTGACCCTCCCACTTCAGCCTCTTGAATAGCTGGAACTACAGCCAGGGAGTACTCTTAAAGTGATAGCATTATTCCAAGAAGGACAAAAATAATCAGTAGGTCCACTCTAGGCTGAGGTAAAATTCAGAAAATTGGAAGACTGCTAGAGAGGCAGGTCAATTTCAGGATCCTTGGGAGAATGTAATTCATCCGGAGGGAAGTGACTCAAACTACAAGGGACCGAGACATACCCCTAAACCAAGACATACTTCTCCCCTCAAATACCTTCCTGGTCGAGGCAAGAATGACTCTTTAACATATTTTGTGCTCCAGAAAGTAATTTTCTCAGGCTCATCATAGTCACGCCTCAAAGGTTGATCCAGGTATGTCATAGAACTGCTCTGGCCCCTGGAATGGTGTCCTGAGGCTTAGTATTCACTCGCTTAGAAAAATCTCTGCTACTTTTATTGCACTTCAATAAAGATTTCCTAACCTCTTTTGACAATTTACCTAACATTTTACAAAAGCAGTGCCAGAAATCTTCCCTGCTACAAATTGTGATGAGTCTTCTTTTCCCAGACCTCAGAGGAAAGGGGACTTCACAATATTCTAGCTAGCCTCTATTACCTGATCTGTACGATGGGGTTATTGTAAGGATTAAATGTAAATATATGTAAAACACATGGCACAGGGGAACAAATTCTAACACCAGAAATGAGCCTATGTTGTTGGTTCAGGGGCCAGCAAGCATATTAAAAAGACACCACGCCCTGTACACCAAAATATGCTTCAGGCCTGACATAAAGGCAAATAAGAGGTAGCAATTATCACCATATCTGTTATAACAGATATGACATTTTGGGCCTTCCAGGAAAATGGAAGAACATAGCAAAGCTAGTAGATGCTGCTCACCATTCAAAGCTATTCCAATCCCCAGAATGCAGGTCTGAAATAGTCTTGAAGGACACACTTGGGTGTGAAGCACCCCTAGATCTGCGAGCTTCCACAGTTCTAAATTATGGATCCTACCAGGGACAGAGCAGTTCTAACACCAGGGGTTCTTTTTAGGTCCCAGATTTGATCAATTTGGATTAGCAAACCTGGGCACCCCCAGCTGTCCTCGAGTTTGTCAGTCACAAAAGAAGCAAATGGTCAATTAAATATCAGCGGTTTTATTTATTGAGCACACACTATGTTCCAAGCACATTAATCCTCCCATTCCCAGTCCCGAATGCTGAGAGAAATGTAAAAAACACGAACGACGGAGAGAATAGAGGAAAACACCAGAGGAAAACACCAGAGCCGGCTGTCTGGCCAACGTCTGTAACGTTAAAAAAGGGGGCAAGACACCTTCTGAGGAGAAAAAGCAGTTTCTGGAGACGTCTGCAACCCAGGGTTCAACGCAATTGTGCTCCTATCACACATCCCTTCTGAAAAGGAACCACTAAAACCCGTTTTTAAGAAAGCCTGTTCTTAGAGGTCCTGTCTCTGCTCCATCCACTGTGTGAGCCAAATCTCACTACGTCAGCCATGAGCACTAGAGCCGAAAATTAATTAGGTCGTCTCTTAAAGAGTAGGCTGTAGCTGGGAGAAACGGCTGTTTTGAAAAATAAATAAGGGGCATGGGCGCCCACGTTGGCTTAGCTTGCGGTCACAGACACTCGCCTCCATCGGGAGATCAAGGCTGGGACAGATGATGAATTTTTTTTTTTAATAAGTAGCATGGTGAGGGCTTTCAGTGCGTCCCCGTCCGCCGTCCCAGACCCCACGAGGCTGGCGGGGCAGCCCGCCGGGCAAGCGGACAGGGCCGGCGGAAGGGGGGGGACACCGACCTGAGGAGTTCAGATCGTTGGGGCGGCTCTCGGCCTCGGAGCTCTGCTCACTGCCCATGGTGCCGGCAGCGGTGGCAGCGGAAGGACGGCGGGCCGGGCGGTCACCGTCCCGCGCGGCGGGGCAGGGGCCGGGGACCGGGACGGGGAGGACAGACAGCCGCGGCGCGGCCAACGTGTGGGGACGACGCGCCCGGCCCACGCAGGGGCCTGGGCGGCGGGGCAGGGGAAGGCCCGATGTGGGGAACAGAAACGCAAGGAGGCGCGGCGCGAATGCACGCTGCGCGCCCTCCTCCTTCGGGGGAGCCCCGAGAGAAGAGGCGGGTGACAGCGGCTTCGCTGCTCCCGCGACCGGCGGGCGGCGCCGCTTTCACTCACTGGTTCAGGTGCCGCAGGCCGGCTCCTTCCGGGACGCGGATTGGCGGCGCCCGCGACGCGCCGCCGTCAGTTCCGGGTTGGGAGGCCCCGCCCCCGGCCCGAGCGCGGGGGGAGGGGCGCGCGCCCGCGGCCGGAGACACCGCCTTAAAGGGCCCTTTCCTCTCGTGAGGATGCTTCACCTTTACGCACCCCCCGCCTAAGTAGCGCTTTAATCCCCACGTATTAGAACAACTTTGTAAAATCGGTCTCTTAGCCCTGCTTTACAGATGGAGAAAGAGAGGCGCTAGAAGGACCTAGGATTCGAATCCACGACACTGGATGCAAATCTCTTTTCTAAATCCCAGAAAGTTGGGAGTTTGGTTGTGGACGACCATACGAAAAATATTAGTTGGCAGTGAAAGAAGAAGTTGGAAATGAGAAAAAAAAAAAGTAAAAAGTAGAAAATGCTGATTCACATAGCTTGCTATGCATGTAGTAAGTGTGCATATTGAAAGAGACGTGAATAGCCCTGTATTTCTGGCACTTTCTGGGGACCTTGACAATTATTGACACGAATCTCTGAAACTAGCAAAAGTCAAGGAAGGAGTAAAAAGTAAGTAGACCCAGCACTGCAGTGACATCAAAGAGTTAGGTGGCTCTGGGGTTCTCAGACCTTTGCAATTTAGTTTATATTTTTTACTTCAAGAAAATATAAGCAAACACCCCGAGATTTTATATGAACAAACAATCTCAGGAGGAGCATCACATTGACTAAATGATTTTAAGTCTTTTCCACTCTACTATATCATAATCATTTCCTGCTATTTGATTTTCACACCAACCCCGAGGTCCATAAGTAGGTAACTTCCCCATGGTCACCAGGTGGTAAGGGGTGGAACTATTTAGGACTGTCTGATTTCAAACCTGCTGCTCTCTTTCTTCTACTCACCATTGCAAAATGATGAGAAAAATGCAAAAAAGTAAATGCAATGTCATGTGGGAATATGAAGATATTCCTAAAAACTGCCTGAGAGATCAGGGTAGCTTCTAGAAGGTGATGTTTGACTATAATCTTTTTTGGTGCTTTTGTTTGTTTGTTTTTGAATCGGAGTCTCACTCTATCACCCAGGCTGGGATGCAGTGGCACAGTCACAGCTCACCACAGCCTCGATCTTCTGGTCTCAGGCTATCCTCCTGCCTCAGTGTCCCAAGTAGTTGGGACTACAGGTGTTCATCACCACACCCCGCTAATTTTTATTTGTGTGTGTCTTGCTAAAAAAAAAAAAAAAAGATCCAATAAGACCCAGTCCTTATCCTTAGAAAGCTTACAGTCTAAAGGCAAACTGGTCTCAAACTCCTGACCTCAAATGATCCTCCTGCCTTGCCTCCCAAAGTGTGGGATTACAGGTGTGAGCCACCACACCTGGCTTGATTATAGTCTTGAGGTTTACATATACCACCAGGCTGATGGGCCTAGGAAGGGCCCCGCTAAGCAATGAGACTATTCCCTCCTGGAGAGCACTTGACTCACCTCTCAGAGTGCCCTTTTTGAGGGGTAAGTGAGAGAGGAAGCAGAGGGACACACAGTAACTCCCTCTGGCTCTTGTCCTCCTATTCCACATCAATTTGTCTTGTGTTCCCTATGCTGGTGCATACTGGTGTGAAGGTATTTTTTGTACTTCCCTTCTCTTGAACGATCATTCTGAAAGGGATATTCTATCCTATCAACTGATGAATGGGTAAGTAAAATTAGGTATATCCATATAATGGAATCTTATTCAGCCAAAAAATGAGGGTAACATACTGATACATGCTACAACATAGGTTAACCTTGAAAACATTATGCTAAGTGAAGTAGGCCTGTCACAAAAGATCACGCATTGTAGATACCATTTATATGAAATGTCTAGAAGAGTCACAATAGAGGCAGAAACAGATTAGTGGTTGCCCAAGGCTGGGGGAGAAGTTTAGGGGAAATTGAGAGTGACTAACAATGGGTATGGGGATTTCATCTTGAAGTTGATGGAGATATTCTAAAATTGTGGTGTTGGGTGGACAACTCTGAATATATTAAGAACCACTGAGGTGCACACTTCACATTGTGTGGTATGTGAATTACATCTCCATAAAGCTATAGTCAGAAAAAAGGCTAGCTGAAGATAAAATGTTCTTATTCACTGACTCAACATTTGTTGGGAACCTGTAATGTGCCAGACACTTGTTAGAGGTTAACAATAAAAGATTCAATAAGGGCCGGGCTCGGTGGCTCACCCTGTAATCCTATGCCTTTGGGACGCTGAGGTGAGTGGATTGCCTGAGCCCACGGGTTCGAGACCTGCCTGGGCAGGCGAGACCTCATCTCTACAATAAATCAAAAAATTAGCTGGGCGTGGTAGCACGCACCTGTAATTTCAGCTACTTGGAAGGCTGAGGCGGAAGGATCGCCGGAGCCCAGCAGGGCTAGGCTGCGGTGGCCGGGAGCGGCCACTGCACTCCGGTCTGGGCGACAGAGTGAGACTCCAACTCAAAAAAAAAAAAAAAAAGATCCAATAAGACCCAGTCCTTATCCTTAGAAAGCTTACAGTCTAAAGGCAAAAAAATTAAATGAACATTTATAAGATAAGGATACTGTTGAAGATGCTTTAGAGGTAGAGACATTTGGAATAGATGTCTTTCAGCACCCTTAAAATCACTTCCATGTGAGCAGCAAACTGATAGTTATTGTAAATATAGTAACTAGTATTAATAATTGAAGTCTTATAAAGTTTATAAAGCACTTTCATATATGTTAGACCTGCATGATCTGCCTGTGAAGTAGATAAAGTAGATACCACTTTCCTAATTTTACAGAAAAGTACTAAAAAGTGATAAAACTAGGACTCAAGCCGGGCTCTGTGGCTCAGCCTGTAATCCCGCGCCTTTGGGAGGCTGAGGTGAGTGGATTGCCTGAGTCTGCGGGTTCAAGACCCGCCTGGGCAGGCGAGACCTCATCTCTACAATAAATCAAAAAATTAGCCGGGCGTGGTAGCGCGCGCCTGTAGCTCCAGCTACTTGGAAGGCTGAGGCGGAAGGATCGCCGGAGCCCAGCAGGTCGAGGCTGCGGTGGCCGGGAGCGGCCACCGCACTCCAGTCTGGACGACAGAGTGAGACTCCAACTCAAAAAAAACCAAACAAACTAGGACTCAAGTTTTCAAAGCTCATTATGTCTCTCTCCATTCCAGATGGCTCTTGTGTTCCCTCCCATGCCTTATATGACCTGATGCTCTCATCCAAGCAGGCCCTCAAGGCAGAAGCCTACTTACCCTTGCCATAACCTCCTACCAGTCACTAAGTCCTGAAGAGACTCTCCCCTAATTTCTCTTCTATCTTCATGCCCACTTCAGGGCCTCATCACTTTTTCCATTCCTTGGAAGACAGAAGTTGCCTGACCTCACCTCCTTCAATCCACCTCTCATATACCAGGAAGAAAGAACTTTCTAGAATATTAATCAAGTCTCTGCACTTGCCACTGCCCCACTAAAAAGCTTCAGGAAATCCCTATACCTTTAGGATAACATTTAAGATTTAGCATATGAAAACCTTCTTGCTCTGACCAAAGGCCCTCTCTCTATTCTTCTATGTATACAGGCAAAATTCATGCCAGTAAAGCTGAATTTCCTGGTGGGCATACACGTTTCCCATTAAAATACTTTTTAAAAAAACCTGACTCCACATAGATGGGACTTCTAACCCTTAGGATAATGGGATCAAGAGTCTCTGCAGACAATGGAGTGACAATGGATATGATTTCTAATTTAAACCTCTGTTTTATGGCAATAGAAAGTATTTTATAATTATTGGCTTCATCAATGTCCTTTGTTCACTGTCATAACCTAAAAAAATAATGTATCACTTCAATGAGAACAGGTTGACCTACTCTTGAATCACAATAATATTGCCAAAGCTTAGTTTGAGAACAGGTTTGTTATATCAAAACAGTGAATCTAAAGTTTCTAAAAATGGGAAGATCTGTTTAGTGCCTAGCATGGACTACTGCATGTAGAAGGATTCAAAAAATGTGACCTAGCCGGGCTCGGGGCTCAGCCCGTAATCCCGCACCTTTGGGAGGCAGAGGTGAGTGGATTGCCTGAGCCCGCGGGTTCGAGACCCGCCTGGGCAGTGAGACCTCATCTCTACAATAAATAAAAAAATCAGCCGGGCGTGGTAGCGCATGCCTATCATTCCGGCTATTTGGAAGGCTGAGGCGGAAAGATTGCTGGAGCCCAGCAAGTCGAGGCTGCGGTGGCCAGGAGCAGCCACTGCACTCCAGTCTGGGCGACAGAGTGAGACTCCAACTCAAAAAAAAAAAAAAAAAAATGTGACCTCACTATGCCCTGAACTCTGAAGTACATCATCTGAAGAGATCCATTGCACTTGCACATCAGTTCATTGTGGCATCAGGAAAATTACTCCAATGGGAAGTTACTCTGGAGTTTACTTTTCTTTGGTTACTCTTTGAAACTAAGCTTTGGCAATATTATTGTGATTCAAGAGTAGGTCATCCTCTGGATACAACTAGTAGAGTTAGTTTTACACAATAGACTATTATTGTTCACAAGCATTCTGTCATCACACACCTCCTGTAGCTTACTGGTTAAAACTGGGGTGTAACTGTTGGCTGTACAGGCTTAGATTATATAATTGCATTGGTCTGTAAACTCTTTCACGCCACAGGAAGATACTGTCAAAGGTAAGACCACTTGGCAAATTAAGTGTCAGTTGGTTAGTAATGCTACATTTGTGTGTGTATATGGAGGGGAGAGTGAGGGCAAGTAATGATCTAGAAACATTTATTCTTGTGTAGTTCTTTCCATTCCTTCAGTCAATAAATATATTTTAGGTAACTATTTACTGAGTACATATTACCTACCAAGTACTACGCTAAGGGTTAGGGACAAAATTTTAATAACTATAACAGACACTAGTGTTTTCATCATTTTTATCCATGCAGAAAGCCAAATGCTTTCCTTGAGACTTGCCTTGCACATAATATTTAACTCAAAAGTTGCCAACTCTATCTGGGGACCCTCCATCCTCCAGTTACCGAAATAGAATTCTCATAACTATGCCCCAAAATAGAATGCACCGTAAGCCATTGAACACCGGGAAAAAAAACCCTACTCTCAGCGGATGCCTCTGAAGAGGGGAACTAGGCGACTAGGACACAGAGCGAGGGATATAGGCTTTTCACTGCACACTGGTATTCCGACGTTTTCCCCGGTGTGTATTTATTCGCGAGAGAGCCGGCTCAGCTGCAGACCCTCGGGCTGCCGGCAGGGCGGCGCCCGCGCCCCCGCGCAGCACACCCAGCTTGGGGCTCGCGGGGCCGGGGCCGGGGCCGGGGGCGCCGGGGAGGGCGGACTTCCTCCCGGGCTCAGCTCCGGGGGAGCCTCCGCGCGGAGGAAAGACGTCGCGCCTGTCGCCGGCGCCGTGGGGACCGCGCGGGCCGTTGCTGGGAAGCAGCTCCGGGTTGCAGGCGGGCATGCGCCCCTCCCCCGCGGCAAACTTTCAGTGGCTGCAGCGGAAGCAGGAACTTGCGGAGCGCAGAACCCGCCGGGCCGGGGCGGGAGCGCGGGGCGTCCCCTGCCGTCCTCGCCGAGACCCCCGCGCGTGTCAGCCGGCCCTTCCCGCGAGCGCGACGGCGCTGGCCTCCCACCCCGGGGTCCCCTCGCCGCCAGGTAAAAGCGTCCCCCCCAGCCCCGCAAGACTGGCTGCAGGCAGCGTCGTCACCTGCAGAGAGAGCTGCTCCCCTTCTTTCCAGGGGCCGAGGAGATCGCGCCCCCCCCCCATCCCCGAGCATCCGGAAGACCAGGCTGGGGCGCAGAGGGCTGGTCAGGATCTTTGTATCCCTGCTGTCTTCTAAAGGGGGACCGACCTTTAGGCTGGCTCGGAGCGCCTGCCACAGATGGCAACGGCTCCGCCTTGTCATCAGGAGGAGAGGCGGAGGACTAGTGCTGTGAGCAGGGTACATTTCCTCAAAGGAAGGGAAATTTTCCCATTTTTTCTTGTGTGGGTTGCCTCCTGTGTTCATTGTTGAACCTAATTGTCTAGTATACTGTGGGGTGTGTGTTGTAAGCCTCTTGATAAAGTATAGTATGATGTGGGTAAAATGATTTCCCATATTGGAAGTCGTCGGTTTAGTAAGTTTTAATTCTCATCAGGAATTAAAGCTCAGGTTCTTCCTCTCTCTCCCACCCGTGTCCTTTCACTCCCATCTTTCAACATGATTCAACTCGACTTCAGATCCTTAAGGCCTAAGTAAACAAGTATGGATTAGAAGACTTCCTTAACCTAAGAATTGTTGAGTGTCTTTTTCTTTTTTTGAGTCGGTGTCTCACTCTGTCACCCAAGCTGGAGGGCAGTGGCATGATCACGGCTCACTGCAGCCTCGACCTCCTGGGCTCGGGAGGTCCTTCCATCTTAGCTTCCTGAGCAACTGGGATTACAGGTGCATGCCACCACGCCTGGCTTGTTTTTTGATTTATTGGAGAGATGACGTTTCACTTGTTGTCCAGGCTGGTCTCAAACTCCTGAGCTCAAGCAATCCTCTGGCTTTGGCCTCCGAAAGTGGTAGGATTACAGGTGTGAGCCACCGCACTTGGCCTGTTGAGTATCTTTAATCTTATCTTTATCTTTCATGAAGTAAACTCTTCAGTACTTCTTATAGTCCAGGGCTGTGAAGATGTTGCATACTAAAACACAGCTCCAGCTGGGCTCAGTGGCTCAGCCTGTAATCCCAGCACTCTGGGAGGCTGAGGTGAGTGGATTGCCTGAGCCCGCGAGTTCGAGACCCGCCTGGGCAGCGAGACCTCATCTCTACAATAACTCAAAAAATCAGCCGGGTGTGGTAGCGCATGCCTGTAATTCCGGCTTCTTGGAAGGCTGAGGCGGAAGGATCGCCGGAGCCCAGTGGGTCGAGGCTGCGGTGGCCGGGAGCAACCACTGCACTCCAGTCTGGGCGACAGACTCCAACTCAAAAAAAAAAAAAAAAAAAAGAAAAGAAAAGAAAAGAAAACACAGCTCCTGTCCCATCTCCCTGCATAGTTTAGGCTTCTTACAAGAGCTTGAGAAGAGACTACATCAAAACCATTCAAAGTAAAGTCTTGCCTGGTTTTCTCTTTTGTTTTCCTGGGACTAGAAAAGAGGTCTGCAAAAGGTAGCAGCATAATAAGTAACTTGTGCCAGGATTCTTAACCTGAGGAGTCCATGATACCCAAGGTATCTGTGGAGAGAGTTCAGGAAGTCTGTGAACCTGGGTGGAAAATTTTAGTGTTTCACTGACCTCTAACTGAACTGTAGCATTCCCTTCAAGAAGAATGTAGGCAAAGCCACAGTAGTGTTAGTGATAGTTGTGATTTGTCACCAGTAGAAATCATGGATATTTCACTTGTAGCAAATATTTCAAAACACTGTTATACCCAACACTACTTCAAAATTATGCCAGTTGCCGGGCTCGGTGGCTCAGCCTGTAATCCCACGCTTTGGGAGGCTGAGGTGAGTGGATTGCCTGAGCCTGCGGGTTCGCGACCCGCCTGGGCAACTTGGCAAGACCTCATCTCTACGATAAATCAAAAAAATTAGCTGGTTGTGGTAGCGCGCGCCTGTAGTTCCAGCTACTTAGAAGGCTGAGCTGAAGGATCTCCGGAGCCCAGCAGGTCGAGGCTGCGGTGGCCAGGAGCGGCCACTGCACTCCAGTCTAGATGACAGAGTGAGACTCCAACTCAAAAAAAAAAAAAAAAATTATGCTAGTTATTAGGTGTACCACTTGCTATTTAATAGGTTAATAAAGAAGCGCATATATCACATAGCTTTTTCTCTAAGTCTGAACTGAACAGGCCCACAACTTTTTAAAGTTTTTTTTGGTCTGTTTGTTTTTGTTTTTTAGTCAAAGTGTCACTCTGTCGCCCACGCTGGAGTGCAGTGGCATGATCATGGTTCGCTGCAGCCTTTCACTCCTGGACTCCTGGGCTCACACGATCCTTCCATCCCAGCCTCCCGAATAGCTGGGATTACAAGTGGGCACTACCATGCCCGGCTAATTTTTTAATAATGATTTTATGTAGAGATGAGGGCTTGCTATATTGTCCATGCTGGCCTCAAACTCATGAACTCAAGTGAACTTTTTAAAGTTTTTATTGAAAATGGAGCTAATAGTGGGCTCTATCTCATTAGGATTCTTGTAAGAATTAAATGACTTGCTGTATGTAAAATGCTTAGTGTAGAAATGGGCATTGAAAAACGTTTCTTACTATTTTACTGTATAAAAGTTGGACATAATAGCAAGAAAGGTATTAAACGTGTCCTATTATCACACACTGTTTGGTTTTTTTTCACTCTTTTTGTTGATTTTTTTTTTACTAACGATGATAGTTTACATAAAGTTCACTCTGTGTGTTTTATAGTTCTAGTTTTGACAAATGTGCAACACGTGTCCACCATTACCGTATTATACAGAATAGTTTCACTACTCTAAATATCCATCTAGTCATCCCTCTCCCTGGGTCTCCTAGGAACCACCGACCTTTTTACTGCCAATGTAGTTTGACTTTTTTAGAATGTCATATATGGAGTTGGATTCAAACCTGTTCAGACTGCCTTCTTTCACTTAGCAGTATGCAATTAGGATTTATCCATGTCTTTCTGTGACTTGATAGTTCGTTTCTTTTTATTGGTGAATAGTATCCCAATGTATGAATATATCTCATTTATTCACCTATTGAGGGACATCTTGGTTGCTTTTAGCTTTTGGCAATTATGAATAAAGCTACTATAATTATTCTTGTGTGCATTTTTTTGTGGACATAAGTTTGCAACTCAGTTGGGTAAATACATAGGAGGACAATTGCTGAATTGAAAGGTGAGACTTATTTAGCTTTGTAAGAAACTGCCAGACTTCTTTCAAAAGGGCGATACCACTCTGCATTCTCACCAACAATGAATGAGATTTCCTGTTGCGCCATATCCTTGTCAGCATTTGGTGTTGTCAGTTTTTTGGATTTTAGCCATACTAATAGGTGTATCTTGTTTGAATTTGCACTTCCCTAATGACAGGTGATGTTGAGCACTTTTTCATATGATTATTTGTCACCTGTATATCTTCTTTGGTGAGGTGTCTGTTCAGATCTTTTGCCCATTTTTTGAGCTTTTTTTGTTTCCTTTTTACTGCATTTTAAGAGTTCTTTGTATACTTTGGATACCAGTCCTGTGTCAGATATATGTTTTACAGATATTTCCTCCAAGTCTGTGGCTTGTCTTTTTGTCCTCTTAGCAGGGTCTTTTGTAGAGCAGAAGTTTTTAATAAAATCCAACATCAATTTTTCTTTCATAGAGTATACTTTTGGTGTTGTGTTTAAAAACTCATCACCTAATCTAAGGTCACAAAGATTTTCTCCTGTGTTCTAGAAATTGTTTAGTTTTATGTTTTACATGTAGGTCTGCGATCCATGTTGAGTTAATTTTTGTGAAAAGTATAAAGTATGTGTCATGTGGATATCCAGTTGTTCTACCACCATTTTTGAAAAGTCTGTTCCTTCTCCATTGAGTCGTCTTTGCTTCTTTGTCAAAGCTCAATTGCATGTGGGTCTGTTTCTGGGCTTACTATTCCATCCTATTTATTTAGTTGTCTCTTCTCTTGCCAAGACTGCACTTGTTTTGGTGACTGTAGCTGTACAGTAAGTATTAAAAGCAGGTAGTGTCAGTATTCCAATTTTGTCATTCTCAGTATTGTGTTAACTATTCTAGGTCTTTTTGCATTTCCAGGTAAACTTTTTAAAAATTTGTTTATCCATACAAACTGTAAAATCAGTTTATTGGTATCCACCACTAGCTTTCTGGGATTTTGATTGGGACTGTATTGAAGCTATAGATCAAATTGGGAAGAAAGGATATCTTAACTTCCGATCCAGGAACATGGAATATCTCTTCATTTATTTAGATCTTTGATTTCTTTCACCAGAGTTTTTAGGCACTTAAAAAACCATTTGGGGGCTGGGTGTGGTGGCTCCTGCCTATAATCCCAGCACTTTGGGAAGCTGACGTGAGAAGATTGCCTGAGTCCATGGGTTCAAGATCAGCCCAGGCAACTTGATGAGACCTCATCTCTACAATAAATCAAAAAATAAGCTGAGCATGGAGACGCATGCCTGTAGTCCCAGCTACTTGGAAGACTGAGGTGGAAGGATCACCTGAACCCAGCAGGTCGACGCTGGAGTGGCCATGAGCGTGCCACTGCACTCCAGCCTGGGCAACAGAGTGAGACTCCAACTCAAAAATAAAAAAATAAAGAAGGAACCATTTGGGGCTGGGCACAGTGGCTCATGCCTATAATCCCAGCACTTTGGGAAGCCAAGGTGGGAGGATCGCTTGAGCCCAGGAGTTCAAGACCAGCCTAGGCAGCATAGTGAGACCTTGTCTCTACAAAAAAATCAGGCAGGCATGGTGGTACACACCTGTAGTTCCACTACTCAGGAGGCTAAGGTGGAAGAATTGCCTGAGCCTGGGAGGTTAAGGTTGTGGTAAGTTGTGATTGTGCCACTACACTCCAGCATGGGAGGCAGAGTGAGACCCGGACTCAATTTTATACATTTCATTTTGTACATTGTAAAGCGTGTCTCCAAGAAGAGATCCTAAGCTTCCTCAGACTACCAAAGGGGTTCATAATCAAAGAAAGTTAAGCAGCAGTTCTGCTGTAAGCTGTCATTCAGTGAACAATGTGTATTCTGGAAATGTAAAAGTGGGTGGGTGAGGATAGTTTCTGATATTGCCTTTCCAGTTTAACATTTATTTTTCCTAAAAGAACCAGCTTACCAACGGAATTGATGTTATACTTCATGTGACTTTTGTGTTTTTAAAGTTGTCAGAAAGAGTATCTGCTCCTAAACTTCCCCTCAGCTGAGCCAAACTAGTCTTCCTGCTAACTGATTAATTCCTAGAATTCGATTATTAGAGTTATGGTTTGATACTTAAGAAGAGGCAGCAAATAGAATGGCTGCCTCCGTTTCCTCATTTTATTTATTTATTTTTTTTAAAGAGTAGGGTACAATTCAGGGTTAGGTATACAATTTCCTCATTTTAAATGATGAAAATAATAGCTTTTTTTTTTTTTTTTTTGAGTTGGGAGTCTCACTCTGTCGCCCAGACTGGAGTGCAGTGGCCACTCCCGGCCACCGCAGCCTCGACCTGCTGGGCTCCAGCAATCCTTCCGCCTCTGCCTTCCAAGTAGCTGGAACTACAGGCGTGCGCTCCCACACTGGCTAATTTTTTATTTATTGTAGACATGAGGTCTCACCAAGTTGCCCAGGCGGGTCTTGAACCCACGGGCTCAGGCACTTCACTCACCTCAGCCTCCCAAAGCACGGGATTACAGGCTGAGCCACCAAGCCTGGCTGAAAACAATAGCTTTTTTGCAGGACTGGTATAAAGAAGTAATATATGTAAATTGCTTAGCACAATGTCTAACACTGAGTAGATGATTGTAAAATGCCGGTTGCTATTACTAAGAGAGGAAATACACTCAAACCTAATATCAGTGCTTCATCAGTCACTAGAAATTGGTGTCCTCTCTCCTCTTGGATAGAAGAGGCAAGAAGAGGAAGGATTCTAGAACTCAGAAGTAGCCTTGCTGTTTATACCTCTTCCTTCATAGCCACTATCAGCTTTTAAGCATTGGTGAGATAATATACATGTTTGTGCTTATTCGTTTTTTGCTAAGTTTTTAATGAAAGATTGCCTCAAGTCTAAAAGTGAAACAGGTGGGTGCAGTGGCTCACACCTATAATCCCAGCACTTTGGGAGCCCGAGGCAGGAAGATTGCTTGAGTCCAGTAGTTTGAGGCCAACCTAGACAATATAATGAGACCTCATCTCTCCAAAAAAAAAAATCAAAAAATTAGCCTAGGCATGTTGGCACATGCCTATAGTCCCAACTACTCAGGAGGCAGAGGGTTAAGGATTTCCTGAGCCTAGGAGGTCGAGGCAGCAATGAGCCACGATCACACCACTGCACTCCAGCCTGGGCAGTAGAGCAAGACCCCAATTCAAAAATAAAATAAGTGTGCTGGGCTCGGTGGCTCAGCCTGTAATCCCGCGCCTTGGGAGGCTGAGGTGAGTGGATTGCCTGAGCCCGTGGGTTCGAGACCCGCCTGGGCAACTTGGCGAGACCTCATCTCTACAGTAAATCAAAAATTAGCCGGGCGTGGTAGCGCTCGCCTGTAGTTCCAGCTACTTGGAAGGCTGAGGCGGAAGGATCGCCGGAGCCCAGCAGGCAAGGCTGCGGTGGCTAGGAGTGGCCACTGCACTCCAGTCCAGGCGACAGAGTGAGACTCCAACTCAAAAAAACAAACAAACAAAAATGCATGTTCATTTCTGCCCTCCTCTAAATTATACATGGATCCTTTTCATTGACTTGACGAAAATGAAATGTTTCTTCCCTGGTTTGTTAAAGGAAGCAAAACTCATTGATGATTTTCTATTCTTGTTCTAGAGAGAAATTTCATAATCTGTGCAATCTTCTTGAAGCAAGCTGAGACCAGAGGGAGGGTCATTCTTGACCCTTGAAGATCAAGACTAAACTTAAAATGTTCTTCAAGGAAGAAGGGAGCTTTACTTACACTTTGCTAATAATTTGTTTTCTGACACTAAGGCTGTCCGCCAGTCAGAATTGCCTCACCAAGAGTCTAGAAGATGTTGTCATTGACATTCAGTCATCTCTTTCTAAAGGAATCAGAGGCAATGAACCCATACATACAGTAACTCAAGAAGATTGCATCAATTCATGCTGTTCAACAAAAAACATATCAGGTAAGTAATAGTTCCTTGGCATTCCTTCTTTATTAGTCTATTTTGCATTGCTATAAAGGAATACCTGAGGCTGGGTACTTTATAAAGAAAAGTTACTTATCTGGCTCACAGTGTTGCATGACACCAGCATCTGCTTCTAGTGAGACCTCAGGAAACTTGCAATCATGGTGAAAAGTATAGAGGGAGCTGGCGTATCACATAGGAAGAGTGAAAGCAAGAGAGAGAGAAGGAAGTACCAGGCTCTTTTAAACAACCAGCTCTTGCATAAACTAATGGAGTGAGAACTCCCTCATTACCATGAGAAGACAAGCCATTCCTGAGTGAGCAGCCGGTGAGCAAACACCTCCCACTAGATGCCACCTCTCACATTGGGGGTCACATTTCAACATGAAATTTGGAGAGAACAGACATCCAAATTATATCAACTTTATTCCATGTGTTTTGTGACTTACATAGCTGGTAGATGTGCTGAATGGTTTATACCAGTGATTCTCAATGGGGTAGAAATGTGAGTGACAAAATCATTGGGGAATTTTCCACAAATATGCCCTCCCATTGTCTTTTTTATGGACCGGGCATGGTAACTCAAGCCTGTAATCCCAGTACTTTGGGGGGCCGAGGTGAGAGGATTGCCTGAGTTCGTGGGTTCGAAAACAGCCTGGGCAACTTGGCAAGCCCTCATCCCTACAATAAATGAAAAAATTTAGCCGGGTGTGGTAGTATGCACCTGTAGTTCTGGCTGCTTGGAAGTCTGAGGCAGAAGGATTGCCTGAGCCCAGCAGGTCAACACTGGGGTGACCGTGAGCGTGCCACTGCACTCCAACCTGGACAATGGAATGAGACTCCAACTCAAAAAAAAAAAAAAAAGAAGAACATGTGTAATAAATTAAAATTATCCTTTAAAAAAAATTATTTATGTATGTATGTATATGTTCCTCCAGTGACTGGTTAGAAAAAAAGGTTGAGAACCACTGGTATGTCCTAACTGGCATCTAGAATATTGAAAACAAAAATCCTATTTAAATGTTTAACTGCCATTACATGGAATACTGGAATACAGTATGATATTACAAAGAACATGTAAACAGAGAAAGGGAGTTGAGACAAAAAAAATCTTATGGGGAAATCAGCAATTGATTTTTAAGTAGAAACACAAAACCTCCACTTTGTCTCCCTCCCTGGAGCTAGTTGCATAGGGTGAGTCAAGAAGCTACTGACCACCAGGCACAGTGGCTCATACCTGTAATCCCAGTGTTTTAGAAGGCTGAGGCAGGAGGATTGCTTGAGGCCAGGAGTTTGAGACCTGTCTCTCTAAAAAAAAATTTTTTTTAATTAGCCAGGTGTGGTAGCACACACCTATAGTCTCAACTACTTGAGAGGCTGAGGCGAGAGGATTGCTTAACTGGATCCAGGAGTCATGATTGGACCACTGCACTCTAGCTTGGGCATACAGCAAGACTATCTCAAAAAAAAAAATTAATAAAATTTAAAAATAAAAAACAGTTATCAGGAGGAAAAATTTTTCCAATGGTCTCAAGTTGAACAATGTGCTTTTGGATACTGTTGATTGAAGTAATATATGGAAAATTTAATTTCTAGTTTTTCTTTAAGTATTCACATCAACATTTATGAGAACTAGAAACATCATCAGCAAACAGGTCAGAATGCTGTAAGTGTAGGTATTTCTGGCAAGAGCAAAATCTGCATATCTCCTCAATTTTAAGAAATGAGGGTTTGCTACATTATTCTACAAGCAGAACTACTCTAACTGCTTTGCTGTAAGCAAAGGTACCTGTGGTGTCAATTAATCGATCTCAAGTTTTTCCCTCACTTATTGAGGGAAACAGTTTTTAACTGTTTAGGGTTTTTTTTTTTTCTTTTTTGTTTTTTGTTTTTTTGAGTAGGAGTCTCACTCTGTTGCCTAGGCTGGAGCGCAGTGGCACAGTCACAGCCACTGCACCCTCAACCTGCTGGGCTTAGGCCTTCTACCTCAGCCTTTCAAATAACTGGAATTACAGGCATGCAACATTTTGCCTTGCTGACTTTTCAATTATTGTAGAGACAAGGTCTTGCCAAGGGCAGGCTGATCTCGAACGCCTTAGCTCAGGCAATCTTCTTGCCTCAGCCTCCCAAAGTGCTGAGATTACAGGTATGAACCACCACGGCCCGGTTGAGAAGGCACTTTGATAATTTGATGATAGCCGTGGGCTCTTGAACAATGCATGTAAGACAAAGGGCACAACATTTTGCATATAATTTGGGGGTTTATGGAACCTCTCTTTTACCTAACTGCTCCTTTACCTAAGTGCCAAAAAGAATGGTATTCCTAGCCGGGCTCGGTGGCTCAGCCTGTAATCCCAGCGCTTTGGGAGGCTGAGGTGAGTGGATTGCCTGAGCCCACGGGTTCGAGACCCACCTGGGTGACTTGGTGAGATCTCATCTCTACAATAAAAAAAAATTAGCTGGGCATGGTAGCGCATGCCTGTAGTTCCAGCTACTTGGAAGGATGAGCCGAAGGATCACCGGAGCCCAGCAGGTCGAGGCTGTGGTGGCCGGGAGCGGCCACTGCACTCCAGTCTGGGTGACAGAGTGAGACTCCAACTCAAAAAAAAAAAAAAATGGTATTCCTGGTGTCAACATTAGTGAGAAAGAAAAAACAGGAGTGTCTCTCTTATGACTAGGGTAGTAGCAAGGTGGAATAAATACCCTGGAAAGGCTGACTGCATCTTCTATCCCATATGGGGAATTGGGGAATTGGGGTTGATCCCTAACCACAGCCTGCCTAGCAGAAGTAGTGATGATGGTTGGCAGAGCATGTGTTCTTAATGATAAGCCTCCATGCTCCTTGATCCTCAACCTGACCAGGCACATGCTGATTCCTCACAGGTGTGAGGCTGTACCAGCTGGAGGACAAAACCAACTCTAGGCCATGGTGGGTGATTGCTATAGGATGTAGGACCAGGAGGAAAAGAAGCCAGAAATGATAGTCTAGAGTGAAAAGTGAGGAAGGAAGGAAGGAAAATAGAAAAGTAAAAATGGTAAGGCAAGAGGGGAAATTGGAAAAAAAAAGAATGGTACTGATTTTAAAAAAGGATAGATTTTGTGTTCAACCCACTACTTAGCTCCTTTGTGGAAGGAGGCATGAGATCTGTGAGGATTAATTTACTGACTCCACCCAAGAAAGCTGGACTTACAGCTTTGTAGGCATCTGAGATGCCTTCAGGATACAAGAGATACACGAAATCATTAGGGTTGGAGCCATTGCTTAAGACCCAGCTCAGCTGTGAGTTGTGTCAAGATTGCAAAGTCAGTGTTTCTATGTATATTTTAGCAGATGGAAGACTTATTTGTGCTTCTCTTTTTTTTTCTTTTGAGTCAGGGCCTCACTCTGTTGCCCAAGCTGCAGAGCGGTGGCGGAATCATGGCTCACTGCAGCCTCAAACTCCTAGGCTCAATGGATCCTCCCACTTCAGCCTCCCAAGTGGCTGAGATTACAGGTATGCACCACCATGCCTGGCTAAATTTTTTAATTTTTTTGGTAGAGACAGGATCTCATTATGTTGCCCAGGCTGGCCTCAAGCAGCCCTGCCACCTCAGCCTCCCAGAGTGCTGGGATTATAGGTGTGAGCCATCACACATGGCCCTTATTTCTATAGAATTAAATGTACTATTAAAAACTGGTTTCGGCTGAGTGTAGTGGCTCATGCCTGTAACCCCAGTACTTTGGGAGGCTGAGGCAAGAGGATTTGAGTCCAGCCTGGGCAACATGGCAAGACCTTGTCTCTACAAAAAAATTTAAAAATTAACCAAGTGTGGTAGCACACAACTGAGCTACAAGTAGTCTCGGCTACTTGGGAGGCTGAGGTGGAAGAATCACCTGAGTACAGGAGGTCAAAGCTGCAATGAGCTGTGATTGAGCCGCTGTGCTCCAGCCTAGGTGACAGATTGAGCCCCTGACTCAAAAAATAAAAATAAACCTAGTTTGTCTGAGCACAGTGGTTCATTCCTGTAATCCCAGCACTTCGGGCTGAAGCAGAAGAATTGCTTGAGGTCAGGAGTTCAAGACCACTCTGGATAATATAGTTAGACCTCTTCTCTACAGTAAATCAAAAAATTTAGCAAGGCATGGTGGTGCACATCTGTAGTCTCAGCTACTCGGGAGGCTAAAGTGGGAGGACCACTTGAGCCCAGAAATTTGAGGCTGCAGTGAGCCTTGATTATGCTACCACACTCCAGTCTGGATGACAAAGTAAGACCTCAACTCAATAATAAAAATAAAAACAGGCTGGGCGCAGTGCCTCAAGCCTGTAATCCCAGCACTTTGGGAGGCTGAGGCGAGAGGAATGCCTGAGCTCGAGGGTTGAGACTAGCCTGGGCAACTTGGTGAGACCTCATCTCTACAATAAATTAAAAAAAATTAGCCGGGTGTGGTAGCATGAGCCTGTAGTTCCAGCTACCTGGAAGGCTGAGGTGGAAGAATCACCAGAGCCCAGCAGTTGGACGCTGGAATGGCTGTGAGCATGCCACTACACTCTAGCCTGGACAATGGAGTAAGACTCCAACTCAAAAAATAAAATTAAAAAAAAAACTGGTTTTGTCAACTATTACCTTAACTAAGATTTTTAAACCCGGTGTCTCTTTTTTTAATGGTAAAAAAATTAGCTAGCTGGACTCAGTTGAGATGATCCCAATTTTATTGGCAACGTCCAAAGCATTGTAGTCTGGAACCTGTCAACTGTATGTGCCGCCTTCTTTCCATCAGGCCTGATTAGGGTGTTGTTGACCTTGGCCACAGCAATGCCATAGAGCTTCTTCATAGCCTGTTTGTTCTGGTGCTTGTTGACCATGACATCCACAGTGAACACAAGCGTGTGGTTGTCTTCTATCTTCTCCACGGCCAACTCAGGGGTCAGGAGGTGCTTGATGATGGCAGAGCGATCAAGTTTGTTTCTCCCAGGGATGCTCTTCTGAGCCACAGTGTCCTGGGCCACCGGAAGGTGGGTGATGCACAGATCTTTTTTTGTGTGGCTGTGGATGCTTTCCCACTCTGCCTTCTTGGCCTTCAAAGCCTTTGCTTAAGCTCAGCTTTGTGAAAGACAGGAGTTTCCTTCTTCGCCATCTTATAAAAAAAAAGCTAAACCCAGTGTTTTTAAAAATTGTCTTAAGCCGGGCTCGGTGGCTCAGCCTGTAATCCCGTGCTTTGGGAGGCTGAGGTGAGTGGATTGCCTGAGCCCGCGGGTTCAAGACCCACCTGGTCAAGACCCGCCTGGTCAACCTGGCGAGACCTCATCTCCACAATAAATCAAAAATTAGCCAGGCGTGGTAGCGCGTGCCTGTAGTTCCAGCTACTGGAAGGCTGAGGCGGAAAGATCGCCAGAACCCAGCAGGTCAGGGCTGCGGTGGCCGGGAGCGGCCACTGCACTCCAGTCTGGGTAACAGTGAGACTCCAACTCAAAAAAAAAAAAAAATTGCCTTAAGCGACTAAACTAAGGAAAAGGAAATTATTCAGCGGTCAGCAAGTGAGCAAAACAAACAAAGGTATTTGTGTTAGACACCAGAATAAGTGGAGTTCTTCCTACTTGCCCTACTCTTCAGAAAATCCTCATTCAAAGTCATGCTTACGAAACCTTTCATTGTAGGAGACAACGCATGTAACCTCGTGATCTTCGACACTCGAAAAACGACTGGACAACCCAACTGCTACCTATTTTTCTGTCCCAGTGAGGAAGCCTGTCCACTGAAACCAGCAAAAGGACTTAGGAGTTACAGAATAATCAGAGGTAACGAAAGCCTTGTTCTTTTTCTTTTGTGATTGGAATTATTAAGGATATGGTTTATGTGGAAGATTTTCTACTAAAGAGTCTAAATAAAACAGATCACAAGTAATGAGACATACCAAAAAGTCTCATGATTTGGAATTCACTTTATTAAACCAAAATTTGTGTTCCAGTGAAAGGCATGATAGTATTTGCTTTTACCTTCAGAAGATCAAAGGTGCACAGATCTTTGATGAAATATTTTTGAAGCACCTCTTTAGACTAATGTCAGCAGCACTGAAATAAGTATATAGGTTTCCAGGGTGACTGTTTTGAAATGGCTAAAACCCATGTTAATATATAAAATTCTAGTACAAAGCCGGGCTCGGTGGCTCAGCCTGTAATCCCGCACCTTTGGGAGGTTGAGGTGAGTGGATTGCCTAAGCCCATGGGTTCGAGACCCGCCTGGGCAGGCGAGACCTCATCTCTACAATAAATCAAAAAATTAGCCGGGCGTGGTAGCATGCGCCTGTAGTTCCAGCTACGTGGAAGGCTGAGGTGGAAGGATCACCGGAGCCTAGCAGGTCGAGGCTGCGGTGGCCGAGAGTGGCCACTGCACTCCACCCTGGGCGACAGAGTGAGACTCCAACTCAAAAAAAATAAAAAAAAATAAAATTCTAGTACATTTGTTATTGATTTCTCATTATTTTATAATCATATTATCTGAAGTCAAACTCAATGCATTTTAGATATTATTCAAGAAACATTTACTGAACACCCATCTTGTGCCAGATTCTGTGCAAAGCACTAGAAATAGTTTCCATGTTTCTGAAACTTACATCTTAATTCAGAATACAGAAAATAAACGCTAAAAAAATAATGATAAGGGCAACCCCTTCGGGTCCTTCCACTGTGGGAGATTTTCTGTTCTCTCAATAAATCCTGCTTTCTCAAAAAAAAAAAAAAAAAAAAAGATATAATTACTTGGATATATATTGTTGAGATTTTGGCATGTTAACTTTCAAACTGAAATAGTCACATTTTAAAATTTAAGTTTTAGAAAGTTTTTATCATCCTACCCTTGATTATTAATTGCATTCTATTTGTTTATTCAACACATAACAAATGTTATTTAGCATCTCCTATGTGCCAAGCACTTTTTATGCCCAAGGGATTCAACACTAAACATAAAAAACAAGGTTCGAACAATTATCATAATATTATTAGAAAAGAATTGGCAGTAGTGGGAAACTGCCGGGAGGAGGGCGGGGAAGCGGGATTGGCAGTAGTAGAAGTCTGCCTGAGGAAGGGGGGCACACCTCATCAACAAGGGTACCTGCATAATGAACATTTGGATACCTAACCCTGAATTGTACCCCACATCTTTAACATTTAAAAAATTAAAAGTTAAAAAAAGAGAA
This sequence comes from Cephalopachus bancanus, assembly GCA_027257055.1. Classification (NCBI taxonomy): domain Eukaryota; kingdom Metazoa; phylum Chordata; class Mammalia; order Primates; family Tarsiidae; genus Cephalopachus; species Cephalopachus bancanus. Next base: position 2,422,250 of record JAPVLO010000406.1, on the reverse strand, counting down.
AGAAACAAGGTTCTTACTTCTGGCACTTATGTTTCAGGGGAGAGAGACAATAACCATAATAAATGAAAGATTAAGAAAAAGGTAGTCATAATCCTAAATACTATGCAGAGAATTAAGATGTAATAGATCAATGTAATCGATCATTACTGAGTGAAGACGTAATCCCTAAACTGAGATCTAAACAGCAAGGAGCCAGATGTGAGGAGGTCAGGGAAGACTTTCCAGATCCAAGATCCTCAGGCAGACATATGCTTCATTCCCAGCCAGCTGACCCATCATGAACTGCACAGAGAGTGAACTGCAAAATGACAAGGAGGATCGTCACATACAACTTTTTAAGCCACGGAAGGGAGTTTTTATTTTAGGTGTGTGATGGGAACTGCTGGATGTTTAAAGCAGATGTGTTACGTGGTCTTTGAAGGGCAGTTTCTCAAAGTCTGTTGTGACTGCCCTCTTGGGAGTGGACAGTGATGCAGCAGCAGAGGGAAAATGGGAAGCTGGTGAGGAGGCAGGAGTGAGATCCAGGTGAATGTCCAGGGAGGGGGCAGAGGGGTTGGGAAGAGGAGTGAATCTATGGGCTGTCCCAGAGCTAGAGTTGGCGGGATTTGGTGGTGACATGGATATGGGGAGCAGGAGAAAAGAAGTATTGAGGCTATGTCCTAGCTTTTGACCTAAGTGTCCACACGGATGGTGGTGCCATTTGCTGCACTGGGGAAGATTTGAGGAGAAGCAGTTTTGGGATTGGAAGGTGAGGGGTGGAATCCAGGGTTCTCTCGACGGTATGAGGTGTGTAGTACCATGGGGGATAATGCTGCCCTGGGCACCTGGGCACTGACACTGCTTTGTCCCTGCCTGAGGCTGTGTCGGATTTTGTTCATGAACCAGGGGAACCTTGGTATCAAACATTCCCTTAAACAGAAGCATGTTTGTGTAAATCTGTTACTGGGATAGGATGATGAATGTTTTTTGTTTGTTTGTTTGTTTGAGTTGGAGTCTCACTCTGTTGCCCAGCCAGGAGTGCAGTGGCCGCTCCCGGCCACCGCAGCCTTGACCTGCTGGGCTCCAGCCATCCTTCTGCTCAACCTTCCAAGTAGCTGGAACTACAGGCGGTGCCCGGCTAGTATGAATGTTATAGTAGAATGTGTTGTCTAATTTTTCTAATACTTCTGTAGTGTTGTTGCTTTAATAATGCATGTGCAAAAGAGTAAGTATATGATAAGGATCCTCACCAAAGGAAATGGGGAGAAATGGGAACTTGGCTTGTGCCTAAATCTCTTCAGGGTGGGTGTGAAGGTAGAATTAGAATCAAACGGTTCTTATGGCGGCCACCAGGGGGCGTCATCAGCGCAGAGCGGATTGATGGACATCCACGGGCACCAACCCTGGGCATAGGAGGCAAAGGAACGTTTATATCTATCTATAGGATGTGTATAAGTTGTGCTTGTAATCCTGCTTATGGATCTGTCTGTGTTGATGGATTGAGATTACCTCATTAAAAATGAATTATCAAAGCCGGGTTCGGTGGCTCAGCCTGTAATCCCGTGCCTTTGGGAGGTGAGGTGAGTGGGTTGCCTGAGCCCGCGGGTTCGAGACCCGCCTGGGCAGGCGAGACCTCATCTCTACAATAAAATCAAAAAATTATCCGGGCGTGGTAGCGAGCACCTGTAATTCCGGCTACTCGGAAGGCTGAGGCGAAAGGATTGCCAGAGCCCAGCAGGTCGAGGCTGCGGTGGCCGGGAGCGGCCACTGCACTCCAGTCTGGGCGAAAGAGTGAGACTCCAACTCAAAAAAAAAAAAAAGAATTATCTGCCTCATGTTTGGAGGGAAATTAAATAATAGATATCTGTTTGGCAGTTTGCTTTCCAAGGTCTATAGCTGATGGAATAATATTTACAGACTAAAAATTTGAAAGATGATATTGGACTCTATTTATTCTATAAAACGATTGCAGCTTGGCATTAATCTTTTTTCTTCTTCTTCTTCTTCTTTTGGCAGCGTTATGGGATATCATTTTTACCCAAGAACCGGAAGAATAGGAGAATTTAGAAATAGAATAAATTGGGAGTCTGTTTGCTTAGCTGGGATCCAAGTACTAGTCAGTCCCTCGGTTTTTGACTCGGTGAAGTCACTTAAAAATAAAACTCAAAAGAGAGGTTGAGGGCACAGGACTATTGCCCAGCTCCCTCTGGGGTTCACCTCTGCGTGACAGAGAGAAAGCACCACGCCTCCATGGCAAACATCTGTGGTTAAGGCAAATGGAGCAGGTGTGGAGGATCCCTGGGTGGTTCTAAGATCTTTGCCAGTAGATGAATCTTATCAAGACGTGAGACTGGCCCAAGCTGTACTTTGTTTATGAGATTGCATGCTTGAGAAAGAAAACAGCTGTTTTGGTCATTCTTGTCAATGGCCATATTTCTGATGTCACACACATCATGGAGTATTTACATAGTCTCTTTTTGTTTTTGTTTTGTTTTGTTTTATTTTATCCTCTTTTTTTTTCCCCTGAGTCCCAACAGGAAACAAATTTTTTTTACTTTAAATCGAAATACATTGAGTCTTCTTTTTAAAAATATCTGGTCCTACCTAAAATTAGAGGTGCTGTTTCTCTCATGGTGATGCTGTGAATATAACACCTGTCGCAAAAGCCCTGATCTTTGGCATTGCTGGAGGAAAAAGGGACTCGGGCATCTAAATCTCATGTTAAGTAAGATACATTCTGGAACAGGTGTCCACCAGCTCTTTCTGTCAAGGGCCTATTATTTTAGACTTTTCAAGACAGTATTTTAGGCTTTGTGGACCACCTTCAATCCATTGTACCTACTCACCTTTATTCCTGTAGGACAAAAGCAACCAAGACAATATGTACACAAGTGAGCATGGTTGTGTGCTGATAAAACTTTAACTTGCAGACACAGACATTTGAGTTTCATATACTTTTCATGTGTCACAAAATAGTCTTTTGATTTTTTTTTTTTTTTTTTGAGAAAGCAGGATTTATTGAGAGGACAGAAAGGCTCCCATAGTGGTAGGGGACCCAAGGGGGTTGCCCTTGATTTTTTTTAACCATTTAAAAATGTAGAAACCATTTTTAGCTTGCAAGCCATATGAAGACAGGTGGAAGGCCAGATTTGTCCATTGGTCTGTAGCTTGCTGAGCCCTGTCTAATAAGTGACAGTTCTGAAGAACCTCTTGAAGGCGTGAGGCTGAGAGAGTAGCCGCAAGATGATCCGAATCCAAAGCTGCCTGTGGGTCTGTTTTAGGAGAGAGGAGAGTGCGGTCTAGTTGAGAAACTAGCAAGGAGGAGAGTTGAGAAAGAAAGGGGAAAAGGGAGCAGGAGAGAGGGAACCAATAAGCACTAGGCCCTGCTTCTGCTTCTTTGCTGTCTTTGCTGGTGTTTTCTGCAGTTCTCATCTGAGAGAAATGGTTAGCCAAGGAGCAGTATGATAGAGAGCAACGCAAGTGATCGGTCCCTGCACTTGATGGCTTGAGCAGGCCTTTCCGGTTTGAGCTGTGATCAATGGGATGTGAGACCAAGAACAAACTTCTAAGCTTTCTCGAGCAGGCAGGAGCAGGATCTGAAGCTGGTTTCTTCTCAGCAGGATTGAAGACTGACTATGTGGTTTTCTGCTCTTTTTGTCCACAATGTAGCCACCATGGTTTCAAATATTGGTCCCATCATCCTCATACCCTAAGACGTTGGCTCTGGAATTCTAATCTCTGAGCTAGGTGTGGCGACTCATGCCTGCAATCCCAGCTACTTGAGAGGCTGAGATGGAAGGATCCCTTGAGCCTAGGAGGTGAAGGGTACAACGAGCTATGATCATGCTATTGCACTCCAGCCTGGGCGACAGAGTGAGACCCTGTCTTAGAAAGCGGGGCGGAGGGGGGCGGTGAAGAGGGGAGGGAAGAAGGGAAGGAAAGGGAAAGGGGAAAAATCTGAAAGAAATTGTAATTGTTGGGAGTCCCTCCTCTGAGTGCAGTGCTGGAACAATGCATGTTTTTAGGTTGGAAGGATACCTGCTGCTGCTGTCTTGGCCTTGGTGCTGTGAGGGGAGACCAGACCTCTTCCTCCCTGCCAGAGGCACATCACAGGGATGCTGTCCTGGCTTCCAACTCCATCGCCTCAGTTTTCCATGGCTTCCACATACCTTTCTGCCCTGGCCCTTAACTCTCCCCATCTTCCAAAACCCCTTGTTGCTGAGCCCCTCCTGCCTCTCCCCGTGCAGCTCCCACTTTTCCTTAATTTGCCTGATCCTCCTCCACACATTTCTCTTCTTGTCTATCCCATCACACTAGAAATAAACCACAGCATCTGGCGGAGACGCGCTGTTATCAGATTCTCAGTCAGCAATTTGCGTTTTTCCATTTTAATGAAATATCAAGCTTTAGTAGTTTGGGGAACTGTTGAACAGGCAGATATGTTTGCATTTTAAAACCTAGCTTAACAGGGAATTAAGTCTTCCTTTAATTTTCGATACACCTTCAGATTTTCCGTCTTTGGCCAGAACTGGTTTGCCAAGCCAAGAGTTAGCCCAAGAAGATTCTCCCCTGCACAGCCAGACTTCACAAGCAGTTGCTCCCTTAACGGCTCACCTGGCAGGTTATTCAAAGCCCACAGATGTCTCATGGAGAAATGCAGCTTCTCAAAAGCTGGGGTCCTCAGATCACTCGGAAAAACTACTCAAGATTGACCAAGTGAGTACCCAGCTCTCTGTTGATAAAGAAAAAGGCCATTCTTGGATCTCACAGCTGTCCTCAGAACGAGAAACAGCCCATCTGCTGCCTGAAAACGTGACAGCGTCCCCAGCGACAGTGGCATTTGCTTCTCTACCTGCCACCTCGGCTCCTCCTGAACCTGCAGCTCCTCTACCTACCGATGCTTCAGGGACACCTCCTGGGACCACTCGGCCATGGCTGGCCACCACAGCTCTGCCTGCTCAGCCACGGCTGGCCACCACAGCTCCACCTGTAACCGTTGTGTCTTCTCAGCCTCCGCCGGGCCTTATTTCCACAGCTTTTACACAGGCTGTGGTTACACCCCAAGAGATGGCCACCACAGCAGTTCCAACTACCACCTTTCAGACACCTACAGACTTGAAAGGCACCCCGGAAATAGTGCCCTTTAGTGATGTCTCCAACGTAACTTTGGACACGGGGGTTGTGCAGAACGCTGCTACCCTTTCATTGTCACATGCGGAGTCTGCTGCTACAAATAAAACTGCTTCCCAGGACGCTGGGAAGGCCAGTCCAGGCAGTTCCTCACTGGGCAGTGTTCTGGCAAACCCAAACGGCCTTCCGTTTGAAAAGTGGCTGCTCATCGGCACCCTGCTCTTTGGCGTTCTGTTCCTGGTGATAGGCCTTGTCCTCGTGGGTAGAATTCTCTCAGAATCCTTCCGCAGGAAACGTTATTCCAGACTTGATTATTTGATCAATGGGATTTATGTTGACATCTGAGGCTGAAACTCAATGGTCTCTTCAACCGTTTAGAACTAGGAGCCCAAATGCAGTGAATTTCTGCTGATTTGCTGATCTTAGCTGGAAGTTGTATTTTGAAGACAGGAAAATGCCCCTTCTCCTTTCTTTGTATTTGTTTTTTGGGGAGAAGGGAGAGGAACCAAATTGGGTTATTTAGTTGATCTGCCTCTGAAACATTAGCTGAAAACAAAGGTCTACCTAAAGCACTGAAGTATAATTGCCATATAAATTAGAATATTCGACGGGCTTTTTATACAAGGAAAAAGATTAGGACATGGAGGTTCTAATCCATTAATATTTTTGGTTCCAGATAAAATCAACTGTTTATTATATTCGTTCTAATGGATCCGTTTTCCTTTTTATATGAATTCCAATAAAACTTATTCCAGATGTATTTCTTTCCAATTAAATATTTGAATAAGCCATTTGTTACTCAGTAATGTTCTTATAAGTGGCACATCCAGCTGGATAATTTCCATTTATTTTCACCAGCAAAATGATGAAATGATGAAAATATGTGTTCCAAGTTAAAATGACAAGCCCTCCTTTTCCCCTCAGTGAGCAGAAAGGTTCCTTTGGGAGAATTCTAGCAGAACATGAGCCGATGTGGACACGGAGATAAGTCGGTTCTGATAAATGGCCAAATCCACTTTGGGTCTCTTCTAAGTTACTTTTTTAAAAAAGTATTATAGGCATTCCCAAACTTATATTAAGTTAAAAATGTAATCGATATTATTTATAAATCCTTACATAAACTAGACCAGCAGTCAGTTTTAGCTTTATTTGGAGCACCATTGGCAACAACATGTAACTCTTAGATTAGTATGCTATCATTTTTATTGGTTACTTATTGACATTTCTGATAAAGGCTTTTTTATAAAGAGAATCTTCCATACAAGTTACAGGTAGCGAGGGGTCCAGAAGCCCCCAGGTCGGTTTGTCGTCTCTCCTCTCTGTACTTCAGTTAGCTTGTCTGCAAAACAAGTTTTGTCCCTTCCAGCTGTCACCAGGGCTTTTAAAGATAAAAATGGAATTCAGATGTGAATGCTACACAGTGAGCACTAGAGGGCAGTAGCTAGTTAATAAGTAAAGCAATTAAGACAAGTGTAGGTAGGACATGACAGAAACAGGCTTTTCTCAGAAATTCCTCCTCACCTCCTCCTCCCCCTGGTTTACCCTAAGCTCATAAAGCACATTAAGAGGAAAGCCGGTCTATTTGAAAATACTACTTTTCATATATTTTCCAACTTAACAGCTTGACACAAATCTCTGAGGGGTTTACTTAAGCTTTAAGTAGGTTGAATAAATAAAACCTTGAGTCAATTTAATTTAACAAGTACTTATTGAATATCCACATGTAGGCCAGAATCAGATTATTAACCAAGTGCTCTGGAATTTTAAAATTTCTCCTGTCTTTGTTCATGGGTTGGAGAACAGAAAGAAGGCTTTCTGGGGTTGCTTATAAAGGCTCTTTCCTGACCCTTTTTTTTTTTTTTTTGAGTTGGAGTCTCACTCTGTCGCCCAGACTGGAGTGCAGTGGCCACTCCCGGCCACCGCAGCCTCGACCTACTGGGCTCCAGTGATCCTTCCGCCTCAGCCTTCCAAGTAGCCGGAATTACAGGCATGCGCTACCACGCCCGGCTGATTTTTTGATTTATTGTAGAGATGAGGTCTCGCTGCCCAGGCAGGTCTCGAACCCACGGGCTCAGGCAATCCACTCACCTCAGCCTCCCAAAGGCGCGGGACGACAGGCTGAGCCACCGAGCCCGGCTTCCTGGCCCTTTTGTAGTTCTATGTCCACCTTGCTGCAGTGTCTCGATGGGGAGACCAGACAGGAGGCTTTAGCAGCAGTCCAGATGAGCAGTGTATGTTCCCAAATTCTGCCTGTGACCGGGGAAGTCGATTGTAGGGGAACATCTGGATTCAAGACATACTTTTTTTTTAAGAGTGGGGTCTCTGTTACCCAGGCTGGAGTGCAGTGGCACAGTCATGGCTCACCACAGCCTCAAACTTCTGGGCTCAGACGATCTTCCCACCTCAGCCTCCCTAGTAGCTGGGATTATGGGTGTGCACTATGATGGCTGGCTAGTTTTTTCGTTTTTGTACAGACAAGGTTTCACTATGTTGCCAAGGCTGGTCTCGATCTCCGGCTCAAGCAATCCCCTCACCTTAGTCTCCCAAAGTGCTGGGATTACAGGTGTGAGCTACTGCACCCAGCTTGGATTCAAAACGTACTTGTAAAGAGGACAGAGGAGCTCTTCTCACATGGCTCTCTCTACTGATCACCCCTGGACTGGCTGTGGCTGCTGGAAGAGCAATCACAGGTACATGCCTGCACCCACTCTCTTTTAGATGACTTTAAACAGTGACCAGCCTATTTTTTTTTTTTTTTTTTTGAGTTGGAGTCTCATTCTGTCGTCCAGACTGGAGTGCAGTGGCCACTCCCGGCCACCGCAGCCTTGGCCTGCCAGGCTCCGGCGATCCTTCTGCCTCAGCCTTCCAAGTAGCCGGAATTACAGGCATGCGCTACCGCGCCCGGCTGATTTTTTGATTCATTGTAGAGATGAGGTCTTGCTGCCCAGGCGGGTCTCGAACCCGTGGGCTCAGGCAATCCACTCACCTCAGCCTCCCAAAGGCACAGGATTACAGGCTGAGCCACCGAGCCCGGCTGTGACCAGCCTATTCGGCCATTCCACCCCCTTGCCTTTTTTGTTCCATTTATTTATTTTTGTAGAGATAAGATCTCGCTATGTTGCCCAAGATGATCTCGAACTCCTGGGCTCAAGCAATCCTCCCACCACAGCCTCCCAAACTGCTGGCATTACAGGCGTGAGCTACCATGCCTGTCTACATTCTTATAACTGGAATGATACACAGTGTAACCAAAAAGGCATGCGGTAGATCAGACATATTCTAGATAACAGCTTCTAAATGCTGCTGAACTGAGTGATACGTGAGCCAAAGCATGGAAATGAAGCGGTCAGTGGTCTCATTCTGGCATGGGATTTATCCAAGTTCCCAGTCACTGAGAGCTTGTCATCTTGTTTGGTCACTGACTCCCTGTGCCAAAGTTAAGGGTCACTCTTTAGCGAGGGCACACTGGAATAGAAAGCATCTCAGTGAATGGTAACCGCTATCCACCCAACCTCTCCTGTATTGAGCACCTTTAAAGCCACACTTTCTCTGTCTGCCTCAGCATTCACCAGATATTACCTATTCCCCTTCAAAGATGCTTCTCCAAGCCTATCGTTCCTACTGCCACCTCCTGTTTCCCCTTGGTCCACTCCCACGTCATGTTCCCTCGACCCAAGAAACATAACTCCACACAGGGCAGTCTGTACTCCCATCACCTGTATGCGTGATGGCCTGTTACATGTGGTATAACAAGGCTCCCCACGCACTAGCCCCAACCTAACTGCCCTCCAACTGCCTTCTCTCCCACAAAACCTGGGCTGTAGCTACACAACTCTTTTCACCATACCTCAAATGTGTCAGGCGCTTTGATCAGCTTTATGAAGAGAGGTTCTTGCTCTGTTGCCCAGGCAGGAGTGCGGTGGCACATTCATAGCTCACTGCAGTCTCAAATTTCTGTGCTCAAGCAATCCTCTTGCCTCATCCTCCCAAGTAGCTGGGACCACTGGCATGTGCCACCATGCCCAGCTAATGATTAATTTTTTTGTAGAGATGAGGTCTCACCATGTTGCCCAGGCTGGTCTTGAACTCTGGGACTCAAGCAATCCTCCTGCCTTGGCCTCCCAAATTGCTGGGATTACACAGTTGAGCCACCACATCCAGCTTCCGTTCCCTTTCTTTTTCTTTTTTTTTTTTTTTTTGAGTTGGAGTCTCACTCTGTTACCCAGACTGGAGTGCAGTGGCCGCTCCCGGACACCGCAGCCTCGACCTGCTGGGCTCCGGCGAGCCTTCCGCCTCAGCCTTCCGAGTAGATGGAATTACAGGCGTGCGCTACCACGCCTGGCTAATTTTTTTGATTTATTGTAGAGATGAGGTCTCACCTGCCCAGGCGGGTCTCAAACCCGCAGGCTCAGGCAATCCACTCACCTCAGCCTCCCAACGGCGTGGGATTACAGGCTGAGTCACCGAGCCCGGCTCATTCCCTTTCTTTATTTGGTCAATTTCCACTCATCCTTCAAGACGCAGCTCAAACATCACCCGCATCATAGTCTCCCCAGTCTCTCCCAGAAGAGAGATTATCCCCGCTGGATTTCTGACATGGCTCTTGATTTATACCATTAGTGAAACACTCCCATGGTATCTTCAAACATGTCAGTTTATAGATCACACCGCTAGCCTGGGCTATGTTAGAGAGCAATGTTTCTCTGATTCCCTATGCTTAATAGTGCGTCTGGCACATAGTAGACATTCGAGACATGATCATGAGTGAATTTTATAACCTGTTCATTGAAGGTCATTCCTTTCAGCAATGGGCAGTAATGTGATTTGGCTGTGTAAGTAACAGCTCCTATGTCATAAAGAGAAAGTGACCCCAGTTACATGCATTTTTAGGAGACTGGGATAAAATCCAGGTGCACAGAAATGAAGTGTATACTCTTATTTTAACTAAGACCATGTGCAGAGAAATTGATAGATAAGCATTTTGATCTTTAGTTGTTTTTTTTGAGATCGTTTACTTAGGCTTTAGAGGAGATGAGCCAACAGAATGTGTTTTTGATTGTGTGCCAGTATTTTTGGTAAATGTTTAATTTAAATAACTTTTAGAGTACTTTTATAGACACAACCAGGCTCATACCCCCAAATTACCATGTCAATTAGCAAGAGAGCTCAAACGAAAAGTGAGGGCTCCAGCCTTCCAGCTCTTGTTCCATCACACTGTGTACCATGAGCAGGGATGGTCTCTATGAAAAGAAGGCATCTAGTGACACATACGGCCAGACGTGGGGGAGGGAAGAGGAGGGTCCCATTCTGAGTTTCAGTCTCATTACATATTATGTAATTTATCATTTCTTTAGTAAACATTTGGTTTTCATATGTTCTCCATGGAAAACATCCATTCATTCATACATTTAAGTAGCAGAAAATGAAGACACATAAGATTTGGTCAAGACTAAACATTCTAACTCTGATAATGATATGCGAGTACTGTCTACCAAGGGCCAACACAATTACTTTATTTTTTTGTTTGTTTGTTTTTTGTTCTGAGTTGGAGTCTCACTCTGTCACTCAGACTGGAGTGTAGTGGCCGCTTCCGGCCACCGCAGCCTCGACCTGCTGGGCTCTGGCGATCCTTCCGCCTCAACCTTCCAATTAGCTGGAATTACAGGCACGCGCTGCCACGCCTGACTCATTTTTTTGATTTACTGTAGAGATGAGGTCTCGCCAAGTTGCCCAGGCGGGTCTCGAACCCGCGGGCTCAGGCAATCCACTCACCTCGGCCTCCCAAAGGCGGGGGATTACAGGCTGAGCCACCGAGCCCGGCTCTATATTTGTTTCCACCTTTTTTTTTTTTTTTTTTGAGTTATGGTCTCACTCTGTCACCCAGGCTGGAGTGCAGTGCTAGCTGGGCTCGGTGGTGGCTCAGCCTGTAATCCCAGCACTTTGGGAGGCTGAGGTGAGTGGATTGCCTGAGCTTGTGGGTTCGAGATCCACCCGGGCAACTTGGCGAGACCTCATCTCTACAGTAAATCAAAAAATTAGCTGGGTGTGGTAGCGCGCACCTGTAGTTCCAGCTACTCGGAAGGCTGAGGCGGATGGATCGCCAGAGCCCAGCAGGTCGAGACTGCGGTGGCCGGGAGCGTGCCACTGCACTCCAGTCTGGGTGACAGAGTGAGACTCCGACTCAAAAAAAAAAAAAATCATCACGGCTATCACAGCTCACAGCACCCTCAAGCTCCTGGTCTCAAGGGATCCTTCTATCTCAGCATCCTGAGTAGCTGGGACTACAGGCACACGCCACCATGCCTAGCTAAGTTTTTGACTTTTTGTAGAGATGAGGTCTCACTAGGTTGCCCAGACTGGTCTCAAACTCCTGGGTTCAAGAAATCCACCCACTTTGGCTCCCAAAGTGCTGAGAGTACAGGTGAGCCACCATGCCTGGATAGATTGTCTTTCTAGCAATATTAAAAGGGCTGGAAGATTGGCACTTTGTTTAAGCTTCTTTTTATCTTTAGGAACATTTACTGTTTGCCCCTGTGGATAGAGCTCACACCTATTTTTTCCCTCATCTAATTCTAATGACAATGTTAATGAGAAAAATACAGCTAAAAAGCCAAAGAATTGCCCATCCCGGTCCTCTGCCTCTCCATCCTGGCTTTTTCTGCTGTGAAAAGTTCTGCTGGCCCATACATTAAATAGGGGATCAATATTCCATGTCAGCTAACCAGGTTGTGGTGCACAAGCCAGATGCTACTACCACCCATCTTCTGTTTTCAGTGTCCCAGAGTGGAGAGAAACTCAGGCTACAGCCCAGGTTTGGTGGGAGAGGAGGTTGACAGAGGGCGGTTACTTTGGGGCTAGCACGTGGGGAACCTGCTAGTTTTAGCATCTTCTAGACTCCCAGAATGCTCAGCTTTTCGCCCTTTCTTTTCATGGGACAAAAGGAAGCCTGAATGCAGGCAGACAGGAGTAATCAAAGTTAGAAGCCGCTGGGATCTCTCAGAGGTCGGGCTTCTGTTATCCTTCAACCCACTCTTTCTTCCCTCTCCCAGCACCACCCTCAACTCAGGCCCTGAGACCGGCACTCCCCACCAACATCCCCCCTGCCTTCAGAGGCTTGGCCCCCATGAGAAATGGGGACACAGATGCAACCGCAGGCTCTGCCTAAGGGGCCCATCTCCTCGGAGACTTCACCCGCTCTTGAGATCCCTGAAAGCCTGCTCCAATCGCACCATCAGAGGAAAAGAAGAAACCTTTACCAGCTATCACAACACACACCTGACAGACATCTGCAGGTCTTTTATGCAGGCTTATCTGTAATAAGCTTAAAAAGGAAAAAAGACAGAAGGCTGAGGTGGGAGGATCACTTGAGGCCGAGATTTTGAGCTCAGTCTGAGCAACCTAGGAAGAATCCTTCTTAAGCACACGTGCGCGCACACACTCACGCATCTGAAAGGACAATGTAGAAGAAATAGAATCTGGAACGTATGCAATTGCATAAGTTTATAAGTGAGTGAGTGAGAGTTAATAGGTGAATGACAGGATTCCAGGGACTGGGCCAATGAGCCATTAGCAAGCAAATGGATGTTATTGTTTGATATTTAATGAAATCCTACGAGTTGCTAAATGTATGAGCCTCAGCCAGTGTCCTTTAACAAACCACTAGGGCATGCCATGCCGGGGTGACCAGGTACAGTGGCACATGGGCCAAACGCCCTACCACACAGCCTCCTTTTTCAATGCCCGGAGTAGGGAGGAGTAAGTTATTTGGATATCTGCAGACAGCAAGGAGCTCCAAAGAATCCTCCAGAAAGTCCGGCTGCCCATGCCTTCCAGACAGGCGTCCTTACGCTCCAGTTCGGTTCTGCAACGCTCGGCTTTCTTCATAGCCTCTTCTGTCAACATCAGCAGCAATCTAGGGGAGAAAAAAGCTGAAAGGGTTCTTATCTTTTAAAAAGGGAGAGTCCTGTCTTAGAGGGACTTTGTCCAGTGCTGTTACACCCTTCCTTCCCCTCCCTCCACGTCTCTGGCCAAAAGAACAGAGCACCCACCCGCACCCCCGCTGGATTTATGACCTCCCACACTTCTCGTTGCAGTGGAGAGGGAAAAGGCCCAACTTTGAGAAAAACAAGTATCCAGGGTTGATGTTGAATGCCGAACTTTAAAATGTTAAATTACGGTGAAAAATTTTTTGGAAAAGAAACTATCTTAAAAATTGTGCTACATAGTAAAGTTAATAGAGCCCATATGTCGTCTACTAAAATTTAGAAAAACAAACCAAAAACAATACTTTCGCGCCTGCCAGGCTGAAATGTGATCCACTTCTTAATATTCACTCAACCCAGAGTAAAACGCTTTAAAATGGTAATGATTCCAAAGTGCAGCCCAGGCTCAGTGGATAAACAACAGACCTCAGACTCAGAGGGGTTTATGTTCTAATCCTAGCTCTGGGCAAATCACTTAATCTCATGGTTCCTTCTCAATTTTCTTAGCTCTAAAATGGGGATGCCAGTATTTCACAAGGTGTTTATGAGGCGTGCTAAAATGATCGTAAAGTCCTTTACAAATGTTTAATAACTGATGCTCTCTTCATAATGCGGCTTTCTAACGTCTTGTTATTCATTCGGCGGTGTGGAAAGAAAGGAGCACAGAGGCTATTCATCCAGAGCTCGCTGCAGTGAGAGCATCAGCCTCCATCGCCTGCGTTTGGCAGAAACTCCAGGCAGGCAGAGGAGGGGGAAAGCTGACGGTGAACGAAAGGGAAGGCTGCAGGTGTGCAGGATTGGAGGTTGTGCGCAAGGGGAAGGTGGAGCCTGGCTACCTAGGAGCAGGGCATCTTAGGTGACCGGTTTGGGGGCGTGTTTGACTTCCTCTGACTGGCCCTGAGTTGGAAACCGAGTGGTTTGGCTTCTGCAGATGGTGGCTGCAGGGACTGTGGGTCACAGTTCTATTCCCACATATGGTCTGGCCATCACCCATTGTTTTTATACTCTTTGGTGGGAGGGGTCTGGCTACCCCAGGAGACAATCAGGTACCTGCCTAGTAGTCTAGGGAGTAACTGGGAGTTTTTACACTTTTTAGAAGGAGCAAATTTAGAACACAGACTGCTGGGTCAGGTGCAGTGGCTCATGCCTGTAAACCTAGCACTTTGGGAGGCAGAGGCTCTGAGTCCAAGAGTTCAAGACCAACCTGGGGAACATAGCAAGACCTCATCTCTATTTTAAAAAGATTAATTAAAAAAAAGAAGATAGACTGCTGAGCCAACAATTTCCCCTCTCTTGAATCAATGGGCATAGCACTGAGTTAGCAATTAGGACGGCGGTGTTCCAGACATGACTGTTAAGTAATGGAAATGGAAGGAAAGCCTACAGAAGTCACATGACCTCCCAGGGCTTTGGTTTCCTCATGAACAGGCTGAGAATTCCTGTCTGTTCAGCCTATCTTGTTGTTTGGTTTTGAGGATAAGTAGTCTAATGTTTGCAAAAGGACCCTATAAAGCGGGTATTTTGAACTCTATAAAAATGGGTATTTTAGAAGGCACTTTAGAAGTGTGTTAAGAATGAATATGGCATAAGTCTTTGAAGTTACACCTGGTGGACTGGAGTCTAGAAAATTTCCACATGTCCCAGGGGAAGGCTGCTTGACTCTCTCAGACTCACTGTCTTTCCCATCTCTGCCTCCCCCAAGGCCAGCTCCTCACCCTGCTTCTCTACCTTCAGTCTCAGTAAATGGGACCTCCAGAAACTTGGGAATTTTGGAGGCCTCTGTAGGAAACTTACAGACTTAACTTCTCTACCTCTCATTCATTCATCCACTTGTTCCAAAATAATAGGTTTCTTCCGCTGTCTTCACACGAAGTAATCTTTTTAACTTTTCTCATTTTTAATTTCTAATATGTGATAAACAATATAAACAAAATCACTGTGGGTCTTTAACAATTGTTAACTATGTAAAGGGGTCTTGGGACTGAAATCTTCATTAACCACTGTTTTAGATAATCTTACAGTTTGTCCCAGTAATTCTACCACTACGATCCTATTTTAAGGCTATGGGATTGCACATAGAAATGAATGCACAGTGTTTCACTGTAGCACATTTATCATTAGCATCAACCTGAGTCTCTGAATGGGATTACTTAAGTAATTCATTGGTACATTCATAAAATAGAATACTATACAATTACTAAACACATTTCCAAAGAATTTTAAAAAATGCTAGCAGGATAGTAGGAAATGAAAAGCAGTATATGAGATCATACTGAATATGTGTGTTTCTGTGTGGGTAAAGCTTAAAGAAAATACACTAAATACATCAAACTGTTCCCAATGCTTATCCATTTTGAGGTTATTGGATTCTGGGTGATTTTGGTTTTTTACATTTTTCTGTATTTTACAGATTGTCTATATAAAACTCAAATATCATTTTTATAATTAGAAAAAACAAAAGTGGCCAGGCACAATGGCTCAAGTCTGTAATCCCAGCCTTTGGGAGGCCAAGGTGAGGGGATTGCCTAGCCCACAGGTTCAAGAATAACCTGGGCAACTTGGTGAAACCTCATCTCTACAATAAAAAAAAAAAATTAGCCAGCTACTTGGAAGGCTGAGGTGGAAGGATCACCTGAGCCCAGAAAGTCAATGCTGGGGTGGCCACGAGTGTGCCATTGCACTCCAGCCTGGGTGACGGAGTGAGACTCTGACACACACACAAAAAGGGAAAAAACCCCACAAAAGTTATTATTATTTTTAGAGATAAGGCCTCACTCTGTTGCCCAGGCTGGAGTACAATGGCACAATCATAGCTAACTGCAGCCTTAAACTCCTAGCCTCAAGCTATCCTCCTGCCTCAGCCTTCCAAACAGGGTAAACCACTGTGTCCCGCCACAAAAGTTATTTGTAAAACACTTATAACACCATAGTTTTATATATATATATATATATATTTTTTTTTTTTTTAATTGGAGTCTTGCTCTGTCGCCCAGACTGGAGTGCAGTGGCTGCTCCAGGCCACCACAGCCTCGACCTGCTGGGCTCCAGCGATCCTCCCGCCTTAGCCTTCCGAGTAGCTGGAACTACAGGCACGCGCTACCACGCCTGGCTAATTTTTTATTTATTGTAGAGATGAGGTCTCGCCAAGTTGCCCAGGCAGATCTCGAACCCGCGGGCTCAGGCAATCCACTCACCTCAGCCTCCCAAAGGCGCGGGATTACAGGCTGAGCCACCGAGCCCGGCTCATATTTATATTTTTAACACAGAAACTTTCAGTCTCCCCAAAAGCAAGGTTCATAATTTACTTTTTTGTTTGTTTGTTTTGGAGAAGGAGCATTTTCTACAGCACTTACAGGTATAAAAACCTGTCTAGCCACTGCTTCAATATCCAATCATGTGACTAGAATCTGAAATGTCTTCTCTTTCATGAACTCAGAGCTCAAAACACAGAGTCTAAACTACAACCAGGATAGGCCAGAAATCAGACATGCCGGCGGAAACAGGCAGGGGTCACTGACCTAGATGCAAGTACAAAGCAAAATCCATTTTCTTTGACGTACGCCTTGGGAAAAAATGGCAAGACCAAAAGATAAACCTACAGGGAAAAGACAGATAGATTCTCATTTCTCCAAAGCAGAGTCAGTAGCATGGAGAGTCAGCCCGAGCAGTAGAGGTGTTGGCAACTGGCCGGTGATTGGAAGGGGGCCAAAGAGACAGTTCGCTGTCACTGAGGCGATCTGGCCTCCAGGCTGCCGGCTCCCAGGTGTCAGAACTTGTGAGTGACCTGAGGCAATTAAGGAACCAGAGCCTACAGTCCCTCAGTTCAGGGTGCGGCCAAGAAAGTGACTTTCAGGGACACGCCATGATTGTGCCACTGCATTCCAGCCTGGGCAACAGAGTGAGACTCCAACTTAAAAAAAAAAAAAAATCTAGCCAGGGATGGTAGCACATACCTGTAGTCCTAGCTACTCAAGAAGCTGAGATAGCAGGATCTCTTGAGCCCAGGAAGTTGAGGCTGTGGTGACCTGTGATCACACCACTGTGATCATAAGTCTTTATACACATAACAGGTGAATGGAAAGTCTGTTTTCCATTCCATTGTTTCTAAAGACTGAGCCCACGCTCTAGGATGCAAATCGCGTACAACGTACCCTGGGGTACAGCAAGAGATAATGTGATGCTTTAACAGTACCTCCTGGCAGCAGCAGCTGGAAGCCCCGGCTTGGACCCTCGTGCGCAGTGATCCAAGCACTACCATGCACAGTGCTGTAATTTGGTATCCTGAGGTTAGCCTTCCACCTGTTCTCCAGGTGAGTGACAGAGACATCTGTTGTAAGCCCAGTCTAAGCTGATAAGAGCCAACAACCTCTGGCCAAAGTACAAGTTTTGTTGGTGAAATTAAAGGTATTTCTGAGTTCGTTTTCCTCATTTCATTCATCCATTCAACAAGCCTGTATTGAACAACTTCCTTGTGTCAGATACTTCGCTAGGACCTGGAGATTCAAAGGGAATTAATACACAAATAATAACAAGTTGTGTCAAGCATAACCCTAGAAAAAGTTTTCTTAGGAAATTTAAGAACTTTTTTTTTTTGAGTTGGGGTTTCACTCTGTCACCCAGGCTGCAGTGCAGTGACATGATCATGGCTCACCCAAACCCCCAACTCTTGGGCTCATGGAATCCCTTCAGCCAGCACCTCCCAAGTAGCATGCACTACCACACCAGCTAATTTTTTTTAGGTTTTTGCAAACAGGGTCCTGTTATGTTGTTCAGGATAGTCTCAAACTCCTGGGCTCAAGTGATCCTCCTGCCTCGGCCTCCCAAAGTGCTGGGATTACAGGTATGAGCCATGGCACCCAGCCTAAGAACTTTTATAAATATGGGAAGTCATGGTAGAATTGAGTCTTGAAGAGTATAGAGACGTTTCTCTAAGACAGAGGTGGAGAAAAGTACAGATGATCCCCAACTTATATTTTTTTGACTTTATGATAGTGTAAAAGTGATACACAGGCCAGGCACAGTGGCTCACACCTATAATCCTAGCACTTTGGAAGGCAGAGGCAGAAGGAGCACTTGAGACCAAGAGTTTGAGACCAGCTGGGCAACATAGCAAGACCCGTTTCTACACAACATTTTTTTTTTAATTAGGCCAGGCATAGTGACTCATGCCTGTAATACCAGCACTTTGTGAGGCCAAGGCGGGAGGATCGCTTGAGCCCAGGAGTTCAAGACCAGCCTAGGCAACATAGTGAGACCTCATCTATACAAAAAAATTAAAAAGTCAGGCAGGCATAGTGGTACATGCCTATAGTCTCAGCTACCCTGGAGACTGAGGCAGAAGGATCACCTAAGCCCAGGATATAGAGGCTACAGTGAGCTGTGATTGTGCCCCTACACTCCAGGCTGGGCAACAGAGTGAGACTCTGACTCAAAAAAAAAAAAAAAAAAGCCAGCCATGGTGGCATATACCTATTGTCCAAGCTACTCAAGAAGCTGAAATGGAAGGATCTTTTGAGTTCCAGAGGTTGACGCTACAGTGAGCTATGATCACACCACTGCACTCCAGCCTGGGTGTCAGAGTGAGACCCTGTCTCTTAAAAAAAAAGTAGCCATATATAATAAATAGAAACTATACTTTGGGCACCTATACAAATAATCTGTTTTTCACTTTCAGCACAGTGTTCAGTAAATTACTTGAGATATTCAATATTTTATTATAATATAGGCTTTGTGTTAGGTGATTTTGCCCAACCGTGGGCTAATGTAAGTGTTTTGAGCACATTTAAGGTAGGCTAGGCTAAGCCATGATTTTCAGTAGGTTGGATGCACTCAATGCCTTTTCAACTAACAATATTTTCAACTTACAATGGGTTTATTGGGACATAACTCCGTCATAAATAGAGAAGAATCTGTACTCTGGGCAGAAAGAATGGCAGCACAGAAGCATATGAGTGAAAAAAAGCATGGTCATTTTAAGAATACTGATATATAGCCGGGCTCGGTGGCTCAGCCTGTAATCCCGCGCCTTTGGGAGGCTGAGGTGAGTGGATTGCCTGAGCCCGTGGGTTCGAGACCTGCCCGGGCAGGTGAGACCTCATCTCTACAATAAATCAAAAAATCAGCCGGGCGTGGTAGCGCATGCCTGTAATTCCGGCTCCTCGGAAGGCTGAGGCAGAAGGATCGCCGGAGCCCAGCAGGTGGAGGCTGCGGTAGCCAGGAGCGGCCACTGCACTCCAGTCTGGGAGACAGAGTGAGACTCCAACTCAAAAAAAAAAAAGAATACTGAGATATTCAGTAAGACTAGAACAATGGATATGTGGAAATAGAATTGTAGATGAGACCAGTGAGGCCATATTTTTGTTAAGTGTTTTGTAAGCCTCACTTGAGAGCTTAGATTTACCCTCTGAGTGCACAGAATAAAGTTTTTATTTCCAAGCATAGCATGTTTTCACTGCAAAAGAAAATCTACCAATCTCATGAGAAGAGGACTAGAAGTAAGAGGTAGAAAAGGCAGCTCAAGGTGCTTTCTAGGGCAGTGCTTCTCAAATGGGGAGATGTTTGCCTCCAGAGGATATTTGGCAACGTCTATTTTTTTTTTTTTTGAGTTGGAGTCTCACTCTGCCACCCAGACTGGAGTGCAGTGGCTGCTCCTGGTCACCGCAGCCTCGACCTGCTGGGCTCCGGCGATCCTTCTGCCTCAGCCTTCCAAGTAGATGGAACTACAGGCACGCACTACCACGCCCGGCTAATTTTTTTGATTTATTGTAGAGATGAGGTCTCGCCAAGTTGCCCAGGTGGGTCTCGAACCCACGGACTCAGGCAATTCACTCACCTCAGCCTCCCAAAGCATGGGATTACAGGCTGAGCCACCGAGCCCGGCCCGGCAATGTCTAAAGACGTTTTTGATTGCTGTGACAGGAGGGTATGTAATGAGTAGAGACTAGGGATGCTGCCAGCATTCTTCTGTGGACAGGACAGCCTCTTAGAACAAAACACTAGCCAGGCTTGGTGGCTCAGCCTGTAATCCTGTGCTTTGGGAGGCTAAGGCGAGTGGATTGCCTGAGCCCACAGGTTCAAGACCTGCCTGGGCAACTTGGCGAGACCTCATCTTCACAATAAATCAAAAATTTGATTTTACAGGTGGTAGCATGCACCTGTAATTCCAGCTACTTGGAAGGCTGAGGCAGAAGGATTGCCGGAGCCCAGCAGGTCCAGGCTAGGGTGGCCGGGAGCGGCCACTGCACTCCAGTCTGGGCGACAGAGTGAGACTCCAACTCAAAAAAAAAAAAAGGAACAAAACACTATGCAGCCCCAAGGGACAATAGTGCCATCATTGAGAAACCCTGGTCTAGGGTATAGTGGACATTTTCTGCTTCTGGTTGCTCAGTGTCCGTTTTCTTTGGAAAAGGACTGTGATTTTTTATTCAGATGTCCACTGTGCTCTGGAACACCTAGGTGCTTCAGGGGAAGCTAACCCCTGCCCCCACAACCCTGGAGGTGGGCCCTGATTAAGTCGATCTGCTCATCCTGTTCTCCTTAGTGTATGAATTTGGGTAGAGGCCAAGCTATGGTAACAGAGAGACCGAAGATAATGGTTAAATAAAATGAAAATCAACCAGCCTGATCAACACAGCAAAACCTTGTCTCTACAAAATAAAATAAAATAAAAGTAGCTGGGCATGGTAGCACACACCTGTAGTCCTAGTCACTCAGGATGCTGAGGTGGAAGGATCGCCTGACCCCAGGAGGTTGGAGACTGCTGTGAGCCGTGATGGTCATGATGATGCCACTGCATTCCAGCCTGGGTGACAGAGTGAGACCCTGACTCAAAAAAATAGCATAAAATAAAATATAGGCAAGTCAGGCAGGCATGAAAATTCACTTCTGACTCTCACAAAATAGTCAGTGGTCAGCAACCCAGGACTAGCTGGGTAGTTCTGTTTGCCCCACCACAAGGGAGCAGGATCATTTTCGCCTAATTGTACCTCCGTCTCCTCAAGTGCTGTTCTCCTCTCTTGGTGGAGACTGTTTCAGCCACGTTCCAGTCTGCAGGAAGAGCAAAGAGAGGGTTGACTGCAAGCAGTTTTGTCTTTAAAGAGACCATGTAGAAGTTGCACACATCACTCTCCCTTCCATTCCACCGGCCTGGACTTAGTCACATGAACACGTCTAGCCAAAAGAGAAACTGGGAGCCGGGCTCGGTGACTCAGCCTGTAATCCCGCGCCTTTGGGAGCCCGCGGGTTTGAGACCCGCCTGGGCAACTTGCCGAGACCTCATCTCTATAATAAATCAAAAATTAGTTGGGCGTGGTAGCACACGCCTGTAGTTCCAGCTACTCGGAAGGCTGAGGCGGAAGGATCGCCGGAGCCCAGCAGGTCGAGGTTGCGGTGGCCGGGAGCGGCCACTGCACTCCAGTCTGGGCTACGGAGTGAGACTCCAACTCAAAAAAAAAAGAGAGAAACTGGGAAGTAGCCATTTTCTCTGCAGAACCTGGGGGAAAGTGGTGGTTCTTTTGCCAAAAGGAAAAAGGGTAACGTGGAAACTGAAGGAAAATTAACTTCTGTGCCACAACTAGATTGATTCAGGGTTTGGTTGAGGACCGCAACTTAATATAGGCCCATGAGATATGAAAATACATGAAAAAGACATTTTCTAGGAAAAAAGCTAGTAAAATTCAAATCAACCTAAAAATAACTTCCAGTGCCCTGGTATTTTTCCTTAACCCTGTTAGACCTCTCCTCCAAACTCCATTCTTATTTCTTTTCTTTTTCTTTTTCTTTCTTTTTTTTTCCCAAGTCGGGGTCTCACTCTGTTGCCCAGGTTGGAATGCCATGGCACAATCACAGCTCACTGCAGCCTCTACCTCCTGGGCTCAGGCTATCCTTCAGCCCCAGCCTCTAGAGTCACTGGAACTACCAGTGCTTGTCACCACATTCACTAATTTTTTTATGTTTGTGTGTGTGTGTGTGTGTGTGTGTGTGTGTGTGTGTGTGTAAATGAGGTCTCACTATATTGCCTAGACTAGTCTTGAACTCCTGGGCTCAAGTGATCTTCCTTCCTGCCTTGGCTACCAAAGTTCTGGGATTACAGGCCTGAGCCACTGCGCTCCACCTACATTTTTATTTCTTTCAGTTTCCACATTGTTCTGTTTCCTGTACATTATTGTCTTGTACTTTTTTTTTTTTTTTTGAGTTGGAGTCTCACTCTGTCGCCCAGACTGGAGTG
This sequence comes from Cephalopachus bancanus, assembly GCA_027257055.1. Classification (NCBI taxonomy): domain Eukaryota; kingdom Metazoa; phylum Chordata; class Mammalia; order Primates; family Tarsiidae; genus Cephalopachus; species Cephalopachus bancanus. The sequence goes on along the minus strand of JAPVLO010000406.1, from coordinate 2,399,933 downwards.
CAGTGGCCGCTCCCGGCCACCGCAGCCTCGACCTGCTGGGCTCCGGTGATCCTTCCACCTCAGCCTTCCAAGTAGCCGGAATTACAGGCATGCGCTACCACGCCCGGCTGATTTTTTGATGTATTGTAGAGATGAGGTCTTGCTGCCCAGGTGGGTCTCAAACCCACGGGCTCAGGCGATCCACTCACCTCAGCCTCCAAAAGGCGCGGGATTACAGGCTGAGCCACCGAGCCCGGCTGTCTTGTACATTTGTAATGTTGCTGAACTGTACATTTCAAAATGATTGAGACAGTGAATTTTGTTATGTGTATTTTACCACAATTTAAAAAATTTAAATCTCATGTTCAAGCCGGGCTCGGTGGCTCAGCCTGTAATCCCAGCGCTTTGGGAGGCTGAGGTGAGTGGATTGTCTGAGTCTGCAGGTTCAAGACCCACCTGGGCAACTTGGCGAGCCCTCATCTCTACAATAAATCAAAAATTAGCCGGGCGTGGTAGCACGCGCCTGTAGATGCAGCTACTTGGAAGGCTGAGGCAGAAAGATCGCCGGAGCCCGGTAGTTCGAGGGAGCAGCCACTGCACTCCAGTCTGGGTGACAGAGTGAGACTCCAACTCAAAAAAAAAATAAATAAATAAGAAAAATTTTTTTTAATCTCATGTTCAATAGAATACTATTCAGTCATAAAAAGAAATGAAGGAGCCGGGCTCGGTGGCTCAGCCTGTAATCCCGCGCCTTTGGGAGGCTGAGGTGAGTGGATCGCCTGAGTCCGCGGGTTCGAGACCTGCCTGGGTAGGTGAGACCTCATCTCTACAATAAATAAATCAGCTGGGCATGGTAGCACGCGCCTGTAATTCTGGCTACTCGGAAGGCTGAGGCAGAAGGATCGCCGGAGCCCAGCAGGTCGAGGCTATGGTGGCCGGGAGCAGCCACTGCACTCCAGTCTGGGGGACAGAGTGAGACTCCAACTCAAAGGAAAAAAAAAAAGAAATGAAGTATGGATAGGTGTTAAAATGTAGATGAGCCTCAAAATATTATGCTAAGGGAAAGAAACCAGACATAAGAGGTCATGTTGTATGATTCCATTTATGTGAAATGTCTAAAGGTAAATATATAATGACAGAATGCAGATTGGTGGTTGCCGGGGATTGAGGGGAGAGAGAAATGGAGAGAAATTGCTTACGAATGTGGAGTGACTCATTTTGGAGTGATAGAAATGTTTTGGAACTAGACAGAGGTTGTGGTTGCACAACATTGTGAATGAACTAAATGTACTGACTTGTTCACTTAGATCATTGTATCTTATGTGAATTTCATCTTTCTTTCTCTCTCTCTATGTATATACAGAGAGTGCCCAAAAAATGTATACAAAGTTTAAGAAAGGAAAAAAAAACTGTATTAAAATTGTAATATTCAGTAAGATGAATACAAGTCACATTTAACTTCTGCAATTACAAGAGGTGCTCAAAGTGGTTACCATCAGCGTCCAGATATTCCTGATTATGGCAAACATCTCTTAAGATGTGTATGCATTCGAGAACAGCCCAGGCAACTTGGCGAGACCTCGTCTCTACAATAAATCAAAAAATTAGCCGGGTGTGATGGTACACACCTGTAGTTCTGGCTTCTTGGGAAGCTGAGGCTGAAGGATCGCTGGAGCCCAGCAGGTTGACAATGGGGTGGCCGTGAGCATGCCAATGCATTCCAGCCTGGACGACAGAGTGAGACTCCAACTCAATAAAATAAAATAAAATAATAAAATGTGTGTGCTTTTTTTGGCACCCTTAGTATATGTATATATATGTACCATTTTTGTAGAGACAAGGTCTTGCTATGTTTCCCAGGGTGTCTTGAGTTCCTGATATCAAGCCATCCTCCTGCCTTGGCCTCCCAAAGTGTTGGGATTATAAGCATGAGCCACTGTACCAGGCCCCAACATATTTTTTTTTTTTGAGTTGGAGTCTCACTCTGTCGCCCAGACTGGAGTGCAGTGGCCTCTCTGGCCACTGCAGCCTCGACCTGCTGGGCTCCGGCGATCCTTCCGCCTCAGCCTTTCGAGTAGCCGGAATTTCAGGCATGCACTACCATGCCTGGCTGATTTTTTATTTATTGTAGAGATGAGGTCTCACCTGCCCAGGCGGGTCTCGAACCCGCAGGCTCAGGCAATCCACTCACCTCAGCCTCCCAAAGGTGCGGGATTACAGGCTGAGCCACCAAGCCCGGCTACATTTTTTTAAAAAAGCAGAATTTATTGAGAGGACAGAAAAGCTCCCAGAATGGGAGGGGACCCGAGGGGGTTGCCCTATCTAAATTTTTATAGTGTCCACCATGATTCTCCAATTCCTTCTGTGTTTTCCACACCCCTCGTAGCAGTTGTCACTAGACTTGTCATATTTGCTTCAGATCTTTGTGAAATATATATATATATGTATATATATATACATATATATATACATATTTTGAGTCAGAGTCTCACTCTGTCCCCAGGCTGGAGTGCAGTGGCATGCTCACAGCCACCGCTGCCTCGACCTGCTGGGCTCAGGCAATCCTTCCACCTCAGCCTTCCAAGTAGCTGAAACTACAGGCACGAGCCACCATGCCCCGCTAGTTTTTTGATTTATGGTAGAGATGAGGTCTCACCCAGTTGCAGGCTAGTCTCCAACCCATGGGCTCAGGCAATCCTCTCATCTCGGCCTTCTGAAAGTACTGGGATTATAGGCATGAGCCACTGCGCCTGGCCAGATCTTTGTGAAATAAACAATATAGTTGAAGGGCTCTATGATGGTTAATTTTAGAAGTCAACTTGACTGGATTAAGGGGTATCTTGATAACTGGTAAAGCATTCCTTCGGGGTGTGTCCGTGAGAGTGTTTCCAGAGAAGGCTGGCATGTGAATTGGTGGACAGTGGGAAAGATCCATCCTCTGTGTGAGTGGGCACCATGCAACCAGCTGGGAGCCCAGACAGGACAAAAAGGTAGAGGAAAGGCAAATTCTTCCTCTCTCTCCAGGGACTAGGACACCTTCTTCTCCTGCCCTTGGACATCAGAACTCTGGGCTGTTCAGCTTTTGGATTCCAGGACTTACACCAGCAGTACCCCAGATTCTCAGGTCTAAGAATGACACCATCGGCTTCCTTGGTTCTGAGGCTTTTGGACTGGGACTGAGCCACACTACCAGCATCTCTAGGGTCTCCATCTGGCAAGCAGTGTGTCATGGGACTGCTCGGCCTCCAAAATCACTTGAACCAATTCTCCCAAGAAATCCCCTGGAATGTAGCTATCTAACACACACACACACACACACACACACACACCACACACACACCCAGTTCATTCCTTTTAATGGCTACACTGTTTCTAACAAACAAATATACCAATATACATCAATTTATCTAGCCCCTCACTGATGAACATTCAGGCTTCCTCCCAATTTATGGCTTCAAAAACAATGCTGCAAGGCAACATTTTGTGCATGGCCCTTTGTGCACAGGTGGAAGAATGCCTGCAGGGTGTAAACCTGGGAGTAGATTTGTGGATCACGTGGTACATTGGATGCTTTCCACTTGCCCCTCAGATCCACTTTCTCTGCCTCTCTGCTCTGTGCCCCAGGAAGCTGACCTTTCTGGAATGCATCCGTGAACTGCCTTTCCCTCTGATTTCTTGTTGGATTTGGTTTGCTGGGAGATGCCAGCAGGAAAGCAGAGAGGAGGAGGAGGAGAGTGAGAAGGGACATTCATTCTTCTGGCTCCCATCCTGTGGGGCCACCTGGGTTGGCAGCACTCCTCCACCTCCGGCTACCCTTCCTATCCACTGGCTCTCCTATGCCACCGCTATTGTCCTTGGGTTCTCAGGTTCTGATCATCACTTTCTTTCGTTGTCCCTTCAGGCCCAGGGGCAGCAGTGACATTCCCAGTCTCCTCTGCTGTTGCTACTTTCATTGTTTTATAAAGTTGCTATGAACCTACCCACATTTGAGGTAAATAGTCCTTTTATTCACTTGTCATAGATCACCCAGGGCGACAGCTCATTCTTTTTCCTGCCAAGGTACTGTCCAGAACATTTGATATGTGCATTTTCAACTTTATTAGACACAGATAAATCAAACTAACCTTCTGATCTCGACCTCTTCTAGGGAACTTGTTGATGAAATCTTAGATATTTTCTAAAGCTACTAAACATAATATATGATTTTCTTGCTTTTCACCATCTGAAATCTCTGCACCAGATTGGCCTCTTTACTAATCCATGAATGTGCTTTTGCTCTTGGGTCTTTTTTGAGTAGAATATTCTTTTTCCTTCTATGTTCCCACTTTTTCATGCCACAGTCATCCAAGCCCCTCCTCTCCCCTGTCCCTCTCCCAGCTTCCTATGAGAGACTCTTACCTGCATCATGAAATCATTCAAACTGTACAAACTGTTGAAGGAGATAATGCACAGAAGCTTCGAGCACGTATTTCTCCCCCCACTCACTCGATACTCTGCTTCTCAAAATCTCTGGTATGCTTGTTTTTCATTATTAGTTAGTTTTAACTATACATATGTCAAATGTCTTCAATTACATTGCATTTCTCTTAAATGCAACTGACTTTGGGCTTTTTTTTTTTTTTTTTTTTAGTATTCACTCATACTACCTAAATGATGTATTCAAACAGTATTAAGTAGTATTTTTTTAGTGAAGCAATAAATGAATAAATTTACTCCACTGGCAGTCATAATTAAGAGTTGTTAATAACATACAATCTGATAACCTGAAATCCTTTCTGTAGTTTTAAATAGATATAATTTTCGCCAGGCTCGGTGGCTCAGCCTGTAATCCCAGCGCTTTGGGAGGCTGAGGTGAGCGGATTGGCTGAGCCCGCGGGTTCGAGACCCGCCCCGGCAACTTGGCGAGACCTCATCTCTACAATAAATAAAAAATCAGCCGGCGTGGTAGCGCATGCCTGTAGTTCCAGCTTCTCGGAAGGCTGAGGCAGAAGGATCGCCGGAGCCCAGCAGGTCAAGGCTGCGGTGGCCGGAAGCGGCCACTGCACTTCAATTTGGGCGACAGAGTGAGACTCCAACTCAAAAAAAAAAAAAAAAATAATAGATATAATTTTCCTTATTCATGCCAGTTTAATTTATTCTTATGTCAAATGTATCCCGTTAAATGGCCTGTTTGTCTGAGTTCGGAGAAGTACCAGTTTTTGCAGATATTAAAACTTACATTAAAATAAAAATATTTGTATTCTCATTAGGAAAAAATTGTTGACAATGAAACAACCATGGTAATATCCAACAAAATTAGTTAATAGGGACTATTCTCTACCCACTCCAGTGTGAAAATCTGAGGTTCCTTCTTGAATGTTGAAGTATCTTTTAACATCTGCAGACATCCTAAAGGAAATTGGCACAAAAGAAATACATTCCTACTATTTTTAACTCCACAGGGGGGAAAAAGACAAGGAGAAATTAAGTTCCTCTACATGAAAATAAGAAGAAAAGTAATTTTCAGGAGTCTGCCTAAGCAAAAAGGAAAACAGAAATTCACTCTCAACTTTCACAGCCACTCACAAATGCAATAAAAATAGCAATCACCACCAGCCTCTATATGCTTAGGATACAAAATGTTCTGGGTATTTGTGGGCTTCAAAATAATTTTTCTTTATTATTGGACTTTAAGCCCTTTAAAAAAAAATTTGTATGACTGTAAGGAGCACTGCAATTGCATTTATAAGAAGATACTAAGAGAAGTAAGTAGGTTCTTGAGATGTGTTATCAGTCAGGATGCATTAGGCTACAGATAACAGAATGTCTGATTAAAACAGATCCTGGCTGGATGGGTGGCTCATACCTGTAATGCCAGCACTTTGGGGGACTGAGGTGGGAGAATTGCTTGAGGTCAGGAATTTGAAACCAGCCTGGGCAACCTAGCAAGACAACATAGCAATGGGAGTCTCTACAAAAAAGAAGAAGAAAAAAAAACACCCAGCATGGTGGTGCCTGCCTGTAGTACTACCTACTTGGGAGGCTGAGTGGGAGGATTGCTTGAGCCCAGTAGTTCAAGGTTACAGTCAGTGAGTTATGATTGTACCACTGCACTGCAGCCTGGATGACAGAGTGAGATACTAGCTCAAAAAAACAAAACAAAACAAAACAAAACAAAACAGATCCTTACTACCTAAAGTATAGCTTTGGATCAGCTACATGGACATTACCTGGGACTGTGATAGAAATGCAGAATCTCAGGCCATACCCCAGACCTACTAAATCAGAATGAGCATTTTAATAAGATCCCCCCCAGGTGTTATGCACATTAAAGTTTGAGAATCACTTACAATTTAAAAATAGGAGCTGGGCTCGGTGGCTCAGCCTGTAATCCGACACTTTGGGAGGCTGAGGTGAGTGGATTGCCTGAGCCCACGTGTTCGAGACCCGCGTGGGCAACTTGGTGAGCCCTCATCTCTACAATAAATCAAAAAATTATCTGGGCGTGGTGTGCGCGCCTGTAATTCCAGCTACTTGGAAGGCTGAAACGGAAGGATCGCCAGAGCCCAGCAGGTTGAGGCCACGGTGGCCGCGAGCGTGCCACTGCACTCCAGTCTGGGTGGTAGAGTGAGACTCCAACTCAGAAAAAATAAAAAAATAAAAATAAAAATAGGTATTTATTATTTCACATAGCAGAAAGTCTGAAGACAGGTAATTCTGGAGTTGGTTAATTAGTTACAAAATGCTATCGCTGATAATCCAGATGCTTCCCAACTCTCTACTTTGGTTTCCTCAGTGTGTTGCTATTCGTCCTCAGATGTCACCCTTCATTATAACAAAATGGTGGCCACAGTTCCAAGTATCACATCCTCCTAAAAACTGTATTCAAAGGCAGGAAAGACAATCTCTCCCTGTACTTCCTTTTTCTAAATGAGAAAAATATTTCCCAAGAGCAGTCAACGAATTTTTCCTTATTTCTCATTGGACAGAACAAAGTCACAGATTGTCATCAAGCTAACCACTGGCAGTAGGGAAAGGGATTTCTGTGTTGGTTTAACTCAATCATGGTTCACCTCCTGGAGCTGGAGAGGGGCCTATCTTCCCTGGGCACAGTGCCAATAGACACCTGATCCAAATTAGGGTTCTAGGCTCAAGAGTCATTAATTTTCTGTTGGGTAAGTACTTACTGGGTATGCTACAAGGGAGAAAGTGGCATTAGAAAGGAGAAGCAAAACTAACGAAGAAATAGGGACATATTTGAATCCTAGACCTTGTCTTAAAATATGAGGGGGACCGAAAAAACTCAGAATTATTTTTTGGATGGTGGGCCCCTTGTAGTACAGGCTTTCCCCCACTAGGTGAGTGTTCTAGGAACACGTCAGCATCAATGTACTGGCTAGCATTGTTGTGAGAGGCTGCGTTCAGCTTCAGTGGATTTTTTTTGAAGAGTCTTTCAACACCTTTGTCCATTTCATGATGGGTTATTTACAAGTGCACCTGCCTACACCATGCTGCTCACACCAGCAGTTTTTGGCTCAGAATGGCATGACTCCCGTGTCCCACCCTTCCTTCCTATTCACTCTATCTTACCCCAAATGACTTTTTTGTTCTTCTGGATGAAAAAAATCCTCAAAGAGAAATGTTTTGCCAATGTAGAAGAGGTGAAACAAAAACCGGCAGAAGCACCAAAAGGCATCAAAATGGACAAGTTCAAAAACTTTCTAGCAGTGGAAAAAGTATCTCGGTAGGTATATTGTTTCAAACAGAGGGTACTTTGAAGGTGACTGAAGTTGACATGTAAGAATAAATATACAATTTTTTATAAATATATTCTGGGTTTTTTGGGTCCCCTACTGATAATGAGTGATCAACAATAAAAAAATCTGTGTCAGTTGGGCTCGGTGGCTCAGCTTGTAATCCCGCGCCTTTGGGAGGCTGAGGTGAGTGGCTTGCCTGAGCCTGCAGGTTCGAGACCCGCCTGGGCAGCGAGACCTCATCTCTACAATAAATCAAAAAATCAGCCGGGCGTGGTAGCGCGCGCCTGTGATTCCAGCTACTTGGAAGGCTGAGGCGGATGGATCGCCGGAGCCCAGGAGGTCGAGGCTGCGGTGGCCGGGAGCGGCCACTGCACTCCAGTCTGGGCGACAGAGTGAGACTCCAACTCAAAAAAAAAAAAAAATCTGTGTCATATAATAAATTTGTCAAGCAATGACTGGATCTGGTGATCATAAAGTTGCAAGTAAGCCTTATAAATAGCAGAGAGGTACACAGGGATAGAAGAAAAATTACAGGAGGCTAAAGAGAAAGTGAATGGTGAGAAAGTGAAAACAGTCAATATAAGCAATGTTTAAAGTTTACAAGAAAATTAAGAGAGAAATAGAGTAAGGGTTAAGGAGAAGTCTGATGAGGGAAGGTTTTTGTTTGTTTGTTTGTGTTGGAGATTCACCCTGTCGCCCAGGATGAAGTGCAATGGCGTGAGCACTGCTACTGCAGCCTCAACCTGCTGGACTCAGATGATCCTTCTGCTTCAACCTTATAAATTGCTGAACTACTGGCATGTACCACCATGCCTGGCTAATTTTTTTCTTTTTATTATTTATTGTAGAGACAAGTTCTCGCCAAGTTGACCAGGTTGGTCTTGAAACCCTGAGCTTGGGCCATCCTCTCGCCTCTGCCTCCCAAAATTGTGGGATTACAGGTGTGAGCCACCCAGTCTGGCTGAGAGAAGATATTTTTTGTGCTTCCTACCATAGCACAGATCTGAGAATGTCAAGAGGAGACTGGGTGAGCGAAAGGAGAAGGAGGCATGTCATTGCTAGCAAGGAAAAAGGTAAGTCTTGGATCAGGACAGACAAGTTATCTGTGAAGGAGAGAGATATGGAGTGGGTTCCAGGTGGTCCTCGAAGCATGCTCTCCAGACCCACAGCACCACCTAGGAACTTGTTAGACATGCAAATTCCCAGGACACACCTCAAACCTACTTAATCCAAAACTCTGGTGATGAGACTCAGAAATCTGCTAACAAGCCCCGCAGGCGATTCTGATGTGCTCAAGTTGGAGGATAAACATGCCAGGGAATTGTTTATATTGTACCTACCCGTATGCATGCCACTGCAGTTTAAAACACTTTGCGGGGGGGGGGTGTCAGGAAATGTTTTCCACTTTGTTCTTTATTGTGCACTCCAGCCAGGTACACCTGTGGGCTCAGGAAGACACAGACACTGAGGCCTTTCTGGCCCTGAGGAGCGTGTTTACAGCTCTTGATCGACTAGGAGGTCTTGAGTGTAGCCTCTTTGTTGCTATTCTTGCTGGGCTGGTTACCTACATTTCTTTTTTCTCGCCCAGGCTCTTATTGAGTTCATAGACAAAGGGCCACCGATTATGTTATTTTTTTGTCCTGCTAATGACTCTCGACTGCTAAAACATGAAAGTCTGCACCCTTAGCATGGAAGGCAAAGCCCTCTGTGATCTCAACTCTGCTCACTTCTTGAGTTTTTACCTTGCTGCTCTGGGGGTAACCTCTTCTCTCTGGCAAGAGATCTGCGGAAGGGAACGGAGAAAAATTCTTACAGGGTCCTAGCACCATTTGATCTGTTCACATAGCTTTATTATCTGCCTACTATATGGCAGGGATTCTACTAGAGAGTGGGGTGAAAAGATGCTTTACAAAGAAACATAACATATTCTGGAAGAGACAGCCTATGTTTGTTCAGGATGCTGTAACAGAATGTCATAGACTGACTAGCTTAAGCTACAAACATTTACTTCTCACAGTTCTGGTGACTGGGAAGTCCGAGGTCAGGTGGCTAGCAGATCTAGTGTCTCATGTGGACACACTTCCTGGTTTGCAGATGGTTATTTTCTCATTGTATCCTCACATGAGCAAGAGCAAAATAATCTCTCTCGTGTCTTCTCTTCTTTCTTTTTTTTTTTGAGACACGGTCTCACTCTTTCGTTCAGACTGAAGTCTAGTGGCAGGATCTTGGCTCACCGCAGCCTCAGCCTCTTGGGATCAATGATCCCTCCGCCTCAGTCTCCCAAGTAGCTGGGACTATAGGCGTGCGCCACTATGCCTGGCTAATTTTTGTATATTTAGTGGGGACAAGGTCTCACTGTGTTGCCCAGGCTGGTCTCGAACCCAGGTTCAAACGATTCTCCCATTTTGGTCTCCCAAAGTGCTTCAATCACAGGCATGAGCTATTGCACCTGGCATGTCTTTTGTTATGAGTACTAATCCCACTCATGACCTAATCACTTCCCGAAGGCCTCACCTACTACTGCCCTCACCTCGGGTGTTAGTATCTCAACACATAAATCCAGAGGGGGCTGCACAAGCATTCAGTCCAGAACACAGCCAAAGAAACAGATGGTTTAAATGCAATGAAGTCCAGCACTGTGACAAAAATCTGTTTGGAGTGATATGGAAACACAATGAAAGGACATTTAAACCAGGGACGGTCACCTGGTGAAATTAGTCCCTAAACTTCAGAGCATAGTTTGGAAGAAAAAGTAGGAAGTGCTGAGAGAAGGAAATAGAGGTACGTGCTTTATTTTTCATTTATTTATTTCTTTTTAGTCGGAATCTCACTCTGTTGCCCAGGCTCACGGTCACTGCAGCCTCGACCTACTGGGCTCAGGTGATCCTTCCGCCTCAGCCTTCCAAGTAGCTGGAACTACAGGTGTGTACCAGCACACCTGGCTAATTTTTTGTTTTTCAAAATTTATTGTAGAGACGAGGGCTCCAAAGTTGCCCAAGCTGGTCTTGAACCCCTGAGCTCAGGCAATCCTCTTACCTCAGCCTCCCAAAGTGCTGGGATTATAGGCTTGAGCCACTGTGCCCAGCTGAGGTATGTGCTTTAGATGAAAGGAATAGCAGAAGCAGTGACAGGGAGAAGCAGAAACAGGAGAGCCATTGCTAGGGCACAGACTTTCTCGGCAGTCAGAGCTTGAGAGTGACAGATTAGGCAGCTAGAGAGGGAGATTGTGGGTAACCAAATGCCCCCACTCTGCCCCAAACTGTCCCAGTTTTAGCAGTGAAAGTCCCCTGTCCCTCACTTTTGGGCAAACCAGGATGGTTGGTCACAGCAGGATAGAAGCTAGGATGCAGACAGCCCCGTGTGCCATGACGGGAAGCACACTCTTGGCCCATCAGGAGGTAAGAGCCACTCAGGATAGCAGGCTGTATTCCCTTTGGGGAAACACCAAAAGGCTGCATTAGCAAGCACAGGGGCCAAAGGGGGCAAACCATGAAAAGACAAGGGAAGGCAAAGTCATGTCTCCTAGCTGTCACTGTCCCACACATGCAGAAAAATTTAAACACTCATCAAAGAACATCGTCAAGTGGGAGGAAAGCAAGTCAGGAAGGCAAGGAGGGAGGATGAGACTCGGAGTCTGGAGTTCTGTGTTCATTCTTTCCACTTACAAGCTCTGGAAGCTTCCGCGTCCACATCTGTGAAATGGGATAATACCTACCTCACTGGCTTGTTTTGATGATCAAACAGCAGAGTGCATGTGAAAAAGCTTGGTAAACTATAAAACACTATATGAGTATTACGAATAGGACCACTGTCACACTCAGAATGTATCCAACCACATCAATCTAGAAAGTGTGATGTTGGTTGTAATTGCATCACACTGTTTCCTGCTTTTTGACAGCACTCTGTCTTCCTTAGGAACTCCTGCATGTCAGCAGGCTTGAGTGTTTTTTGAGAGCTGCTGAGGAAAACTGCTAGGGGAAAGACAGTCCGGATTTTTCCTCTCCTTCCCCCACATCATAAGCAGTCAAAACAGGTAAAGTGAGATTAATAAGAGAGGGGCATGTGGACAGCAAGAAATGAAAGAAATTTGTTCTAGACCCCCAATACTGTTCTAAGTGTTGATATCAAGTCAGGTCATGCCCTGCTTGTGGCTTTTTATTTTTTATTTTTTATTTTTTTTAATTTTTTTTGAGTTGGAGTCTCACTCTGTCGCCCAGACTGGAGTGCAGTGGCCGCTCCCGGCCACCGCAGCCTCGACCTGCTGGGCTCCGGTGATCCTTCCGCCTCAGCCTTCCCAGTAGCTGGAACTACAGGCACGCGCTACCACACCCGGCTAATTTTTGATTTATTGTAGAGATGAGGTCTCGCCAAGTTGCCCAGGCGGGTCTCGAACCTGCGGGCTCAGGCGATCCACTCACCTCAGCCTCCCAAAGCACGGGATTACAGGCTGAGCCACCGAGCCTGGCTAATTTTTAATTTTGTTAAGAGAAGGAATTTCACTATGTTGCCACGCTGCATTCAACTCCTAGGCTCAGGCAATCCTTCCACCTCAACCTCTGAGTAACTGGAACTATAAGCATATGCCACCATGCCCGGTGCTAGCCTTTTTTTTTTTTTTTTTTTTTTTTGAGTTAATGTCTTGCTCTCCCTTCCAAGGTCAGTGGTCTTGGCCTCCTAAAGTGCTGGGATTACAGGCATGAGCCACCGCACATGGCCGGGTCTTTTCTATACCAAGCACTCCTGCTTGTCCTGCTTGTCTCTGGTCATCCTCATATCAACTCTCACCAGTGAGTATTATTCACATAAAAAGAAGCTGTGATATTAATAATAAGAGCTGACAAGTTTGTGTCAGGCACTGTTCTCAGAGGGTGTGTGTGTGTGTGTGTGTGTGTGTGTGTGTGTGTGTGTTTATTTTTGAATCAGAATATTACTTTGTTGCCTAGGCTGGAGTGCAGTAGCATGCTCATGGCTCAATGCAGCCTCCAGCTCTTGGGCTCAAGCAATCCTCCCACCTCAGCCTTCCAAGTAGCTGGGACTACTGACCCATGCCATCATGCTAAGCTAATTTTTTTTTTTTTGTAAAGGCAGGGTTTTGTTATGTTGCCCAGTCCTGGACTCAAGCAATCCTCCCACCTTGGCCTCCCAAAGTGCTAGGATTACAGGCATGAGCCACTATACCCTTCCCTCAATATTTTTTTTTTTTAATATGTTGACTGGGTGCAGTGGCTCATTTCCGTAATCCCAGCAATTTAGAAAGCCAAGGTGAGAGGATTGCTTGAGGTCAGGAGTTTGATACCAGCCTGGGCAACATAGCGAGACCTCATCTCCACAATAAATTTAAAAATTAGCCTGGTGTGGTGGTGCATACCTGTCATCCCAGCTACTTGGGAGACTGAAGCAGGAGGATCGCCTGAATCCAGGAGGTCGAGGCTGCGGTGAGCTGTGATAATCGTGATCGTCCCACTGCACTCCAGCCTGGGTGACAGAGTGAGACCCCGACTCAAAAAAATAATAATAATAAGGCCCATGATAAATTTTCTTCCTGCCCATTTACCTCTTGCCCTTTGCATTCTAATTCTTCTTTATAGGTATTTCCACCACTGAAAACTTTTAGTTTCTCCAGGGAAGACATAGGTTCGATCCATCTTTGTGTCCTTAGCGTGTGGTACACAGTAGGTGCTCAAGAAATGCTTGGTGAGTGAAGTGATAAAAATGTAGTCATAAGCTGAGCTCAGAGGCTCAGCCTGTAATCCTGTGCCTTTAGGAGGCTGAGGTGAGTGGATTGCCTGAGCCCATGGGTTCGAGACCCGCCTGGGCAGCGAGACCTCATCTCTACAATAAATCAAAAAAAATCAGCCGGGCGTGGTAGCGCATGCCTGTAATTTCGGCTACTCGGAAGGCTGAGGCGGAAGGATCGCCGGAGCCCAGCAGGTCGAGGTCTGGGCGACAGAGTGAGACTCCAACTCAAAAAACAAAACGTAGTCATAGAAACTCAAAATGGACTTAAAACCTCCTTAGCAATATCCTAAAAGGCCTCCAAGTAGGAATGCTGATCTCTAAAAATGTGAATCTTTGTAAATCTGTGTGAAACTCATAGTTAATTGTTTTCCTCTAAATTCTGTGTTTGGTGCTTGTGTTTCTTGGTGTCTGTTTTCTCCTCCCTGGTCTTCCTTCTTCTCTGTACTCTGTATTCCTCCTGGACAGGGTTTTTCAACCTTGTCACTTACACTTCTTTGTTGTGGGGATTGTCTGCTGCATTGAAGGATGTTTAGCAACATCCCTGCCCTCCACCCACAAGATGCCAGTAGCATCTCCCACTCCCCCGTTTTGACAACCTAAAATGTCTCTTGGACATTGCCAAAAGTCGGGGTGATTGGGGGATGCAAAATCTCCTACCCTGTTCCCTGTTCCTGAGAACCACATGTCTAGGGAATCTGCTTAAACATTTTCACATAAAATAAATTTTGGTAGGACTGATTTTTTTTCTCTTTATCTCCAGGGCAAAAATTGGGTTTCTATACCTCCAAAGGAATAGATTCTGGCAGTGGAGAAGGAAAAAAATTTCTCCTTCCCTGATGGTAGTATGCCTCTCTATCCTCACTCTCAAAAATGGCAAGGACGAGCCGGGTGGAATTAGGATCTTACTATTATTATTGTTTTTTTGGTTTTTTTTGAGTTGGAGTCTCACTCTGTCGCCCAGACTGGAGTGCGGTGGCCGCTCCCGGCCACCACAGCCTCGACCTGCTGCGCTCCGGCGATCCTTCCGCCTCAGCCTTCCAAGTAGCCAAAATTACAGGCATGTACTACCATACCCAGCTGATTTTTTTGATTTATTGTAGAGATGAGGTCTTGCTGCCCAGGTGGGTCTCGAACCTGCAGACTCAGGCAATCCACTCACCTCAGCCTCCCAAAGGCACGGGATTACAGGCTGAGCCACCGAGCCCGGCTTATTATTATTGTTATATTTTATTTTATTATTTTATTTTTTGTGGAGACAAGATCTCGCTATGTTGCTCAGGCTGGTCTTTAATTCCTGGCCTCAAGTGACCCTCTTGCCTTGGCCTCCCAAAGTGCTGGAATTACAGGCGTGAGCCACCATGTCCAGCCGGGACCATGTTTTATTCATCTGAACATAGACTCCCAAAATAAGAATGGCAGGTCAGGCGCTGTAGGTAGCTCACACCTATAATCCCAGCACTTTGGGAGGCCAAGGTGAAAGGATTGCATGAGCCCACGGGTTCAAGACCAGCCTGGGCAACTTGGCAAGACCTCGTCTCTACAATAAATTAAAAAATTACCCGGGCGTGGTGGCGCATGCCTGTGGTTCCAGCTACTTGGAAGACTAAGGCTGGAGGATCACCTAAACCCAGCAGGTCGAGGCTGCGGTGGCTGTGAGCGTGTCACTACACTCCAGCCTGGGCAACAGAGAAAGAAAGAAAGAAAAGAAAGAAAGGAAGGAAGGAAGGAAGGAAGGAAGGAAGGAAGGAAGGAAGGAAGGAAGGAAGGAAGGAAGGAAGGGAGGGAGGGCCTACATCTTTTATTTTATTTTCTGGGAAAACTTAATGTTTTATCATTCAGATTACAGCTAAAAACACATCAAGCGGTGCGGTTTCCTGGGAGTGAGAAGTGGAGGAGTGGCTTTATCATGGCAAAACCACATAAAAACTTTTCAACATCAGAAAAGCTTTTTACAGCATGAAAGAAAAATGTATATGTTGAGAAAGAATAGGCATGCTAAAACACATTGTTACTATAAATCCTTGAACCTGAGACACAATTCACCATGTTGCTTTACTAATAGTACAACTTTAAACCTATTTAAGCTGGGAAATTTGTTATCAGGTGACTCATACAGGTGGGGAAATCCAGCTCATTGGTGCCAAAGATGAAAGCAAGAGATTAGGTATTTAAATGTCGAGATTCCATTCAGTCTTGTGGATGAATTAAAGTAAGCTTGGATGGGGAGAAAAGGGAGTAGTTACTCATCAAGTTAAAAAATGTTAAAGAGCTCTCTGGATTTAAATGATAAAACCTTATATTTATAATATCATTATCTTTCAAATAGCACAGGTACTTTTATTTCTTTTTTTATTTTGAAACATTCACAAAGTTAAAAATTAAAAAAAAAGTTAAATACAAGGAACTTTTTTGTCCTCAACCATTTGAGAGTGAGGGCCTGAAGCTCTGTCACATCCTCACTATTCACCCAATCTCACCCAAATTTTTTTTTTTTTTTTTTTTGAGTTGGAGTCTCACTCTGTCACCCAGACTGGAGTGCAGTGGCCGCTCCCGGCCACCGCAGCCTCGACCTGCTGGGCTCCGGCGATCCTTCCGCCTCAGCCTTCCGAGTAGCCGGAATTACAGGCACGTGCTACCATGCCCGGCTGACTTTTTGATTTATTGTAGAGATGAGGTCTCGCTGCCCAGGTGGGTCTCGAACCCGCGGGCTCAGGCGATCCACTCACCTCAGCCTCCCAAAGGCGCGGGATTACAGGCTGAGCCACCGAGCCCGGCTCACCCAAATATTTTTAAGTGTTATTTCCTACAAATAAGGACTTTCTCCCACACAATCACAAAACAACCATTAAAATCAGAAAATTGACACTGACCACTATCTAATCTTCAGATCCCACTCAAGTTTTGTCAGTTGTCTCAATAATATGTTCTCTAACAACAGAATCCAGTTCAGAATCACACATTACAATGAATTGTCTTATCTGTCTAGTCTCCTTCAGTCCGGAAAAATTCCCCAGTCTTCCTTTGGTTTTTGTGAGTTGGTAATTCTGAAGAAGACAGGCCAGCTATTTGGGATTTACTGGTGTTTAGATTTACTGGTGTTTAGATATGATTAGACTGGTGTTTAAATTACTGGTGTTTAGATTTACTGGAGTTTAGATATGATTAGATTCAGGTTATACATTTTTGGGAGGAATGTCATAGAAGTGACATGGCTTTCTTCTCATTGTATCTTATAAAGAAACATGGAATTTCAACTCGTCCTGTTACTAGTGATGTTCACTTTGATTCCTCGATTAAGGCAATATCTGCCAGTCATCTCCACTATAAACCATGTAAGTGTGCCGTTCCCCATCAAACTTTTGGTTGATTAATTAATTGATTGATTGAGCTCTGGACTCATACATAATTCTCTATTTTATTCAATGAGTTATCATCTTTTACTGCCATTTTTAATCTTCATGCTCCAATTGTTCCTGATTTGGCCAGGAGAAGTCCCTCCAAGTTGGCTCCTACGTCTTTTTGACAAGCTCCCATTCTTTCTTTTTTTTTTTTTTAAGTTGGAGTCTCACTCTGTCACAGTTGTAGTGGCACGATTACAGCAGTGGCACAATTACCACTCACCACAGCCTCAACCTCCTGGGCTCAGGTGATCCTTCCACCTCAGACTGTCTAGTAGCTGGGACAACAGATATGCTCCACCACACCTGGTTTTTTTTTTAAACTTGTTATAGAGATGAGCATGGTCTCACTGTGTTGTCTAGGCTGGTCTTGAACTCCTGGGCTCATGCAATCCTCCTGCCTCGGCCTCCCAAAGTGCTGGGATTATAGGTGTCAGCCACTGCACCCGACCCTCCGATTATTTCTTGAGCCCTTCCTGGTTCTGTCATAACCAGATATTTCAGACTCGTTTTATACTTTTCCTGGCCCAGACATGGAATCAGCCATTTCTCTAAGGAGCCCTGGTTCCTGTTAAAGAAGATTGCTATTTAGAAGCTACGCTCCTTGCTATGGGGCTGTCATTGCTCCTAGGCCTGCTGTGGTGGCTATGAAATGTGTCATTCAGATCTCCTACTGTGAGGTGCCTAATTAATCTACCTTCCTGTTCACACTGAGGCTAACTTTTCGAGGGCTACTCTCAGTTAGTGCCATCAATGCCTGAGGACAGTAGAGGTATGATACAAAGGTAAGCCACTTCTGGCAAGACATAGAAATCCTCCAGGAGACAACTTTGACCTGGGAACTCCCTTCTTGGAACCATGCTGCCGTTCAAGACATTTCCTGCTCCACCCCTTTATTCCTTGTCTCATTGTGCAAGTGGCAGACCTGCATCTCAGGCTGAAGGATCTCTTCCATCTCTTGCTTCCTACTTGTATGAATTACCTATTGCTGTGTAACAATTACTCCCAAATATAGTAGCTCAATTGACCCTTGAATGACATGGATTTGAACTGCTTGGATTTACTTATACATGGACTTTTTTCAGTAAATATATTGGAAAATTTGTGACAACGTGAAAGAACTTGCAGATGAACCACACAACCTAGAAATTTTTTTTTTTTTTTTTTTTTGAGTTGGAGTCTCACTCTGTCACCCAGACTGGAGTGCAGTGGCCGCTCCCAGCCACCGCAGCCTCGACCTGCTGGGCTCCGGCGATCCTTCCACCTTAGCCTTCCAAATAGCCAGAATTATAGGCATGCGCTACCACGCCCGGCTGATTTTTTTTTTTTGATTTATTGTAGAGATGAGGTCTCGCTGCCCAGGCAGGTCTCGAACCCGCGGGCTCAGGCAATCCACTCACCTCAGCCTCCCAAAGGCGCGGGATTACAGGCTGAGCCACTGAGCCCGGCCCTAGAAATATTTTTTAAGAATTAAGAAAAAGTGGGCCGGTTGCGGTGGCTTAGCTTGTAATCTAGCACTTTGGTTAGCTGGGCATGGTGGCACATGCCTGTAGTTCCAGTTACTTGGAAGGCTGAGTCGGAAGGATCACCTGACCCCAGCAAGTCGAGGCTGTGGTGGCTATGAGCATGCCACTGCATTCCAGCCTGGGTGATAGGGTGAGACTCCAACTCAACAAAACATACAAAAACAACAACAACAACAAAAAAAAACCAATCTAGCACTTTGGGAGGCTGAGGCAAGAGGATTGCCTGAGCCTGGGGGTTTGAGACCAGCCTGGGCAACTTGGTGAGACCTTGTCTCTACAATAAAATCACAAAAACTAGTCGGGCATGGTGGCGTGCATCTTCCAGCTACTTGGAAGGTTAAAGTGGAAGGATCACCTAAGCCCAGCAGGTCAAGCCTGTGGCAGCCATGAACATGCCACTGCACTCCAACCTGGGTGAGAAGAGTGAGACTCCAACTCAAAAAAAAAAAAAAAAAAGAGAAAAAGTTAAGTATGTCATGAGAGCAGAAAATACATGAGATACTAGTCTATTTTATCATTTACTACCACAAACTATACACAAATGTAGTATAAAAAGTTAAAATGTGGCCGGGCTCAATGGCTCAACCTGTAATCCCAGCACTTTGGGAGGCCGAAGTGAGTGGATTGCCCGAGCTGCGGGTTCAAGACCCACCTAGGCAACTTGGCAAAACCTCGTCTCTACAATAAATAAATAAATAAATCAGTCAGGCGTGGTAGCGTGTGCCTGTAGTTCCAGCTACTTGGAAGGCTGAGGCGGAAGGTTCGCCGGAGCCCAGCAGGTCGAGGCTGCGGTGGCCGGGAGCGGCCACTGTACTCCAGTCTGGGCGACAGAGTGAGATTCCAAATCAAAAAAAAAAAAAAAAGTTAAAATGTATCGAAACTTATATACACACAAATACTTACAGACCAGACAAGGGGGGACCCAAAGAAACCCAGAATTATCTTTCGACTGGCCCCTTATAGTGCAGGCTACTAATTAAGTGTTCTAGGAACACATCAGCATCAGTGCACCAGCTAGCTTTGTTGTGAGAGGCTGCATTCGATTTTGGAGAATCTTTCAATGTGTCTGCCTATTTCATGATGGGTGATTTACAATGCACCTGCCCACACTGTGCTGAGTGTTCAACAGTTTTTGACCAAAAACAGCATGATCCCTGTGCTCCATCTTCCCTATTCACCCAATCTCACCCCAAACAACTTTTTTCTTTTGTTTCCCAGGATGAAAAACATCCTTAAAGGGAAATATTTTGCTGATGCGGAAGAGGCAAAACAAAAAAATGGCAGAACCATTAAAAGATATTTTAAAAAATTGACAAATTCAAAAATTGTTTTGAGCAATGAAAAAAGCATCTCAATAGGTATATTGCTTCAAACGGAGGGTACTTTGAAGGTGACTAAAGTTTGAACACGTAAGAATACACAATTTTTCATAAATAAATTCTGGTTTTTTTGGGGTACATGGATTCATTTGCAGTTGAGAGAAACGTAAACAAATGAATCCTTGTACATGGATTCATGTGCAGTTGAGAGAAATGTAAACAAATGTAAAGATGCAGTATTAAATCATAACTGCATAAAATTAACTGTAGTACATCCTGTACTACTGTTGTGAACTCAAATGTTGCAAATATCTGCTTAAAATATTGTGTGACTTTAATCATCTCCATGTGAGCAGTTCATCTCGCCAGTAAATTGCCTATCACAGTGAAAAGTGATCTCTCATAGTTCTTGCTTTTTTTGTGCAATACCATAAACCTTGAATAACACCATGGAGCCCTTACAAAGTGCCACTAGTGCTAGAAGTGCACCCAAGAAGCAGAGGAAAGTATAACTGTACAAGAAAAAGTGAATTTCTTGGTATGTATCCATAGATTGAGGTCTGCGGCTGCTTTTGCCTGCCATTTCAGGATAATTCATCTTTTTTTTTTGAGTTGGAGTCTCGCTCTGTCGCCCAGACTGGAGTGCAGTGGCCGCTCCCGGCCACTGCAGCCTCGACCTGCTGGGCTCCGGCGATCCTTCTGCCTCAGCCTTCCAAGTAGCTGGAACTACAGGTGCGCACTACCATGCCCAGCTAATTTTTTAATTTATTGTAGAGGTGAGGGCTCACCAAGTTGCCCAGGTGGGTCTCGAACCCGTGGGCTCAGGCTATCCACTCACCTCAGCTTCCCAAGGTGCGGAATTACAGACTGAGCCACCGAGCCCAGCTGGACAATTCATCTTGATGTAATCTTATAGTATCCATAAATACAGTGCAGTACTGTGAATGTATTTCTCTTCCTTATGATTTTCTTAACATTTTTCTCTTACTTTATTGTAAGAATACAGTGTATATTCTTACAATAAATATAAATATAAATAAATATAGCACATATGTGTGAATTGACTGTTTATGCTATCAGTAAGCCTTTTGGTTGACAGTAGGCTATTAGTAGTTAAGATTATGGGGAGTCAAAAGTTATATGTGGATTTTCGACTATGTGGGGGTCAGTGCCTCTAACCACTAGGTTGTTCAAGGACCAACTGTATTTATAATCTCATAGTTTTCACGGGTCAGAAATTTGGGAGCAACTTTACTGTTTTGGAATCTCTCATGATGCTGCTGTGAAGATGTCAGAAACAGCATGGTCATATGATAGCTTGGCTTGAGCCTGAAGGATCCACTTCCAGGATGGCTCACTAGGCTGTTGGCAGGAGGTCTCAGTTTCTCACTCCATGGACCACACCATAGGGCTTCTCAAGTGTCCTCATACCATGACAGCTGATGTTCCCCTACAGTGAGTGTTCCAAGAGAACAAGGCAGAAATGACCATGTCTTTGTCTAGTCTTAAAATCACTCTGTCATTGCAGCAATAGGTCAATCCTATTTGGTGGGAGAGGATCTTACAGGGGTGTGGCTATAGGAGGTAGGAATCATTGAGGGCCACATTGAAGGGTATCATACTTCGTCAATAAATCTCTTGCACAGTGAATCTTGTCTTGGTTGAACTAACTGCATGAACTAACACATCTGTTTAATAGAAAGAGCTAGGATATATATAGATATATATAGATGAATAAATGTGGGTGTATACACACATATGCACATATATACACATTTATAGCTATATTTATTCCTATGTCTATTCACATATATTGAAAATAATGAGTTTATACCAGTATATCCAATACTAATAAGCATCACAGGGCCCATTCTAGTTTTCTCTGTTTCTGTATTTGTAACTCCTGTGTATTTTTTGAACCTCTTAAATGTGTTGATTCAGGTATTTTATCAAATCTGGGAAGTTTTTGACTATTTCTTCAAATATTCTTTCATTTCTTTCTAGGATTTTTATTATGCATGTTGGTATACTTGATGGTATCCTGCAATTCTCTTAGTCTCTGTTCATTTTTCTTCATTCTCTTTTCTTTCTGCTTCTCAGACTGGATGATTTCAATTGACCTATCTTCAAGTTTTCTGATTCTTCTTCCTGCTTAAATCTGTTGCTGAATATTTCTAGTGAATGTTTAATTTCAGTTATGCTTTTGAGCTGCAGAACTTCTATTTGTTTCCATTTTTTCATTTCTCTCTCTTCATTGATATCCTCTATTTGTTGGGATACTGTTCTCCTAATTTTCTTTAGTTCTTTGTCCATGGCTTCCTTTAGTTCTTGAACATATTTAAGGCAGTCAACTTAAAGTCTTCGTCTAATAAGTTCAATGTCTATGCTTCATCAGAAACAGTTTTTGTTCATTTCTTTTTTTCCCTTATGAATAGAGCACATTTTCTTGTTTCTTGCATGCCTCATACATTTTCTTAAAAAGTGAACATTTGGCCAGGTGGGGTGGCTCATGCCTATAATCCCAGCACTTTGGGAGGCTGAGGTAAGAGAACTGCCTGAGTTCATGGGTTTGAGACCAGCCTGGGCAACTTAGTGAGGCCTCATCTCTATAATAAAACAAAAAATTAGCTGGGCATAGTGGTGCATGCCTGTAGTTCCAGCCACTTGGAAGGCTGAGGCAGAAGGATTATCTGAACCCGGCAGGTTGAGGCTGTGGTGGCTGTGAGCATACCACTGCCTCTAGCCTGGGTGACAAGAGTGAGACTCCAACTCAAAAAAAAAAAAAAAAAAAAAAGAAAGAAAGAAAAAGAAAAAAGAAAGAAAGAAAAAGAAAAGTGAACATTTTGAATATAATGATATGATAATTCTGGAAATCAAATTCTCCCCCTTCCCAGGATTCTTTATTGTTACTTTCTGTAGGTTGTATTTGTTTTTTCAATGACTTTTCTAGACTATTTTGTAAGGTTTGTATTCTTTAAATTGTATGATCTTTGAAATCTCTGTTCCTTTAGCTTAGTAGTCAACTAATGGCTTAACAGAGATTTCTATAAACTCCTAGAGCTAAAAGAGAAAAAGTTCTCTCAGGTCTTTGTAAATTAGTTCTGTGTTTGGGGCCAATGTTTCAATTCTCAGTCAAGCCATTTATAACTCTGCCTTAGCCTTCACTTCCTATATGTGCTAAGACTAAAGATGAGCCAGAGATGAAGCTTGTGGTATTTTCAGACCTATTCAGAGGATGTGTCCTGCCCTGGACATGCACATAATCTTCTTGATTTCCCTGTATACACAGGAGCTTTTTTATTTTTATTTTTTATTTTTTTATTTATTGTAGAGATGAGGTCTCGCCAAGTTGCCAGGCAGGTCTTAAACCCGCGGGCTCAGGCAATCCACTCACCTCAGCCTCCCAAAGACATGGGTTACAGCCTGAGCCACCGAGCCCAGCTGCAGCTGGAGTTTCTTCACACAGGAGCTTTATAAAGCTTTAATTCGGGCTGGGCTCAGTGGCTCAGCCTGTAATTCCAGCACTTTGGGAGGCCAAGGCAAGTGAATTATTGAGCCCATAGATTTGAGACCAGGCCTGGCAACTTGGCAAGACCTCATCTCTACAATAAATAAAAAATTAGCTTGATGTAGTAGCTCACACCTGTAGTTCTGGCTACTTGGAAGGCTGAAGCAGAAAGATTGCCTGAGCCCTGCAAGTGGATACTGGGGTGACTGTGAGTGTGCCACTGCACTCCAGCTTGGGTGATGGAGTGAGACTCCAACTCCAAATAAATAAATAAATAAAAATAAAACTTTAATTCCTCAAGTATACCAATCCCCAGTTTTTCCTCTGACTTTCTGCATGTCTATTGTTTGCCTTAGGTGGCTGAAGTTTATTCATTTGCCTTTCAATGTTTTTGAGATACCTCCTCCACATAGCCACTTCCCTACCCTGGGAAGGTTTTGAGTTCGGTGAAACAAAGGCAAATCTCTTGCATCAGTCTTTCAGGTCAAAACATACAAACAAGCCAGGCTCGTGGCTCAGCCTGTAATCCCGCCCCTTGGGACGCTGAGGTGAGTGGATCGCCTGAGCCCGCGGGTTCGAGACCCGCCCGGGCAACTTGGCGAGACCTCATCTCTACAATAAATCAAAAAATGGCCCGGGGGTGGTAGTGCACGCCTGTAGTTTCCCGGGTCCTCGGAAGGCTGAGGCGGAAAGGGTCACGGAGCCCAGCCCGGGCGGGCTGCGGTGGCCGGGAGCGGCCACTGCACTCCGTTGGGGACAGAGTGAGACTCCAACTCAAAAACAAAAACAAACAAACAAACAAACAAACAAAAAACATACAAACACTGTTTCTTAGGAATAGGTTTCCCTGTGTTCCTTCTTGAACCAGAAACATGCACGGGGCGCATGGGTTGCTGTCCTCTCACTGCTGCTGTACCCGGCAGAAGGGTTGAACAAGCATAAATTAAGACTCCACAACTCTCTCCTATGTTTCAGTGGTTAATTTCCTGACTAATCATTGGCTTAGTTGCTGTAAACCTTTGACTACCTTTTAGAGTTCCAATAAAGTTGTTTCTGACAGTGTTTGCCAGTTTTTTTCAGTGTTTCTAAAAAGGAACAGGCCCCTGGAGTTCCCTACCCTACCATTTTCATTGCTATTGCCACCAATATACATCTCCCTTCTTCAATAATTAGAAACCCAGCTTCCATTAGCCTTAATGTATTTACTGATTCGATTAATCTTTCTATGCAAAAGCAAGGTTCTAACTCTGCCATCATCCTTTCTTCTCTTTGCTTTGGCTCTTAATCCCTTCCCCAGGGTACCCTCTATTGCAGATATTCTTTCTTCTTGTTAGAATTTTAATGTGCAGAGCTTTATTTATTGTTTATGTTTTTTCTTTTTTTTTTTTTGGAGTTGGAGTCTCACACTCTGTCACCCAGACTGGAGTGCAGTGGCCACTCCCGGTCACCGCAGCCTGGACCTGCTGGGCTCCGGGCGCGCCTTCGCCCCCTTTTTTTCAGCCTTCGAAAGTAGCGAACTACAGTGTGCGCGCTACCCCTCCCCTTTGGGGGGCTTTCATTTTTGATTTATTGTTTTAGTGATGAGGTCTTTCCAAGTTGCCCAGGCGAGTCTTGAACCCGTGGGTTCAGGCAATCCACTCACCTCAGCCTCCCAAAGGCGCGGGATTACAGGCTGAGCCACCGAGCCCGGTTTATTTTTTATGTTTTAACCAACTTCACAGGTCGTTTATATAGCCGATGTTGAAATAAGAAAAAAAAAATACAATTAGAAACAAAGTATACTTATTTCCAAATTACAATGAATTTCTTTTAGGCATCCCATTCCATAGTCTCATGCTGTAGCCAGGAACAAGTACTATTCTTTTTTTTTTTTTTTTTTTTGAGTTGGAGTCTCACTGTGTCGCCCAGACTGGAGTGCAGTGGCCGCTCCCGGCCACCGCAGCCTCGACCCGCTGGGCTCCGGCGATCCTTCTGCCTCAGCCTTCCGAGGAGCCAGAATTACAGGCGCGCGCTGCCACGCCTGGCTGATTTTTTTGATTTATTGTAGAGATGAGGTCTCGCTGCCCAGGCGGGTCTCGAACCCGCGGGCTCAGGCAATCCACTCACCACAGCCTCCCAAAGGCACGGGATTACAGGCTGAGCCACCGAGCCCGGCTACAAGTACTATTCTTATCTCAAGGATGAAGACATAGAGGCAAGAGGGCCACTCTTGTGGTGTCCACCAAATTTCTGGTCAGCAGTGACAGCAACGCCCTCTCTGACGTTAGGGAATCCACAGCATGTCCTTCGTCAGCTCCCTCTTTCATTCCCAGCAGCATCTTCTAAACCTTTATTTATTTCCTGAACACCCCCCACCCCATATTCCTTCTTACTTCATTCTCAACAGATCAACTTTGCTTTTAGTTTTTCAAAAAATAGATAATCAAATCTTGCCTCTACTATCCCTTCTTCCCAAAATCTATGTATTCAGGGGCAGATTCAGGTTGTGTAGTGCCTGAGCTTATATAACTGGGGGAAGAGGGCATTTTAAAGAAAATGAATGCCAAAAGATCTGAACTTTTTGCAAATTTTAAAGAGATGCATGACCATGCTCAGTCACTGCCAGGGTCCCTCCCAGGCCTCTGGAAGAAGTCTGTAAAAGTGAGAGTGGAGGGAGGGAAGCAGGAGGTCAAGCAGTCTTTGATAGCCATACTCTGCTTCAGAAGTGGCAGCCTTCTTCTCATTCACCTCCTCGCTGCACCCCTCAGCCTCACCTCATCTAGCGCTAATGCAGCCTGCTAGGCTCCAGATCCTCTGTGAAATCTGATCCACCCCCCTCTTCTTTACTGGATCACTCACTTCAAGTTATAAATATGATGATGCTCCTCTCAAACTTAAAAACAAAGTAAGCAATCAACCCTAAGTCAACTCCCAATTCCTCTAGCCCCAAATTCCTTTCAGCCACCCAGCTGCTCTCTTTCCTTTAACATCAAGATTTTGGAAAAACCACCAGGCCTCCCTCCCAGTTTGCCCTTCACGTCTCAATTTATTGCACTTTTACTTTGGCTCTCATAACTCTGTTGAAACTGCTTTGGCTAAAGTCACCAATGACTGTTTTGCTCACTTTAAGTTTATTAGTAATGTTTTGTTTTAAAGCAACCACTTGAATTTTAAAAAGTAATTAATGAGGCCAGGCAGGGTGGTTTATGCCTGTAATCTCAGCACTTTGGGAGGCTGAGGTGATAGGATTGCTTAAGACCAGGAGTTTAAGACCAGCCAAGGCAACATAATGAGACCTCATCTCTATAAAAAATTTTTTTTAAAAAGCTGGGTGTGGTGGTGTGAGCCTGTAGTCTCAGCTACTCAGGAGGTTGAGGCAGAAGTATTGGTCCAGGCTGTGGTGAGCCATGATCTTTCCATTGCACTTCAGTCTGGGAGATAGTGAGGTAATTAATGGTTCCTGTGGCAGCTGAAATAATCAAATGAAAAACATTTAAATAAAAAAGTGTCTATCACACGCCTTTGGGAGGCTGAGGTGAGTGGATTGCCTGAGCCCGCGGGTTCGAGACCCGCCTGGGCAGCAAGATCTCATCTCTACAATAAATCAAAAAATCAGCCGGGGTGGTAGCAACATGCCTGTAGTTCCAGCTACTCGGAAGGCTGAGGCGGAAGAATCGCTGGAGCCCAGTGGGTCGAGGCTGCGGTGGCCGGGAGCGGCCACTGCACTCCAGTCTGGGCGACACAGTGAGACTCCAACTCAAAAAAAAAAAAGTGTCTAAAGTAGAGAATTAACTCTCTCCTACCTGCTTTAACTACATTCCTCTGAATGTCTACTTTTTTTTTTTTTTCCGAGTTGGAGTCTCACTCTGTCGCCCAGACTGGAGTGCAGTGGCCGCTCCCGGCCACCGCAGCCTCGAACCACTGGGCTCCGGCGATCCTTCCACCTCCGCCTTTCAAGTAGCTGGAACTACAGGCGTGCTACCACGCCTGGCTCGTTTTGATTTATTGTAGAGATGAGGTCTCACCAAGTTGCCCAGGCGGGTCTCGAACCCGCGGGCTCAGGCAATCCACTCACCTCAGCCTCCCAAAGGCGCGGGATTACAGGCTGAGCCACTGAGCCCGGCTTGAATGTCTACTTTTGACAATTTCACATTTATTGTCCCTACCTTTTGCTATGTTCAACCAAATCCCAGATTTCTCTCCCTTTCTCTTTCTCTGTGTCTCTTTTTTCTTGTCTTTGTCTCTCTGACTTCATTCCTACTTTCCTTCTAAATAAAAATTCTGAATGGGCGTGGTGGCTCAAACCTGTAATCCCAGCACTTTGGGAGGCTGAGGCAAAAGGATTGCCTGAGCCCACAGGTTTGAGACCTGCCTGGGCAACTTGGCGAGACCTCAAGTTAGTCAGAGTTTGCCAGACCAACAAGACTGGCATGAAATCCCAAGCAGGATAGCAGGTGTAAAGGCCCTAAATTATTCAAGAGCTTGGTATATTGAAGATTTGAAAGTAGATTTATTATTAGCCGGGCACGGTAGCGTGTGCCTGTAGATCCAGCTACTTGGAAGGCTGAGTCTGAGGCGGAAGGATCGCCGGAGCCCAGCAGGTCGAGGCTGCGGTGGCCGGGAGTGGCCACTGCACTCCAGTCTCAGTGACAGAGTGAGACTCCAACTCAAAAACAAAACAAAACAAAACAAACAAATCTACCTATTCTTTTAAACAACTCTACGTAATTTTTTTTTTTTTTCAGTTGGAGTCTCCTCACTCGGTCGCAGGGACTGGAGTGCAGTGGCCGCTCCCGGCCACCGCACAGCCTCGACCTGCTGGCTCCAGTGATCCTTCCACCTCAGCCTTCTGAGTAGCCGGAATTACAGGCATGCGCTACCATGCCCGGCTGATTTTTTGATTTTGTAGAGATGAGGTCTCACTGCCCAGGCGAGTCTCAAACCCGTGGGCTCAGGCAATCCACTCACTTCAGCCTCCCAAAGGCGCGGCTTTACAGGCTGAGCCACCGAGCCTGGCTCTCTACAGTAATTTATAAGAAAGTCATAACACTGTTAAACTATTCCCTTATTGAAGGGCATTTAGATTCTTTTGATTGGTTAATCCATGAAAGCAACCATTATTGTAGACCTTTATTCTATTCAATATTCAATATAGAGCTGTTTAAAAAAATTAAATAGATTTATACGTATTGACTTTGAAGTAGACTGAAGAGCAAGTTACAGAATATTATAATAAATATCCATGTATCTCTACAAACTTTTGTTTCTGTGGATAAATTCCAAGAAGTAGGGTTCTAGAATAAAGGTGTGTATATTTCACTTCCAGGTGCTTTCCTAAAATGTTGGCATTGTGTATATGGTCCCATCAATGACCTTTTGGAAAGCTATAAGTCACAACTGTTCACTTTTCAGCACTTCTCACAGCAGATTCTCCACAGTTGACACTGTATTTGCCATTATTGATCATACCGTCTTTCTTTTTTAATTTTTAAAAACACAGACAGGCGGGCTCGGTGGCTCAGCCTGTAATCCCGCACCTTTGGGTGGCTGAGGTGAGTGGATTGCCTGAGCCCACGGGTTCGAGACCCACCTGGGCAAATTGGTGAAACCTCTTCTCTACAATAAATCAAAAATCAGCCAGGCATGGTAGCGCGTGCCTGTAGTTCCAGCTACTTGGAAGGCTGAGGCAGAAGGATCACTGGAGCCCAGCAGGTCGAGGCTGGGTGGCAGAGTGAGACTCTGACTCAAAAAACCAAACAAACCAAAAAACACAGGAGTTTTGCTATGTTGTCCAGGTAGGTCTTGAACTCCTGGCCTCAAGTGATCCTCCCACCTCAGCCTTCCAAAGCACTGGGATTATAGATGTCAGCTGGTCAACCATATATTCTTTAATGCCAGTACTTTTTTTTTTTTTTTTTTGAGTTGGAGTTTCACTCTGTCACCCAGGCTGGAGGGCAGTGGCACGCTCCTGGCTACTACAGCCTTGACCTGCTGGGCTCAGACAATCCTTCCACCTCAGTTTTCCAAGTTGCTGGAACTACAGGCATGTGCCACCATGCCCAGCTAATTTTTTTTTTACTTGTAGAGATGAGGTCTCGCCAAGTTGCCCAGCTTGTTTTGTATCCACGGGCTCAGCCAATCCTCTCACCTCAGCCTCCCAAAGTCCTGGGATTATAGGTTGGCCAATGGCAGCACTTTCTTTTTTTTAATTTTTTTAAGTTTATTTAAACTCTATTTTTTAATGATTTTTTTTTTTGTGAGTTGGAGTCTCACTCCATCGCCCAAGCTGCAGTGCAGTGGAATGCTCACGGCTACCCCAGCGTTGACCTGCTGGGCTCATGGGATCCTTCTGCCTCAGCCTTCCAGGTAGCCAGAACTACAGGTGTGTGCTACCATGCCCGGCTAATTTTTTTATTTATTGTAGAGACGGGGTCTCGTCAAGTTGCCCGGACTGGTCTTGGAACCCTTGGGCTCGGGCAATCCATTCCCCTTGGCCTCCCAAGTGCTGGGATTACAGGCTGACAGCAGCACTTTCAACCAGTTTTCCACTTGCCTCTTTTTGGTCTCTTTTTTTAGCTTCTCTTCTTCTGTCAGCCCTCTTGATATTGTCTGTTACATGGTTCTGCCCTGGCTCACTTTTCTTTTTTTTTTTTTTTGAGTTGGAGTCTCACTCCTGGTCACCGCAGCCTCGCCTGCTGGGCTCCGGCAATCCTTCCGCCTTAGTCTTCCGAGTAGCTGGAATTACAGGCATGCGCTACCACGTCGGCTGATTTTTTGATTTATTGTAGAGATGAGGTCTCGCTGCTAGGTGGGTCTCGAATCCGCGGGCTCAGGCAATCCACTCACCTCAGCCTCCCAAAGGCGCGGGATTACAGGCTGAGCCACTGAGCCCGGCTGGCTCACTTTTCTAATTACGTTAACTGCTCTCCTTAGGTAAGTTCATGGTCTCAACTACAATCTCAACTCTCAGCTCACCACTAGCCCCCAAAGTGACTTCACCTGGATTAGAAAAATTCCCTTCCTTAGGATGTTTTACTGTCATCTTCCAGAAAATTGTGGCAAAACTGTCCAATATTCTGCATATGTCCCCCGGCTTGTGTAGTATACAAGCTCCACCATCATCATTGATGGCTGTCTTTTCCATTCTTTTCCAGAGTCCTTCTATATTAAAATTCTTTACTAGGTATTTCTGCCTAGACATTTTACAGAGAGTTCCAATATAAAAGAGCCATCGTGTAACTGATCACCAACTCCTTCTAGAAACGCTTCTTATGCATTTTTCCCCTGTAAATGAGACTCCCATTACTCGCCCTTTCTCAGTTGCTATTTGGTAGGATACCAAGTCCTACTGGTTTGATCTCATATTCTTCAAACCCATTATCTCTTTTCAGTCCTCAGTGCTGCTGTCCTGATCTTCCCCTTTATTTTTATTTTTATTTATTTATTTATTTGAGTTGGAGTCTCACCCTGTCGCCCAGAGTGGAGTGCAGTGGCCGCTCCCGGCCACCGCAGCCTTGATCTACTGGGCTCCGGCGATCCTTCCGCCTCAGCCTTCCGAGTAGCTGGAACTACAGGTGGCGCTACCATGCCGGCTGATTTTTGATTTATTGTAGAGATGAGGTCTTGCCAAGTTGCCCAGGCGGGTCTCGAACCCGCGGGCTCAGGCAATCCACTCACCTCAGCCTCCCAAAGGCGCAGGATTGCAAAGCTGAGCCACCGAGCCGGCTGATCATCCCCTTTGTAGACTTCTCCACCATGTGCAAAATTCTTCCATGACAATGTTGTCAATGGGCTAAAATCTATACTTCTTAGCATGGCTTAAAAAGCTCTTTATTAATCAATGACTACTTAATGGTCCTGCCTGTTTAAATGTTTCCTGACATTCTCTAAAAGCATCTTGTGCTTCAGCTACATAAATCTACTTTCCTTTTTTTTTTTGAGTTGGAGTCTCATTCCGTCGCCCAGACTGGAGTGCAGTGGCATGCTCCTGGCCACCGCAGCCTCGACCCACTGGGCTACGGCGATCCTTCTGTCTCAGCCTTCCCAGTAGCTGGAACTACAGGCGCACGCTACCACGCCTGGCTAATAATAAATCTACTTTCAAATCTCTAGTATACTAAGCTCTCGAATAATTTAGGGCCTTTACACCTGCCATCCTGCTTGGGATTTCATGCCAGTCTTGTTGACCTGGCAAATTCTAATATTTCAAATCTCAGCTCTAGGGTTATTTTTCCATCTTTGAATGCCTAGGCAGACAAGCACTTCTACACTTAGAAATTTTAACTTTTTTTGTTTTTTTTTTTTTTGAGTTGGAGTCTCACTCTGTCGCCCAGACTGGAATGCAGTGGCCGCGCCCGGCCACCGCAGCCTCGACCTGCTGGGCTCCGGCGATCCTTCTGCCTCAGCCTTCTGAGTAGCTGGAACTACAGGCGAGCGCTACCATGCCCAGCTGATTTTTCGATTTATTGTAGAGATGACGTCTCGCTGCCCAGGCGGGTCTCGAACCCGCGGGCTCAGGCAATTCACTCACCTCAGCCTCCCAAAGGTGCGGGATTACAGGCTGAGCCACTGATCCTGGCTGAAATTTTAACATTTTAATGATTTGTTTTTTATTTTATTTTTGAGTTGGAGTCTCACTCTGTCGCCCAGACTGGAGTGCAGTGGCCGCTCCTGGCCACTGCAGCCTCGACCTGCTGGGCTCCAGTGATCCTTCCACCTCAGCCTTCCAAGTAGCTGCAACTACAGGCACGCGCTACCACTCCTGGCTAATTTTTTTTAAAATTATGTATTGTAGAGATGAGGTCTTGCCACGGTGCCCAGGCGAATCTCGAACCCTCGGGCTCAGGCAATCCGGTCACCTCAGCCTCCCAAAGCGCAGGATTACAGGCTGAGCCACCGAGCCCGGTTGATTTGTTTTTATTAATTAGTGTTTCCAAATTAGGTTGTAAGATTCTTGAGGGTAGGGACTATGATTACTATGAGGATAGGTATCTTTATACCCTCAACACTAACATAGTGATTGATATCTAATAGTCACTTGAATGAATGAGAAACAAATTAGTGATGTGATAAGAATAGCATCCTACCAGGCTCAGTGGCTCAGCCTGTAATCCCGTGTCTTTGGGAGGCTGAGGTGAGTGGATTGCCTGAGCCCGCGGGTTCGAGACCTGCCTGGGCAAATTGGCAAGACCTCATCTCTACAATAAATAAATCAAAAAAAATCAGCGGGCATGGTAGTGCATGCCTGTAATTCCGCTACTTGGAAGCTGAGGCAGAGAGGATCGCCGGAGCCCAGCAGGTCGAGGCTGCGGTGGCTGGGAGCGGCCATTGCACTCCAGTCTGGGCGACAGAGTGAGACTCCAACTCAAAAAAAAAAAGTATCTTTTAAGAATTTGTATTCAAGCCGGGCTCGGTGGCTCAGCCTGTAATCCCGCGCCTTTGGGAGGATGAGGTGAGTGGATTGCCTGACCCCGCGGGTTCGAGACCCGCCTGGGGAGCGAGACCTCATCTCTACAATAAATCAAAAAATCAGCCGGGCGTGGTAGTGCATGCCTGTAATTCCGGCTACTCGGAAGGCTGAGGCGGAAGGATCGCCGGAGCCCAGCAGGTCGAGGCGCGGTGGCCGGAAGCGGCCACTGCACTCCAATTTGGGCGACCGAGTGAGACTCCAACTCAAAAAAAAAAAAAGAATTTGTATTCAGTTGGGCATGGTGGCTCACGCTGTAATTTCAGTACTTTGAGGGACCCAAGGAGAGGACTGTTTGAGTGCAGGAGGTCAAGATCAGCTTGGGCAACAGGGTGAGACCCTAATTTCAAAAAAGAAAAAAATAGGTTGGGCGTGGTGGCTCACGTCTATAATCCCAGCGCTATAGGAGGCAGAGGCAAGAGGATTGTCTGAGCCCAGAAGTTCGAGATTAGCCCGGGCAACTTGGCAAGACCTCGTCTCTAAAAAAACATAAATAAGTAAATAAATAAATAAAAATTTAGCTGGGCTCAGTGGTTCATGCCTATAATTCCAGCACTTTGGGAGGCTGAGTTCATGAGCTTGAGAACAGCTTGGGCAACATAGCAAGACCCCATCTCTAAAAAAAATAAAAATAATTATTAAAAATAAGAAAACTGGTGGGGCTCGGTGGTTCAGCCTGTGCTTTGGGAGGCCGAGGTGAGTGAATTGCCTCAGGCTGCAGGTTCCAGACCCACCTGGGCAACTTGATGAGACCTCATCTCTACAATAAAACAGAAAAATTAGGCAGGTATGGTAATGCGCCTGAAGTTCCAGGTACTTGGAAGGCTGAGGCGGAAGGATCACTGGAGCCCAGCAGGTTGAAGCTTCAGTGGCTGGGAGCATGACCTGCCGTCCAGTCTGGGTGACAGAGTGAGACTCCAACTCAAAATAAATAAATAAATAAAATAAATAAAAAATAAATAAATAGGAAAACTAAAAACAAATTTGTAATCAACGTAATAAATTAAAGCAAATTGAAGAACAAAAAAGGAAACTACATCTCATATTATCTCATTTTTTTTTTTTTTTTTTTGAGTTGGAGTCTCACTCTGTTGCCCAGACTGGAGTACAATGGCCGCTCCCAGCAACCGCAGCCTCGACCTGCTGGGCTCCGGCGATCCTTCCGCCTCAGCCTTCCAAGTAGCTGGAATTACAGGCATGCGCTACCACGCCCGGCTGATTTTTTGATTATTGTAGAGATGAGGTCTCACTGCCCAGCGGGTCTTGAACCCGCGGGCTCAGGCAATCCACTCACCTCAGCCTCCCAAAGGCGCGGGATTATAGGCTGAGCCACCGAGCCCGGCTTAGTTTTTTTATTTATTTATTGTAGAGATGAGGTCTTGCCAAGGTGCCCAGGCGAGTCTCGAACCCGCGGGCTCAGGCAATCCACTCACCTCAGCCTCCCAAAGGCGTGGGATTACAGGCTGAGCCACAGAGCCCGGCTCTTTTTTTTGTTTTTAAAGCAGTATTTATTAAGAGGACAGAAGAGTTCCCACAGTGGGAGGGTACCCAAAGGGGTTGCCCTATCTCCCCATCTTATTGCCTATTTTAGTGCATTTACTTTTGGTCTTTGCTCAAATATGTGCTATATGTGTGTGTGTTTATATGTATATATTTTGCATAGCTGTAATAAAATATACACACACTTTCACTTTTTAAAAGCTGAACTAACTATAAACATCTATTACTCATGCATAATCCTCCAAATTATTATTTTACAGCAGTGTATAATATCTCATTCCCCTATTTATGTTGGTAGCCTAAGGAGATTTAGGTCATACCCAGTGTTCTAATATAAATAGGGACAGATCCAAGTTTTGTGGGACTTGAATAATTTTTTTTTTTTTGAGTTGGAGTCTCACTCTGTCGCCCAGACTGGAGTGCAGTGGCCGCTCCCGGCCACCGCAGCCTCAACCTGCTGGGGGGCTCCGGCGATCCTTCCACCTCGCCTTCGAAGTAGCGGAATTACAGGCATGCACTACCACGCACCCGGCTGATTTTTTGATTTATTATAGAGATGAGGTCTCACTGCCCAGGCAGGTCTCAAACCGCGGGCTCAGGCAATCCACTCACCTCAGCCTCCCAAAGGCGTGGGATTACAGGTTGAGCCACCGAGCCAGGCCATTTTTTTTTTTTTAATTGGAGTCTCACTGTCACCCAGACTGGAATGCAGTGGCATGCTCCCGGCCACTGCAGCATCGACCTGCTGGGCTCCAGCGATCCTTCCACCTCAGCCTTCCAAGTAGCTGGAAATACAGGCGTGCGCTACCACGCCTGGCTAATTTTCGATTTATTGTAGAGATGAGGTCTCACCAAGTTGCCCAGGCAGGTCTCAAAGCATGGGCTCAGGCAATCCACTCACCTCGGCCTCCCAAAGCGCTGGGATTACAGACTGAGTCACCGAACCCAGCTTGGGATTTGAATCTTGTACAATTTTGAATAATTGTAGGGCGACACACACTCAATGACAACACGAGCACATCCTGAATATGGCCCCAAGCAGGGGGCTGGAGCCTGGGCAGGGGTCCTAGGAGTGGCCAACCCCGGATGTCCTCTTCCCCTCAGGCTCCATGACTGATCACACAGGTCATGCTGAGGCCATGGGCCAAGTGTGGTCTGTACCCTCCAACCACCTCTTGCAGGTATGCAGAGTGAACGTTCTTGTGCATGTCTTTGTGGCCCCCAGGGCTGGTTCATATCAGATTAGGCACACCTAGATCAATGCTCATAACTTTTGGTTACCTTTAGTTCACTATAATCCTAAAAATCCCACCCCTAGGGTGTGCTCGTGTTGTCACTGTGTGTGTGTTGCCCTACAATTATGCAAAATTGTACAAGATTCAAGTCCCAAAAATTCAACGCCATTTTGTATACAAGGGACATACATATAAGTGCATTCTCATACTGCGCCTGCATACTAAAAACTACCCTTTTCAGCTTAACCCCGCACTCTGCCCTGTTTAAAATGTTATACTATTAAAAAAAAAAGTTATGCTATAACTTGTGTGCCTTTTACAATCAGGAGCGATTTTTTCCCTGCCCATCTGACCTCCCTCCAAATTCTCGAATAAAATTTATGTCTCATCCGTTGTCTCTGGGTCATTTCTTATGGCGGGACAAAAATAAAATTATACAGGAAAAGAACACAACATTTTCTTTGTTTTGTAAATAGGACCATGTGAACACATTGTTAGGACCCCTCTCCTGGATTTTGGAAGGGACCTGTGAAAGTGAGGGATCCTCAAGTTCAGTTTTCACTGGCTCGACAGTTAACTACCTATAATTATAAATAATCTTTTTTGGGTGGGCATGGTGGCTCACGTCTATAATCCTAGCACTTTAGGAGGCCGAGGTGCCTGAGCCCACTGGTTGGAAACCAACCTGGGCAACTTGGTGAGACCCTGCCTCTACCACCAAAAAAAAAAAAAAGAAAAAGAAAAAAAATTAGCTGGGAGTGGTTGCTCATTCCTATAGTTCCAGCTACTTGGAAGGCTGAGGTGGAAGGATCGCCGGAGCCCAGCAGGTCGAGGCTGCGGTGGCCATGAGCATGCCACTGCACTCCAGCCTGGGCAACAGAGTAAGACTCCAAATAAAAATTTTTTTTTTTTTACTGTTTGAAGTATTTGTTAATTGTTTATTTATCAAGAGAAACTACTGCTTAGCCTACATAGCATGCTTCATAGTTCAGGAGCACAGCTCACTGACAGACTTCCATGAAATTCAACCCAAAGAAATTCTTTATATTCTCAAATCACTTTGCACTCTGAAAGATAACAGCCTTCCTCATCTCCTCAAAATCTTTCACGGAATCATAATTTCTGTAGGAATCTGCATATGTCTTTTTTCTTGGTTCAGCCACAACAAATTTATAGAAAGCTGCAACCCCCAGGGATACAATGAATGCTCCAACAATATGAAACCTCAGATGTGTGACCAGAAGGGCACACATCTGAGGTTTCATCAAAGCACCGGAAGCCATGGTAGTTATTGTCCTCGACAGGTGTGTCAACCTCAACACCAATGTTCTTCCTGAATGATGGAGAAATGCAAAGCCATAAATAATCTTACAATAAACATATGAGCATGTATTTTCCCCAATTTTTCATTATTTCTCAAGAATTCTGAGTTACTATGACATCATTCACTTTGAAGGAGGAAATGATTATTTATTGAGCACCTATTATATATCGGGCAGTGTCTATGTTATTTAATTTAATCTATATTACAAGCCTGAAGGAGGTATTAGCCCTTAACTTGAAGAGTCCTGCCCTGGTTCTTGGGGGGAAGAGCATCTAAATCAATGATGGCTGAACTTTTTCAGGCGAATCTAGGAGAAAGTAATCTGGCTGTTTTCTGTGGTCTGCTTATGGAGCTTCATCACCTTTGGTTCAGCCTGCATTTCTTGGAAGGAGCAGAAATCTGAAGTCAAAGACCCGGGTTGAGTCCAGGTCCTGCTAGTCACTAGCTTGAATGGCCTTAGGTAAGTCATGAACCTCTGGGTTCTCATTTTCCTACTGCATGCAATGAAGACAATAAGTAACAAAACCTGTCTTACCCCAGGGTAATTTTATGTATCAAATCTTACAATGCATGTGCAAGCACTAATACACTCCGAAGTCACTGACACTGAGATATTTGTAACATTGTGGTCGTATTAGCTCCACTTTCTTGCCCATCTGCCCCCAGGTAAGGGCGTGTGACAGCCAGGCAGAATGCACCTGATGGCTCCATAGGGTTAACTCTTGGAGCGCCTGGCTCAGATTGCAGTCTGCCAGGTGATTTCAGGGTGCGGCGGGGCTATCACTCCCGGGTGCCCAGGGCACTGGGAGCAGCAGAGGCGTTGCAAAATCTCAGATCCGACATACATTCTCCCCTTCTCAATCTAAAAACTGATCACCAGAGCGTGGCCAACATTCATCACCCCATGGAACTTGTAAAAATCCTAAATACAGTCGTGCCCAATGTCCAGCTACCCCTTTACTCATAGATGCTGACGCATGTGTCTCGGTATTGTATCTGCCAGTTCAGAAACCTTTGGTCCTTGTCGGGCTTCATCCAGGGAGAAGCCAGGAGAAAACACAAACGCCGGTTCCGAATGGGCGTTTGCGCCTCCTGCACCGACCCGCGTTTCAAGCCGGCGTCACCAGCGTTCGTTTTCGTTTCTCCCGAGAAAGAAACGCCGAAGCCAATTCCAAGCCGCAGACCGAGCCCGCCTCCCCGGAACGGGGTCCGCCGCGGCTTCCCCAGCGCGGGGCGGCGGCTCGGGGGGCCCCCCCGGCCGCGGCCGCGTAGCTCCACCCGCCTCCGCCGGCGGCGGCCGCACAAAGAGCCGGGCAGGCGGCGGCCCGGCCGAGCCGCAGAAAGTAGTCCCGACCACGCCGGCTGCACTGTTGCCCGACGTCGCCTCACGCCCTCCGCGGAGAGGGCCGGCCGGCCGGCGCGGAAAGAGTCCCATCGGAATGCGCCGCCGGGCGCCTTTCCCCCGCCGGCCGGCCTCCGCCCGCCGGCTCCCCTCCCGGGGTCTCCGCGCGGGGCCCGTGCGCGCGGCTCCCCACTCTTTTTTTCCCCGGCGGCCCGGGAGGCGGCGCCGAGGAAGGGGGCTCGCCCGCGCGCAGGGAGACCCCCGCGGCCGCCCGCGGCGGCGGCGGCGGCGGCGGCGGAGCGGCGGCGGCGGCGGCGGCGGGCGGGACGTACCCCTGCGCCGCTGCGCGAGAGGAAGAGGCTGAATGAGGAGCTGCGCGGGGGGAAGCGGGGCGCCGGGGGAGGAGGCGGCGGGATGGGAGCAGACGCTGGCGTCGCGCGAGCCCCGGGCAGAGCGGCGCGGTAGAGAGGGCGGCGGCGGCGCGCGCGGAGCCCTGACGTGCCCCTTTCTTTCTTCTCCGGCTGGGGAGCATGAGCGTGCAGACCCGCCGCTGGGGCCCGGCCGCCCCGGCTCCTCGGCTCCGCTGCCCCTGGCCGCCCTGCGCCGCTGAGCGACGAGATCGCGAGCAGGGAAGATGGGGGCCGTCCTGAGGAGCCTCCTGGGCCCGCAGCTTCTGCGTGCTCCTGAGAGGTGCGGGCGTGGGGCCCGCGAAAGTTGGCGGGGTCGGGGGGAGGGGGCCTGGCTCGTGGGGGGGGGGCGGGGAAGGGGACGCGGAGCCGGGAGAGGCCCCGGTCGCGGGGAAGGAGGGCAGCCGGGGCCGGGAGCGGGGGCTGCGGCCCCGCCGGCCGCCGTGCAGACCCTCGCCCGGCCCTCGGACCGCGTCCGGGCCCGTCGGAGCCGCGGTCCGCGCGGCCGGCCTCGGGAGCCCCTGGCACCCCGTCTGGCGGCAGGGCTGGGTGCCCGTGTGCCCCCTCCTGCCCGGAGTCCCTCGGGGAAAGGGGCCTTTGTACGGGCTCCGGCTTGCAGGATGTGGGCGCCCAGGATGCTGGAACGCCGGCCTTCTCCCTCGAAGCCCCCTCCCCCCTTTGCGTGCCTCTTAGGTGAACTTTTAAAGCCCTCTTGCTGTGTCTCCAGACCTCGTTGCAACTCCTAATTGGCTTCCGTCTGGGATGTCGTGATCCCGGGTGAGAGCGCCGTTGGAAAGGGACTCCGGGGTTACGGGTCGAGCGTTGCACCACCGGGACTCTTCGGAGCTTCAGCCCCCGGCCGCATAGCCGCGTTGCCCTTGGCACCCCTGGTATGCAGGGCCTGCCCCTGTTTTCGGAGTGTGCCGGCGTCCAGCGGGCACCCAGTGGGAAAGCCGTCCCCGAGGGCGGAGGAGCCGGTCCTGGGAGTTGAGGGACCATTTGCTGGGCACCCCTGGGGACTGCTGGGCGCCTTGGTGAATACCGTAGACCGTTCTAGCTCATTTGCTCTGGGAGCCGCCGAAGTCCGATGGCCCTGTCGTGTTTTGAATTGGACTGCAAACTTGACACGTACTCTGTGACTTTTATTTTGTGACACCAAGGTTTTCTGACCGGCCCGCCAGATTTTCCATAGCTCCTCTCAAACTTTAACTAGCATTGAAGCCGAGGTGACTGATGCTGTGGAGCGCTTTACCAGCAGAGGAATTTAAGCACTGTTTGCTGCTTGATGCAGTGTCTTGTCGTTTTGGTTTTGTTACAGTTCTTGCTGGTGTTCATGGTCAGCTGTGTTCAGGTGTGGGACCGCTGGTTTTTGGAGAGTTTTAGGTTTTACATAAATAAGCTCAACCTTTATTAAGTCCTCCACAACTTAGGAAGTTTACAGAACACGGTGATAATTAATAATCTATGGCAGGTGTGTCATTTCTGTGTGTGCAGTGTATATATGTATTTTGGATGAGAGCGATTGACCTTTTTTGAGGAGGAGAAATACTTTCTTTAATTACTCTATAGTAATGAACCATTATTATGTCCGCATGTTATAATACTTAATAATTACAACTCACTGTAAGCATATTCCAAACGATTTTCATGGGTAAACCCAAAAAGATAGTGCTGATTTTATTTTCGCCGTAGAGAATTAAAAGCAGTGTTATGTTCTTGAGAGGTTTAATAAGTATATTTTATTATAGTATGTTCTCCACTGAAAGGGCTTCTCTTATATCTGTGAGAAACAATTATATTTGACGTAGGAGTGTGAATATATTTTAAGATAGAAGGTTAATAGAGGTAACAAATATGAGAGCCAGCTGATTGGTT
The DNA here is from genome assembly GCA_027257055.1 of Cephalopachus bancanus. NCBI lineage: Eukaryota > Metazoa > Chordata > Mammalia > Primates > Tarsiidae > Cephalopachus > Cephalopachus bancanus. The sequence goes on along the minus strand of JAPVLO010000406.1, from coordinate 2,359,600 downwards.
AGGGTCTTGGGGCAGTCTATAACTTGGGGTGCTTCTGGTTGCATAGTTGTATTTCTTGAGAAAGGTGTGATGTAAATGCCATTTGTTTATTTTAACACCAGCCTTGAGTCCACAGTTGGGTTTGTTCATTACTGGAGTTTACAGAAGTTGCACTTGCAGTAATATACTTTGAAATATGATCTTATGTAACAAGACCTAGAAGAGCTAATAGTTTAAATGGTCTGATTTCCACTAGCGAACCAAGTTTTACAAAGTGGCTGTCATTTTAAATGTGGCAAAATAATGATATAAGGTGTCTTCTATGTAACAATAGAACAGTACTTAACTGTGAGTCCATATTATTTGAAGGAAAACTGTCTTTTGATGTACAAGATTTTTGTTGGTAAATTAGATTCTCATCACTCCTTGATAATGTCATCCTCTGTTATAATGATACTTAGTTAATCTTGGACTCTTAAGTAGAAAAATATGATGATTTGTTGCATTTAGCTTATTTTTCTTCACAGAAGAGTTGGCGCTTTATGTTGGGTGAGTCATGTGAGTGAGTTTGGAAGACTTTTTGTGCTGTAGCCCTGTTTAATTGGCAGCTGAAAGCCAGGTTATCATCAGTGCTGCATTTCTATCATCTGGTGACAAGATGTAACAGAAAGATTCGGGAATTTCAACACTAAAATCTTGGACTTAAAGCCAAGGATTCATGACTTCATAACTTTTTGGTTCTAGTCTAGTCACCTACTCAGGGTCTCAGTTTCTTTACCAGTAAAATATGGGTAATGATACTTACCTGACTAATTTGCAGAGCTGATGGGTATAGTAAATGAAGTAATGAATGTAAGGTACTTTGCAAATGTTATTTTTTGTTATATTTTTTGTTTATGGATATATATCCTCAAATGCTGGGGATTTGAGACTTGACTTGTATACAATGCACAATTTTGTGTGTGTGTGTGTGTTGCAGTCTCACTCCGTCGCCCAGACTGGAGTGTAGTGGCTTCTCCCGGCTACCGCAGCCTCTACCTGCTGGGCTCCAGCGATCCTTTCCGCCTCAGCCTTCCAAGTAGCTGGAACTACAGGCGTGCACTACCACACCCGGCTAATTTTTGATTTATTGTAGAGATGAGATCTTGCCAAGTTGCCCAGGTGGGTCTCGAACCCGTGGGCTCAGGCAATCCACTCACCTCAGACTCCCAAAGGCTTGGGATTACAGGCTGAGCCACCGAGCCCGGCCACAATTTTTTTTTTTTTTTTTTTAAGGGATGATCTGGCTTTGTTGCCTAGGCTATTGTGCAGTGACACTGTCATAGTTCTCTAGTCTTGAGCTGGGCTCAAGCAATCCTCTTGCCTTGGCCTACCCAAGTAACTAGGAGTACAGGCATAGGCCACTATGCCTGACTAATTTTAAAAAATATTTTATAGAGACAGGGGTCTTGCTATGTTGTCCAGTCTGATCTCAAATTCCTGGACCAGAACGATCTTCTTGCCTTGGCCTCCCAAGATCTGGGTTTACAGGCATGAGCCACCATGCCTGGCAAGATTCATGAATTCTTCACTTGATCTTAGCCAAAAGGCTGAGAAGTGATGACTCAAGTTCTTATTTTTTTTTTTTGAGTTGGAGTCTCACTCGGTTGCCCAGACTGGAGTGCAGTGGCCGTTCCCAGCCACCGCAGCCTCGACCTGCTGGGCTCCGGCGATCCTTCCGCCTCAGCCTTCCGAGTAGCCGGAATTACAGGCATGAGCTACCACGCCCGGCTGATTTTTTGATTTATTGTTGAGATGAGGTCTCGCTGCCCAGGTGGGTCTCGAACCCGTGGGCAGTCCACTCACCTCAGCCTCCCAAAGGCGCGGGATTACAGCCTGAGCCACCAAGCTGGCTGACTCACAAATTCTTAAAGGTGGAGAGGATCTTGATCATTTGAGTCTAGCTACTTCATTTGCAAGTGGGGATGTAGTAACTTAATACAGATCCTGTAGCTGACTAGTGGTAGAACAGGGATTTATTTTTCATTCTTGCAGCAAATACGCATCTATTATATATCAGTCTCTGGTACAGAGTGTTTCTACAGAAATGATCCTTGCAAATTTTTTTCTTTAAAATCAAGTGTTATAAAGTCTTTGGTAAGTGGAACAGATTTTGGAGTGAGAATCAGGAGAATTAGGTTAGGGTTCAAAGTTTGGCATTAACTAGCTGTGTGACCTTGAGTAAATCACTTAATCTTTGCACACATTATTTGGAGATTCATAATTCATGTTAATGCATTAAGGGCTCTGAGAAGTCCTGATGTAAAAATACTAGTTTTAACCTGTTATTTCCCAAACTTGCCAGTGAGGCATTTCATAAATCATTTTTTTTTTTTTTTGAGTTGGAGTTTCACTCCGTCGCCCAGACTGGAGTGCAGCGGCTGCTCCCGGCCACCGCAGCCTCAACCTGCTGGGCTCCAGCGATCCTTCCACCTCAGCTTTCCAAAGTAGCTGGAACTGCAGGTGCGCGCTACCACGCCCGGCTAATTTTTGATTTATTGTAGAGATGAGATCTCACCAAGTTGCCCAGGCGGGTCTGGAACCCATGGGCTCAGGCAGTCCACTCACTTCAGCCTCTCAAAGCGCTGGGATTACAGGCTGAGCCACCGAGCCTGGCTGATGATACTTTCATAAAGTTCAATCTGATACTTTCATCCCGACTTACTTGGCCTTAGGTTTGCTTATATGGCTAGAGAATAATCTGGCTGATTATAAAATTTTAAGGTTTTAGCTCATTGTTATCAGAAGGGCTAACAGTGATTTCCCATGGTTTTTCAGAAAATTTTTTTCCTTCTTTAATTGGAGATTTTTCTGTTTGCTGAACTAAGTACATGTGTCCTTACACATACTTTTTCTATCAGAAAGGACCCTTCTTTTTTGAATAGCAAAGGAGACTCTGTGATGGGATATGTAAGTGGAAAATATTTTATGATAACATTTAAAAAATTTCAGTATTTTGAACATATTGGAAAAACAAGTAACACAGGTTGTAGTGGTATTCAGACCATGAGTGACTACACTGAAAAAAATTCATTTCCATCATGGAAATTTTTTTTTTTTCAGTTGGAGTTTCACTCTGTTGCCCAGACTGGAGTGCAGTGGCCGCTCCCGGCCACCGCAGCCTGGACCTGCTGGGCTCCGGCGATCCTTCTGCCTCAGCCTTCCAAGTAGCTGCAACTACCAGGCGCGCGCTACCACGCTTGGCTAATTTTTTATTTATTGTAGAGATGAGGTTTTGCCAAGTTGCCCAGGCGGGTCTCAAACCTACAGGCTCAGACAATCCATTCACCTCGGCCTCCCAAAGTGTGGGATTACAGGCTGAGGCACCGAGCTCAGCCATCATGGAAATTTTATTGAGTCTGTATTTGGGGAAGACTATAAAGAGGACACTATAGCAGAAAGGTATGGACTTTGTTGTTAAACAGTCCAGGTTAAACTCTTCTGTTAACTATATGTAGCTTTGAACAGGTTACTTAGCCTTAATTTCCTCTTCTGTTAGATGGGGATAGTAACTTACACTATTTTTGTGAGAATTGTCAGGATGTTTGTGAAGAGGTAGTACAGTGCATAGTCAATAACATGTTGAATAAGTGGTAACTATTAGGTGTTCAATTTAGAAGAAATATCAATGCTCAGGAAAGAGTGGTAAAACATTTTAAGTGTCTGCTATGTCTTGGGCACTGTTTTGGGCAGTTGTTTTTAAATTTTGTTTTTTTTTTTTTTTTGAGTTGGAGTCTCACTCTGTCACCCAGGCTGGAGTGCAGTGGCACGCTCCCCGGCATTGCAGCCTCGACCCGCTGGGCTCATCGATCCTTCCACTTCAGCCTTCCAAGTAGCTGGAACTATAGGCGTGTGCTACCATCCTGGCTTATTTTTTGATTTATTGTAGAAATGAGGTCCCACTAAGTTGCTCAGGCTGGTTTTGACCCCTTGAACTCAGGCAATCCTTTCACCTCGGCCTCCCAAAATGCTGGGATTACAGGCTTGAACCACCATGCCCGGCCGTAAATTTTTTGACTCTTCTGCAAGTGAAATAAAAGCTCCATGAAATAATTTTACTTCTGATAATTCCTATTTTGTTTCATATAAAACGCAATTGCCACTACCTACTACATTTATTTTGCCTTCTAAAGGGTTGCAACCTTAACACTGTTTTAGGTGAATATGATTATATGTAAACTAGAGAATAGATAGTTCAATGGATTGTGATACTTATTTACTTATTAAAGAGTTAAATATGGGCAAAATAATTTCATCAAACATTCTCTAATTGATAGATTGCATTGCTCACAAAAATTAAAATTATTCAGTTGATGGACTTTTGCCTGCTGGATGGGTAGATGCTGTACTGGGTTCCTGTGTTGTATGTTTTCAGTTTGTGTAAGAATGTCTATGTATCTTCTGTAAAATAAGCCTCATTTTAATGAATAAAATACTGCTTTATGCGAATAACTTTTAAATTTAATGAAATACATGGACTAGGCAACCTAAGGTCAGGCTGTTTTTTCTTAAAATTATTTATCTTAAAATACAGTTTGCCAGTACATAAATACAAGGAAAACTGTGTTATTTGATATTATTAGCACACGCTTTTGTTTCTCAAGCTGTTTGTGTTATTTGTGGCAATGACTGTTCTCCATAGAAACTTCAAGCTGTTCTAGACTTGAGACTAGGGAATATTAAAATGTGTTGGGCTCTGTTTGGTGAAAATTGTTGGTACTTTGATGCTGTGAATCTTGTTAGCTATGATATAACTTACTCGTTTTAGTTTCTGTGATACCTTGCTTGAAAGGGCCATGTATAGTTGCTTAGATATTTTGGAATTAATTTCAAGAGGAGATTGAGGATGTGAAACGAAATTGTATTTTTAGGCAAAAATCTACATTAAGTTAAGTTGTTAATGGATATGAGGCCTAAAGTTATTGATGAGAGTCTCATAAAAATAAAAATGCAGGGGTGAGCATAATCAACAGTAGTCTTTTTTTTTTTTTCCAGGAAAATAGTCACCTAAATACTGGAAAACTGTACCTTTATAAAATTATATGTTTGACCAGGAGGTGATTTTCTCTAATGACCTTAGTCATTATTTTAGTACTTACTAGACACAAACCACACCAAGTAAAGGATTATAGGGATAGCAGTCTTCTTCATTATTGGCTAGCTTTATCGGTTGCTATAATTTAAATACTATATATCCAATTTAAAGATCAGTTTTTCAAATCTGAGAAAGCTGACAGCTCAACTTCATTTGCATGAAACTCTTAGCTACATATTATGTGATCTTTATACTTATTTAAGGACAGGGCGTGCTCTGTCGCCCAGGCTGGAGTACAGTGGTGTGATCATAGTTCACTGCAGCTTCAAACTCCTGGGTTCAAGCTTTTATCCCAGTTTAACTTCCTGAGTAGCTGGGATTACCGGCATGAGCCACCATGCCCGGCCACTGGTCTTTATTTGTAACATTCTTGACTTATACAAATAAAGAAATAGCCCTGAGATGAAAAGTTTCTCAGGAATGGATTTTTTATATGCTACCATGTACCACAGCTTTGTGCATATTGGGTACTGTAAATTTTACATTTAAAGCAACATAAAAAGATGTGAATTTTGATGACCCTTGTACGGTCTTGTTTGGTGCTTCATTTTGTATTTTCTCTCAAATCATTTATTAGACAGCTAAGTTATAAATTTTTAACTATTATAAAGTTATAAAAATAGTTATAACGTTTTGATTAGTCTGCGTTAAACAGACTACTAAAAAAAATCAGTGTGATTATAGCTGGGGTTGAATTTGAAGTGCAGATTATGTAATGTGTTTTCTAGTTTTAGGATATAACTGTCATGTTAATAATACAGTTAGTCTTCTCAAGTTCTTTTTAAACCAAGTTTTTTGGAGATAAGTGCACATACCATAAAAATCTCCATTTTAAAATGTCCAGTTCAGGGCTTTTAGTATACTCACAGGATTGTACAACCATCACCATCTCATTCCAGAATATTTATCACCGCTCTCCCACAAAAACATCGCTCCCCACACCTTAGCAGTTACTTCCCATTTCCCCCTCCCCCCAGCCTCTGGTAACCATAAATCTACTTTCTGCCTCTATTTATTTATTTATTTATTGCCTATTATGAATATTTCATATAAATGGAATACAATATGTGGCCTTAGGTTTTTTCACTTAGCATAATACTTTTAAGGTTCATTCATGATGTAACATGTATCAATACTTCATTCCTTTTAATGGCTGAATAATATTCCATTGTATGGATGATAAAGTACTTTCAAATGAGTGTCAGTTTGATTATTGGAGACTTGACTTTGGGAAATTATTTCTGAAACCTCAACTTTTGAAGTAACTTGAAATACGCATTTAAAAATATATTCTGTTCTTGCTTTTTTTTTTTTTTTTTGCTGGAGAAGCACTTAGTTCACCCGCATTTCATATTTCTAAATAATGTTGTTACGAATAGCTCTGTCATAGTTAAATCTTTTTACCAAATTTATATCTAGGGTAATAAAATAGAAGGGGTATTAAAAATTACCTAGGCCAACTTCTTTCTTTCTTTCTTTCTTTCTTTCTTTCTTTCTTTCTTTCTTTCTTTCTTTCCTTCCTTTCCTTTCCTTTCCTTTCCTTTCTTTCCTTTCTTTCCTTCTTTCTTTTTTCTTTCTTTCGAGTTGGAGTCTCACTCTGTCGCCCAGACTGGAGTGCAGTGGCCACTCCCGGCCACCGCAGCCTCGACCTGCTGGGCTCCGGCGATCCTTCCGACTCAGCCTTCCAAGTAGCTGGAACTACAGGCGAGCGCTACCACACCCGGCTAATTTTTGATTTATTGTAGAGATGAGTTCTCGCCAAGTTGCCCAGGTGGGTCTTGAACCCGCGGGCTCAGGCAATCTACTCACCTCAGCCTCCCAAAGGCTCGGGATTACAGGCTGAGCCACCGAGCCTGGCTTCAACTTCTTTATTTTATAAATCGGAGCTAAATGGCTAATCTAAGACCAGATTGCTGGAATTCTGGATAGTAATTTTATGTGCAGAACTTTATGTATGTACCTGATTTTACCTGGACCTTATTATGGTTTTGAAAATGATACTGATCACGTCTGATAGAGGGAAATAAACGTTAATGTAATTTTGGAGTTTGCAAATAGGTGGTTTGTCATAGTGCTGTGTTGTAAGTAAAAACAAATTCAGGCTTAGGTAAGGAATGACTTTGAAAGAATTCCTGCAATAGAAAAACATGCTTGCCATAGGATCTGCAAGCATCTCAAAATTAAACAGGAAAGACTGTATTTGTTAATATGGGTAAGGAAGCAAGGCTAGCAGGAACAATGTGAGGGCCAAGTGGGTAGGGGTGAGCAGGATCAGGATGGTTTAACTGGAGCTTTTTTTTTCTGGTCAGAATGAGGGAGGATGTTGTGCATGCTTTTGCTTAAGGTTAGTGTGAGCCAAAGTTTAGGAGCTTGTGGGGAAGTGAGAATCCTGACTAAAAAAGTTAGTTCCAACCAAGTCAGTGGGTAGGTAATGGGCAATTGTGATGAGCACGTATCAGTCTCCTGTTGTTTAAAACAAAATTCATCAACTGGTGATAGAATGAGTCATTGTGAGGTTGGTCTCAGTAGATGTGACCTGATTATTTGCATAGGTGTAGCAAGAATCATTTATTATTTAGGCTTTAATCCATATCTGATTATGTGAGTACCACTTTCAAATGTTGCATTCTAGTCAAAGCCTTGGTTGCATAACCAGTATTTCCAACTAAGAGGCATACACATTGGACCTATGCAGATAACTACATTGCCACAAAAATAAGAATACTCAAATAAGAGGGTTTTTTTTGTTTTGTTTTGTTTTTGGATCGGGGTCTCTGTTGCCCAAGCTGGAGTGCAGTGGCACTATCACGGCTCACTGCAGCCTTAACCTCCTGGGCTTAGGCAGTCCTTCTGCCTCAGCATCTTGAGTAGCTGAGACTACAGGGTGTGCACCACCATGCCTGGCTAATTCTTAAGTTTTTTGTAGAAACAAGTTGCCCAGGATGGTATCAAACACCTGGGCTCAAGCAATTCTCCCTACCTTGGCATCCCAAAGTGCTGGGAATATAGGCATGAGCTACTGTGCTCAGCCCCAGTAAGAATTTTTGAATTCTGGAGGAGTCAGGCCACGGAGAAAATGGTAAATTTTTATTTTGCTTTACAAAAGCATAGTCTTATTAAATTGTTGCGAGTTATAGGTAGCTTAAGAGAAAAGAGAAAGGATTTCTTAAAGCCAGAAAATAGGACAGTAAAACATCAGCAATATTTTAAACAAAACCCATAATCATCGTTCATCAGTTTATTCAGTCCTATGTAATTAATTCTTGTTCTGCTGGATCTGTGTTAGCAGTCTCATGAACCCATCTGTTTCTCTACTAGCTATTTGGAAATCCTGACTCAAGTCTACTCGTGTGGTCTCAAAGTTATTTAAGTGATGCCATCAGAAGCCTGTGCCTGAGTACCTGGCATAGTCATTTTTCATTGAAGACAAACACTGTGGCATGTAGTTGATTTAAAAGTGTTTTTAAGGCAGCCTCAGAGTAAAACAAAAAACTAACTGTAGGTGACAAAAGATAAAAAATGGTGGTGATTAAATTATTACTGATAATCCTGTAAGTGAAGGATTGATGAGAATTTGGTGAAGTAATGAAATTGATAAGGAAGTTGGGTAGTTTTAGTGGCATGCAAACCAAAATCAAATCAATCCCAAAATGTATTAGGCAAAATATCTATAGGCATAATGATTAATCTTATTTTATTTTTTTTTTGAGTTGGAGTCTCACTCTGTCACCCAGACTGGAGTACAGTGGCTGCTCCCGGCTGCTGCAGCCTCACCTGCTGGGCTCCGGCGATCCTTCCGCCTCAGCCTTCCGAGTAGCCGGAATTACAGGGATGCGCTACCATGCCTGGCTGATTTTTTGATTTATTGTAGAGATGAGGTCTCGCTGCCCAGGCAGGTCTCGAACCCGCGGGCTCAGGCAATCCACTCACCTCAGCCTCCCAAAGGCGCAGGATTATAGGCTGAGCCACCGAGCCCGGCTGATTAATCTTATTTTAAAGAGAAATGAATAGTGCATGTCATTTATGGATTTAGATAAATATATTCTTTTTTAAAAAATTTTTTTTTTGAGTTGGAGTCTCACTCTGTCGCCCAGACTGGAGTGCAGTGGCCGCTCCCGGCCACTGCAGCCTCGATCAGCTGGGCTCCGGCGATCCTTCCGCCTCAGCCTTCCGAGTACGGAATTACAGGCATGCACTACCACGCCTGGCTGATTTTTTGATTTATTGTAGAGATGAGGTCTCGCTGCCCAGGCAGGTCTCGAGCCTGCGAGCTCAGGCAATCCACTCACCTCAGCCTCCAAAGGCGCAGGATTACAGGCTGAGCCACCGAGCCCGGCTCAAATATATTCTTTGCAGAGAGAAAAAATCTAAAGATATATGATATTCTGAGACATAATATGCCATGATTATATCAAGCAAAAATAGACTATGCCAAGAATGTATTTAGATTTTCAAGGGAAAAGATTTAGTCAGTCTGGAGTTGGTCCTTGACATCTATATAATAAACTTTCATAAGTAAAAGTGATGTGAATTCTCAACTTAGAACCACTGGCTTACCTAGAAGATACTGTGTTCAAATTAAAGCAAATTAGGAGAAAGTCAACATTAACTTGTTTTCTGGGAAATCTCAAAGACAGTTGTTGGTGCAAAGGCATCATTTAGGATTTGATTTTGAAAGGCGGAACATCAGAAGTTGTGAGGAGGTTTGAACATTTGATTAAATAGGATCATGGGCTAGTGGAAAAAAATACTTGGCTACTATTTAACCTAAGTGACAAAAAGATTTTTAAGAAGTAAGCATAGAAAGTAATGTGATGATAAAGAGCCTTACCTCTTTTAAGAGTGAGAATACTTTTTTAAGTAATCAGGGACATGGATGGTACAGTCAACATCAAGTACAGGAAATTCTAGTAAGATACAGAATCTTTGCTTTCTAGGGAGATTATGCAAATGGCAGAGAAAAACCTTTAGTATCCTCTTTATTAAGAGCAGACTAATAACCCAGGAAAATTGGTCATTTTAACAGGAAAAACCAAAATCTAGTTTTGCATAAGTGTAATATGTGATACTAAAGCACTTTACAAAATCCTACAAATCAGCCCATCAAATCTTAGCCAGCTTTGACCATGACAAATAAAATTGACCTTTTAGGAGCGTTTATAACTTTCTGTATCTGCTGAGGTTACATTTTCCTTTCTCACTTTGAGACAATTAGTCATTTTACTTTAGGACAAAACTGTTTTTCCTTGACAAAAACACATCTGCATACTTTTCATACAGAGTCATTCTTTTTTGTCACTATTTTTTCTAGTGCAATCTTGTGTACACAAATTATGGGGTGGATAATTGTGGAACTGTCTGTCCTACACGAGCATTTTGTATTAGACTAGCAGAACTCATACTTCTTACAACTTTTTATAGCCATACACACTTCCTGATAGTACAGTTTCTCAATGTGCCAAAAATGAGTATGTTCAATAACATACTCAAGTGTCTATACCTTCTTAGTACCATAAAAAGAAGGAGGAAAAGACTATGTAAATTTGAAGTTATGCTTCCCTATTCTGTTTTACTTAGAAATGATCTAGGTTTAATGAGTATCCATGAATTAAGTTAGCATAAGTCTGAGGTTTTAAGTTACCAAAGATTTTGGAAACTATCTTCAAGTTGGCTTACTACAAAACATAATTACTGTTGAAATGAAATTTGTCAGATTAATGATTCAGTTTGACTATATGCAAGTACAGATGTAATGCCAGTGTATTTGATCAGTAAACCCATAAAAGTTGAGGAAGAATATATCCAAGAATAAAAAATGTATGTTTGTGTTATACTTAATGATAGTAGCTCAAAAGATACAACTTTTTATTTTTATTTTTTATTTTATTTATTTATTTTTTTGAGTTGGAGTGTCACTCTGTCGCCCAGACTGGAGTGCAGTGGCTGCTCCTGGCCACTGCAGTCTCGACCTGCTGGGCTCTGGTGAGCCTTCTGCCTCAGCCTTCCGAGTAGTCGTAATTACAGGCACGCGCTACCTCACACAGCTGATTTTTGATTTATTGTAGAGATGAGGTCTTGCCAAGTTGCCCAGGGGGTCTCGAACCTATGGGCTCAGGCAGTCCACTCACCTCAGCCTCCCAAAGCACGGGATTACAGGATGAGCCACTGAGCCCAGCTTAACTTTTTATTAAAACAAGATTAAAATAGTCTCATTTGCCAGAGTTTTACCTAAATTCACTTTAACTTAGACTCTTAAAACATTTGGGTTAGTTTCTATAAAAATACTTTTGAAAGTGTAAGAATTGCTGGGCTCGGTGGCTCAGCCTGTAATCCCGCGCCTTTGGGAGGCTGAGGTGAGTGGATTGCCTGAGCCCGCGGGTTTGAGACCTGCCTGGGTAGCGAGACCTCATCTCTACAATAAATCAAAAAATCAGCCAGGTGTGGTAGTGCATGCTTGTAATTCCGGCTACTTGGAAGGCTGAGGCGGAAGGATCGCCGGAGCCCAGCAGGTCGAGGCTGCGGTGGCCAGGAGCAGCCACTGCACTCCAGTCTGGGCGAGAGTGAGACTCCAACTCAAAAAAAAAAAAAAAAAAGAAAGTGTAAGAATTTTAATTTCCTTACTTTCTGGAAATCTTGGGAGCATTTAATTTATATAAACACATATTTATCTTTAAGCCAATCAGAATAGAGCTTCTTTAAGGGATTTTATAATCTGGTAATACCTTCTGGAGGTAGGAAAATATTGTACATACATATAACGTATATACACATACAGACATGCAGACAGACACAAATATATGGCCTATTTGGGAGGCCGAGGTGGGAGGATTGCTTGAGCCCAGGAGTTTGAGACCAGCCTGGGCAACACGTGAGACCTTGTCTCTACAAAAAATTGAAAAAATTAGCTAGGTGTAGTGGCGAATACTTGTAGTCCCAGCTACTCAGGAGGCTGAGGTGGAAGGATCACCCGAGCTCAGGAGGTCAAGGCTCTGGTGAGGCATGACTGTGTCACTACTCCAGCCTGGGTGACAGAGTGAGACCCCCTGACTCAGAGAAAAGAAAGTTGAATTGGCTAGCAGTTTGTGTAGGAGAGCTGGCTCCTGTCCTTTGCCACCTTTACATTTTTATCAGATTGTGTCTCTGGCAGATGGAGTAAGTTGAGGGTACCTACTTGATCAGTGTGAGGTCTGAAGTGTTCCCATCAATATCTGTGAAGGAGACTTTTTAAAGATTCCTTTCCCCGATGTGTAATCTGATGGAGACTGACTAAATTTTGAGTGAGAGACTGAAGAGAGACTGAATAGCCTACTGGATGTCTCTTCAAAGCTCATATGAATGGATATGGGATCCAGCCTCTTTCCAGCTTCAGGTCCTTGTGTCCCTCATGAGTGGTGAATGGGGAGCCTGAAGTTTAAGTGACTATGTGGAGATTAGGGATTGGAGTGGAAGGGAAAGGTGTGATAGGGATGGATTAGAGGGCTTGAAGAGGTAGGAGATATTGAAGGGACTAGATCAAAGGATTCAAGGGAGCTGAAGGGACAATTGAAGGTGGTAAAAGGAAGGAGAAAGAGTGGGGAATGATAGGAAGGGGGAGGAGACCTTTGGGAATGGAGAGCCCTTAGGTGAGCCAGCTTGGAATATCTCAATTAAGTTTCACAGGGAGAAAATTAAAGTTCTAAATTGTCTTTAGTAAAACTTTGCCCTTTTTTTTTTTTTTTTAAAGTTGCGGTATCAGGCTGGAGTGTAGTGGCATGACCACGGCTCACTGCAGCCTCCAATTCTTAGACTCAAGCGATCCTCTTGTGTCTGCCTCCCAAGTAGCTGGGACTGTAGGTGTATGCCATTACACTTGTGTTGGGAGCCACAAGCACTTGAATTTCTCCTGTATGGTTAGAGTCCACAACTCTGGGAAGGACAGAAACTCCCTGAAGAGACAAAGGACTTCTTCCCAGAATAATCCCCACTATCCCATCCGGGAGGGGGCCTTTCACCCCTGTTGGAATTGGGGTAACTGAAATATCCGGGGTTAAAATTGTAGAGGTGGAGGAACAGAGGTCCAGTCCTGCGCTCCCTGGGGTTGCTCTGATGAGCTCTGAGATGGGACAAAGGGAATGAACGGATTCCGAGTGGAAACTGCCCCTATTGTTGCTTGGGGCCGGGGCTGGCCCCTCAATTCGTTTCCCGACTCAGGCACCGTAAGCTGTCCTTCCATTAACGGAGTGACATTTTTATGAAATTTTGATTTGCAATCCTTAGCCCAGTGGAAGCCTTTCAGGCATCTAGGGCATAAAGACTTTGGCCGAGTGCCTCCAGTATGTGGCAATGTTGAGACAGATTGAGGCCTTTGTTTAGACGGACAGTTTCTTCTGGTATGGCCAGGCTGTCCGCAGTCATAGCAGGTTAAGACAGTGTTGTTCTCAGACTTATTAGTTCCACTCTGAATCCCCTGCACAAACTGAGTATAAGTTTCTCCTTTAAGAGCCATGGCTATTGCTACACCCTGTACATAAGCAGGGTTGACATCAGCACACATCCTGATGTAGTCACCCAATTGTCCTGTCTTCCTGACAGATCTTATAAGAGGCTGACAGGTACTGTTAGCATTTTCAAAAGCCAATTGTTTTACCAAAATGTCCATGGCTGCTTCCTCATTGATGGTTATCCTATGTACAGCCGTTTGTAATCGAGAGACAAAATCCTCATAATTTTCATCAGACATCTGTTTAATTTCTCCCAGGGGCGTAGCCTGGTGGTGCTAGTCGGGAGCGCTCTCCAAGCTCTGGCTGTGCAAATGTTAAGTTGTATTAGGGCGTCTCTTGGCATAGCCATTTGAGTGTCCACAGGTTCATAGGCCCCAGTCCCCATGAGCATTTCAGCAGTAATTTCGTCTGGGGTCTCTGCATTCTGTCTGTTTTGGGCAGCCACTTGTTTAGCCTGGTTCTCAAACTCCACTTTCCACAACAAATTTCCTCCCGTCAAACAGCATTTAGCAAGCGTTTGCCACTCATATGGGGTCATCCAATGGTTAGTGAACTGTTCCATAAGGGTGGAGGTATAAGGGGCCAAAGGTCCATACTGGGAGCAAGTGTCTCTGAGCTCTTTTAAGAGTTTGTATGGCAATGGTTCCCATATTGGAGGGGCATCTTCAAATTCATCGTCAAACAAAATTGGAAAACACAAAGAAAAATCCAAATCACCTTCCTCTTCAGCCTGCCTTTTAGCTTCCTTAATACCAACGTAAGGCGCCTTGGATGAGAGGGAGTACCCAGGTGTGAATGCGGACCCCCTCGGCACAGACTTAGCAGAAGGTTGGGTCAAAGATAAACTGATTAAATTATCAGGATGCTTTTGCTCATGATGCTTGACTGCCTCCTTTTTCAAACTAGCCTCATCCCCTGGGGACGGAGTGCTGTCATCCAAGGGAGGAGTTATAGACACAGCTTTAGACGAATTAGAGGCCAATATAGGAGCCTCCTCATTAGTAATTTTGGTAGGAAATTTGGAATAATGATGTCATGGATCCAAAGCATCTCTAATAATGTTCCACAAGGAAAAGGTGTCAACAGGGACCTTTTCAGGTCCGTGCAAAGTATAACAGAGTTTAAGTTTTTCCCCAATTTGGGTCCAAATAGCCAAATCAATGGTGCCTTCTTCAGGAAACCAGGGACATTGTGCTTGGACAAATTGCAAAAAACAAGCCAATCGAGTAGAAGACACCTTAATTCCCCTTTTTGATAACGTATCATTAGGATATTGATAAATATTTTTCTTTGTTTAGACTCTCTTTGGCCCATGATTTTATCACGGCTCTAGCACTTCTTACCCTTCCTAGTCTCTGCCTATCTCTACAGGGGGTCTGCGGCACCCTGGGTAAGGTCCTATCTGTCCCGAGAAGAAAGAGAAAAGATTACCTTCAAGCTCCCATGTTGGGGGCCACTTGTGGGAGTCTTGCCCCTGCTGGGTCTGGGGTTTCCTGAAGGAGAGACGAATAGGCGAAAGACGAAAATAATATTCTCGGACACTTGCTTGCTGAACAGATGACAATTTATGTTAGTTAACACAGAGCTTTTATACCATTCGTAAAGGGGCAAGACAAAGAAAATTCCTTCACGTACATATTCTTTAAAAGTTACTACCATCTGGCGGTCTAGAAGCTACACACAAGCCAAGAACACTATCTGCTTTTAGTCAATGAGTCTCTTCATAAAGCCAAAAATGATAGTTTAAGTCCAAAGTCCCGAATTACAGTCCTTGAAGTGCCTCAAGAAAGTTTCCAAGTGTACATTTCTCCATGTATCAGGAGTTTTCTTTCTGGGACTTCTATGACCTTCAAAGCTTCGTAATCGCCTCCTTTATCCAGGTGTCTTTGTTACTTTTCTCTTATCCTGCAGTGTTTATTTCTTTTTTTTTTTTTTTTTGAGTTGGAGTCTCACTCAGTCGCCCAGACTGGAGTGCAGTGGCCGCTCCCGGCCACCGCAGCCTCGACCTGCTGGGCTCCGGCGATCCTTCCGCCTCAGCCTTCCAAGTAGCTGGAATTACAGGCATGCGCTACCACACCCGGCTGATTTTTTGATTTATTGTAGAGATGAGGTCTCGCTGCCCAGGCGGGTCTTGAACCCGCGGGCTCAGGCAATCCACTCACCTTGGCCTCCCAAAGGCATGGGATTACAGACTGAGCCACCGAGCCCGGCCTGCAGTGTTTATATCTAAAGAAAACTCAAAAGAAGCTTTTAGTGATGTTTCCCAGGCTCCCAAGGTTGCTTTCTGTTTTTAATTAATTTATCATAAAAGTATCCAATAGGTATATTATGAATTCAGTGAAAGCCCACTCTATACACGTCAACTTAGAATTTTAACTATTGAATTAAGTAAAAATTTTAACGATTAATCTTCATCCTAAGTCTGTGAAAACAGTGTTATAAATCACCCTACATAACTCCTAGATAAGTGTTAGGACTTATAATGAATTCATAATGAACTTACTATAAACTTGTGCTTCTAAAAAACCTCATGTCTAAACACTAAACTATATAATTCTAAATCAAATAAGGAGTGAATATACTTATATCATTTTTTACTCAAGCAGTATCTTGAGTAAACTTATAACCAAGTGAAAGAAAGCATTCTTGATGTGCTTCAGAGTTTAACTATTGCATATGTTAGAAAAGGCCAAACTGCATAGTGGGAAATGGAAAAATAAACCATGACATTTCCAGGTTAGCTGTGAGTACTTCACATAAACATGCCATTTTCTTTTTTCACGACTGCACATAATTCTTTGGCTGTACCAAACAGCAAAGGTGGAAGACAGAAGGGCCTCAGCTTCCTGGGCTCGCTTTGCGGCCGGGGGGGGGGTCCTCAGCACACCTGGACTTTGTCAATCAGGTGGGCCTCCAAGGCTGGCTCCCAACACACTTGGCTAATTTTTAAATTTTTTTGTAGAGACAAGGTCTCACTATGTTGCCCAGGCTAGTCTTGAACTCCTAGGCTCAAGCGATCCTCCTGCCTCGGCCTCTTTGAGGGCTCGGATTATAGACCAAATTTTGCCATTTTTGAAGATATTGAACTGAATTAGTGCCATACTGGTGAGCATGTAGTCAGCAGAAGAGGGAGGGCATCTGATACAGTGTAAGTTACCTATGGGATTATATAATTGAATCAGTTATAAGAGTTTAAAGGAGCTAGGAATGAGTACCCTTTTGTGAAAAGCAAGATCATTTACTCTTGTAATTTCCCTAGAGGCGTTTAGGGAAAACAAAAGAGGTGACAAGAGCCAGGAATGTTCCTGCTCAAGAGACTGGGACAGACAAAGAAGGAGTTTCTTTGTTTGAAAAATCAAAGTAACTCCTTACTGTGCTGGAGCAGACAAGATGCACTGGTTCAAGAGTTCTCAAGGAAAGATCCCTAAATCTCTGAACAGGAGAGGCATTCACATGACTCACAAGAATGATGTTATTGAGGTAGAGATGGCACAGGTTCATAGGCAAAATCCAGTGCCCATCCAAGTCATGTCATATAAAACGTTTGACATACAGATAACTAATAAAAATAAATCTGGGCTTAGGTAGGGAGAGACATTATATGAAAAGGCTATTGCAATAGAGAGAATGCTCTGACCACAAGATCTGCAGATGTCTCAATGTCAAATACAAAAAGGCTTTCTTCTATAGATGGGGTGAGCAGTGCCAGCAGGATCTTTGTGGGAGAGTGGGCAAGTGAGTGGGGTTAGCAGATGACACGACCAGGGCATTTTTTTATTTTTTATTTTTTTTTGAATTGGAGTCTCACTCTGTCGCCCAGACTGGAGTGCAGTGGCCACTCCTGGCCACCGCAACCTCGACCTGCTGGGCTCTGGCGGTCCTTCCGCCTCAGCCTTCCAAGTTGACCAGGGCATTTTAACAGATGTTTTTTTCTACTGTCAGTGGATCTCTGAATGAGTTGTTAAGGGGATGTTCTGCATCTGCTTGCTTAAGCTTAGGGCTAGCCAAAGTTTGTGGTTGTGGGAAGGAGGAAAGCCTGATTAGACTTTGGTCAAGCCAAGTCAGTGGATACGTGCTGGCCATTTGTGAGCTCCTGGTCAGTACTTAAGTTTAAAATCCTTTGGGCTTTATGGTAGATGTACTTTTTGGTCAGATTCTGGAAGATTGTTTTAAAATATTAGTAAATATATGTACCATATTAATGTGTATAGTGAATTGTACTAGGCATTGGAGATTAAAATAGTTACAAGATATGGCTCTTTTTCCCAGGGGCTGAGTTATTAGGTAAGGGAGCCAGTATGCTTTAAAAAAAAATGCTAATGAGGCCATGTGTGGTTGCTCAAGCCTGTAATCCCAGCACTTTGGGAGGCCGAGGCCAGAGCATAGCCTTAGTCCAGGGGTTTGAGAGCAGCCTGGACAACTTGTTGAGACCTCGTCTCTACAATAAATCCAAAATTAGCCAGGCGTGGTAGCGCCCGCCTGTAGTTCTGGTTATTTGGAAGGCTGAAGCGGAAGGATGACCAGAGCCCAGCAAGTCGAGGCTGCGGTGGCCGGGAGTGTGCCACTGCACTCCAGTCTGGGTGACAGAGTGAGACTCCCAACTCAAAAAAAAAAAAATTAACTTATTGTAGAAACAAGATCTCACCATGGCTGGGCTCGGTGGCTCAGTCTGTAATCCCGCGCCTTTGGGAGGCTGAGGTGAGTGGATTGCCTGAGCCCGCGGGTTCGAGACCCGCCTGGACAGCGAGACCTCATCTCTACAATAAATCAAAAAATCAGCCGGGTGTGGTAGCTCATGCCTGTAATTCCGGCTACTTGGAAGGCTGAGGCGGAAGGATCACCGGAGCTCAGCAGGTTGAGGCTGCGGTGGCCGGGAGCGGCCACTGCACTCCAGTCTGAGCAACAGAGTGAGACTCCAACTCAAAAAAAAAAAAAAAGATCTCACCGTGTTGGTGAGCTGCTGTGCCTGGCTAAATCAATTTTTGATAGTAGGAACGTGACATGAACCATGAAGGTAAAAGAAATACAGAACAATTGTTAGCGCAAAGTTGCAGAGAGAAAAATGAGAGACTGAACCAAAAATACTGTTTTAGCCTTAGGAGAAAGGGCAACTTACAATTTGAGACTGAGGACAAGATAAGGGAGGAAGGGTGGAGATGTAGAGCAATTTTCAAGATACATAAATAAAGATGTTGGGGATGTATGACATTTACTTTGCTTCCTGCTTCACTCAGGTTATTTTACAAGATGGCCTGAGAGTGAAAGATTTAGGCCATGGAATTTGTCTTTAGGAATGCAGAAAAAATTTAGAAAGACTGCTAGGGAAAGTTTCCTGGCTTTCCCTAAAGGAAAATAAGGATTCCTAAGCACCATGAATATTCAGCTAAAGAGATGTGATCCTGGTTGTTTGGGTTCTCTGAGTATTATGCAGTCAGAGTGTTAGCTTTCTGGAATGGAAGATACTGAGTGTATGACATGTATGTTACAACCAGGGAACAAGTGTGCGTGGACCCAGTGTATCTCTTGGGTAGATAAAAACAGTGTTACAGATCAAATTATACCTGTCAGATACTCTATCTTATACATTGCTGAACAGATATTGGTGACAATATAGTAGAAAGTATTCAAGTATCAGAAGAATGGTTGGATAGGGTGAACTCTGGAATTTCCTTTTGAGAATGTGTTTTATGTACAGCAAATTTACATACAGGACTTTAGAAATTCTCACTATAACCAATACTACTAACTTAAAAAAGATTAACTTGTTCCCTTCATCCATTTTTTTTTTCTTTTGGTACTCAGAAGGCTTGTGAGGCCTTAAATGACCAGAAAGCTTCTTTGGATTTTGTAGAACAAAAACACTGAGTACATGTAGAAATGTTAGTATTACTGTTTGACATGAAAGCCATGAAAAACATTTGACTGTCCCCTAATCTCAGATTTGGTATATACCTAATGTACAGATATGATATACAAATGATTTTCCAAGGATGGTGCCATAAAAAATGTACCAAATAAATATTAGATTATTATCACTCTTAGGTTTTAAATTTTAAATGTTTTGGGGCTATTTCTTAGCCCTGTGCAGCACTTAGCGTTGTATCCTTTACCAGTAGGTGCCTTGTTTTGATGTTTATGAGGGACTTGGTAAAAAAAGATAATGCAGAGGACTCTTTGGGGACTGATAAATCAGTGTGATGTGTCAAGGCCTGAAATGAGTTAAAACTGAATCTGTTAGGGAATTTTGAGAATTTGCCAATAGCTGCAGCAGAAAAAAAATACAGGCATGAGCCATTGTGCTCAGCTGAATGGTTACTTTTAAATGGTACTGGGGCTTGTTTAGATGACCTTTTTTTTTTTTTTTTTTTTTTTTTTGAGTTGGAGTCTCACTCTGTCGCCCAGACTGGAGTGCAGTGGCTGCTCCCGGCCACCGCAGCCTCGACCTGCTGGGCTCCGGCGATCCTTCCACCTTAGCCTTCCAAGTAGCTGGAACTACAGGCGTGCACTACCACGCCTGGCTAATTTTATTGTAGAGATGAGGTCTCGCCAAGTTGCCCAGGGGTCAGGCAGTCCACTCACCTCAGCCTTCCAAAGCACGGGATTACAGGCTGAGCCACCGAGCCTGGCTGAATTAGACCTTTAATAAGTAATTATGAAAGAAGATAATGTAGGTAGGTCTCCAACCTCTGGTCTGCGGATGGGTACTGGTCAGTGGCCTGTTAGGAACCAGGCCGCATAGCAGGAGGTGAGTGACGGGCAAGTGGAGCTTCTTCTCCTGTCATTCAGTGGCTGCATTTGATTCTCATAGGAGCTTGAACCATATCGTGAGGGGCACATGCAAGGAATCTAGGTTGTGCACTGCTTATGAGAATCTATGTCCTGATGACATACCCCCAATCCGTGGAAAAATCGTCTTCCATGAAACTGGTTTCTGATGCCAAAAAGGTTGGGGACCACGGAATTATCGCATCGTAATTCTGGTCTTAGTTTTGCTGCCATCTTGTTTATCTTCTTCATTCCTGCCTATAGATCTGTGCTGTCCTCTGCTACCTAAGCACATTTGTCTGTTTAAATTTAAATGAATTAAGAATATATAAAACTAAGCCGGGCTCGGTGGCTCAGCCTGTAATCCTGCACCTTTGGGAGGCTGAGGTGAGTGGATTGCCTGAGCCCATGGGTTTGAGACCCGCCTGGGCAGGCGAGACCTCATCTCTACAATAAATCAAAAAAATTAGCCAGGCGTGGTAGCGCATGCCTGTAGTTCCAGCTACTCGGAAGGCTGAGGCAGAAGGATCGCCGGAGCCCAGCAGGTCGAGGCTGCAGTGGCCGGGAGCGGCCACTGCACTTGTCTGGGCGACAGAGTGAGACTCCAACTCAAAAAAAAAACAACAACAACAACAACAAAGAAAAAAAGAATACATAAAACTAAAAATTAAATGTCTTAGTCGCGATCTTAGTGTTCCATAGGTGGCTACTGTGTTGTGCAGCAGAGAGGACATTTTCAGCGTAACAGAAAGTTCTATAGGACAGTGGTGCTCTAGATTTTTTTTTTTTTTTTTTTTGAGTTGGAGTCTCATTGTGTCACCCAGACTGGAGTGCAGTGGCCGCTCCTGGCCACCGCAGCCTCAACCTGCTGGGCTCCGGCGATCCTTCCGCGTCAGCTCCACGTCAGCCTTCCAAGTAGCCGGAATTACAGGCGCGCGTTACCACACCCGGCTAATTTTTTGATTTTATTGTAGAGATGAGGTCTCGCCTGCCCAGGTGGGTCTCGAACCTGCGGGCTCAGGCAATCCACTGACCTCAGCCTCCCAAAGGCGCAGGATTACAGGCTGAACCGCCCAGCCCGGCTGTGCTCTAGATTTTTAATTGCTACTTGATACTAGGAAAGTAAATGTTGGAAGCTTGGATGGATATTTGATAAAGGCAAAAAATGTGGAATTTATATTATTCCAGTCCTATCAGTTTCAACTTTCTCAAAATTAAATGTTATTTTTTTAAGATAGGCTTTGTAGCCAGGCATGGTGGCTCACTCCTATAATCCCAGCACTTTGGGAGGCTGAGGTGAGAGGATTTCCTGAGCCCATGGATTCCATACCAGCCTGGGCACTTGGTGAGACCTTGTCTCTACAGTAAATCAAAAAATTAGTGGGTGTGGTGGTGCATGCCTATAGTTCCAGCTACTTGGAAGGCTGAGGTAGAAGGATCGCCTGAGCCCAGCAGGTCAAGGCTGCAGTGGATGGGAGTGTGCTATTGTACTCCTGTCTGGGTGACAGAGTGAGACTCCAACTCAAAAAAAAAAAAAGATAGACTTTGTATTTTGTTTTGGCACTAGGCCTATTCAAAGGTCGTTATAATAATATAGGACAGACTGTCATAATTTTGAGATGAACCAGCTCTGCCAGACTGTTTAACAGTTTTATGGAGGCATAATTGATATACAATGAATTGCCCTTACGTTAAGTGTAAAATTTAAGCAGTTTTGACATGTGTACACCTCTGGAACTATCATCATAATCGAGACAACATAGCCCATCACCCATAGAAGTTTCCTTGTGCCCTTTGTAGTCTTTCCTTCTCATTCTTCTCTTCTGTCCCCATTTTGAGACAACTATATGTCTGCTTTCTGTCATAATAGATCAATTTCCCTTTTGTAAAATTATGTATAGATGAATCATATAATATATACTCTTTTTTCAGTGTGACTTCTGCATTAATTTGAGATTCACCCATTTTTTTTTTTTTTTTTTTTTTTGAGTTGGATCTCACTCCATCACCCTGACTGGAGTGCAGTGGCCGCTCCCGGCCACCGCTGCCTCGACCTGCTGGGCTCCGGTGATCCTTGTGCCTCAGCCTTCCAAGTAGCTGGAACTACAGGCGCCTGCTACCACGCCCAGCTAATTTTTTTTTTTATTTATTGTAGAGGTGAGGTCTTGCCAAGTTGCCCAGGCGGGTCTTGAACCCGCGGGCTCAGGCAATTCACTCACCTCGGCCTCCCAAAGCGTGGGATTACAGGCTTAGCCACCGAGCCTGGCCGATTCACCCATTTGTTAATGTACAAATAGTTTATTGCTTTCTGTTGTATGGCTATATGTCAACTTTTTTATTTTTTTCTTTTCTTTTCTTTTTTTCTTTTTTTTTGAGTTGGAGTCTCACTCTGTCGCCCAGACTGGAGTGCAATGGCTGCTCCCGGCCACCGCAGCCTCGACCTGCCGGGCTCCGGCTATCCTTCTGCCTCAGCCTTCCATGTAGCTGGAACTACAGGCGCATGCCACCATGCCCGGCTCATTTTTGATTTATTGTAGAGATGAGGTCTTGCTGCCCAGGCGGGTCTTGAACCCACGGGCTCAGGCAGTCCACTTGCCTCAGTCTCCCAAAGGCGCGGGATTATAGGCTGAGCCACTGAGCCCGGCCGATTCACCCGTTTTTTAATGTACAAATAGTTTATTGCTTTCTGTTGTATGGCTATATATCAACTTTTTTTTTTTTTTTTTTTTGAGTTGGAGTCTCACTCTGTCGCCCAGACTGGAGTGCAGTGGCCGCTTCCGGCCACTGCAACCTCGACCTGCTGGGCTCCGGCGATCCTTCCACCTCAGCCTTCCAAGTAGCTGGAACTATAGGCGCGCGCTACCACGCCCGGCTAATTTTTTGATTTGTTGTAGAGATGAGGTCTCGCCAAGTTGCCCAGGAGGGTCTCGAACCCGCGGGCTCAGGCAATCCACTTACCTCGGCCTCCCAAAGTGCTGGGATTACAGGCTGAGCCACCGAGCCCGGCCATATGTCAACTTTTTTAACCATTTGTTTATTGATGACATTTGGGTTGTTACCAGCTTGAGTTATTACAAATAAATTTCTGTGAACATTTATGTTCAAGTCTTTATTGACGTATGTTTTTATTATCCTTGAGTAAATTCTGTATTAGGTGTGGAATGACTGGATTGTATGTTAGGTTGTGTGTTTAACCTTTAAGAAACTGTTTCCAAAGTCTCTATGCCATTTTACCTTTTTTTGCCAAACTGTTTCCAAAGAGGCTGTGCCATTTTAGATTCCTACTGGGGGAGTATAAATGTTCCAATAGTGCCACATCCTTGCCAATTCTTGGTAGAGCCAAGCTTTTTAGTTTTATCTGACAGATTTATTTTAACAAGAAAAGACTGTTGGTGGAATTAATTCCACCTCTCTATGCTTTGTTTTTAAAATACTGCAAAAATAATATTTTGTGTGTGAAAAAGTTTTAGTTACCTACTGATTTATTTACTCTTTTCTTAATTTTGATAGTATTTGCTCACTAATGGTAGTTTGAAACCTAATTTGTAAGAACCAATATGTCTTCCTTTTTACTTACCTATTTTTTCTTTTTGTTTTAGCGGCCCCTTTGTTGCTTTATGCAAACAGACGGGACTTGCGATTGGTTGATGCTACAAATGGCAAAGAGAATGCTACGATTGTAGTTGGAGGCTTGGAGGATGCAGCTGCGGTGGACTTTGTGTTTGGTCATAGCTTGATATACTGGAGTGATGTCAGCGAAGAAGCCATTAAACGAACAGAATTTAACAAAACTGAGAGTGTACAGAATGTTGTTGTTTCTGGATTATTGTCCCCCGATGGTCTGGCATGTGATTGGCTTGGAGAAAAATTGTATTGGACAGATTCTGAAACTAATCGGATCGAAGTTTCTAATTTAGATGGATCTTTACGACGAGTTTTATTTTGGCAAGAGTTGGATCAACCCAGAGCTATTGCCTTAGATCCTTCAAGTGGGTAAGTTTTTGTGTAACGTAAAAAAGTCCTTCTCCTTCTTCTGGTTTCTAATCCACTAGCATATATTCCCTTCGTTCCCATTAGAAAAGAAGGATTAAAAACAGGAATTATAGATTCTTTGCTTTCTTTGTCAAGTAGACTCGCATCTGGAAAGTTATGTTGTGTTCTTAAAGTAAATATTTCTGTAAATAGTTGTTTCTAACAGCAGTTATGGAATAACCATGTTTTTATAGTTCTTGGTTTTCCTTCTGCATTTATTTTTCATAATTATCAGAATTAGAAGGGAGAGAAGAAGGAATAAAGACTTAACAAGAATAGTAATTGATTATCTCGAGATAGAAGAATCCTCTAGATCTTATAATTTTTTGTGTGTGTTTTTTTTGAGTCAGAGTCTTACTCTGTGCCCAGACTGGAGTGCAGTGGCATGCTCATGGCCACTGCAGCCTCGACCTGCTCAGTCCTTCTGCTTCAGCCTTCCAAGTAGCTGGAACTACAGGTGTGTGCCACCATGTCTGGCTAATTTTTTGATTTCTGTAGAGATGAGGTCTCACCATCTTTCTGAGGCTGGTCTCCAATATCTGGGCTCAGGCAATCTTCTTACCTCAGCCTCCCAAAGTGCTGGGATTAAAGGTGTGAGCCAACATGCCCGACTGATCTTATAACTTTTATTATATACACAATGATTTTATGATGCTAGTAAACTCTGAAGTGTTATTTAATATGTCAGTGTTAAATGAAAAATAAAAATTGTTAATGCATTTCTAGTTAGCTAAACATATATTTGCCGTACATGTTTAATTTTCTATTGAGAAGGAAAACTTAAAGCTCAAGGTAAATCCCATTTCAAAATGTGAACTATTTCCATATTGCTTTTCTGTTACCATGTCTCAGTCCTACATATATACCATTTCTTGATATTTCTTTATTGAATAAATTGTCATGTCAGAGTCTGTCATGGCTAGGTATAGATAACTGTCTAAACATAGACCTGAAATGATTTATTAATATTTGGGTAAAATCCAGAGATAAATAATCTGTGGGTAACTGCTTTAATGCTTTGTTTTCTTTGATTGTCAAGCATATTGTAATGCTTAAAACACACTGTTTATAGAAGGGAGTGAATTAATTTTATATTATAAAGTAGAACTTGGGGAAAATGGAAGAAAGATTTATATATGCTCCTTTACCCTGCTATCAGGCTTGATGTGGTGACAAGGGTTAAACAGGATACTATTTTTTTTTTCTTTTTTTTTTTTTTTGAGTTGGCATCTCACTCTGTCGCCCAGACTGGAGTGCAGTGGCCACTTCCGGCCACTGCAGCCTCGACCTGCTGGGCTCCGGCGATCCTTCCGCCTCAGCCTTCCAAGTAGCCGGAATTACAGGCATGCACTACCATGCCTGGCTGATTTTTTGATTTATTGTAGAGATGAGGTCTCACTGCCCAGGCGGGTCTCGAACCCGCGGGCTCAGGCAATCCACTCACCTCAGCCTCCCAAAAGGCGCGGGATTACAGGCTGAGCCACCGAGCCCGGCTACAGGATGCTATTTTGTAGAAAAATGAAAAGATTTGACTATAAAGGATAACATAGTATAGTGAAATTTTAGGTTAAGAAGTCTGGAAAGCACAAATATATATGTTTTTAGAGTACAATTAAGAGGTAGCCATTGAAGTCAAATGGTGCTCTTAATGAAGCGCTGGAAAATATGCTGTAGCTCTGGTGGTAGGAAAAGGGATTGGATGTCCTGAAGAGAAGGTCGTAGCTGTGTGGTAACCTGTGGTGATCAAAGAATTTCTTTGTTGATAACCCTTTAAGATATTTTTGAGAGAGCTGGGCTCTGTGGCTCAGCCTGTAATCCCAGGGCTTTGGGAGGCTGAGGTGAGTGGATTGCCTTAGCCTGTGGGTTCAAGACCTGCCTGGGCAACTTGGCGAGACCTCATCTCTACAATAAATCAAAAATTAGCCGGGTGTGGTAGTGCATGCCTGTAATTCCAGCTACTTGGAAGGTTAAGGCGGAAGGATTGCCGGAGCCCAGCAGGTTGAGGCAGCAGTGGCTGAGAGCGGCCACTGCACTCCAGTCTGGGCGACACAGTGAGACTCCAACTCAAAAAAAAAAAAAAAAAGATATTTTTGAGAAATATAGTTTGTGTTTTGCTAACAGTGTATAAAAGCTTCAGGAGATGTTGAAATGTTTCTGAGGTTATTGCTTTGTAGAACACATAGGATTTGGGTGCTTTCAGTGGACATTAGGGAAGAATAATTTGGTGAAAAGATAAAGTTCTTTTTTTCCCCTCTCTTTTTCTTTTTCTTTACTGATTCAGTCTTTTTTTTTTTTTTTTTTTTTTTTGAGTTGGAGTCTCATTCTGTCGCCCAGACTGGAGTGCAGTGGCTGCTCCCAGCCACCACAGCCTTGACCTGCTGGGCTCTGGCGATCCTTCCGTCTCAGCCTTCCAAGTAGCTGGAACTACAGGTGCGCACTAACACACCCGGCTAATTTTTGACTTATTGTAGAGATGAGGTCTCGCTAAGTTGCCCAGCAGGTCTCGAACCCGCAAGCTCAGGCAATCCACTCACCTCAGCCTTCCAAAGCGCTGGGATTACAGGCTGCGCCACTGAGCCCGGCCTGATTCAGTCTTAATCACTGTAAGAGTAGTGATTTAAATTCAACCAGGTATCTATTAAATGGTTACTGTGTTCAAAGCTATGCATTTTATACTCTTTTTGGGGAGAGAGGAGGTTTATCTTTAAGGATTTGCTATCCAAGGCCAGAAAACTCGGGAGAGATAACTTTTCTTCTTCAGAGTATGTTTGTTTGAATTTTGTAATATGTATGTGGAGATGGGAAGGGTGTTAAAGGATTTAGAAGGGCCACAAGAGCTCTTAAGAAGGGTGAGTGAGCTGGTCTCCATGGCTCAGCCTGTAATCCCAGCGCTTTGGGAGACGGGGTGAGTGGATTGCCTGAGCCCACGGGTTCGAGACCCGCCTGGGCAACTTGGCGAGACCTCATCTCTACAATAAATTAAAAAAAAAAATTAGCCGAGCATGGTAGCGCGTGCCTGTAGTTTCAGCTACTTGGAAGACTGAGGTGGAAGGATCGCTTGAGCCCAGCAGGTAGAGGCTACAGTGACCCGGAGCGTGTCACTGCACTCCAGTCTGGGTGACAGAGTATGAGACTCCAACTCAAAAAAAAAGAAGGATGAGTGGATAAATAGCTTGATTACCAGATTTTGAAACAGCATCTTGAACATTTCTATAAGGGACAGTGATTATGTGATAGTACATATTAAAGGGAGCTGAATCTGTAGTCAACTCTTGGCAAGGTTCTAATAATTTAATGAGTAATCATTCTCATTTTGACCCTTAAAACTAGCGAGGTTTACTTATGAATAGCAGATCTGATAAGTGTTTTAGGAAGTAAGTTTGCCACATGATTAAAAAGTACACTAAAGTTTCTGTGGCTTTGGTTTATTTATGTTACTTCTTTTTTTTGAGTTGGAGTCTCACTCTGTCACCCAGACTGGAGTGCAATGGCCGCTCCTGGCCACCGCAGCCTCGACCTGCTGGGCTCCGGCGATCCTTCTGCCTCAGTCTTCTGAGTAGCTGGAACTACAGGCATGCGCTACCACGCCTGGCTTATTTTTGATTTATTGTAGAGATGAGGTCTCGCCCAGTTGCCCAGGCGGGTCTCGAACCCTCGGGCTCAGGCAATCCCCTCACCTCAGCCTCCCAAAGCGTGGGATTACAAGCTGAGCCACCGAACCCGGCTTATGTTACTTCTTAATGTTGAATGTGAGAATTCACCAAAGATAGCTGATAAAATATATTATTGGAAGAATCAATAATGTACTTAGAAGGTGGAAAGTAGTGTTATGTAGCTCCTGAGAGTAGCTTAGTGAAGAATAGCTTTTTCCTGAGGCTTAAATGTTTGGTTAAATACTCAATGATAATATATTTTATTATTTCTTATGTGTATGGTTAATGTTGGGGAAGAGGGAGAAATGTGTGTAAATTCATCCCCTCCCCCAATAACAGTTCTTTTAAAATTTCTTATTTTTGAAAAACTATTTTGTGTCATATGGCTATTTGGAAAAATTACACAACTGGAAATGTAAAATCCAGTCAAATGGTATATATCCACTTGATAATTAGCATGATGAAGTGTATTTAAAGTTATATTTTAAACTCATGCACTGAAATATATATTCTATCCAACAGTCTGTCAGTGTTAATGATTTTAGATTTGTATCATAGATTGTGGTTTTAGTGGAAGAGTAATTGTAGGTAAAGCACATCACTTGTCAAATAAAAGAGATGATTTCTATAGTTATTTTTTGGGGAAAACATGAAGTTTGCTTTCAGACATAGTACATGAAAACAGTGCTGAGGGAAAATGTAGACCTTTCTGAGTTCCACCATCCTGGGTTACGATGCTTGGAAGAGCTGGCTGAACTCTTTCACATCAACTTATGTAAAAGGAAAGCTATTGAATGACTGGTATTGTTTGAGCCCTGGGAACTAGTGCAGACATCTGTGTGCTTTTGGATATATGGAGTTCTTTGTGTAATCAGTCCATTTAGCCTAGACTGAAAGAAGATTTTTATTTCTCTCTCTAAATTTGGCCTTTATTTGTCTGACTTTTTTTTTCTCAATAGTGACTGGCAGTCAGACTAGTCAGACTAAGAAACAGGAAAATATGTTTGAAATTGTTCCAGAAATGAACAACGATAGTTACAGAAAGCAGTAGTCTTACATTATAGTAGTAGAGGTAATTCCTGACCATGTGGCTGCTCCCAGTGGTGGAATTTCTTAATCTGATTCTATAATTTCTGTACCAATTAATGGTGCTAATCTTGGTGATGTGGAGGACCTGTTTCAGGTACAAATATATAAGTGGCTCTCAGGATTTTTTGTTTGTTTAGGGTTCTGTCATATTCCAAATTGTTTCAGATATTTTTTAAAAAGTAAAATCCTAGTGATTCAGTTTGAAGTGAATTCATACTGAACAGCTTTGAATAATATGAGGGGGGACCCCCAAAAACTCATAATTTATTTATTAAAATTATGCATTCTTGCATGTTTAACTTCAGTCACCTTCAAAATACTCTCTGATGCAGTACATCTATTAAGATGCTTTCCACTGCTCAAAATAGTTGTCTGAACTCGTCCATTTTGATGCCTTTTAGTGCTTCCGCTGTTTTTTGTTTCACCTCTTCCATGTTGGCAAAATTCCCTCTGAGAACTTTTTTCATCAGGGGAAACACAAACAAACAAAAAAAATTTCGTTTGAGGCAAGATCAGGAGAATACGGAGGATGGGGCATGGGGCTCCTGTTGTTTTTTGGTCAAAAACCTCTGATACTTAGCATGGTGTGGGTAGGCACATTGTTATGGTGGAAGAACCACTTACCTATTTAGCACAACTCTGGACGTTTTTTCCACAAATCGTGATAACAACCTTCTCAAAACTTCCAGATAAAAAGTTTGGTTGACTATTTGATCCAAAGGAACAAATTCCAAGTGTACTACAAAGGGCCCACCCTCCAGAAGATAATTTCAAGTTTTTTTAGGGGGGATCCCCCTTGTATACATACCTATCTTCAAAATACATTTTAATCATTGTTAAGTATAATATTAACAACACTAAAAGTTTTGCTTTAAAAATGGTTGCAGACTTAGTGGAAACAAGAGTAACATAATTTCCTTATCAATTATATACACATAATTATCATATTTTGAGTGTGTTTAAACATAATGTTCTATAATCACATATTCCAGATGACTAAAATAGTTTCATATAAGTGATCAGTACATTTTTTTTTTTTGAGTTGGAGTCTCACTCTGTCACCCAGACTGGAGTGCAGTGGCCGCTCCCGGCCACCGCAGCCTCGACCTGCTGGGCTCTGGCGATCCTTCCTCTCAGCCTTGGCCTCCCAAAGCATGGGATTACAGCTGAGCCACCAAGCCCGGCCAGTAAATATTTTTTTATGACTGAACTTTATAATACTTTCTCTCATAATTCTGTTAGTTTTCTTTGTTAGGGCATAAAGCATTTTTCTAAGCAAATATAAATTTTAGCATGGTCTTATGAACTCCAAATCAGTATAGCTTTGATCATGGTCTTATGAACTCCAAATCAGTATAGCTTTGATCACAAATGCCTACTGAAAACATAGGCCGGGTGCATTGGCTCAAGCACTTTGGGAGGCTGAGGTGAGAGGATTGCCTGAGCCCACAAGTTCAGGACCAGCCCGGGCAACTTGGCGAGCCCTCATCTCTACAATAAATCAAAATATTACCTGGGCGTGGTGGCTACACCTGTAGTTCTGGCTACTTCTAAGGCTGAGGTGGAAGGATCACTGGAGCCCAGCAGGTCGACCCTGGTGTGGCCATAAGCGTACCACAGCACTCCAGCCTGGGCGATGGAGCGAGACTTCAACTCAAAAAACAAAACAAAACAAAAAACCCAAAAAAACCATAATTCAGGTTTTTAGTCTTTAATTTTTTCAATATTAGTTATCAAGATCACATTTTATAAATATAATAGCCACTGAAGCTTATTTTATGTTCTACTTAGTTCTATTATTTACCAACAAGTTACTTCATTTTCTTGGATCTCAATTTCCTCATCTCTAAAACAGTTAGATTCTTTCAGTTTTGACATTATTTAAATTTTATTTTATTTTTGAGTTGGAATCTTACTCTGTGGCCCAGGCTGTAGTGCAGAGGCATGCTCACAGCCACCACAACCTTGACTTGCTGGGCTCAGGTGCACACTACCACACCTGGCTTTTTTGATTTATTGTAGAGACAAGTTCTCACCAAGTTGCTGTGGCTGGTCTTGAACCCCTGAGCTTAGGCAGTCCTCTCGTCTCGATCTCCCAAAGTGCTGGTATTACAGGCTTGAGCCACGGTGCCCGGCCTTGACGTTGTTTAAATTTTAAAAGTGAGATGTGTATTTAAAGAAAGAACTCTAAATATCTGTTTTTAAAATTTTATTTTGTAGTTATACATTTGAGTAAGTAATTTAGGTGTGTTATACTTTGAATTGTGTTTTTGCCGAGCAGATGCTTCTTAAAATTTTGTTTTTACTGCCCTTGCATATTCCATTACACTCAGCCTCCTTTTTTAGGGTTACTTCATTCCTAAAACCAGTTTAAGCCGGGCTCGGTGGCTCAGCCTGTAATCCCGTGCCTTTGGGAGGCTGAGGTGAGTGGATTGCCTGAGCCCATGGGTTCGAGACCTGCCTGGGCAATTTGGCGAGACCTCATCTCTACAATAAATCAAAAATTAGCCAGGCGTGGTAGCGCGTGCCTGAAGTTCCAGCTACTTGGAAGGCTGAGAAGGAAGGATTGCCGGAGCCCAGCAGGTGGAGGCTGCAGTGACCAGGAGCGGCCACTGCATTCCAGTCTGGGCGACTGAGTGAGACTCGAACTCAAAAAAAACCCCCAAAACCAGTTTAAACCTTTTTCCCAATTCCACTTGATGGAAACTGATAAATACTTTGAGATATAAAAGAATTTTATTTTTGAGGGGGGTTCTGAAGGAGGAGAATTTATTCTAGCTTTTCTTTTCTTTTTTTTTTTTTTAATTTGAGTTGGAGTCTCACTCTGTTACCAAGGCTGGAGTGCAGTGGTACGCTCACAGCCACCCCAGTGTCAACCTGCTGGGCTCTGGTGATCCTTCCGCTTCAGCTTTCCAAATAGCTGGAATTACAGGTGTGTGCTACCAAGCATTTATTTATTGTAGAGAGGGGGTCTCTACAAGTTGCCCGGGCTGGTTTTGAACCTGTGGGCTCAGGCAATCCACTAACCTTGGCCTCCAAAAGTGCTGGGATTATAGGCTGAGCCACCAAGGCCAGTCTAGTTTTTGTTTTCTTAAAAGGATTATTTTTGTATGAAGAGTGGAAACTGTAGCCGGTTAATTTTAGGCAGATTTCATACATGTTTGGAGGTGAGATTTTTTTTTTTTTTTTGAGGTTATTATCTAAAAATTAAAAGTGGTATGTTAGAAAAACCACTAATCTGATCAGGAAATCTGGATTATGGGTTTAGCTTGACCAGCCTGTGGGATATGAATCAAGGCCTTGGAAATTAAAAGTAAATTAAGAATAAGTAAAAAAATGTGTGTGTGTCTTCAAATGTCAGTGTAGGGGCTTTTTCCTTTTTTTCCAGAAAAATTAATAGATGTATTTATAATTATTATAAAGTTGAACTGCTTTAACTTGTTCACTGAGACATTTGGACTTGGCACTAGTGTTTCATGTCCCTTGACTTATATGAAAAGTTGACATACAAAGGAAAATAGAAACACTGCCAGGGCTTGATTTCTGTCTCCTAGCTTTGTGGTCCTCAGCATTTTTGGCATCAGGGACCAGTTTCCTGGAAGACAATTTTTCCATGAGCGGGTGGTGGGGTAGGGTGGTTTCAGGATGATTCCAGGACATTATATTTATTGTGCACTTTATTTCCATTATTGTAATATGTAATAAAATAATTATACAACTCACCATAATGCAATATTAGTGGGACCCTTGAACTTGTTTTCCTGCAACTAGGTGGTCTCATCTGGGGGTGATGGAAGACAGTGACACCTGAAGTGTGTTGCTTATGTCCAGTCTACTCTGTAATTTTGTTCTGGTTGCTGTCACTGAAGAAAACCTTGTTTCACAAAGGTAGGATGTTTGAAATAGAAGCAGGCTTTTCAGTGCTGATCTGTTAGGAGGTGGAGCTCAATCGGTAATGCTAGCAATGGGGAGCAGTTGTAAATACAGGTGAAGATTTGCTCCCTCACCCGCTGTTCACCTCCTGCTATGCTGCTTGGTTGTTAACAGGCCACACACTGGTACTGGTCTGTGGCCCTGGGGCTGGGGACCCCTGCCCTGACTTCCCACTCCCAATCATATGCTTAGGTACCTTTGAATCTCTTGGGGAAAAAACAAAACTAAACAAAACTTGTGGCCGGACTCGGTGGCTCAGCCTGTAATCCTAGCACTTTGGGGGAGACTGAGGAGAGTGGATTGCCTGAGTCCATGGGTTCGAGGCCAGCCTGGGCAACTTGGTGAGACCTCATCTCTACAATTAAAACAAAACAAAACGTGTAATGTTCGGAACTACTAATAACAGGGAAGAAAGAAAAACATTGTCTTTAGAATGAAGTGTTTCCCAGGAGCATGAACTCTTAAGCACTGTCTCCACATATGCGACGGGCCAGCTGTATATCTTTGGGCATAATTGTGACATGCCTGGTATGGATGGTGCACAGGTTGGTGTCTTCAAAGATGCCTACCAGATAGGTCTCACTGGCTTCAGCAAAGCATCGGTGGCTATGCTGGAAGTGCAGGTCTGGGATGATGGCCTGAACAATTTCTTTTTTCTTTTTTTTGAGTTGGAGTCTCACTCTGTTGCCCAGAGTGGAGTGCAGTGGCCGCTCCCGGCCACCGCAGCCTCGACCTGCTCCGGTGATCCTTCCGCTCAGCCTTCCAAATAGCTGGACCTACAGGCGCATGCTACCACGCCTGGCTAATTTTTTGATTTATTGTGGAGATGAGGTCTCGCCAAGTTGCCCGGGCAGGTCTCGAACCCGCGGGCTCAGGCAATCCACTCACCTCAGCCTCCCAAGCGCTGGGATTACAGGCTGAGCTACTGAGCCCAGCTCTGAACAATTTCTTGTACCAGGTGCTGCAAGGGCAGTTTGTGGATGAGCAGCAGTTGGACTTCTGGAAGTTTCTGATTTCGTGGAGCGTCATGGTACCTGGCCCAAAGTGGTAAGGCTTCTTGAGACTTCTGTTGGCGGGGCGCCCTCTTGGCAGTGGTTTTGGTGGCCAACTGCTTCCTGGGGGCGTTCCCATGAGTTATGTGGGCTGATTGTTTGGTGCTTGCCATGTTGAGGACTGCCGGTCTATTCCCTGTCCTTAGCTGAGTTGGGTGAGTGAAGGAGGGTCAGGTTTGCAGGACATGAGTCCTGATGCTTGGAGTTTTCCTGAGTCTTACAGGCAATAGTGGGTAACCTCACAGGTAATCTCTCCGTGGCTGGGGATCTTTGTGTTGGGTCTTCTTCTTTTCTTTTTTTTTTTTTTTTTTTTGAGTTAGAGTCTCACTCTGTTGCCCAGGCTGGAGTGCAGTGGCACACTCACGGCCACAGCAACCTTGACCTGTACCACCATGCCTGGCTAATTTTTTGATTTATTGTAGAGAAGAGGTCTCGCCAAGTTGCCCAGGTTGGTCTTGAACCCTGGGCTCAGGCAGTCCTCTCACCTTGGCCTCCCAAAGTGCTGGGATTATAGACATGAGCCACTGCGCCCAGCCTTGGCCTTTTTCTTACATACTTTAACCTTCGTCCAGTTTTTAATTTTTTATTTCAAATGATGTCCATTACTCCATTTCAAATAAATAGATTTTTTTTTTTTTTTGATTCAGGGACTCACTGTTGCCCAGCTGAAGTGCAGTGACACGCTCATGGCTATGCAGCCTCGACTTGCTGTGCTCAGGTAGATCCTTCTGCCTCAGCCTTCCAAGTAGCTGGAACAACAGGCATGTGCCACCACGCGTGGCTAACTTCTGATTTATTGTAGAGACAAAGTCTGGCCAAGTTGCCCAAGCTGGTCTTGAATTCCTGGGCTTAGGCAATCTTTGACCTTCCAAAGTGCTAGGATTACAGGTGTGGACCAAATGTGCGTCAGGCTCAAATTAATAAGTTTGAATTTTTTTGCCTACATTTTTTTACACCCCATGTCTCCAAGCCCACTTTACTGAAGGAATATTGAAAGGGAATATTTGCAGCACAACTTAATACCTTTACATAGCATAGTATTTAAATGACTTTGCTTTTTAATAAAAACTTTTTTTGCCTGTAGCTTTGATTTTTTAATTCATTCTTAGCAGAAAGAAAAATGAAACTTTGTGATGATAAAGAATAGGATACCTTTATGAGTATTGGTTATCTGCATTTTGGAATTTTGTATACCTTTGATGTATTTTTGGTGTTGCTCTTCAGAAATTATATCCACTTTTTAAGAATCTGGAAAGAGGGTTTTTCATGGCAAATTTGTGAATTAGGAACAAAAAGAAAAAAAGAAAGGAATAAAAAGAAAAAAATATTCTTTTTGCAGCATTTGATATTGATACCATATTTCTTTTAGACATTTTCAGTTAGACTTACTGATTTTTATAGTGTTTTGATTGTCCTGCCAATTGAACCACCCCTTTCCTTCCTCCATTAGCTCTTAGTCCATCATTTTCTTGATTCTTCTCTAAGATCATATCCATTTCCAGTTGCTTTTGCTTAGAAGCAGATCTAGTTATCTCAATTCTAAAGCTCCAGACTGGACTTTGCTTTAAAGCACTGGTTCTATATTTGAAGGATCTTACTCTGAACTTCTGACAACTTAAAATTTTGAAAGATGCTGTTAAATTGGAAAGGCTTATTTCTATTGATTGAATGCTAGAATTGGAAGGGAATCTTAAGGATCTTCTAGCTAAATGCCTTCACTTCTTGGATGAAGAAACTGAAGCTCTTTGACCAAGATAAAATTGGAGCCACATTCTTAGTTGAGATTTTTAGATTGCATGTGTAATACTTTTTCTTTGTGAAAAGTATCTTATTAAAGCCATGTATTTTTTTATAAATGGAATTACTTTAAAAATTCAATCTGGTAGCTTTGCTTAAAGGACCTTTTTATAAAGTCTCTTTTTAGTTTACTCACTGTGCCAGTTTCTTATTTTACCATTGCTTTTTGCATCCCAGTTAATCCATTTGGGTTCAGCTTCTGCTTGAAGTACGTTCTTTACTATTTCTTTCAGTGAGGATCTGTTAATGGTTGATCTTTGCATGAAAAGTATTTATTTTGCCTTCATTCTTGAAATGTTAAATCGTTGACTATAGAATTCTAGGTAATTAGTTATTTTCACTCAGTACTTTGAGGGTGTAAATTGTTGCTATGAGAAGTCTGTGTTGCTTTGTAAGTAGTTTATCTTTTTTTTTTCCTTTCTTGGTTGTTTTTAAGAGCTTCTCTTGATTATTTTTGGTACTTTGCAGCTACCTACCCTGTGTCTGGCTAGATGTGGGTATGTTTTTAATTATCCTGCTTAGAACTCATATTTCTAGAATCTAAGCATTTTTGTTAATTCTAGAACATTTTTACTAATTTTTTCTTAATTTTCCTTCATTCTCTTTAGTTTCCTTTGGAGCTCCTGTTTGGTATGACCTTCTAACTGCCTGCTCCTTGTCTCTTAATTTTTTTGCTCTTTTATCTTCTGTCTTATTATTTCTCTGAGTTACTTTCTGGATAATTTTTATACCTATCTTCTGGATAACTAAATTCTTTCTTCAGCTGTGCCTAATTTTGCAGTTTAATTCACTGAGTGACTGTGAATTATTTTACTTTCTAGAAGTCCTTTGTGCCCCTCATTTAAAAAAACTTATTTTGAAAAAAGTTCAACTACATGAAAGTGGAGAAAATTGTATATCAGTAATTTTAGACTTAGAAAAAAGTTGTAAAAATTATAGACAGTTTTCATATAACCTTCAACCCATCTTCCCCTAATATTGACATTTTATATAACTATAGAACAGTTATATAAACAGGAAATTAATGTTGATAGGATACTATTAAGTAAAGTATAGACCGTATTTGAATTTCTCAATTTTCCCTGTTAATCTTTTTTGGGTCCAGGATCCCATATTGCATTTCGTTATCTCCTTAGTCTTTTCTAATCTGAGATAGTTCAGTAGTCTTTCTTTGTAATCTGGACATTTTTGAAGACTATTGGCCAGTCATTTGCTGAATGATTATTGGGTTGGGTTAACCTTCTAGGTTAAGGTTACACATTTTTGACAAGAATACCACAGAAGTGATAGTATGCTCTTCTCAGCAGGTGCATGATGTGGTTACTGGTGCTGTTACATTTGATTACTTGGTTATGGTCTTGTTTGCCAGGTTTTTTCACTGTGGTTACTATTTTTTTTCCTTGCAATAAATATTTGAGGCTGTGCAGTTATCCCATTTCTCATCATACTTTTATCCACTAATTTTAACATTCCTCAGTGGTTTTTGCCTGTAGTATTATCACTATGATGTTTGCCAAATGGTGATTCTTTTTAGTTCCATTATTCCTTCTATGTACATTATTAAAGAATTCTAACTTAAGGAAGAACTGTCCTATCTCTCCAACTTATTTATTCAGTTATTCACATTAGTGCAATGTTGTGAAAATATGTTTGGTCTCTGCTTCATAGTTCTTGGCACATTGCTCCTAAAACCCTTGCAATTTCCCTGAGCCATAGGGGTGCTGGGTGTATCTTTTGCTCTGATTTGGTCTTTGACTCCAGTGCCTGATGGGGAACTCTTAATCCCTTGTAATGTCCTGGGTGATGAGAGTGTCTTTTGTTCTAATTAGGCAACTCTTGATAGGCTTCTGGATGGGGGCTGGGCACCTGAAATACCAAGCCATGATTAGAAGCTTAGAACTTTCATCTCTACCCCACAATCTCTGGAAAGGGAAGACGGGCTGGTGATTGAGTTAATAATCAGTCATGGCTATATGATGAAGCCTCTAAAATCCTTGAAGTATAGGCGTTTGGAGAGCTTCTGGGTTGGCAAACATATCCATGTTTAGGGAGGATGGTACACCATGGCTCCTTAGGGACAGTAGCTCCTGTGCTTGAACTCTTTTAGAACTTGCCCTGTGTATCTCTTCCATCTGGCTGTTAATCTGTGTCCTTTGTAATATCCTTTATAATAAGCTGATAAATATAAGTAAAATGTTTTTCTGAGTTCTGTGAGCCACTCTGGCAAATGATTGAACTTGAACAGAGAGTTGTGTGAACCCCCATTTATAGCTGGCCAGTCAGAAGTACAGATGACAGCCTAGGCTTGCAATTGATGTCTGCAGTGGGGGCAGTCTTGTGGTACTGAGCACTGAACCTGTGGGATCTGATGCTATTTCCAGGTAGGTGGTATCAGAATTGAACTGAATCATAGTACACCCAGCTGGTGTTGCACAATTGCTTGGTATGGGGAAAACCCCCACACACGGTATTAGAAATGTTCTGTGTTATGTTGACTCTGAGAGAAGAAAAGTATGTGTTTTGTTTCTCTTTTCTTTCTTTCTTTTTTTTTTTTTAGTTGGAGTCTCACTCTGTCACCCAGATTGGAGTGCAGTGGCCACTCCCGGCCACCGCAGACTTGACCTGTTGGGCTCTGGCGATCCTTCCGCCTCAGCCTTCCAAGTAGCTGGAACTATAGGTGCACGCTACGCCCAGCTGATTTTTGATATATTGTAAAGGTGAGGTCTCACCAAGTTGCCCAGGCGGGTCTCGAACCCGCGGGCTCAGGCAATCCACTCACCTCAGCCTCCCAAAGCACAGGATTACAGACTGAGCCACTGAGCCCGGCCTGTTTTGTTTTTCTGATACAGTTATTAGTATGGACTCATGGGCATTTATTTTGTTCTGTAGTTTATAATCCAGTGCTGTTATTCTTTTCTTGCTCAAATTGCCCCAGATGGGCCACAGGGAGTTCCTTCAGATCGATTCCTCGGTCCTTTTCGCGTACCTTCGTCATTTTTTAAAGTACTTTCTTTCTATCCGTGCAAGACATTGCAGACGCTTTTTGTCCTTTTTCTGCTTTATTCCTGGAATCAACCATTTCTTCAAGGAACTCTGAGTTCTTTTATTAGAGAATGCTATTTAAAAACTAAGGTCTGTTCATTGCTGCTGGGTTTTTTCTTTCTTTTTTTGAGTTGGAGTCTCACTCCGCCACCCAGACTGGAGTGCAGTGGCCGCTCCCGGCCACCGCAACCTCGACCTGCTGGGCTCTGGCGATCCTTCCGCCTCAGCCTTCCGAGTAGCTGGAATTACAGGCACGCGCTACCATGCCCAGCCGATTATTTTATTTATTGTAGAGATGAGGTCTCGCTGCCCAGGCGGCTCTCAAACCCGCGGGCTCAGGCAATCCACTCACCTCGGCCTCCCAAAGGCGGGGGATTACAGGCTGAGCCACCGAGCCCGGCTGGGTTTTTTCTTTTATTGCTTTTAGACTCTTCTCTGGACAGAGTTAGGAAATGCATGCATGCTTATACATATAAACACCTAGTTCTGTGTCTTTTCTATGTATATCAATATTAAAACCATGAATTCATGTTATTATCCAATCTGCCACCACAGAATTACGTTATAGCCTTCTTCCTTTCCTTTTTTTGTTATTCTATCCTGTGAGAGTGAGAAACCTGGCTATCATTATTCAAAGTGTTTTTAAAGTTTGCTTACTTGTAACATAGACATTAAGGATGTTTCAGAATCACTAATCTATACTATTGTAAGAAACAAATTTACTGTTTAGAGCATAACTATAAAAACACAGTCAGTAGAGTCAAAATACTGTCTTCCAAATTTGCATAATTATTTTCTATCCCTTGCAGTGTATTTACGTTACTCATTTGTAATACATTTATTACTGTTTGTGTTCCATTTTGAGTAACCCCCAATATCCTGGTTATTTCAATTACTGATTTACTTTGGTGTTATGTGAAACAATTGACATATTCCGTAGAGTTAAAAATAACACAAAAATTTATACTCAGAAGAGTGTTCCTCCCTATCCTTTCTATCCTAGACCCATTGCCCCTTTTTTCCACCTACCCTCTATTAATACCTTAATCTTACCATTTTCTGGTTTTGTCTTGTGAATTCCTTTATGTACAAATGAGCTGATACATATGTATGTTCTTATAGTCCTGTTTTTTTTTTTTTTCTTTTTTTTTTTTTGAGTTGGAGTCTTACTCTGTCAGCCCAGGCTGGAATGCATGGCCACCGCAGCTTCGACCTGTTAGGCTCAGATGATCCCTCTGCCTCAGCCTTCCAAGTAGCTGGAACTACAGACTTGTGCCACCATGCCTGGCTAATTTTTTGATTTATTGTAGAGATGAGGTCTTGCTAAGTTGCCCAGGCTGGTCTAGAACCCGTAGGCTCAGGCAGTTCCCTAACCTCTGACTCCCAAAGTGCTGGGATTGTAGGTGTGAGCCATCTTGCCCAACCTAGTCCCACTTTTCTTTTTTTTTTTCTTTTTTGAGTTGGAGTCTCACTCAGTCGTCCAGACTGGAGTGCAGTGACCACTCCCGGCCACCACAACCTCGACCTGCTGGGCTCCGGTGATCCTTCCGCCTAAGCCTTCCAAGTAGCTGGAACTACAGGCGGACGCTACCACGCCCGGCTAATTGTGTTGATTTATTGTAGAGATGAGGTCTCACCAAGTTGCCCAGGTGGGTCTCGAACCCCGCGGGCTCCGGCAATTCGCTCACCTCGGCCTCCCAAAGGACGGGATTACAGGCTGAGCCACTGAGCCCGGCCAGTCCTGTTTTTCTTATACGAAAGAGTAGCATACTGTAGAGAGGCTCTTTTGTGCTTTCTTTTTTTTACTTAACATTTTGAAAATGATTCCATATCATTTCATAGAGCTCTTTCTCATTCTTTTTTGGCACTGCATAGTATTTTGTTGTGTGAATGTACCATAGTTTATTCAGCCATTCTCTCTCTACAGGTTTTTATGCTGTTTTTGTGAGCTGAGGTATTTTAAAGCAAATCCACATCTTGACATCTCATTTGTAAATATTTTATTTTGCATCCCTAAAAAATACTTTTTTATCTGTAATCACAATACCATAGTCTTTCACACACCCCAAATGAACAATTCTTTAATATTATAAATTATAGTAGTCTATAGTACTATAGTAGTACTATAGTAGTCTATAGTAGTCTACAACATGTTGTTTTGTGTTGTTTTGTTTGAATCACGATCCAGAACAAGATTCATAAGTTACACTTGGTTTCTTTAGATCAGTTGGTTTTCTCCTGCCCCCCCCCCTTTTCTTCTCATCTTGTTGACTCAGTGAAAAGCCTGGGTCAGTTGTCCTATAAAATTTTTCAAGTTTTTTATTTTTTTAATAAGTGCTTTTGGTGCCTGATTTATTCTTATCCCCTGGTGTTTCTTTGAAAATGCAATTTAAAGACTTGATTGGAGACAGATTTAACATTTTGGCATGAATGTTTCATAGGCAGTGCTGAGTACTACGTATTCATCACATCAGAAAGTATATAATATCTTATCCTACTTGTAGTGATGCTAACTA
Organism: Cephalopachus bancanus; assembly: GCA_027257055.1. Taxonomy (NCBI): domain Eukaryota; kingdom Metazoa; phylum Chordata; class Mammalia; order Primates; family Tarsiidae; genus Cephalopachus; species Cephalopachus bancanus. The sequence continues at coordinate 2,318,128 of JAPVLO010000406.1, read as the reverse complement.
AGATTGTTCAGTAGATTCAGATGGTGAAATTTTCTGAGCAGCAGGGGTGCATCTTTTATTCTAATATTTGGTCTTTGACTCCAGTGCCTGAAAGTTAGTGTCTTTATTTATAAGTTGAATGTTTTCCTGTCACATCCTTTAAATGGGATAGTACTTTTGTACTTTGCCAATATCTAGTTCCTTATTAACCATTCATCTGTTGGTTGCTTTAGCATGCGCTGATAATTGTTTCTTGTAATTTATTTATATTTATTTATTTGAGTTGGAGTCTCACTCTGTTGCGCAGGCTGGAGTGCGGTAGCAAGCTTACAGCCATTGTAGCCTCGAACTGCTGGGTTCAGGTGATCATTCCACTTCAGCCTTCCAAGTAGCTGGAACCACTGTGCCTGACCTGTTTCTTGTATTATCTTTTTGGGGATATCCTTTAACTGCTTGAAGTCTTGTTTTTTGTCACATGTATATTATTCCATCTTTTATATATTTTAATCATTTTACATATATATATTTTTTTTTCAAAAAAATTTTTTTTTTTTTGAGTTGGAGTCTCACTCCGTCGCCCAAACTGGAGTGCAGTGGCTGCTCCCGGCCACCGCAGCCTCGACCTGCTGGGCTCCGGCGATACTTCCGCCTCAGCCTTCTTTCCGCCTCAGCCTTCCGAGTAGCCGGAATTACAGGCATGCGCTACCACGCCCGGCTGATTTTTTGATTTATTGTAGGGATGAGGTCTCGCTGCCCAAGCGGGTCTCGAACCCGCGGGCTCAGGCAATCCACTCACCTCAGCCTCCCAAAGACGCGGGATTACAGGCTGAGCCACCAAGCCCGACTCATTTTACATATTTATAATCTCTATCAGATTGTTCATTTGTCTGAGGTTCTTAGAAATCCACTTCTGTTTTTGTGATACCTGCTGATTCTTGCTTCCTTGATTCTTGATTCTTGTTTCCTTGACTGTTTTATAATTTTGGATTGTAAGCTGATCTTTGGAGAGGTTGTCTGTGACAGTTCTGGGTAGCTTCATTGGGGGCATATTCCCTCCAGAGGTTTTGGGTTGCTTTTGCCAAGCCAAACACACAGTGCTGTTTTCAGTGACCACTGAACAAATATTTTAAAATATTTATTTTTAAATTGAAGTATAATTTATATACAGTATACAGCAGATCTGCAGTGTAAAGCTTGTTTTATTTATTTATTTATTTGAGATAGGGTCTTGCTGTGTTGCCCAGGCTGGACTGAAACCCGTGGGCTCACGTGATCCTCCTACCTCAGTCCACTGAGTAGTTAGGACTACAGGTGTGAGTACATCCATGTTATCATTACCCTGTTCAAGCAGAAATCACTTTTTTTTTTTTTTTTGAGTTGGAGTCTCACTCTGTCGTCCAGACTGGAGTGCAGTGGCCGCTCCCGGCCACCGCAGCCTCGACCTGCTGGGCTCTGGCGACCCTTCCGCCTCAGCCTTCCAAATAGCAGGAAGTATAGGCGCGCACTATCACACCCAGCTAATTTTTTGATTTATTATGGAGATGAGGTCTCGCCAAGATGCATGGGCTGGTCTCGAACCTGTGAGCTCAGGCAATCCACTCGCCTCGGCCTTCCAAAGTGCTGGAATTACAGGCTGAGCCACCAAACCCAGCCAGGTTTTTCTGCTCCATTATTCTTTGTGAAGCTGTGGTTTGTGCAGGAATCTTTTTTCTGTTAATAATAGTGCTGCTTCTATGCCAAGTCCTTGGGTTGTTGTAGCACCCAACATGTAGTACATGTACTGTTTTTTACTTTCCTGTTCATTTTTGGTCTCTGGAGGTTTCTCCTACATTTTTGATATCTCAGTTCTTTTTTTTTTTGAGTCATTGTCTCACTGTGTCACCCAGATTGAAGCACAGTGACTTGATCATGGCTCACTGCAGCCTTAAACTCTTAGGCTGAAGGGATCCGCCTTCCTCAGCCTCCTGAGTCTCAGCTTTACATTTATAGATGTGTTTATATATTTTATTTTGTATATCTGTATGAATAAAATAAAAAGATTAACCAGTAGTTCTAGGTGTTTTATAAAAGGAGGTTTTCTGGTTATCTTGTTACCAAATTGCCAGAAATAGAAATTCTAACTACTACATTTTAAAATATTGCCTGTTCTTATGTGTACATGTTCATGATAATTGGGGATTATTCATACATAGTTATATGTGTATTAATGACTTCTTTTAATTGTGGGTTGGATTATGTAAGCAGCTTCAAGGATTATGAAGTGATTTATGATCTAGTATAGATCTGGGTCACTTAGTTTTTATGGTTTAAGTCTGAATAGTGTCTTAATTATTCATTCACCTTTGTGTGTAATTACATCCTGTGAATGGTGAAAATTTATCCCTTCAGTCTAGATTTATTGAAACTGAACATTTCTGAATATTTTCAGTATGGAAAACTGGATTCAGATTGAGTATACATACCAAACTAGGGGCTTGTGAGTATTTTGGAAAATTTATTATTTTACCCTTACCTGATCATATAAATTAAATGCTTTGGATTGTAATAAATTTGTATAAAAATTTATATAAAATAGCTGGTGACTAGTCTGATGACCTCCCTGACATAAGAAATTTTGACATCTTGAAAACTTAGTATATGTTTACTTGTTTTACTTCCTTCCCAGTTAAAATGAAGGCTATCTTCTAACCTTTACTATATTTAAAAATTATTTTCCAGAAAGAATTACAAATGAATATCAGACCAAACACAGCAAGGAAATTAAATTTTTATGGGCACTAGTGAAGAGCATATAACAGCCTGGTACTGGTTTTCATGATTTTTGACAAATAGCGGATATGCATACCATTGCTAAGTGGACCTGTAACCACATATATTTAATTATCAAATATCAAGTAAATATGTTTATCCTCTCTTAATTCAAAGGCAAAATAAAAACCCATTGAGGCCAAATTAAACTAGGGACCAAACAGACTCCGTAGTTGGCAAGTTAATATAGATTACTGCTGAAGTGATTTCTCCTACCCAAGTCTGTAGCCTAGCTTTTGAGAAGCCAAGGGAGATTTTGTCATATGCTCTGTATTTCCCAAAGCATACTAAAATATGAGGCTGATGAAAGTCCTTGAAGAATGTACTATACAACTGTTGAATTTAGCAACTTAAAAAAATACTTTTAGGTATTCTTAGATTTCTAAGGTAGATGAACTGCAGAAACAAAAATGAAACAAACATACTCTTTAATATGTGCCTACCAATTTATTATTTTTGGGAGGAGTCCAAAATAAAATTATGATGTAGTCAAGGAGTTTACCTCACAGTCTAACTTTTAAATGGCTGAGTTAAGGGGGGAGATTTACAAGTCTCTGTGTCATATATTCTTCATTTTAATAGGAAATGTTTATGTCATATCCTAGAAGATCCTGAGTGTGTTTTTTCCTCAGGAGTTTGCTTTTTTCCCTACACCCTGAAGTCTATTCTGCTAGCCATGTATTGTTTTCCATCCCAGTAACTGATCTTTATTTTTCATTTTTTTTGAGTTGGAGTCTCTGTCACCCAGACTGGAGTGCAGTGGCCGCTCCCGGCTACCGCAGCCTCGACCTGCTGGGCTCCGGCGATCCTTCCGCCTCAGCCTTCCCAGTAGCTGGAATTACAGGCATGCGCTACCACGCCCGGCTGATTTTTTGTTTTACTGTAGAGATGAGGTCTCGCTGCCCAGGTGGGTCTCGAACCCATGGGCTCAGGCAATCCACTCACCTCAGCCTCCCAAAGGCACGGGATTACAGGCTGAGCCACCGAGCCCGGCTATTTTTCATTTTTTATTTTATGTATAACGGGGGTCTCGCTGGGTTGCTCAGGTTGAGCTTGAACTCCTGGCCTTAAGTAATACCTTCCTTGCCCTTCTAAAGTGCTAAGATTACAGGTGTGAGCCCGTACTTGACCTGACCCTAGTGTAGCTGATCTTTAGACAAAAAGCTTACACCTTTTTCTTACTGACTGATGCCTTTCTTTTTTTTTTTAAAAGGTTAACTGTATCTTAAAGGTAGTAGCCTTTAAATATTGCTCCTTATTGAATCTAACACCTTAGTATGCCATTCAGGCTTTTGGCAGTTGCATTTTACCATCCACTTGATTTCTTCAAATTTTTTTACATAGCTTAACAGCTACAGCCAAATTTGTATGTCTGTTATATATTTCGGTGCGGCAAATGGCCTTTTCATACCTCTCTAGTCTAGATAACTCTGGAGGACTTATATGACTTTCATTGCCCTCATGGTGCTTTCCCATTGGCAGCTGTGCTCTAGCTATGAAAAATTTCTGGAAATTTTGAGGTTGTATAATTTTGAAAAATGGCAAAAATCTTAAAATTACCTGTATAATACACTGATGTGAAAAATTGGCAAGTTAAAACATTTTTCTGGGAAATTGTAGAGCTCTTTTTAAAATTTTACCTGGACTTTTTCTAGGTTCATAATCTTTGTGGTACGTAAAGTGAATCTTTCGGTACCTAGAATAGTAGATTCTGTTGCAGTTATAGAGGTATTGTATATTTGTTCATCACGTCTAGGTTACAAATATTTGAGGGCAGAGCATACTTATTTTGTCTTGCACTACACTTGCACTAAGGAACACATACTGGCATTCACTTGACAGTGTTAAAATAGTGTAATCCAGCTTTGTTCTCTAGCTTTGCCCAAATGAAGTCCTCAGATAATCATAACCCAAGCTACAGAGTAGGGCCTCCTTCTGGAAGACAGATTTGTTTTAATCTATAGATGTCCAGTGGATTTTTTTTTTCTTCTTTTCAGGGTTCTTCCCTCCTCTGCTCATCTCATACTGAATGGCGAGTTTGGGTTTGCAAAATGGAATTCCCAGTGAGATAGGTTGCCATAGTTTTCCAACATCATATCCCTGTACCTTATCCTCTGAGCAGGCCCCAATAACTGTCACTCCTCTTAGGTTAGCTTCAGTGCTGAATCTTGAATGTTTGAATGTCTTTGCTGCCTCTCTAGGGCCTGTTGCCATTTTCTGTTTTCCCTAGAGAAGGGCAAAGTCTCAGGAATCAGTTCCTGAGACTGAAGTTTGGTGAGAAATACAGTGTGGCTGCTGTGAAACAACAGAGAGTCCTATTTCGGTGCCAGGTCATTGCTTCAATTGAAGACACCTACCTGTTACATTTTAGGCATAATATTTATCTCTCCTTCCCTTGTATATATAATTTAGCTACCCTTGGGAACATGTGCCAGATGAGGATTTGATACCAAATTTGGCACCAATCTTATTGAGCACTAAAAATGAATACCAGGCTTTATAGAATAGCAAACTGGAGTAAAAGGCTTTGCCTTTTTCCCCCCTTAAATTTAAATAAAAGACTGTTTTTTTTTTTAAGAACAGTTTTGGGCTCATAGCTAAATTGACTGGAACAAAATAGTCTTAATTTCTCCTTTACATTCCTTATATCATTGCACTTATGCGTATCATCATTGCACTTATGAGTATACATCATTGAATACATGGTTGCTATAATTCTTTTGAACTATTTGTTAGCTCACTTAAGAATAAGAAAAATAAAAGTTTTTATTTTACTTTCACTTACTTTTTCTCTAGTGCTCTTCTTTTCTTTTTGTAGATCTATTTCTGACCTATATTGTTTTCCTTCTTTTTGAACTACTTTTTTTTTTTTTGAGACATGGTCTCACTCTGTTGCCCAGGCTAGAGTGCTGTGACAGGATCACAGCTCATTGCAGCCTCAAACTCCTGGGCTCAGGTGATCCTTCTGCCTCAGCCTCTAAGTAGCTGGGACTACAGGTATGTGCCACCACACTCAGCTAATTTTTTTATTTATTGTATAGATGAGTTGTTGCTATGCTGACCAGACTGATCTTGAACTTGGGAGCTCAAACAATCCTCTTGCCTCGGCCTCCCAAAGTGCTGGGATTATAGGCATCAACCACTGTGCCTGGCCAAAATCTGTTTCTTATGCAACCATAACATTTTTCCTTTGAAGCTAAATCATGAGCAGACAACTGTTAGTAATCTGAAAGTGAAGTTTTCTGAAATGAGTCTCCTAGAGATTGTGAAAAAAGTGGTATGTGCATGGAGAGTAAACCTGCAAGCATGTAACCTCTGCAGTCTAGTAGAACTGAGGAAGACTTCGGAAATGTGTTTGCCTGAAGAATGAGTGGTAAAATTGTTAGTAAGATATTTTATGTAGAGAGAAATGAGAAGTATTGTAAAAAAGCACACTGAGCTATTTTCAAAACCCATAGAACTTTATAGCAGAAAGAGTGAACTTTAGTGAATGCAAAATTTTTTTTTTTTTTTTTTTAGTTGGAGTCTCACTCTGTCACCCAGACTGGAGTGCAGTGGCCGCTCCTGGCCACCACAGCCTCGACCTGCTGGGCTCCGGCGATCCTTCTGCCTCAGCCTTCCAAGTAACTGGAACTACAGGCGCGCGCTACCACGCCCGGCTAATTTTTTGATTTATTGTAGAGATGAGGTCTCACCTGCCCAGGTGGGTCTTGAACCCACGGGCTCAGGCAATCCACTCACCTCAGCCTCCCAAAGGCACAGGATTACAGGCTGAGCCACCGAGCCCGGCTTGCAAATTTTTTAAAAAACGCATTATTTTAGAAGGTTGAGAGATTCCAGGATGGAATGTAGATCGAGACAGAATAGTTTAATTGTATTAGAAATTATAAAACAGGCTGAGTGTGGTGACTCATGCTTGTAACCCCAGCACTTTGGGAGGCGGAGGCGAGAGCATTACCTGAGTCCAGTAGTTCGAATTTAGCCTGGGCAACTTGGTGAGTCCTCATCTCTGCATTAAATAAGAAAAAAATTAGCTGGCTATGGTGGCGTGTGCCTGTAGTCCCAGCTACTTGGAAGGGTAAGGCAGAAGGATCACCTGAGCCCAGCAGTTTGAGGCTTCAGTAGCCATGATTGTGCGACTGCACTCCAGCCTGTGTGGCAGAGTGAGACTCCAACTCAAAAAAAAAAAACAAACTAAAAAAAAGTGAAAAACTTCATTGAAGGGGCTGGTGGGGGAAAACTGTTGACTTAAGTAACTTTGGAAATGCATAGAGCCTATAAAACAAAAGGAACCGCACATGTTCTCTAGTTGTAGTGTTCTTTAGTTAATAATATTGCTTCCGTAGAGATATAGTTAACTATTCTGATACTGCAGTTCTGATACTCTAGCAGTGTATGCCAGAATTAAACAATTAAGTATTGTGGTGGATTGTGGGAGCCAGGTTTCTCACTGTCAGAGTGGAAAGTTGCAGGCAAGCAAGGAGTGGAGGCTAGAATGATCCATGTGGTAATGGATTAGAATCAGAGACAGTGTCAACTCTTGTTTAGCTTAATAGGTAATAGGTAGTATGCACTTTATTTTATTTATTTATTTATTGAGTTGGAGTCTGACCCAGTCGCCCAGACTGGAGTGCAGTAGCAGCTCCCGGCCACCGCAGCCTTGACCTGCTGGGCTCCGGCGATCCTTCTGCCTCAGCCTTCCAAATAGCTAGAATTACAGGCGCGCGCTACCACGTCCGGCTAATTTTTTTGATTTATTGTAGAGATGAGGTCTCGCCAAGGTGCCCAGGTGGGTCTCGAACCCACAGGCTCAGGCAGTTCACTCACTTCGGCCTCCCAAAGTGCGGGATAACAGGCTGAGCCACTGAGCCCGGCCGGTAGTATGCACTTTAAATGAGGTTAGTTCTTTAACCTTAAAGCAATTAAAAATGAAAGTCTCAACCTTGAAATTAATACACATTAAAAAAATTAAGAGTCGTAGAAAAGTATATTATAATTAATACTTTCAGCATTTGATTAAAAAAATGTAGAATTTGTTAGATCTCACAGACTGCGGGGGTGTCTTAGGTCCAGACCTATTTATTACCAGTCATATTATTGAATGATCTCCAATATGAGAGATTTGTGTTGATAAAAACAAATGCAAATTCCTTGATCATAGAGTAGTGATTGTATTTTTACAGTATTTGTAATTTTATTTAAATTATTGTTTAAATATATGTGATATGGTCCTACCTTCTCCATCGTTCTCAAGGGGAAACCCAGCAGCAGTTTCAGCAGAGCTAATACTTGTACCTAGTTTTCATGTGAACACTTGGTTTGTCGTAAGACTTGTAGGATGTTCATTTCCTAGTCATTTTGAGAGATTCAGAAACATGGCCATTACATGCATCTAAAAGCCTGGAAAAATTCAGATCTGAGGTCCTCTTCTCCCCCCACAGCCCCATGAAATGAAGAGCTTGAATGAAATAATTAGGGAGCTGTTTCTTAAAATCCTTGGACCATCCTTATGATTGTTATTATTCTTAGCTAATGGCATGTGTGGTTACCATATTGTCTGGGAGAATGATTTAAAATATTTCAGTGTTGGACTGTGTTATCTATAATTTTGTGTTCAGAAAATAGAGCCAAATATGTGATTTAATCGGTAGTTTTTCCAAATTGATCTAGGAGCAGTTGCCAAATGCCTTATAAACATTCTATGAATATTCCTTAGTGTTTTTAAGAATTGTATATACAATTTTTATTACTATGTATCTATTATGTATTTTTTGATGTTACAAAGATACATCTATAAGGAAAGATAATACTTTGGTTTGATTCTCTTATTACAATGCAAATTCTGATTCAGTAGTTCTAGGATAGAAATTGGCCCATGGGCCATACTTTGAGTAGCAAGGCTTTGGAGTAGGGCTGGGAAATGTTTCTACGAAGGTCTAAATAGTGAATACAGTAAGTATCCCCTAATCTTTGGGGGAGACATTTTAAGACTCCTAGTGGATACCTGAAACCTGGATGTTAATACCGAACTCTTGTATATACTGTGTTTTTCTTCTATACATATATACCTATGGTGAAGTTTAGTTTATAACTTAGGCACATTAAGAGATTAACAACAACAATAATAAAATAGAACAATTATAACGCTATTGTATACTGTAGTAAAAGTTATGTGAATGTATTCTCTCTCTGTCTCAAAATATCTTATTGTACCATACTCACCTGTTTTTGGATTACAGTTGACCTCAGTTAACTGAAACCTTGGATAAGTGTGTAATAAATACTGTATTTTAGTCTTGGCAGGCCACATAAGATCCCTGTTGCATCTTGTCCTGTCTTTTTCTTCTTTTTTTTTTCCTAGAGGCAAGGTCTCACTTTATTGCTCGGGCTAGAGTGCAGTGGCATAGTCATAGCTCATTGTAACCTCAAACTCCTTTGCTTATGTGATCCTCCTAGCTAGGACTGCAGGCATATGCCGTCACACCAGCTAAGTTTTTAAAAAATTATTTTTGGGGCTTCTGGGCAAGATGGCAATAGAACAGATTGTACTGTGAGAGTCTGCAAAAGCAAGTGTCCATAAAGACTCTGCTTGAGTGTTTGTGTGCCAGAGGGTGAGTGAAAGTCCGTGTGGGGGGAGACTCAGGTTCATGCACCCGGGGCTTTCCTCTGGAGGTGACTACAACCCACCACCACCCTGATTTTGGGACCTAGGCGTGCAGGATATCTGCCGTTCTTGGTGCTCTCTTGAGAGGAGGCAGCAGAGAACAGCCACCCCTCACCACCTTGTACCCAGCCCATGCCATCAACTGCAGTAGCAGAACAGGCACAAGCAGGAGGATCCATGGAGACGGCAGGTCGTGGAAATCTGGAATAAAGCTCCAACGCTGGTAATGAAATGCTGATGGGTGCCATCTTCTCAATCCTGGGACCGGGTAGAGGCCTGCATTGCCCTGCCCAGCTCTTCCCAGCCTCCATCTTGAGACCCAGAGGCTATCTCCATATCAGACCAGGAGAGAAAGATGCCTCTCCCACGCTGGAACAGGCAGACACCTCAGAACTGAGTGGGAGACTTGACAGCAGCAGCAGAGAGTAGGGTGAGTTCAGGTCTGATCCATTCTCCTCCTACAGTAGTCCATGGGGCATCTGATCCATGCTGAGAGCAACCCTATCAGCCTGCCATGAGAGTGGAGGAGAGGGTCTGGAGACCAGAGCTGCTCCCTAAGGTGGAGGCCTGAAAGGAACTTGGAGTCACAGAAATGGCCACAGAGAGAGGTTTTTTTCCTTCTTATTTGATTTTTTTTTTTTTTTAGTTTTAGCTTTCTTTTCTTCTATCTTTCTTTCTGTTTTTGTTTACATTTTTGTACTTGCTTTGTTTCTGTTATTTTAATTTTTTTTTTAGATTTTCTGTTTATGTATGGTATTTTTGAAGAGGGGTTGTTTGTATGATTGTATGTTTTTTGTCTTTTTTATTTTTTCTGTTTTTGTCTCTCTGTTTATTCGCTAGTCAGTACACCTGTCTGTTTTTCCTTGTCTTCTTCTCTTTCTTCACCTCCTTTTCATCTTCCTCTTTCCTTTTTCTATTCTTTTCCCTTTTCTTATCTCATTTTGCTTTCAGGGGGCAAACTGATGCCCCCACTGCATGGACAGATTGTAAGGCAGTGAAAAGTGGGTTCCAGGGGATCCACACACCTGTCAGCAGATACTGGGATCTGCAGATAGCTTCTGAATTACCGCTCCCTCCTTAATTAAATCTCAAAACTGCAAAACACAGGCCCCCACCCCCAATCTAGCTTCAGAATTGAACAAAAACAGGCTTTACATAGAAATAGTAGGAGACTGAGCAAACAGAAATAAAAGCTATCCCCCTTACTACTGAAAAAAAAGAATTAAAGAAGAGGTTACAAAAAGGGGGAGGAAAACCTACACAAATGAAGAAAAACCAAAGGAGGACTATGAGTCTCACACAGACCCCTGGTATGTCAGCCACTGAAATTACAGACTTTGGAACTGAACCAGTGAAGAGGCCCTAGAATGACTAGTCTCAAACCACAAACCCAGATAGCAAGATATTAATTGAATAAATAGAACGAGGAGAGACAAGAGGAGAGAATGGAGGAGTTGATAACAGAGATAACAGCAGTAAAGAATACGGTGAATGAAATAAACAACAAATTGATAAGCATGGAAAGCAGAATTAACCAAGCAGAAGAAAGAATCTCAGAGCTTGAGGGCCAAAATATAGAACTAACTCAAACTGTTAAAAACATAGAAAAGAAGCTTAAAAAGACAGAACAAAACCTCCAAGAGATAAACGATTATTTCAAGAGATTAATTGGAATCCCTGAGGCACATAAAAGAGACCACTCTGGAACAAACATTCCATGAAATTATCCAAGAAAACTTCCCTCTTCTCATCAGTGACGTGACCATTCAAACACGAGAGAGTCAGAGAACACCTGCAAGACAACAAATGAGAAGACCAACTCCTAGACACAGAGTAATTCACCTACACAAAGTAGGTATACAAGAAAAAATCCTAAAGCCAGCAAGAGAGAAAAGTCAAACCCCTTACCAGAGAAGATCGATTAGAATATCAGCAGATTTATCTGTAGAAAAACTTCAGGCTAGGAGAACTTAGAGCCCAATCTTTAAAGTTCTCAAAGATAAACAATTTCTTTAAAAATATATTTTTTATATATATATTTTAAAGAGTGGGTCAATTCAGGGTTAGGTATACAGATGTTGATTATGCAGTTACCTTTGTTGATGAGGTGTGCCCTTTCCTCCCCTGGCAGTTTCCCTCAACTGCCAATCCCACCCCACCTCCCCTGGCAGCTTCCCACCACTGCCAATCCCCTCCCTACAGTACCATGACAGTCATTCAAGGTCTGCCTATAAGTGAGAACATATAGTGCTCTATTCTTTGTTTCTGTGATAGATCACTGAGTATGATAGACTCTAAATCCATCCAAGTTGCTGTGAAGTCCATATGATTTTCCTTCTTTATGGCTGCATAATATTCCATTGTGTATATGTACCACATTTTAAAAATCCAGTCCAACATCGATGGACAGCATGATTGGTTCCATGTTTTTGCTATTGTAAATAGAGCTGCTATAAACATGCATGTGTAGGTAAAAGATAAACAATTCTAATCAAGAATTACCTATCCAGCTAAGGCAAGTTTTAATCAGTGATGGAGAATAAAATCCTTCCCAGACATTTAATCCCTAAGAGTTTATGCTGCCTCCAGACCAGCTCTACAAGAAACACTTAAGAAAGTATTAAACAGAGAAGAAAGGGAAAAAAAGGACATCAACGCCCTTCTAAAAAATGCAGGAAAAAGATCGAAAACACACACGAATCAACCTAGAAATCAAAAGAAAGACAACAAACAAATAAACAGCGGCAACAGCAAACTCTATAAGAACCTCATGACAGAGATGAAGTCTCACATCTTTATAATTAACCTGAATGTGAATGGACCAACTCCACCACTGAAAAGACATAGAATGGCAAAATGGATAAAATATCATGAGGCAACAATATATTGTCTCCAAGAGACTCATCTCACAGACTCAAAGTAAGAGGATGGGAAACAAAATTTCAGGCTAATGGAACACAAAAGAAAGCAGGAGTTGTGATCTTAATATCAGATAGAATACCCTTTAAGCTATCAAAAATTAAAAAAAGATACGGAAGGTCACTACATAATGATAAAAGGTTCAATCCATCCACAAGAAATACCCATCCTAAACATATATGCATCCAACATAGGAGCACCAACTTTTATAAAGCAGCTTCTAAGTAAGCTAAGAAAAGATATTGACTCTAACACTATCATAGCTAGGGACTTAAACACCCCACTAACAACTCTAGACAGATCATCAAGACAGAAAGTCAACAAAGAGATCTGCAACCTCAACATATGATGCTTGACCAAATGGACTTAATTGTTACCTACAGAACACTCTACCCAAGCACCACAGAATATACATTCTACTCATCATCACATGGGATATACTCTAAGATTGACTACTTCCTCAGCCGTAAATCAAGCATAAACAAATTCCATAAGATTGAAATTCTGCCATGCACCTTCTCAGACCACAGTGGAATAAAAATAAATATCAACACCAACAGAGTTCCCCCAAAACCCACAAAGACATGGATGCTAAACAGCGTGATGATAAACAACTCCTGGGTCAACACGGAAATCAAAACAGAGATGAAAAGATACCTGGAAACACATGAAAATGAAGAAACATCTTACCAAAATTTCTGGGATGCCATGAAAGCAGTCCTAAGAGAGGAATTCATTTTTCTATGAACACACATGAAGCAAATGGAAAGATCACAATTTAACAGCCTAACAAATCACCTAAGGAAGCTGGAAAACAAGACCATCAAAAACCCTAACTTCAGCAGAAGAATCCAGGTCACCAGAATAAGAACCCAAGCCGGGCTCGGTGGCTCAGCCTGTAATCCCGCTGGGCTCTGGCGATCCTTCCGCCTCAGCCTTCCGAGTAGCTGGAACTACAGGCGCGCGCTACCACGCCTGGCTAGTTTTTGACTTATTGTAGAGATGAGGTCTTGCCAAGTTGCCCAGGTGAGTCTCGAACCTGCGGGCTCAGGCAATCCACTTACCTCAGCCTCCCAAAGGTGCGGGATTACAGGCTGAGCCACTGAGCCCAGTTTGGCGGACTTTCTGGTATCACACAACCTCCCCAGGTTGAAGCAAGAAGAAATTGAGATCCTAAATAGACCAATAACAACCCAAGAAATCAACTATGTCATAAGAAAACTACTTACAAAAGAAAAGTCTTAGACCAGATAGCCTTCCAGCAAAATTCTGCAAAACATACAAGGAGGAACTGATACCAATCCTATTGAAAGTATTTCAGGCAATCAGGAAAAATGGAACTCTCCCCAAATCATTTTATGAAGCTAACATCACATTGATACACAAACTGGGTAAATAGCCAACAAAGAAAAAGAACTACAGGCCAATATCCTTGATGAACATGGATGTTAAAAATTCTCAACAAGGCCGGGCTCGGTGGCTCAGCCTGTAATCCCAGCACTTTGGGAGGCCGAGGTGAGCGGATTGCCTGAGCCCGCGGGTTTGAGACCCGCCTGGGTAGCGAGACCTCATCTCTACAATAAATCAACAACAACAAAAAAAATCAGCCGGGCGGTAGCGTGCGCCTGTAATTCCGGCTACTCGGAAGACTGAGGCGGAAGGATCGCCGGAGCCCAGCAGGTCGAGGCTGCGGTGGCCGGGAGCGGCCACTGCACTCCAGTCTGGGCGACAGAGTGAGACTCCAACTCAAAAAAAAATAAATAAATAAATTCTCAACAAGATTCTAGCAAACTGGATCCAACAACACATCTCAAAAATCATCCACCATGACCAAGTAGGCTTCATCCCTGAGATGCATCTGAAAAGTCATAAATGCAGTTAAATACATCAACAAATGTAAAGACAAAAACCACATGGTTATATCATTAGATACAGAAACTTTTTATCCTTGATAACAGCCCTCAAACATCTAGGCTTAGATGTGACATGCCTCAAAATAGTAAGAGCCATCTACTAGAAACCCACAGCCAACATACTGCTAGACAGACAGAAATTGGAACCATTTGCCTTGAAAACGGGAACAAGACAAGGATGCCCACTCTCACCCTCCTGTTCAACATAGTATTGGAAGTCTGAGCCAGAGTAATCAGACAAGAGAAGGAAATCAGGGGTATCCAAATCAGAAAAGAGGAAGTTAAGTTATTCTTCTTTGCAGACGATGTTATTCTATACCTTGAACACCCAAGAGAATCTGTCAAAACCTCCTTGCACTGATAAAGGACTTTGGCAGAGTCTCAGGGTATAAAATAAATGTGCAAAAGACAATTGCATTCCTATACACCAACAATAAATAAACCCAAATAAAAAGGACAATGCCGTTCACAATAGACACACAAAAAATGAAATACCTTGGATCTTTCTAACTAGAGAAGTCAAAAAGCTTTACAAAGAAAACTACAAAACACTGCTCAGAGAAATCAAAGGTGACACAAACAAATGGAAAAATATTCCATGCTCATGATTGAAAGAATCAACATTGTTAAGATGTCCATCCTACCCAAGGCAATCTACAGATTTAATGCAATACCCATTAAATTACCAGCATCGTTCTTCTCAGACATGAAAACAATACAGGAATTCATATGAAAACATAAATGACCACGAATAGCCAAAACAATCCTCAGCAAAAGAAACAAAGTAAGAGGCATCATGCTCCCAGACTTTAAGCTTTACTATGAAGCTACAAAACAGCCTGGTATTGGTACAAGAACAGGCTATAGACCAATGGAACAGGATGGAGTTTCCAGAAGCAAAATCTCAATTTCTCAACCAACTCATCTTCAACAAAGCCTTTCACCATCAACCACTGGGGAGAGGAGAACCTATTCAGTAAATGGTGCTGAGAAAACTGACTGGCCACATGCAGAAGATTTAAATAAGACCCCTACCTATCACCATACATGAAAATGAGCTCTAAATGGATCAAAGACCTAAATGTAAAACCTCAAACTATAAGAGCCTTAGAGAATGCAGGTGACACCCTTATGGAAATTGGAACTGGCAACCAGTTTCTGATCAAAACCTCAAGTGCCCATGCTGTAAGAGATAAGATAGACAAGTGGGACCTCATCAAACTGACAAGCTTCTGCAAAGCCAAAGAAACCATTGAGAGAGTGGGGAGACTGCCCACAGACTGGGAAAAAATATTTGCCAATTGTATATCTGACAAAGGCCTAACATCTAGAATCTATAAGGAACTCAAACGTGCTGAAAAGAAAAAAAACTAACAGCCCCATTGCAAAGTGGGCAAAAGATATGAATAGCTACTTCTCAAAAGAAGACATACGAGCAGCCAACAGATAAATGAAAAAATGCTCAGCCTCACTAGTCATCAAAGAAATGCAAATTAAAATCACACTGAGATACCACCTAACTCCAGTCAGGATGATCATCATAAATAACTAAAAAAAACAGCAGATACTGGAGAGGATGCAGGGAAAAGGGAGCACTTCTACACTGTTGGTGGGAGTGTAAACTAGTACAGCCTCTGTGGAAAACATTGTGGCAATTCCTAAAAGATTTAAAGCTTGACCTCCCATACAACCCTGCAATCCTCCTCCTAGGAATATACCTGGAAGAACTCAAATCACTCTATGAAAAAGATACCTGCACATGCATGTTTATTGCAGCATTATTTACAATAGCAAAAACATGGAAGTAACTGTTGTCCATGGAAAGAGGACTGGATAAAAGAATGTGGTTTATATATACCCAATGGAATATTATGCAGCCAAAAAGAAGGAGAAGATTATGAACTTTGCAACAACTGAATGGACGGACTTAGAGGCTATAATACTGAGTGATCTATCACAGAAACAACCGAGTATCATGTGTTCTCACTCATAAGTGGACCTTGAACATCTAGTGTAATAGTATAATAAAGGAATGGAAGTAGTGGGAGACTGCCAGGGGAGGGGAACACACCTTATCAACAAGGGTACCTGCATAATGAACATTTGTGTATGTAACACTGAATTGTTTTCCACGTTGTATTTAAAATAAAAAACTTATAGGCTGGTCTCAGTGACTCAGCCTGTAATCCCGGGAGGCTGAGGGGAGTGGATTGCCTGAACCCACGGATTTGAGACCAGCTGGGCAACTTGGCGAGACCTTGTTTCTACAATAAATAAAACAATTAGTCGGGTGTGGAAGCGTGTGCTTGTAGTTCTGGCTGCTTATAAGGCTGAGGTGGAAGGATTGCTGGAGTCCCGCAGGCCGATGCTAGGGTGAACAAGATCTGTGCCACTGCACTCCAGCCTGGGTGACAGAGTGGGACTACAGCTCAAAAACAATTTATAAAAAAACAAAAAAATTACTTTTGTGGAGACACAGTCTCACTGTGTTACCCACGCTGGTTTCAAACTCCTGACCTCAAGCCATCCTCCTGCTTTGACCTCTCAAAATACTGGGATTACAGGTATGTGCCACCATGCCTGTTCTTTAAAAAAATTTTTTTGGGGGCAATCCCTTCGAGTCTCCTCCCACTGTGGGAGCTTTTCTGTCCTCTCAGTAAATCCTGCTTTCTCACTTAAAAATTTTTTTTTGTTAAACCTTTAGAAATTTAACAACCATTTTCTCTCATAGGGTCATACAAAAACAGGGCTTGGGTCAGATTTGACCTGCTGTCCATTGTTTGCTTAGCTGTGCTTTAGAGAAAGGTTGTGTGCATTTAGTTGATAAAAACAAAAATTCTGGCCAGGTGCTGTGGATCACGCCTATAATTCCAGCACTTTTGGAGGCCGAGGTAAGAGTATTGCTTGAGTCCAGGAGTTCAAGACCAGCCTAGTCAACATAGAGAGACTTTGTCTCTACAAAAAAAGGAAAAAGTTATCTGGGCATGGTGGTGTATACCTGTAGTCCCATTTATTTGGGAGGCTGAGGTGGAAGGATCATCTTTGCCCAGAAATTTGAAGTTGCAGTGAGCTGGGATCATGCCACTGCACTCTAGCCTGGTTGACAGAGTGAGCTTCTGACAAATAAATAAATAAATAAAAATTCTAGAATTAGTGTTTGTTATGACTTTTCAGCATTTCAAATGATCTTATGATTTTT
This sequence comes from Cephalopachus bancanus, assembly GCA_027257055.1. Lineage (NCBI taxonomy): Eukaryota > Metazoa > Chordata > Mammalia > Primates > Tarsiidae > Cephalopachus > Cephalopachus bancanus. The sequence goes on along the minus strand of JAPVLO010000406.1, from coordinate 2,300,646 downwards.
CTTTGCCCTATTGATGAGGTGAGTTATTCCTGATGTTTCAGAGAAGCTGTTGTTATTTACAAAATTTTTTAAAAAATGATTTAATTGTGGTATAATTTTATATACTAATAAAATTTACTCATTTTAGTGTATCATATTATTCATTTTGACAAATACATTCAGTTATGTATTGGCCAGACAGTGGTTAAAGTGGTATTAGTAATATACTCTCGCAGTAGAGAAGAGTTCAGTGTGAACTGAACTTAACTTTTTGAATTGTGTGGAGCTATTTTAAAGGGAGAATTAGAAAATGAGGATGAGAGTGAGCAGGTTCTCAGTAGTGTTAGGGAAGTGAAAAATTACAGAAGGCTGGAAAGGATTTTGGTGTGTGTGAAACCATCTGGATTGGTTAACCAGTGAGTATCAGAACCTCAAGACTGGGAGACTAGAGTCCTATCTTGAGGTGTTAGCTATAACAGTTAGCAAATTCTTTTGGCAGCCTTGAGTTTTCCCAGGCAGACATTTTAAGGAGTGTCAGGGTCATTCTTAGGGACGTGGCCTTGAGTTGTTAGACACTGTTAGTGGGCCAGGCGCTATAGCTCACGCCTATAATCCCAGCACTTCGGGAGGCCAAGATGAGAGGATTGCCTGAGCCCGCGGGTTTAAGACCAGCCTGGGCAACTCTACAGTAAATGAAAAAATTAGCCGGGCATGGTGGCGCGCGTGCCTGTAGTTCCTGCTACTTGGAAGGCTGAGGCGGAAGGATTGCCTGAGCCCAGCAGGTCGAGGCTGCGATGGCCGGGAGTGTGCCACTGCACTCCAGCCTGGGCGACAGAGTGAAATTCCAACTCAAAAAAAAAAAAGAAGCTGTTAGTGGTTGTTTAAGCTTTTGTAGGCTGAAGTTCAATCTTGGTTGAGAAAGGGCTCAGAGGAGCCTAGTTAGAGTTTGGACAGGGAGAGAATCTTTGTCTGTGCTACCACCACCACCACAGTTGAGGTGTGGAGCTGTTTCATCACCTCCTCCAGAGTTTCCTTGTGCTCCTTTTACTTACCCTCTTGCCCCATCCTCAGCCCCTGGCAATTATGATTTATTTTCTTTTCTAGTTTTGCCGTTTCTGAAATGTCATATAAAAGGAATCATGCAGTACATAGCCATTTAAGACTGACTTTGACTCAGTATAATGCATTTGTGATTACTTCATGTTGTATGTATTAGTAGTTTTTGTTGTTGTGGCTAAATTGTATTCCACTGTATGGATATATTATGATTTGTTTATCTATTGATTAGTTCAAATGCATTTGAGTGGTTTTCAGATTTTGGTGATTACAAATAAAGCTGTTATAAACATTTGTGTACAGGTTTTTTGTGTGACATAAGTTGACACAAGTTTTTATTTCTCCTGAGTAAATACCCTGTAGTGAGATTGCTCAGTTCTCTGGTAACTATGTTTAATTTTGTAAGAAACTGTGAAACTTTTCTGAAGTGGGTATGCTATTTTTCAATCCATTAGCAATGTATGAACTTCCAGTTGCTTTGCACCTTCACCAGTGTTTGTTACTGTCAATTTTCTTTAATCTGTTCTTCTACATATATAGTGATATGTCATTGTGGCTTAATTTGTACATGGGGTCTGACAATAAAGTTCACAAACTTGCCATTTGTTTACGTTGCCACTATGCACTTACACTGAAATAACTTGGTAAGGTTTCATGACCTTGGTATATCAGTGTTGTGCAGCTGTGTTCATGTCGACATGTGGCGGTGTCTTGCTACATGTGGTATTCATTATTGTTGCAGGTTTTTGTGTGCCATCGCACACAGTGTTGGAGTTTGAATCAGAGCAATGAACAAACATTAAATTTCTTGTTAAACTTGACAATAGTGGAGGTGAAATCAGGGACATGTTAGACCAAGCTTATGGGGATAATGTCATGAAGAAAATGGTGGTGTATAAATGGATTACATATTTTTCTGAGAATAGAGAAAGCGTCACTGATGAGGAGAGGTCAGGATGGCCAGTAATGAGCAGAACTGGTGAAAACACTGCAAAAATGCATTGAATTGTGCGTCAAAATCATCGGTTGACTGTGAGAAGCATAACAGACCAAATAAACATCAGTAGAGAGACAGGAAAATCTTAAGTGAAAATCTTGGCCTGAGAAAAGGTGTACGTAAAAATGGTCCCGAAGGAGCTCTTGCACTGTCTGTGTGCCAGAAAACCAAGAACTGTATTGGAACAGCCTTCCTACTCACCTGATCTGGCCCCCAATGACTTTTTTCTTTACCCGAAGATAATGGAAATATGAAAGGAAGACATTTGGATGACATTCAGGACATCAAGGTTAATATGACAGCTCGGATGGCCATTCCAGGAAAAGTGTTCCAGAATTGCTGTGACTTGTGGACTAGGCACTGGTGTCAGTGCATAGCTGCTCAAGGGGAATACTTCAAAGGTGGCTGCAGTGATATTCAGCAATGAGGTATGTATTAATAGCACTTTTCCTAGGATGAGTTCGTGAACTTAATTGTCAGACCGCTTATATCTCATGGTTAATGATGTTAAGCATCTTTATTTTTGTTTAATAATATCAGTATATTTTATTTGTTGAAATATCTGTCAATTCTTTTGACATTTTTATTGGTTTTTTTTAGCTGAATGAAGTTTTGAGGATTGTGTATATAGTCTGGATATAAATTATTTGTTAGATATGTGTTTTATACATCTTTTTTTTTTTTTTGAGTTGGAGTCTCACTCTGTCACCCAGACTGGAGTGCAGTGGACACTCCCGGCTACCGCAACCTCGACCTGCAGGACTCCGGCGATCCTTCTGCCTCAGCCTTCCGAGTAGCTGGAACTACAGGCGCATGCTACCACGCCTGGCTAATTTTTTTATTTATTGTAGAGATGAGGTCTTGCCAAGCTGCCCAGGTGGGTCTCGAACCCGCCGCCTCAGGCAATTCACTCACCTTGGCCTCCCAAGGCGCAGGATTACAGGCTGAGCCACCGAGCCCAACCTTTTTATACATCTTCTCTCCTAGTCTCTGATTGTCTTTTTACTGTCTTAGCATCTTTCAAAAAACAGACATATTATACTTTTATTATCATTTTTTCCCTTGCAGGGGTTGTACATTTTGGTTTTCAGTCTCAAATCTAAGAAATCTGTAGGTCAAATTTAACCTAATATCACAAAGGTTTTCTTCTATGCTTTCTTCCAATAATTTTGTAAGTTTTAGTTTTAAATTTAGTTATCTGATCCATTCTGAGTTATTTTTGTATGACATGAGGTACAATTGAATTGCACATTTTGTCACGTGGTTGTCCAGTTCCAGCAACATTTATTGAAAAGACTGTCTTGCATTGAATTATTTTTGCATCCTTGTCAAAGACTAGTTGACTGTTTGTGGTATTTATGGGTTTTATCATCTGTTCATTTGATCTTTTTCTGTTCTGTCAATAACACACTGTCTTGATTACTGTAGTAAAGATAGTAAATCTTGAAATTAGATAGTTTCAATTCTCCCAATTCTGGTTTTAATTTTCAATGTTGTTTTGGCAACGTAGTCTCTGATTTTTCGAATGAATATCAGGATTAGTTTGTAAATTTCTAAATTTAATTCTTTTGGGATTTGGATTGTAAATCCTAATCATTTTTAGAATCATTGGCATATTAACAATATTGAATCTTCCTATTTATGACCATAGCATATCTGTTAATTTATTTGGGTCTTTGATTTCTTTCAATAGTGTGTTATAGTTTTAAGCATACAGATCCTGCATGATTTATTACATTTAAGTACACATTTAACATTTTATGATTCTTTTGTAAATGGTAGCTGTTTAAAATTTTAATTTCCGGTTGGTGGTTGTTATTGTATAGAAATGCAATTGATTTTTGTGTCAACTATTTGTCCTGTAATCTTGCTTTACTCACTTGTTGGATCTAGTAACCTTTTGTAGATTTAAAAAATATTTTCTATATAGATAAATGTAAATATCTACAATATATAGAAGACTGCAATAGACATAGTTGACTGCCTGCATAGCTGATCTTAGTCTCAGGCTCATCCAGAGGTTGAGTCAATACTAACTGACCCAACCTCCTCCCTCCCTCACCACACTGTTAGCATAGACTCTCTGGGGTGCCAAGCCCCTAGATAAATAAAAACACTCCTATCAAGCAGGACATTCCAGGAGCTTAGAGATTACCTTCCATTATGTGAGGGCAAAAGCCAGATCTCTCTTTGAACAAGGTTAATCTTTTACTGCAAATATGTGTTAGAAGTATATTGGTAAATTTCCGGATTTTTAGGATTTTCTGGATATCTTTCTGTTACAGATACCTAGTCTAATTCTGTTGTTGCTGGAAAATATACTTTGTATGATTTCAGTTCTTCTCTGAGGTGAGGGAATTGCCTGAGCCCACAGGTTCAAGAACAGCCTGGGCAACTTGCTGAGACCTCATCTCTACAATAAATTTCAAAAAATTAGCTGGGCTTGGTAGTGCATGCCTGTAATTCCAGCTACTTGAAAGGCTGAGGCGGAAGAATTGCCAGAGCCCAGCAGGATGAGGCTGTGGTGGCCAGGAGCATGCCTGCATTCCAGCCTGGGCAAAGGAGTGAGACTCCAACTCAAAAATAAAATAAAATAAAATAAAATAAAAATTGGGTACCAAAAATTTGAAAGGTTATAGAGGAAATTTGAAAATCTGCTTTTATTCTTACAGATGTGTATACTTTTACTTAGTGAAATTTAAGTAGTAGCTGAACTTTTATAATCCCCTTTCTCTGTAAAGCTGTGGAAAGAAATATGGAAGACTATTGTATGGCAAAGAATTTATTTGGTGCTTTGTTCTCTTATATGGTCTCCACAGCTTTTTTTTCCCTCCATGTTAGCTGTTTTTAGTGGAAGTTGTGTATAAGATTATGTTATTCCTGCATCTTCTCAATGGATTCTTCCTTGTGTTTGCCTTTTTCCTTTCCTGCTTGGTGAGTTTTGGTTTTCCGTTCAAGGATCTTTTTGCAGTCTTTGTCCAGTTTTAGCCTAGTGATAACCACCTTGCTGGGATGAATGCCCACATGGACAATTGTGCCATTTGCCTTTGCCCACTGCACCCGTTTGATGGAGATGGCATGTTTCTTCCTGGAAACCTGGACTACTTTGCCAATTTGCTGACCTTTTATGGTGTCCTTGCACAGCCTGAACTTCATCATCCTTTCGGATGAGCATGGATCAAGCATTCTGTCTCAGCTCTTTGGAGAGAGGAGAAGACACACTCTTCCTGCGAATATGGGAAGGCACATTGAAATGCCTTTTGCAGTTCTTGCTTCCGTCTGATGTCACAAAGGGTTTGAACTTTATTTTGGTCACTGCCGCTTTGGTGATGGCCGCAAAAAACCTCACATCTTAAGGGCTAAGTACCAGCTGAGGCTACCGATTAGCTAATATTTAGGGTCAGTGGTTAATGAGTTAAAAACACATGAACAGCCGTCTCGGTGGCTCAGCTTGTAATCCTGCGCCTTGGGAGGCTGAGGTGAGTGGATTGCCTGAGCCCGCAGGTTCGAGACCCGCCTGGGCAACTGGGCGAGACCTCATCTCTACAATAAATCAAAAATCAGCTGGGCGTGGTAGTGCTCGCCTGTAATTCCAGCTACTCGGAAGGCTGGGGCGGAAGGATCGCTGGAGCCCAGCAGGTCAAGGCTGCGGTGGCCGGGAGCGGCCACTGCACTCCAGTCTGGGTGACAGAGTGAGACTCCAACTCAAAACAAAACAAAACCAAAAATCCAAAAAAACAAAACAAAACCACATGAACACCACCTAAATAGCTTTCTGTTATAGATATCTAGCTCAATACTGTTGTAACCAGAAAATATAATTTGTATGATTTCAATTAACACCACCTGCACACCAATAGAATGCTGTGGATAAACAGGTACACAAGTCACATTCTTCTTTACTGGTTCTACACACTGAGTTCATTTTTGAGTCGAGATCTTTCTCTGTTGCCCAGTCTGGAGTGCAGTGGCATGACCGTGGCTCGCCACAGCCTCTGCTTCCCGGACTTAGGTGATCTTTCCACCTCAGACTCCTGAGTAGCTGGGACTACAGGCACATGCCACCCCACCCAGTTAGGTTTTTTTCTCTTACACGCCATTGTTTCATTGTTTATGGTGACATAAGTATCACATTTTAAGGACAAGCTGACTTTTTCATCTGTAATAAATTGTTCCCTTTATATTCATTTGCATCAAGATACTGTTTTAGATACATGTGCAGAAAGAAAGGTAATGATATGATTTGGCTGAAAAGTTTCTGTCATCCATTTTCATGAATGTTGACATTGGTCTTTAATGAGAGAGGGGTCACAGTGGATTGTAGGGATAACTGTGAGACTTCTGAAATATGCCATTTATAGGAAGGAAGGAAGTTCTAAGATATGAGACTTTGTCAGAATAAAGGTTGAAGTGACTGCCTAAAATTTAAAGTTTAGAAGGGGAAATGCCATGTGTATCATGACAGAACATTTTGTGAGTAAAGTGAATGGTTGTGGGATTTGTGAATATCTTTGCTATGAATTGAATCTTGTTTTTATTTTTTTCCCTTTCTAAACTTTGTGATGATGTCTTGATTTAAGAATATATGCTAGTGTTCATAGTTTTAAGCAGTAGAAATCTCTCTAATCGCAAAAGGATATTGTGTTACTCATAGAATTTCCTAAATAGCAGAAGAACTAGGCTTTGGAATCTATGTAAAAACAATGCTATCAACTATGTGGCAGAGCTGGTCCAGTAAAGGTATCACCGTCAGGTGGCACGTTCACCACTGTTTGCATTTTCTCTGACATGAGGTGACAGATACTCCTCAAACTTCTGTCAGTGTTCCCTGTAAAAAACTGGATTATTGAGTTGGAGTCTCACTGTTGCCCATGCTGGAGTGCAGTGGTATGCTCACGGCATCACAGCCTGGACCTGCTGGGCTTAGGCGATCCTTCCGCCCCAGCCTCCCAAGTAGCTGGAACTACAGGCATGCACCACCATGCTCGGCTAAGCCCAGGTCTTAATGCCCCGTCCCAATTGCAAGAGAAATTTTGGAAAGCAAATGCCAAGTGTTTTCCGTTTCTTTAGTTTCAGGATTCTGTTCTGTTTCATAAAGTGGAGGATTCTCTAAACACAGGAAAGTAGTTTAGCTAAAGCTGGGTAGTCCCCCCCAAATGCCATGTATATCCACGATGGAGCAGTTTGTGAAAGTGAATGGTTGTGGGATTTGTGATTATCTTTGCTATGAATTGAATCTTGTTTGTATTTTTTCCCCTTTCTAATGTTGAAAGAATGAATGAGGTGCAGTGGTTGATATAATAGTGTTGGACAGTTGTAGAGTATAAAATTTGTAACTGAGGCTGGGTATGGTGGCTCACACCTATGATCCCAGCACTTTGGGGGGCCAAGGCTAGAGGGTTGCTTGAGTCTATGAGTTTGAGACCAGCCTTGGCAACATAGCAAGACCTTATCTCTACAGTAAATAAAAAAAATTAGCTGAGCATGGTGGTGTACGCCTGTTGTCCCAGCTCTCTCTTTCATAACCATCTTAGTGGATATATAGTGGTATTAATTTACATTTCCCTGCTGACTGATGTTGAACATGTTTTCTGTACTTCGATCATTTGGAAATCTTATTTAGTGAAATACTTATCCTCGACCATTTTAAAATTGAGTTTTCTTTTTATTGTTGAGTAGTAAGAGTTCTTTATATATTTTTGGATACTAGACCCTTGTCAGATACATAATTTGCAGATATTTTCTTCTGTTCTCTGGGGTTGCCCTTTCACTTTCTTGATGGTGTCCTTTGAAACACAAAAGTTTATAATGGAGTTTTTGGATAAAGTCTGATCTATTTTTTCCTCTTATTGCTTATGTTTTTAGTGTCATGTCTATGGAAGATTTACTCTTATATTTTCTTTTAAGAGTTTCACAGTTTTAGCTTTTATATCTTTTGAGTAATTTTTGTTTGTAGTGTGAGGTAGCGGTTCAACTCCATCCTTTTCCATGTAGACATCCAGTTATCTTAGCACCATTTGTTGAACAAGCTATTTTCTTTTCCTTTTAAAAAATTTTTTATTTTATAATTTCTGTGTTATCTTTCTTTTTAAAAATTTTTTATTTTAAAGATATAGGGCACAATCCAGGATTAGGCATACAAGTGGTCATTGTACAGGTAAAGTTAGGGCCTCATTTTGGTTCCCACATCACCTGGTTTGAGATCGGGTACCTTTATTGATGAAGTGTGCTCTCCCTGCTTCCTCTGCTCTAGTTTCTCACTACTACCAATCCCTTTCTTATACTATTATATTATAATTGTTCAGGGTCCGCTTATGAGTAAGAACATGTGGTACTCGGTTCTTTGTTTCTGTGATAGATCACTGAGTATTACAGACTTTAAATCCATTCAAGTTTCTGTGAAGTTCATAATTTTGTTCATCTTTATGGCTGCCTAATATTCCATGGTGTATATCTCACACATTTTTTTAATCCAGTCTACTTTCAATGGGTAGCATGGTTGGTTCCCTGTTTTTACTATTGTGAATAATGCTGCAGTAAATATGCGTGCACAGGTATCTTTTTTTGTAGAGTGATTTAAGTTCCTCCAGATATAGTCCCAGAAGGGGGATTGCTGGGTCATATGGGAGGTCGATTTTTTTTTTTTTTTGAGTTGGCATCTCACTCTGTCGCCCAGACGAGTGCAGTGGCACGCTCCCGGCCACCGCAGCCTTGACCTGCTGGGCTCCAGCAGTCCTTCTGCCTCAGTCTTCCAAGTAGCTGGAACTGCAGGTGCGCCCACGCCTGGCTAATTTTTGGTTTATTGTAGAGATGAGGTCTTGCCATGTTGCCCGGATGGGTCTTGAACCCATGGGCTCAGATAATCCACTCACCTTGGCCTCTAAAAGTGCTGAGATTACGGGCTGAGCCACTGAACCCAGCTGATTTTTAGACCTTTTAGGAATCACTACACTGTTTTCCACACAGGCTATACTAGTTTACGCTCTCACCAACATAGAAGTGTTCCCTTTTCGCATCCTCTCCAGCACCTGTTGTTTTTTGGGTTGTTGATGATGGCCATCCTGACTGGAGTTAGGTGGCATCTCAGTGTAGTTTTAATTTGCATTTCTTTGATAATTAGTGAGGCTGAGCATTTTTTCATGTATCTGTTGGCTGCTTATATGTTTTCTTTTGAGAAATATCTATTCATATCGTTTGCTCACTTTTTAATAGGGCTGCTTGGTTTTTTTCTTTTTGGCATGTTTGATTTCCTTGTAGATCCTAGATGTTAGGCCTTTGTCAGATACACAGTTGGCAAATTTTTTCCCCCCGATCTGTGGGCTGTCTTCCTGCTCTCTTGATGGTTTCTTTTGCTTTGCAGAAGCTTTTCGGTTTGATGAAGTCTCACTTGTCTGCTTATCTCTTATGGCGTGGGCACTTGGGTTTTTTTTACCTTTTTTTTTTTTTTTTGAGTTGGTGTCTCTCTCTGTTGCTCATGCTGGAGTGCAGTGATCTGTTTGTGGCCACCCCACCATCTACCTGCTGGGCTAAGGTGATCCTTCCGCCTAAGCCTTCCAAGTAGCTGGAACTGCAGGCACGTGGTACCGTGCCCGGCCAATGAAAAAAAAATTTTAATTTAATGCAGAAACGAGACCTCACTAAGTTGCCCAGGCTGATCTTGAACTCCTGGGCTCAGGCAATCCTGTCTCCTCAGCCTCTCAAAGTGCTGGGATTGCAGGCTTGAGCCATCGCACTTGGCTGGCACTTGGGGTTTTGATCAGGAATTGGTTGCCAGTTTCAATTTCTATAAGAGTGTCTCCTGCATTCTCTAAGGTTCATATAGTTTGAGGTTTTACGTTTAGGTCTTTGATCCATTTAGAGTTAATTTTGTGCATGGCGATAGGTAGGGGTCTTGTTTAAATCTTCTGCATGTGGTCTGCCAGTTTTCCCAGCACCATTTGCTAAATAAGTTCTCCAAGCCAGGCTCGGTGGCTCAGCCTGTAATCCCAGCACTTTGGGAGGCTGAGGTGAGTGGATTGCCTGAGCCCGTGGGTTTGAGACCCGCCTGGGCAGCGAGACCTTCATCTCTACAATAAATCAAAAATTAGCCGGGTGTGGTAGCGCTCACCTGTAGTTCCAGCTATTTGGAAGGCTGAGGCAGAAGGATCGCCGGAACCCAGCAGGTCGAGGCTGTGGTGGCCGGGAGCGGCCACTGCACTCCAGTCTGGGCGACAGAGTGAGACTCCAACTCCAAAAAATAATAATAATAATAATAATAAGTTCTCCTCTCCTCAGTGGTTGTTAGTGGAGGCTTTGTTGAAGATGAGTTGGTTGAGAAATTGAGGTTTTGCTTCTGGAATCTCTATCCTGTTCCATCGGTCTGTATGCCTGTTCTTGTACCATAACAGGCTATTTTGATTATTGTGACCTTATAATAAAGTTTAAGGTCTGGAAGTGTGATACCTCCCGCTTTGTTTCTTTTGCTGAGAACTGTTTTGGCTATTTGTGGTCATTTATGATTCCATATGAATTACTGTATTGGTGTTTCCAGGTCTGAGAAGAATGATGCTGGTAATTTAATGGGTATTGCATTAAATCTATAGATGGCCTTGGGTAGGATGGACATCTTATCAATGTTGATTCTTCCAGTCCATGAGCATGGAATACTTTTCCATTTGTGACTTCTTTGATGTCTTTGAAGCAATGTTTTGTATTTTTCATTGTAACGGTCTTTCACTTCTCTAGTTAGGAAGATACCAAGGTATTTCTTTCTTTCTTTTTTTTTTGTGTGTATGTTTGTGGCTATTGTGAATGGGATTGTGCTTTTTATTTGGTTCTCTGCCTGTTTGTTGTTGGTGGTGTATAAGAATGTCTTTTGCATGTTGATTTTGTACCCTGAGACTATGCCAAAGTCCTTCATCAGTGCAATAAGTTTTTTGACAGTTTCTCTTGGGTTTTCAAGATATAGAATCATATCATCAGCAAAGAGGGATAGTTTGACTTCCTCTTTCCCTACTTGGATGCCCCTGATTTCCTTCTCTCGTCTGATTGCTCTAGCTAGGACTTCCAGCACTATGTTGAACAAGAGGGGTGAAAGTGGGTATCCTTGTCTTGTTCCAGTTTTCAGAGGCAATGCTTTCCATTTTTGTCCATTTAGCAGTATATTGGCTGTGGGTTTATCTTAGATGACTCTTACTATTTTGAGGTATGTTCCCGCTTTACCTAGGTGCTCAAGGGTTTTTATCAAGAAGGGATGCTGAATTTTATTGAAAGCTTTTTCTGCATCTAATGATATAATCATGTCATTCTTATTTTTACATCTGTTGATGTATTTAATTACATTTATGGTCTTGTGGATGTTGAAGCAGCTCTTCATGCCAGGGATGAAGCCCGCTTGGTCATGGTGGATGATTTTTGAGATGTGTTGTTGGATCTCATTTGCTAGAATCTTGTTGAGTATTTTTGCACCTTTCATACAGGCTATTTTTCCACACTGAGTTTTCTTCATAACCTCATTGAAAGACAGTTGACCATAACTATAAGGGCTTATTTTGGATTTTCTATTATTTTCTGTTAATCTTGTGTATCCTCATACTAGTACGATACTGTCTTGATTACCATGGCTTTGTAATTGTAATGTAAACAATGTAAGTTTGCCAGTAGGAAAGTCGAATGAGTCCCTATAAATTTTTAAGCTAAGAGTGTCTCTTGAAGGATATTGTGTCTTAGGAAAGGCAATTTGGTAGCAGTAGGTGGGAGTGGAGTGAGAAGTAACTAGGAGTGGAGTGAGAAATGAGGGACTAGAAAAGCAGGAAAACAAGTTAGAAAGGCTTCTGTATATCCTACTAAGAAGTTTGGGATGCATGCTGAAACGCAAGGGCCTTACATAGTCGGATGGGTGGGGATATGTGGTGGTAATAGAATGATCCGTTTCAGAGCATTATGGGAAGTGGACTGAAAGATAGAGGTAGGAAGTCTGGTTGCAAGACGGTGCTGGGATTATCCATTCGTTTTATTGGGACTTGAGAAAATGATCTCAAATTAGGAGTTTTTCTTTTTTTAGTAGATCACATTCAAGAAAACCCTGCAACTAAAGATTTTCAGGATTTATGGACAAACAAACTGTCGTTCTGCCTAACTTAATTGTAGAACCTAAAAATTCTAGTGGTCGTTCTAGCCTTCCCCCCTTCCTCCTCATATTCAGCTACCAGTTCTTTTTGATTCTGTCTTCCAAATGGCTTTTGAATTTGTCTTTCTTTTCAGGTGCCATTAGCACTGTTTTCTGTCCCTCATATGTTTCGTCAGAATAAAAATTATAAATGTATTGTTATCATCTTAAAAAACTTTATTTATTTATTTATTTTTAAATTTTAAAGATGTGGGGTACAATTCAGGGTTATGTATACAAATGTTCATTATGCAGGTATCCTTGTTGATGAGGTGTGCCCCCTCTCCCCTGGAAGTTTCCCTCAGCTGCCAACCCATCCCCTCCCCTGGCAGTTTTCCACTACTGCCAATCCCTTTCTTATACTATTATGATAATTGTACAAGGTCCGCTTATTAAGGAGAACATGGTACTCTGTTGTTTGTTTCTGTGATAGATCACTGATTATGGTAGACTCTAAATCCATCCAAGTTGCTATGAAGTCCATATGTTTGTCCTTTTTTATTGCTGTATTATTCCATTGTGTTTATGTACCACATTTAAAAAAAAATCTGGTCCAGCTTCGATGGGCAGCATGGTTGGTTCTGTGTTTTTGCTATTGTGAATAGAGCTGCAGCAAACATGCGTGTGCAGGCATCTTTTTTGTAGAATGGTTTGAGTTCCTCCGGGTATATTCCCAATAGAGGGTTTGCTGGGTCATATGGAAGGTCAATTTCTAGTTCTTTCCATAATCGCCACACTGTCTTCCAAAGAGGTTGTACTAGTTTACATTCCCACCAGCAGTGTAGAAGCATTCCTTTTTCTCTGCATCCTTGCCAGCAGCTGTTGTTGTTTGTTTTATTAATGATAGCCATTCTTACTGGGGTTAAGTGGTCTCTTAATGTGGTTTTGATTTGCATTTCTCTGATGATTAGTGACACTGAGCACTTTTGCATGTGTCTGTTGGCTGCCCATATATCTTCTTTAGAGAAGTGTCTATTCATGTCTTTTGCCCACTTTTTAATGGTTTTTTTTTTTTCCCCGAAAAACTTGACTTTAAATAATTATGAAACAATGTTGCATTATATCCATTGTGGGTAACAAGGTCACTTCAGAATGGGCTGGAAAATCGAAGATATCCAGAAATCTTATGAGAGTTGGAAGGGTCCCCAAATCTTCCCTTCTTCTTTGTATGTGTATGTGCATGGGTGGGGCTGGTTTAACTGAGAGAATACAGGTAGAAAGAAAGGGATCGTCTCAGTGAATGGGTTTAGAGGAAAGCTGTAGAAGACCATAACTGCCTTTTGAAGATTTTGAAAAAGATGAAGCAGTTAGGCAGATATTAGTCTACCACACAAATAGTTTTTTTTTTTTTTTTTTTTTTTTGCGTTGGAGTCTCACTCTTGCCCCCAGACTGAAGTGCAGTGGCCGCTTCCGGCCACCACAGCCTTGACCTGCTGGGCTCCGGCGATCCCTCAGCCTCAGCCTTCCGAGTAGCCGGAATTACAGGCGCGCGCTACCATGCCCGGCTAATTTTTGATTTTATTGTAGAGATGAGGTCTCACCTGCCCAGGTGGGTCTCGAACCCGCGGGCTCAGGCAATCCACTCACCTCAGCCTCCCAAAGGCGCGGGATTACAGGCTGAGCCACCAAACCCAGCTACAAATAGTTTCTTACAAGAAAACCCTAATCTGTAGTATCTGAAAAAGCTGTCTACTAAAATCATAGTCCCTAACTGATCAGAGGGCATTAGTGACAGTAAACATCAATACTGTTTTCATCAGACCATTGTAAAATTAGATTTGTTTTCTTTCTTTCTGTATAGTTCTCATCCTCTCCAATTTCAAGGGCCAATGATAGGAGCGGTATTTACTTTCCTGTGATGTCTTTCCCCTTTAAAATTTTTTCTTATTAAGAAGTGCTTGTAAATGTGTTAACTTTATTTGTAAGCATGTTAGAAACTGCAAATAAAAATAGTGAAAATTCATTTTCTTATGCTCCCACCCAGGAAAAACATGTTTTCTATGCTTACTAACATAAATAGCCTCTGATAGTTGAAGGGAAAAAAAGTTCTCATATGAGCTAGAATTTTCAAATTCAATCAAAAGATTAGTCCTAGCATGTTTTACAAAGCAAGTCATGTATTTTAAGCTTTTGCTGTTTAATAATTAAGCCTATGTATTTGTTTTACATGAATGTGTTTATTATGACTGAAGACTTCCAATTCTTTCTGTGTAACATAGTTAATTTATGAGCTGTCTGGAGAATGGGTTTTTAGTAAGCTGACAGGAGCCTTAGAATGGCACTTTGTATTAATGTGTTATAAAAATAAAGCTTATTTGTAAAATTGTAAGGCAGTGTCAGTTTTACATAAAGTAAGTATTTATACCCAGTGTTCACAAATGTTAACTGAGCTGTTTTGAAGGGAAAAAAAGAAAAAATTCCTTTTTCTTGTTGAGTAAATGCTATTTTTTGTCCTAATTTTCCTCTTGTAATATAGCTGAATCCATTAGATAGTCTCTTACTTGTGACTTATTTTTGAAAATGTATTTTGAGAATGGAATACTACTTGGCTCCTTGGTTGATCAACACACTGATTACTATTATAAAATGAGATAGTTACTAGCTGGGAGTTTATAATAAAGACCTCATGGATGGTATGGATGTTTGTAGAAGTATCGGAGAGATGATAAATGTGGCAACTGTCCAGCAGACAAATCAGAGCATAAGTCAGAGCCGATAGGAAAGATACACCTTCTATTTTATATAAATTCTCTTGTTTTAATATTCACATCAACTGGTGAAGTATTATCTTGCAGATGAAAATTAAAAGTCTGGTTACAGAATTGTATAAGGTTGTTATCAATATATATTAAAAAATCTATAAGGTATTACTGATATAAAAATAGATGTTAAAGCAATGGAATAGGCAGTCTAGGATAGTAGTCTACTGTACTTTACAGTTTACTCTGTGACAAAAGGAGCAGTTACCAATCAAGAGGGTAGAAAAAATTAGTTTAATATCAGTATCTCATGCCATATCAGATAAATTTTAGATGAATAAAAAATTTTTGAGTGAAAACTTAAAAATTTAACTGAACAGGTGAATGTTTAGTGTTTGAAAAGAGAAGGGTGGCCGGTGCCATGGCTCATGGCTGTAATCCCAGCACTTTGGAGACTGAGGTAGGAGATCACTTGAGGCAATATAGTGAGATTTCATCTCTATCAAAAAAAAAAGTTAGCTGGGTGTGATGGCATGTACCTGTAGAGTCAATTACTCAGGAGACTGAGATGGGAGGATCACTTGAACCCAGGAGCTCAAAGCTGCAGTGAGCCATGATTGCACCACTGCACTACAGCCTGGCTGACAGAGTGAGACTCTATTTCTTTAAAAAAAAAAAAAGAAAGGAGAGGGCTTTTTAAGCATAAAAGCAATGGAAGAAATCACAGATAAAAATATTGAGTCAACTACATAAAATGTCAAACCAGCCAAAAAAGACAAAGTAGGAAAATATTTTGTAACAAGTATAAAATACATAGAGTCAACAGCCTTAATATGTAAAAAGTGAAACTAATCAATGAGAAGAATGCTTAATCCCAATAGGTAAACTGAAAAAAGAAAGTAATGTTTTTTTCCAGTTTGTTTCTACAAAGATTTAAGGTGTTTAGGAAAATATAAAACTAGAGTGATACAAAATAAGCAAATGTTAGTTAATGTTATAAAACAACAACAAAAAATGAATATATGAGTAGAAATGTAAGATGAAATCAGGAGTGAAAATCAGTTTACCACAACATGTCATTAATTGCTATACATTTTTACACAAACTTGAATTTTAAGCCAAATTCTTTAGATAAGAAAATGCCAATTAAAAGAGTTAATGTAAAACCATTTATTGAACAATCATCTTTACTCCTGATTAATGAAACCAGTTTTCATCCATTAGTCCTCTAAAGAAGCGTTATGTGATGCGGTGAATGACATATTCAACAACATCTTTATAATATTCACAGTGACACAGTTCTTTAACATTTGTCCCTGTAGCATTTGGGCAAAGTGCAGTTCAGTTAAAGCTAGTGAGATAAGCTGGAAATGTGAGTTGAGTGAATACTCGAGGGCAAGATTATCCTCAAAAACTAATTTTCCTGTACTTATTAGAAAAGTTAATTGTAGTTCTCATAAAGCATGATGAAATAAACTTACTTTGAAAAAATAAATTCTCTCTACCAGATCATTTAATTAAAAAAATCAGTGAATCATATACAGCTTCTAGATTTGAGAGGTGGGATATTCCAATATACCTTCCATTTAAACCACTTACAAAATTTATAGAATAAATAGACTAATTATATGGGTTTGTTAAGTATAAACCAATACAGCTTTATAGGTATTGCTGTGGAAATCTGTACAGTGGGGGCACAAAGGAAGGAGTATTCGGTTTTACTTGGGGCCGTTTTAGGTTGGTGCTAGTTAACTGAGCAGTTGTTGGTTAGAGGGATGAGGTGGGAAAGTGGGTAATGATTTTCAGCCAGTAGAAACACTGTGTGCCAGGCTCTCTTCATGTCATTGCACATTCGAGAAATAGTAAGCAGCTTGTAATTGGAGCATAATAGAATAATAATGGTAATCATTAAAATAAAATTCTACCTCTAATTTTCAAAGATATGGCCTTGGTATGACACAGACATGAGATGTCCCAAGAGCAGGCGAGTGCAGACCAGTTTTAAGTATGAGTGCTAACTATGCACATGCTATTATGCGAGATCATTTAAGGGTAGCAGATACAACAGTGCTTATTCTCAAGAACCTGGAGCCTAGAATGGTGGAAAACATATGGGTAAATGATCCTAGCATTGCATTTGTTTGAAATATGCAGAAATATGTAGTTTATAACTGGAGCATAGTATAAAAATAGTGTGTGGAAGCACAGAGCAAAGTGTGCTTGAAGGAGAAGAGAGACATTCCAGAGGTTAATATTTCATTTTTATTATATTTAGAGTAGCTCACAATGCATCACCTGCAACTTCTTTGGAAATAGGAATTGTGATAACAGCAATTTTGGAAAACTACTGTAGTTAGCATTTTCTTTGATAGTAGGCTATTAAATTCATGTAATGTTATTCACTTTTAGATTATCTTCTGGTAGTAGTATACCAATGTTATTTCTGAATTAAATACGTTATTTGCATTATGTCCACTAACTTTTTTAATTAGTTGACTAGACTGGGTATATAAGGATTGCTCTTAGGAATCTAATTTCCTTTCAGGGCAACCAGTTTAGACATGCGAAATTCCATTGTGATGCATAGAGTCGTGGGCAAGGATTCTGTTTAATGTAGCCATCCCATGCTTTTGCCTGTCCCTCAAGAGTAAATTCTTTTTCATCTGTTTACTGTACCTTCTCTGTAAAGAAAGAGAAAAAAATCTGCTAAAATGAATGCTTTTGCTTTCCTCTTTAATCACTTGTTATTAAAATATGTTACCAACACAGATAATCAAGTAGAGAAGCACAGGGGTATAGTCGATTTCTTTACAATTCTCTTTTTCTGTCAGGAAACAGATATCCATGAATTCTCCAGCCTCCTCTTTATTGTTTGTTTGTTTATTTTGGAGGCCTGTTCTCTGTTGTTCAGGCTGGATTGCAGTGGCATGATCACGAGGATGACAGTTTATGGCAGCCTCAACCTCCTGGGCTCAGGTGATTCTTCCACCTCAGCATCCTAAGTAGCTGGAACTATAGGCATGTGCCACCTTGCCCAGCAGGTTTTTATTTTATTTTGCTTTTATTTTTAGTTGTCTTTTTTTTTTTTTTTTTTTGTAGAGATGAGATTTCGCTATGTTGCCCAAGCTGGTTTTGAACTCCTGGACTAAAGTAATCAGCCCACCTCGACTTCCCAAAGTACTGGGATTACAGGTGTGAGCTACCATACCCAGTTCCAACCTCCTTTTTATTTAAAGTCTAATAATCAGAGTAAGACAGGAACTGGTTCAGGAGTCAGGAATAGGAAGGGTGTGACTTTTTCTTAACACTTTTCTTTTTCACTCTTGTGAAAATCAATAGTCTTTTCACTGGCTGCATTTCCAATTTGGTTAATGATGGTTATGATTTTAGATTTTCCTAAAATAAATTTCATGGCAACAAGATGTTTTTGAGAACCTGCCCCTTTTTGTAGTAATGAATGTACAAGGCGGGGTGGGGGGGGCGACACACAAAATAACCCAGAATTTATTTATAAAAAGTTGTGTCTTTATTCTTACATGTTTAAACTTCAGTCACCTTCAAAGGACTCTCTGTTTATGCAAAACACCTGTCAAGACACTTTTTCACTGCTCAAAACAGTTTTTGAGCTCATCAATTTTGATGCCTTTTAGTGCTTCTGCTGTTTTTTGTTTCACCTTTTTGACATTGGGAAAACCTTTCCCTTTGAGGACTTTTTCATTTGGGGTAACAAAAAAAAGTTGCTCTGGGTAAGAGCAGGTGAATAGGATGGGGCACAGGGGTCAGGCCATTTTTGGTCAAAAACTACTGAATATTCAGCTCAGTGTGGGCAGGTGCATTGTCATGGTGGACAAAGCAGTCATTTATCTGCTACAGGTTAGGACATTTCTTCCATAAATCATGATGCAACTTTCTCAAAACTTCCAGATAAAAACTGGTTGACTGATCTGGAGGAACAAATTTCAATTGTAGTACAAGGGGCTCGCCCTCCAAAAGATAATGACAGGTTTTTGGATCCCCTTCATATAGTAACTTTATATCTGTCACATTGATAGTCTTAGAATTAGTATGGCTCCAGCAATTCTGGATTGGCTTGGATTCATCTACAACTCTTAATTGTAGTTTCTTTGTCCTGTTACCATAGTTTAACTTCTTTGTTAACATCTTTTTTATTTTCTGTCCAACTCTCACTTACTTTTACACTGATTTTTCTGTTGGCTGTTACTCTGGTTATAGAAGGAAGGACAGAGAGGTGAAAATACTTCACTTTATCCATATTTGAATTCATCATCTTGCTCCCCGAATCATGTCTGTATTCCATATTATGTTGAATGACATCAATGCACACAAATTCACATTTGCCAAGTCTTGAGAGCCATTCTTGTCTATCTTTTATCTTTCCTTCACATTGATCCATCTCTCCCCTTCATTAGTTCAAGTATTTGGAATATTTCCTTTTTCTGCCTTTTCATCTTCAAGTTTCTTCCTTCTCTAGTCAGTCCCTCAGTGTTATCACCACTGTTAGTAGGATAATCTTACTACTTTACTTTTCTACTTACAATCTTTAGTAACTTCTCATCATCAGGATAGGCAGTCCAAGTTTCTTAGCATAGCAAAATAATAAAAATATGAGGTTTCTTGTGTTGCTAGTGTACCTCACAATATACTACATGCTGCAGCTCTACTGACGTAGCTGTTTTGTGAATGCATCATGACTTCTGGTGTCTTTTGCATATGCTATGTCCTCTTCCTGGAATGCTGTTTCCCTTTTTGGCAACTTCCTAACTGAAAGCTTTACTTTTTCTGGTATGTTTTTATTGACAATTCTTACATTCACTGGCTTGAATGTATGTCACTTCTCTATACTCTCATTGCTTCCTGCTTATACCTCTTGATATACTTATTATTGCTTGTTGAGATTGCAGATTTCATTAGGGCAATAGTTTTACCCTGCTTATTTTCATATTCCCTGTATCACAATGATGCTTAGCTTCCAATAGGTGCTCAATACTTTAAAAAGTTGGCCGGGCTTGGTGGCTCAGCCTGTAATCCCAGCATTTTGGGAGGCCGAGGCAAGTGGATTGCCTGAGCCCGTGGGTTCGAGGCCCACCTGGCAACTTGGTGAGACCTCATCTCTACAATAAATCAAAAAAATTAGCCGGACGTGGTAGCACGCACCTGTAATTCCAGCTATTTGGAAGGCTGAGGCAGAAGGATCGCCGGAGCCCAGCAGGTTAAGACTGCGGTGGCCAGGAACGTGCCACTGCACTTCAGTCTGGGTGGCAGAGTGAGACTCCAACTCAAAAAAAAAAAAAAATTTTTAAAAAGTTGAGTAATATCTTGGTAACTTATAAAATATTTCTTTTTCTGCTTTGCCTCATAATCCCTTTGGATTTTAAATTTGTAATGAGCTTTTCAACTTAAAATTAATCCAGTAACATAATGGAGTTGATTAATATTTACAGGTGAAATTTATATAAATTTTAAATATTTGCATAAATGAAAACACATCAGCAAGCTTTGTTTAAAAATGCTAAGTTTTCATCTGATTCTCATATGATACGTCTCAGTTTTATTTAAGTGTTATCCTGGCAATAACATGACAATTTAGTTTTAAGATTGAGTAATGGAAAGATTATGCATTAACTTTGATAAATAGTGGCATGCAAATCATTTTATTTATTACTAAGATTCTTGTTAGGCTGACTTAAGTTCATTTGTATGTAACATTGCATTTCACATTGAGTTATAAAAGTTAAATGCTTATTTAGAAAAAATTAGTGACAAATGAAACCTACCTAAATGAATTGTAATTATTGCATTTTCTGTCTTGATAGTATACAAATATGGTCAACTCGGCCTGTGATGACAGCATTTCAAACTTTGTATCAAGTAATCTCTATGCAAGTTGTACACAAAATGGCAAGTGTTAGTAGATAATTGCAGTGAACAGTAACTTCTTATTTCTCTTATGCTTGTTTACTTGATGTGACTGGGAGTATTCATTTTATGTATGAATAGAGAGAAGAGGGGTGGTGGTTAATGAATTGTGATGTAAATTTGTTTTGACTATTATTTTATCAAGATGGAAATCTTATTTGATTTGAAAAGGTGTGTATTAAAGATGTCCTAAAAAATGTAATTCATTATATTGTAATGCACATATGCACAGAAAACTGGTTTACTGCTTCTGGCTGCCCCAATGCTTACTATTAACCTTATATACTTTCTGTCTCTTCTCACAGAACCTCCTGTGTCTTCCTTTATCCATTTCATTGTGCATTGAGATGGGGTAAAAGTTAGGGGAAATTGTACATGGAAAGCATGCATGCATGGGGAAAGTACAAGGTCTGGGTTCATCTTTATTTTTTAAAAAAAATGTGTGCTGTGTGTCAGTCATTGTAATATGGCAGTCACGCCTGGTCTTTACCTTTGAGTTCTTTATAACTTATAGGAAAGAGTAATTTAACTTTGCCTGAACAGACTGGGAAATGATTCTATAGAAAGTTACCTTTGAATTAACTTTTTAAAGTAGCCTATTTAATTCATATTTTAAGCACCTTTGTTAAGTTATATACATAAAAATGTTCATTTTAAAATTTTGTTAGTTTAATGGGTTTTAATACGTTTTTTGATAAATGCTTTTTGACCTATGCAGCTATTATCCAGGAAGACATTTCGTCTCACTCCCCTTAGCCCCTTTAAAGACAGTATTTGTTCCTACCATTGTAACTACTAATCTGATTTCTTTTTCTTTTTCTTTTTTTAGAAAGAGGATTTATTGAGAGGACAGAAAAGCTCCCAGAGTGGGAGGGGACCTGAGGGGATTGCCCATTAATCTGATTTCTGTCACTATAGATTAGTTTTTCAGTTTCTGCATGTGCAGTGTCATATAATGGGATCATGTAGTAGGTACTTTTTTGTGTCTTTTTTTGTTGTTCAAAATAATTTTAAGGCTGGGCACAGTAGCTCATATCTGTAATTCTAGCACTTTGGGAGGCTAAGGTGAGAGGATTGCTTGAGTCCAGGGGTTCAAGACCAGCCTGGGCAACTTGGTGAGACCTCGTCTCTACAATTTAAAAAAAATCAGTTTGGTGTGGTGGCACACACCTGTGGTTCCAGCTACTTGGAAGGCTGAGGTGGAAGGATCGACTAAGCCCAGCAGGTTGAGGTTGTGGTGGCCGTGAGCGTGCTACTGTACTCCAGCCTAGGTGACAGAATGTGACTCTGACTAAAAACAGAAAAAAAAATTTTTTTTTAATTCATCCTTGTCATTGTGTGTATAAGTAGTTCTTTTATATTGCTGAGTAATATTCCATTGTATGAATATACCAGAGTTGGTTATCTATATGCCAATTGGTGGACATTTGTATTGTTTCCAGTTTGGGGCTATTATAAATAAAGCTTCTATGAACTTACCTGTATGAATTGTTATGTGGATATACATTTTTCTTTCTTTTGGGTAAATACCTAAGAATGGAATTACTAGTTCATAGAGTGAGCATCCATTTAACTTTATAAGAAATACTGTTTAAAATACTTTATAAGCTGTACTGTTTTCCAAAGTGATTATAATACTAGTAGTATGTGAGAGTTCCAGTTGCTCCATCCTCACCAACACTTAGTATTGCTAGTCTTTTTAATGTTAGCCATTTTAGTGGGTATGAAGTGGAATTTTATTGTGGTTTTAATTTGTATTTCTCTGTTGATTAATGAGGTTGAGCATCTTTTTGTGGTTAATTGGCCATTCATGTGTCTTCTTTTGTGAAGTAACAATAAGTCTTTTACCCATTTTAAACAGTTTAAAAAAATTTTAAATTAAAGTATAATTTACACACATTAAATTTATGTTTTTGGTGGGCTGTTCTGAATATAGACAAATGCATGCTTTTGGGTAATTGCCACTGCAGTTAAGTTATAGAATACTTCCCTCAGAATTCACTCTTGCTTGTTTGTTGTCTGCCCCCCACCTCATCTGCAGCCCTAGGCAACCACTGATCTGTTTTCTGACGCTATTATTTTCTTTTTTCCAGAATGTCATAGAATCATTTAGCAGGTAGTGTTTTGAATCTAGTGTCTTTCTTTTACAATAATGCATTTGGACTTTTACCTGTTGAGTGTATCAGTTCTTTCTATTGCTGGAAATATTCCATTGTTTGGATATACCACAGCCTATTTCACCATTCACTATTTGAAGGACACGGCTAGTTTTTGGTAATTATGAATAAATGTGCTACAAATATTTGTATGCAGGCTTTTATGTGAATAGGTACCTAAGCTCTCTTGAGTAAAATACCTAAAAATTGAGATTTTATGGAAAGTTTGTTTACATTAAGAAACTGCCAAACTATTTATTTTTACGGATGGTTGAGGGGGGAGTCAAGGTCTCATTCTGTCATCCAGGCTGGAGTGCCACTACTGTAAACTGTAACTGTAAATTGTACAACTTGTAACTGAACATTTAAAACAAAAGGATAATTCTCTGTTACAGAGTTTCCCCAGATGTGTTTATATCACTAGATGATGTATGAATGAACACTTAGAAAAAATATCTCTCACCTTTCATCTATCTATCATATATCTATATCTATCTGTGACTGCCTTCTTTTATGGCATTGTTTTCTGTCCAGAGACCTAGAAATCCTCATCAATGCTGGCTTCTCCTTCACCTTTTATCACCAACTCCTGTCAGTTTTCCCTTCCCAAATATCTGTTGACACTGTCCTCTCTCATCTGCTGCCACTACACTGATTGCACCTACCGTAATTTCTTACAGGGATAAATAAACTAGCACTGTGACTGCTCTGCTCTGTCCTCTCCATCTTTACAACCTATTTTTCATTCCTATGTTTATTCACAGCATAAAATGAGTGTCAGGATTTTCAGAGGATTCAGCAAGGTTGTTTCAAATATGAATGGTCTTTGTGTGTGAAATTCAGTCTGTGAAGCTTACTAATCTGTCCCTGACTTTGCAGGAATGGAGCCATTACTCTGGTGTGGAATGACTGCAGTACCCCCAAGTATGTCATAGTCAAGAGAAGAAGTTCATGTCCCCTCACTCATCTGGCTTTTGTAATTCAGTCATTTTAATTAAATTTACAGTAGTAGTTCAATCATACCACAATCAATTTTAGAATATTTCCATACCCCCAAAAGAAATCCAATGCCTGTTCCCACTTCTTATTCTAGGTCACTAATTTATTTGTGTCTCTCTATATTTTGTGCTTTTACTGGACTGTTCATATAAATGGAATCATACAGTATGTGATCTTGTGTCTGGCTTCTTTTTCACTTTGAATGTAATGTTTTTGCAGTTCATGTTGTAACATGTATCATCAGTACATTGTTCCTTTTCATTGCTGAATAGTGTTCTACTGTGTGGGTATAATAAATTTTGTTTTTATCTATTAGTTAATGAACATTTGGGTTATTTCGACTTGTTGGCTGTTATGAGTAATACTCATATGATATGTTCATATATAAGTTTTATATGAGCATATCCTTTTATGTCTTTTGAGTGGAGTGAACTTTCTGGGTTGTGTTACACATTTATGTTTAACATTTTAAGGAAAATCTGAATGGTTTATTTCAGAGTGGCTATATGCCATTTGTATTTGTAATTGTATGTTTAAAAACACATTATTATAGTCATCTGCTGGTTTGAATTGCTGTTTTTTGTGGTTTTAATTTGCATTTGTCTAATAACTAATGATGTTGAGCATCTTTTTAAGTGCTGATTGGGTTGGTATATCTGGTGAAATGTCAATGTAAATCTTTTGCCCTTTTTTTTTAAATTTAAAAATTTTTTAATGTGATAGGGACAAGGTCTCACTATGCTGTCTTGGCTGACTCAAACTCCTAGGCTCTAGCAGTCCTCCTGCCTCAACCTCCTAAAGGGTTGGGATTACAGGCATGAGCCACCACCCCAGCCTTTGTTGAATTTTTGAGATATTTTCTTAGTATTTGTTGTTGGAATTATAAAATCTGTCTTAATTTATCACAATGAACTCCAGATTAATATTAATTTAATTTCAGTAAAAAACAGAAATTTTGCTCTATGTTGATTTATTTCTTTTCTTTGTTTTGCTACTTTTGTCATGTTTCTGTATCTTAATAAAACACAAATACTTGGACCAGGGACAGTGACTCACCATGCCTGTCCTCCATTGTTGTTATATATATTACACCTTTACATGTTATAAGCCCAATAGTACAGTTTTATAATTTTTTGTGAAATTGTCTTTTTAATCCATTAAGAGAAGTAAAAGACTAGGCATGGTGGCTTACAACTCTAATCTCAGCACTTTGGGAGGCTAAGGCAGGAGAATTGTTTGAGTCCAGGAGTTTGAGACCAGCGTGGACAACATGGAATGACCTTGTCTCTACCACAAAAAAAAAAAATAGCCAAGTGTGGGGACACGCACCTATAGTCCCAGCTACTTGGGAGGCTGGAGGCTGGAAGATCTCCTGAGCCCAGGTGGTCGAGGCTGCAGTGAGCCGTGATCTTGCTGCTGTACTCCAGCCTGGGCAACAGAGTGAGACTATGATTCCAAACAAACAAACAAAATGCCAAAAGCCAAAAAGAAGAAAAGGCGTTTATACTGTCTCTTATACTTACCCACATAATTGCCTGTATATGTATTGTTTGTTTCTCCATGTGGATTTGAGTTAACATCTAGTGTTACTTCTTTACAGCTTGAAGAACTTCTTTTGGTATGTCTTGTTTTTTTTTTTTGAGTTGGAGTCTCACTCTGTCGCCCAGACTGGAGTGCAGTGGCCGCTCCCGGCCATCGCAGCCTCGACCTGCTGGGCTCTGGCGATCCTTCCGCCTCAGCCTTCCGAGTAGCGGGAATTACAGGAGCGTGCTACCACGTCCGGCTGATTTTTTGATTTATTGTAGAGATGAAGTCTCGCTGCCCAGGCGGGTCTTGAACCCGTGGACTCAGGCAATCCACTCACCTCAGCCTCCCAAAGGCGCGGGATTACAGGCTGAGCCACCGAGCCCGGCTGGTATGTCTTGTTAAGCAGGTCTGTGAGCAACAAATTCACTCTTTATCTGGGAATATCTTTATTTCATCACCTTCACTTTTTTTTTTTTAAGAGACAGGGTCTCCCACTTTCACTCAGGCCAGAGTGCAGTTGTGTAATTGTAGCTCAGTGCAACATAGATCTCTTGGGCTCAAATGATCCTCCTGCCTCAGCCTCTTGAGTAGCTGGGATTATAGGTATGTGCCCACAACTGGCTAATCTTTTTATTTTTTATAGAGATGGGGGTCTCTCTATGCTGCCCAGGCTGGTCTTGAACTCCTGGCCTCAAGTAATCTCCTGTCTTGGCCTCCCAAAGTTCTGAGACTACAGGTATGAGCCACCGTGCCTGGCCTCACCTTCACTTTTGAAGGACAGTTTTGCTGTATGGAATATTCTTTTTTTTTTTTTTTTGAGTTGGAGTCTCACTCTGTCGCCCAGACTGGAGTGCAGTGGCCATTCCCGGCCACCGCAGCCTCGACCTGCTGGGCTCCAGCGATCCTTCCGCCTCAGCCTTCCGAGTAGCTGGAATTACAGGCATGCACTATCATGCCCGGCTGATTTTTTGATTTATTGTAGAGATGAGGTCTCGCCAAGTTGCCCAGGCGGGTCTCAAACCCGCGGGCTCAGGCACTCACCTTAGCCTCCCAAAGTGCGGGATTACAGGCTGAGCCACCGAGCCCAGCTGGAATATTTTTGGTTAACTTTTTTTTTTTTAATTCAGCACTTTGAGTATGTCATCCTACTGCTTCTTGACCTCCATTGTTCTGATGAGAAATCAGCTGTTAGTCATAAGTCATAGTGTAGGTTTTTTGCAAGTGTGAGTAGTTTTTCTGTCACTGATTTCAAGCTTTCTCTTTGTCACTTTGGCTTATGTGAATAGGTGTGTATCTCTGTTTTTATTGTACTTGGAGTTTGTTAAGATTCTTGACTATGTAGGTTAATAGTTATCATTTGGCAGGTTTTTGGTCATTATTTTTTTCCTTTTCTCTCCTCTCATTTGGTACTCCGTTGTGTATGGTGGTATACTTTTCTCTCATTTCTTCATTCTGTTTACTTTCATTCTTCATGCTAGAAAATCTCTATAACTCTCTCTTCAAGTTTGCAGATTTTTCTGCCAGCTCAAATCTGCTTTTTAGCATCTCATTTTCCATTTGGTTATTGTACTTTTCAACTCCAAAATTTTTATTTGGCTCTCTCTCTTTTCAAAAACATCTTTTTGTTGATAGTCTTTAGTTGATGAGTGTTAGTGGTACCATTCTTTTCATCCACTCTTCTTAAACTTCCTTTCCTTTAGTTCTTTGAGCATATTTTTAGTAGTGACTTGGAAGTTCTTGTCTGCTAAGCCCATCTGTGGATCATAATTTACTGTTTCTTTGAATGTTTAGAAAATTTTGTTGAAAATCAGGAATGTTAGGTAATATAGATAATATGCATTCTGACGCTCTGGGCTTGTTGCTATTGTTTTGTTTTGGTTTTTTTTTGTAGTGACTTTCCCAGACTAATTCTGTTGTCTTTTCCTCTTTTACAGTATTTTTATGTGTGGCTTGATAGAGGTTGCCCTCATGTCACTATATCTTAGCGATCAGCTAATGATTGATTAGAGGTTGTTTGTAAATGCCAGCAAGTTATTGTTCCACTCTTTTCTTTTGTATCTTTTTGTTGTTTGGGGAATGTCTTAAACATTTAGGCAGTTTCAAATTTGATTCACGTTCAGTCAGAGACTAGCCTGCGAATGTTCTCTCTGGGGTCTCTTGAGAAGGAACATTGTTGTATATGCACATAGCCTTCTTGCCTTCCAAGTATGAATATCCACTTAACAAGGCTGTCTTTGGTGTTCTCTTTCCTAGGATCTTCCTGTTAAATTTCTCTCTAGTCTGTCATTTTGTTGCTTGTTCCATCCAATATCTCTTGGTTAATAGCTTTCCCTGATGTCTGCCACTGAAAGCACTCTTGTTTTTTACAACATTCCTGGGTATAGATTTTTCCATGCCTTGTTTCGAATAAAGTCAGCTCCCTTCTGCAGGGAGAGGTAGCTGCTAGTCTGTATGGCCTGCTGTGTCTGCCCAGGGTAGAACGTCTGAGTTGAAGATGGGAGTAGCTCCTAGCTATAAAACCATGGTCCTACTAAGATTCAGTAGATTTTTTTGGAATAGATGCTTCTCATTTTATCGTATGTCCTTTGATCAATTTTCAGAGATTTTAGTTTTGACAATTTTGTCCAAATTTTCATTACTTTTAGGGGAGAGGATTCGCTGAGCTTTTTACAGCCACTTTGGAAGACCTGGCCTCTCTGTGTTCCTTCCTTTAGGTTTTTTTTTATATGCGACCACTTTTTCTCCTTCCTAAACACACAAAGCCAATCCTTTTGCTTCCAATTTAAAAAGTTTTCAAGTGCATTTATGTTGCTCTTAGTGTAAAAACCCAAAATTTCTAACATGATCTAGCCTGCTTTCCTATATACAGTCCTGTGTCACTTAACAACAGGGACACCTTCTGAGAAGTGCATTGTTAGGTGACTTCATTAATGTGTGAACATGCAGTATAGTTACACAGACCTAGATGGTACAACCTGCTATACACCTAGGCTATATTGTACAACCTATTGTTTCTATGCTACAAACCCGCACAGCATGTTACTGTACTGAGTACAGTAGGCAGCTGTGGGCAGTTGTATCACATGGCATTTGGTGTTATCTAAACATAGTAAAATAGTACAGTAAAAATACACTATTTCAATTTTATGGGACCACTGTCATATACCGGGGGGTGCCAAAAAATGTACACATGTTTTAAGAGATGTTATCTGTATATTGCTTTTAGTTCATTGTAATCAGAAGTGTCTGGATGTTGATGATGACCACTTTGATCACCTCTTGTAATTGCAGAAGTCAAGTGTAACTTGTATTCATTGTATTGAGTGTTACAATTTTAATACAGTTTTTTCTTTCTTAAAATGTGTATACTTAGCCGGGCTCGGTGGCTCAGCCTGTAATCCCGCGCCTTTGGGAGGCTGAGGTGAGTGGATTGCCTGAGCCCGCGGGTTCGAGACCCGCCTGGGCAGCGAGACCTCATCTCTACAATAAATCAAAAAATCAGCCGGGCGTGGTAGTGCATGCCTGTAATTCCAGCTACTCAGAAGGCTGAGGAGGAAGGATCGCCGGAGCCCAGCAGGTCGAGGCTGCGGTGGCCGGGAGCAGCCACTGCACTCCAGTCTGGGCGACAGAGTGAGACTCCAACTCAAAAAAAAAAAAAAAAATGTGTAAACTTTTTTTTGCACTCTCTGTATATGATCTTTCAGTGACTGAAATGTTATGCATCGCATGATTGTTATTTTATCTTATATGAATCATCATTCTCCTACCCCTCATTCTGGATAATACCCAATCATTATTCTCAATCTAGGGAGCACTTTGCTTTCTGTTCCTTAAAACCCAAGGCTCTGACTATGGCATAAGCATTGATTTTAGAATCTAAGGAATGTAGGTTTGAATTCCTTTCCTCCATTTGCTAGCTGTGTGATTTTGAGTGATGTGTTGATTTTTCTGAGTTTTCTCAGAAATATGGCAATGAACAAATAATATTTCATAAAGTTGCTATTAGGCTTAAGCGAGACAATGTATGTGAAGCCATTATTAGCACAGTGCCTTATATCTAGAAGACATAGTTATTATTCCACATGATGTTCTTTTCCTATAATTTCTTTGAGTAAGCAGTTCATGTGAAATAGTGGAAATATGAATAGCAGAATTGGAATCATTTTGAAATCATTTGATCAATTATTTGAGTAAAAGTTATACCTGACTTTCAGTCGGATTGCAATATACTTATTGAGTGTCTCATATCTAGTTCGTAGCATCCTCAATAACTTTTTAACCCTTTGCACTTGGAGACATCTTGTGGATCACCTACCAGCAACTTGACCACACTTTTTAACAAAATAGTGTAAAGCAAATCACTTCATATTAAATAGTATAGCGTTGGAACCAATTATTTCATCGTAATGATATTTGGCTTATAATGGAATTTTGGACATTGAGGAACTTATTTATGATGAAAAAATAAAATTTCATATCTTATATTTTTCTAATGTGTGGTAATGTGTGAAATAGTCACCATTATACGTTGCATGTTCATTGATAACATGTACAGTAGTAATTTGTTTGATGTCTTTCACCTGATGTTTTTCTATTCAAGCAGAGAGTTCAGTCTCATTTTTTTCCTCTCACATTAATATGTAATTTATTTTTCAGTATGTTGTTCAAAGATGATGTGAAAGGATGCACTCATGACTCCTGAGCCACCTCTCAACTGATGATCATATCTCAGTATATATTCCATCTCTTTATTTCCTTTTTTGTGTGCAATTTGAATGTAAAACTTCAAGAAAACATACATTTTTGAAACATTGTGCTGCTATAAGTTTGTACCGTGTAATTGCCAACAGTCTCTTTATGTCCTCTGAGAGGGAATATCCAAATGGTTTATTAGATTTCTGATGTCCCCTCAGAACATCAGAAATATTTTTAAATGAAGAACATTAAATTGAAGAACATTAAAATATTTTTAATTGAAGTATAATATATTGAATTTTTTTTTTACATCAAGGAATATTTCTTTTTTGTAGTGGGACTATTAGACTTCATATTTTTATTTTGAAAAACCTTCAACCTTGTAAAATAGAAGCAAAAATAGTATAGTGAACCTCTATATATCCTCACTATAGCATAATTAGCATATTTAGGAAATCTGACTTTAGTACAGTTCTACTGTATTATTTGACACTGCATCAATTTTGTCTTTTCCCCAGTAATGTCTTCATAGCATTTTCCCTTACGTCATCAGTCCAGAATCTTGCACGTGTTTTTATTTTC
This sequence comes from Cephalopachus bancanus, assembly GCA_027257055.1. Lineage (NCBI taxonomy): Eukaryota > Metazoa > Chordata > Mammalia > Primates > Tarsiidae > Cephalopachus > Cephalopachus bancanus. The sequence goes on along the minus strand of JAPVLO010000406.1, from coordinate 2,269,872 downwards.
CTCTGTTCTAAACGCCAGTTTGTATCCTTATTGATGTTAATTTAGATGACTCGGTTAAGGTGATGTCCACCAGGTTTTATTTCTCTAAAGTTAATTTTTCTTTCATGTTAATAAGTAATCTATGGGGAGATATATTGGAATAGTGTAAATATTCTTTTTATAATAAATTTTGATCCAGTAGATTTTTGCGCAAATTTCCCATTTGTGGTTTTTCCAAAAACGAAACTATTCGGGATTGGCAAAAAATGGTAGTGTTGGGGAGTGAGGATATGATCCTGAGCCCGTGGGTTTGAGACCCGCCTGGGCAACTTGACGAGACCTCATCGCTACAATAAATCAAAAAATCAGCCAGGCGTGGTAGCACATGCCTGTAATTCTGGCTACTCGGAAGGCTGAGGTGGAAGGATCGCCGGAACCCAGGAGGTCGAGGCTGCAATGGCCGGAAGCGGCTACTGCACTCCAGTCTGGGCAACAGAGTGAGACTCCAACTCAAAAAAATAAATAAATAAAATAATGAAATAAAATAAAATATTTGGTTGTTATAAGCTTGTGTCATGACTTTAATTGATTTTCTATTTTTAGGTTCATGTACTGGACAGATTGGGGAGAGGTGCCAAAGATAGAACGTGCTGGAATGGATGGTTCAAGTCGCTTCATTATAATAAATACTGAAATTTACTGGCCAAATGGACTGACTTTGGATTACGAGGAACGGAAGCTTTACTGGGCAGATGCAAAACTTAATTTCATCCACAAATCAAATCTGGATGGAACAGATCGGTAAGATTGCTTTATAATATTTTAAAAATTTTTAGGAAAACTCCATGATAGCTTGGTATATTAAAGTATAAAGCCTAACTTATTAAGAAATTAGTGTATTTTTTGCCAAGTGTCAAAGGGAAGAAAAATACCCTTTTAGCTTACTCTTTAAAAGAGTAACTACATTTCTCATCCATTGTAGTAGCATTTAGAATTTACGGACTATATTTTCTCCTTCCTTACTCTGAGCTAACTTAGTTCTTTAGTGGTTCTCAACCAGGGATAGTATCTCTACTCCCTCCTAGAGTATTTGGAAATGTGTGAGGAATTTTAGTTAACTCAAAGGACTGGGAGCTCTACTAGCATTTAGCATTTTAGATTGGAGGAGGAGGGGAAGGATGTTAAACATCCTAAATGTGCTCGACATCAAGTACAACAAAGACTTGTCCCATTTAAAATTACTGATAAAGACGGGCTCGGTGGCTCAGTCTGTAATCCCACGCCTTTGGGAGGCTGAGGTGAGTGGATTGCCTGAGCCTGCGGGTTTGAGACCTGCCTGGGCAGCAAGACCTCATCTCTACAATAAATCAAAAAATCAGCCGGGCGTGGTAGCGCATGCCTCTAATTCTGGCTACTTGGAAGGCTGAGGTGGAAGGATCACCGGAGCCCAGCAGGTCTAGGCTGCGGTGGCTGGGAGCGGCCACTGCACTCCAGTCTGGGTGACAGAGTGAGACTCCAACTCAAAAAATAAAATAAAATAAAATAAAATTACTGATAAAGTCCCCAAGTACTGTTAATTGAACTTTGTTTCATAAATCTCTAGACTTGAATAGGGTTTGGTCAGCTTTTCCTGTAAAGGCCCAGATAGTGCATTTTTAAGTCTTTGTGGGACATATCATCTCTGGTTCAACTACTTATCTCTGTTAAAAGCAGCTATAAAAAGCATAGGAAATAGGTATGGCTGTGTTCCAGCAAAACCTTATTTATGTAACAGAAAGTGAGCCTGTAAACTATAGTTTGCTCATTCCTAGACTAGGAGAAAGCCTACATGTACCATATATCCCAGTATTCAAGGAAGACACGGTCTACGATATATAAACATGGAATTTCTTTTCATATTATATTCACGTCTTTAAAGATACTTCATATTTGCAGTCTTGTATTTGAATAATTATTTGGGTTTTAGGTGGTCTCAATTTAAGAGCTCATCAGATGAGAATGTTAGGTAGTTGAAGGATTTTTCAAAGTGTAAACATTTGTAAATTCTCTGAACTATGAAGATGGAGCATTTAAAAGTATTGAAAACTAGGAAATGTTTAAAAACTTTAGTTAAAACAAACTTTGTAGTCATGGAGTGCAGTATTTTTTTGCCTTGTTTCAAAAAGGAGTGAAATGACTTACTGTAGTTTAAAAACAATTACAAAATAAGTGTCAACAAAGTAAATACATGATGACTATATAAAACCATATTTGCTGTGTTTTGACTTTCATATCTAGCTTTGAGAGATATTCTAGGAAGATGGACATGACTGTCGTAATTTTTCACTAAAACAGACAGTAACTAGATAGCAAATCCAAAAACATATGGACAGACTTGATTGTAAAACTAATCTCAGGCATTTGAAAGTATAAACAGATAAGGACGAATCAGCAACAGCCACATAACCTTCCTGGTGTCACTGTCTATGAAAGAATAAGCAGAAAGTTAACGGGGTGTCTTATAAGACTTGAAAGCAGGGGAATGCCAAAATAGCTTCAGCTATTTGCTGGACACCATGGTGGGCTATTTTAAGAATGGCAGCTGAAATGGGAGGGTGGGTGATTGCCCATACCAATATTAGGCAAGTGCAGTGTGATCATGGTAAAGACAGAAGGACTAGAGCAGACTAGCCCCAGTTAACTCTCAAATTGGGACTATTGAAATTGACCTGCCAGAGTTCTTATCAAGGAAGGGGTCCCATATTGAGTAGAAATAACAAAATTGAATAGGGCAGTAGAATCAAAATTGAGCAGAATAAGGACAAGAAAATAGAGAGGAAAAAGAGGGTAAAGAGAGAACATTCCGGTAAGAATGAGAAAGAGAACAGCTAGGAGATTTTAGAAAGTAGCCCACCAAATTTTTGAATAGTACATGAAAACAGAATACTTAATTCTGTGATGTTAGAAAAACTACATTGAACCCCACTTTCTTTTAAAAGTTAAGGAATACCAATTGATGTAGATATGATAGAAAAGTATCAAGGTGAAATCTTATTAAAGTTATTATAAAGGAAAAAAGAATGAGGAACACAATTATGTCCCTATGTGCAAAGCACCCTAGAAAAACATGACCATAGAACAGATCAATCCTCTGTTTTATTTTATTTTAATTTTAATTTTATTTTATTTTTTTTGAGTGGGAGTCTCACTCCATCGCCCAGACTGGAGTGCAGTGGCCACTCCCGACCACCGCAGCCTCGACTTGCTGGGCTCTGGTGTCCAGCCGTCCAAGTAGCTGGCCTCAGCCGTCCAAGTAGCTGGAACTACAAGCGCGTGCTACCAAGCCTGGCTAATTTTTTGATTTGTTGTAGAGATGAGGTCTCGCCAAGTTGCCCAGGCGGGTCTTGAACCCACAGGCTCAGGCAATTCACTCACCTCGGCCTCCCAAGGCGCGGGATTACAGGCTGAGCCACCGAGCCCAGCTATTTTATTTTTTTTTAAGTTGGGGTCTCACTCTGTTGCCCGGGCTGGAGTGCAGTGGTACAATCATGGTTCACTGCAGCCTCAACCTCCTGGACTCAGGTGATTTTTCTGCTTTAGCCTCCTGAGTAGCTCCCAGTGTATACCACCACACCAGGCTACTTTTTAATTTGTGTACAACATGGTCTTGCTATGTTGCCTAGGCTGGTCTTGAACTCCTGGGCTCAGGTGATCCTCCTGCCTCAGCTTTCTGTGTAGCTGGGACCATAGGTGCATGACACCATGCCTGGCTAATTTTTAAATTTTTTTTGTAGAGATGAGGTCTTGCTGTGTTGCGTAGACTGGTCTTGAACTCCTGGGCTTATGCAGTCCTTCTGCCTGGGTTTCCCAAAATGCTACAGATGTGTGCCGCTGCGACTGGCTAGTCTAGTCCTCTGTTTTAAAGTGAGCCAAAGTCTATGAGAAACCAATATCACGTATGAAAGAACAACATGGCCGGGCTCGGTAGCTCAGCCTCTAATCCAGCACTTTGGGAGGCTGAGGTAAGTGAATTGCCTGAGCACGTGGGTTCAAGACCTGCCCGGGCAACTTGGTGAGACCTCGTCTCTACAATAAATAAAAAATTAGCCGGGCATGGTAGCGCACACCTGTAGTTCCGGCTACTTGGAAGGCTGAGGCAGAAAGATCGCCAGAGCCCAGCAGGTCAAGGCTTCAGTGGCCGGGAGCGTGCCACTGCACTCCAGTCTGGGCAATGGAGTGAGATTCCAGCTTAAAAAAAAAAAGAACAACATAAAATTAGAAAAATTCAGAAATTAGATAATAGAACTCAACAAAGAATTACAAATAAAAGGAAAAAAGAAAACTAAACTAGGAGGGACACAAGAGTGAATGAATTGAAAAGTCCTTTAGCCTGATCCCGTGGCCCGCCTGGGCAACTTGGCGAGACCTCATCTCTACAATAAATCAAAAATCAGCTGGGCATGGTAGTGCGCACCTGTAGTTCCAGCTACTTGGAAGGCTGAGGCGGAAGGATCGCCGGAGCCCAGCAAGTCAAGGCTGCGGTGACTGGGAACAGCCACTGCACTCCAGTCTGGGTGACAGAGTGAGACTTCAACTCAAAAAAAAAAAAAAAAAAAGAAAAGTCCTTTAAATAGGTTGAAAATGAGGAAAAATTTTAAAGACCAAAAATACAGAAAAATTAAGGATTTGAGAGAAAGTGACAAATTTTGAAGACAGGCAAAGAAGAAACAACATGCAAATAATAAGACTCTTTTAGAAAGAAACACAAAGCATGAGACTAGAAGAACTATGAAAATCTATAATTCAGATAAGTTTTATAAAAGAAGATTTGAAAATATAAAATGAAAGAAAACACTATGTACTCAAGCATATAACCCAAAGCAAACTTCACAAAGACATTCTAATAAAATTACTGTGCCTTAAGGCAAAAGAAAAGAATCTCCTGGGCTTCTAAGAAGAGTAAATGACTTAGGAAGGAAAGAAAATTGAATTACCATCAGATTTTCTAATAGTACACTTTATGTCAGAATAAAATGGAGAAATAGTTCTAAGATAATAAAAGGAAGAAAATGTGAGCCAAGGCTATTATATTTAGCAAAACTCACTTTCTGGTATAAAGCCGTATACACAAACTATTATTAGCATACAGCAAATCAGATAATATTGTTTCCCTGTGTCCCTCCTTAAGATGTACTCTAGCGACTAAGCTTTAGACAATCAAAATGGTGAGAGCATAATCAAAATAAGTTGTGGTGATGAGCATTAAGCATTTAATTGCTTATACAGTAAAAATAAAGGAGGATCAAAATGGGGAAGAGAGTATAATATGTAATGACTATATGTTAGATAATGTGCAACTATAAACAAGAAGAAAGAGGGAATACATACAAAATATTTGTTCAATTCTTTGTAGTAACATAGTATACGTTGGTACAGTGGTAATAATATTGCCGTTCAGAGACTATCTTGTTGCATCAAGTGAGTAATTATGGGATACATTGATTCTCTTGCCCCTGCAATGCTAGATGCTTGATATGGAGGAAAGGAAATAAAGAATGCAATATTGAAGAGGTTAAGTAAAAGAAACTGATAATTCCAGGTTTTAATAGAAAGTACTAGTGTACATTTATTAAGTATTTTATCTTTCAAAAAAATGTATATACAAATATGTATGTTTTTTCCTGACTATAACCACTGAAGAGGACTAAAAAAAAATAACCAGTTGAGTAGCAATTAAGCATTTACAATTCTGTGGGCAATGAGCTTCTGTAACATCCAGATTATGTTCTCGGCAAAACCATTCCACCTTAAGAGAAACCAAGCCTTTCTGGTGAAATGACTGGTTCTAGGTGTTGGGCAAGAAATGTGTATGATAAGCTGGAATGCATACCTGATAGCAAGGAAGCTAAAAAGACTACTTATAGTCGTTTAAGAAAGACTGGAGAAATAACTTGAGAACTCCTACTGGCCAGAGATTTTTAGAAACCTGTCAAGTGTTTTTAAATTTTTGAGTTCATAATGATACTTTAAAAGGAATTGGTAACCTTTGGGAGATGATAGGAATCAGTTTATTACCTTGAATACTGATTAAATAAAATAAAGAACCAAGCAGTTTGTCCTGCTTTCCCTATTTGAATGTACTACTAGCTAACAAAACAGTAGATATAGAAGAGATATTTCAACTAATAAATGATAAAATTAAAAAACCACCATTTTATAACTTTGAGTGAGCTAATAAAGATTTAGTCAATGAGCATCAATGACTGCTAGCCAGCTGGGCTCAGTGGCTCAGCCTGTAATCCCGCGCCTTTGGGAGGCTGAGGTGAGTGGATTGCCTGAGCCCGCGGGTTCGAGACCCGCCTGGGCAGCGAGACCTCATCTCTACAATAAATCAAAAAATCAGCCGGGCATGGTAGCACACGCCTGTAATTCCAGCTACTCGGAAGGCTGAGGTGGAAGGATCGCCGGAGCCCAGCAGGTCGAGGCTGCGGTGGCTGGGAGCGGCCACTGCACTCCAGTCTGGGCGACAGAGTGAGACTCCAACTCAAAAAAAAAAAAAAAAATGACTGCTAGCATCACAAGAAGAGACAGACAGACATTATTTGCCTTCTGATACAAGAACATACTTTCTCCTATCATCTTGTCGAAGAGATCAGTTCAACATGGGTCTTATTAGAGATCAGTTCAACATGGGTCTTATTAAGACTCTGTATCAGCTGGCCGTTTATAGGAAATTCAGAGGACAGAAAAACATACTGAATTGCACCATGAGTATGCATCAGGAAATTTGGACATATAGTTAAAATATCCCAAGTCCTTTAACAGATAAACTGTAAGAAAAAAAAGTCATGAAGAGGGGAACCTCAAAAGAGACTTAAAATCTCCTCTAAAAATCTCTGTAAACTGGTAAACAGAATTCAATAAAGGTGCAGGATACAAAGTCAACACACAAAAATCAGTAGTATTTTTTATATGCAAACAGCAAACTAGCTGAAAAAGAAATCAAGAAGGCAAACCCATTTACACTAGCTATAAAAACAACAACAACAACAACCTAAAAAAACCTTAGGAGTAAATTTAACCAAGGAGGTGAAAGACATCTACAAAGAAAATTATAAAACAATGGTGAAAGAAATTGAAAGTTATACAAACAAATGGAAAACATTTTGTTTCATGGATTGGAAGAATTAATATTATTAAAATGATCATACTTCTCAAAGCAATCTGCAGATTCAGTCAAAATCACAGGAAAAAAATCCAAAGTTTGTGTGAACTACAAAAAATCCCAAATAGCCAAAGCATTTCTGAGCAAAAAAACCCAAAGCCGTAGGCATAACACTACCAGACTTTAAAATGTACTACAAAACTGTAGTAACCAAAGCGGTTTGTTACTGGCATAGAAACAGAGAGATAGACCAATGAATAGAAATAAATAAATAAACAGACCAATAAAATAGAAAACCCAGCAATTAACCCACAACCAACAGATTTTTGACAGAGGTGTCAAGAATATGTTGGTTAGCTCGGTGGCTCAGCCTGTAATCCCAGCACTTTGGGAGGCTGAGGTGAGTAGATTGCCTGAGTCCGCGGGTTCGAGACCCGCCTGGGCAGCAAGTCCTCATCTCTACAATAAATCAAAAAATCAGCCGGGCGTGATAGCGCATGCCTGTAATTCCGGCTACCTGGAAGGCTAAGGCGGAAGGATCGACGGAGCCCAGCAGGTCGAGGCTGTGGTGGCCAGGAGCGGCCACTACACTCCAGTCTGGGTGACAGAGTGAGACTCCCAACTCAAAAAAAAAAAAAAAAAGAATATGTTGATTTATTATGACAGTCTCTTCAATAAATGGTTCTGGGAAAACTGGATATTCATATGCAGAATGATAAAACTAGATAGCCACCTGTCACTATATACAAAAATCAACACAAAATGGATCAAAGACCTAAATGGAAGACCCTGAAACTATAAAACTACTAGAAGAAAACACAAGCTAACTTTGATCTGGGAAAAGATTTTATGAATAGGACCTTAAAAACACAGGCAGCAAATCCAAAAATAAACACATGCATTATGTAAAATTAAAATGATTCTGTACAGCAAAGGAAGCAATCAACATAGTAAAAAGACAACCTACAGAATGGGAGAACATATTTGCAAATTACTCATCTGACAAGGAATTCATATCCAGAATATATAAGGAATTCAAATATCTTGACAAAAAATAAAATCCATTTTAAAAATGGGCATATGATTTGAACAGACATTTCTCAGGACATACAAATGGCCAACAAATATATGAAAAGATGCCCAACATCACTAATTATCAGGCAAATGCAAATCAAAACCATGAGTATCATCTCATCCCAGTTAGGATGGCTATTATCAAAAACACAAAAATAAATTCTGGTGAAGATGCAGAGAAAAGGGAACTCTTACACAGTGTTGGTGGGAATGTAATTTAGTACAACCATGATGAAATGAAGAATAGTATAGGGGCTACAAATAGAATTGCATTTCCATGTTTATTGTAGTACTTTTAAAAATAGCCAAGATACAGAACCAACCTAGTGGTCCAACAACAGATGAATAGATAAAGATAATGTGGTATATATATACACACACACACAACAGAATATCATCCAGCCATTAAAAAAAAACAAAATCCTGACATTTGCTGCAACATGGATGGACACAGAGGACATTATGTTAAGTGAAATATGCCAAGAACAGAAAGTTAAATACTGCATGTTCTCACTCATGTCTGGAAGTGAAAAGCTAAGTTGATCTCATAAAAGTAAAAGTAGAACAGAGGCTGGAAAGGCGAGGAGAAAGGAGGAGCTAGGAAGAGATGTGTTAAAAAAAATGCAAAATTACAGTTAGGCGATAATTCTAGTGTTCTATATCACTGTAGGTTGTACTTAATAATACATTATATCATTTCAAGGAGGATATTGAATATTCTCAACACAAATAAATGATAGATGTTTGCTATTATGTATGTAATAGCTACCTTGATCTGATCACTATACATCAGCTGTGCCCAACCTTTTTGACATCAGGGAGTGGTTCAGTGGAAGACAATTCTTCCATGAAGCGTGGAAGACGGAGAGGGAGCAGCAGGAGGGATAAGGGAGCAGAGACAGAGCATGGTTTTGGGATGATTCAAGCCCATAACATTTATTGTGCACTTTATTTCTATCATTATTACATTGTAATATACAATGAAATAATTCTACAACTCACCATAAAAAAAAAGAGAGACGTGGATGGAAGTGGTAAATAAAATAATGGGTGGGCCATGCATGTATTAAAATAAATGTCAGAGTCTGACTTAAAGAAAGCCTGCTACCAGATGTAGGTGTGCAGTTGAAATACATCAACTCATTTGCCACTCACTGATATGGTTTTGATATGAGTCTGCAAGCAATTGTTTTATTATGGTCTCTGTGCAGTTAAATTTAACTGCTAATGTTAATTTGTATTTGCAACCTCTCCCCAGTGCTAGCGTCACCACCTCAGCTCTACCTCAGATCATCAAGCATCAGATTCTTATAAGGAGTAGACAACCTGGATCCCTCGCATGCGCAGTTCACAATAGGGTTTGCACTCCTATGAGAATCTAATGCTGCCATTGATCTGACAGGAGGTAGAGCTTAGGAGACAGAGTGAGTGATGGGAAGAGGCTGTAAATACAGATGAAGCTTCGCTTGCTCACCTGCCACTCACCTCATGCTGTATGGCCCGGTTCCTAACAGGCCACTGCTCTGGGGTTGGGGACCACTGCTATACATTAAATGTACCTCATAAACATATATAGTTCACACATGTCAATTAAGGACATTTTTTAAAAGAGAAACTTAAAAGATACAGACTAGGTACAGTGTCTCATGCCTGTAATCATGGCACGTTGGGAGACTGAGTAAGAGGATTGCTTGAGCCCAGGAGTTCAAGACCTAAGCAACATAGTGAGCCTTGTCTCTGCAGGAAAATAAAATAAAATAATCTGGGCATGGTGACGCGTGCCTATAGTCCCAGCTACTTGGGAGGCTAAGATGGAAGGATTGCCTGAGCCCAGGAGGTTGAGGCTGCAATGAACCTTGAGTGTGCCACTGTATTGCAGCCTAGGCAACAGAGTAAGACCCCAACTCAAACAAACAAACAAAATGAAAGACATAGCAAATGAAAATAGTGGTTAAGACTAAACTTTTTTTATGAATGCACAGAAATTAATAGCACTGCTATACACAGAAATTAATAGCACTGTATACTGCTATACAGTAGCAAACCAAGCTGAGAATCAAATGAGGAACTCAATTCCATTTACAGTAGCAGCCAAAAAGTTAAAATACCTAGGAATATATTTAATCAAGGAGGTAAAAAATTTCTACAAGGACTACAAAACTTTGATGAAAGAAATTGCAGAGGACACAAACCAATAGAGAAACATCCCATACTCATGGAGTGGAAAAATCAACATTATTAAAATGACCATATTACCCAAAGTAATCTACAGATTCAGTGCATTCCCTGTAATTTTTTCAATGTTAGAAAAAAACAATGCTAAAGTTAATATGGAACCAAAAAGAACCAGAATAATCAAAGCAATCCTAGGAAAAAAGAACAAAGCTGGAGGCATTACATTACCTGACTTCAAATTGTACTACAGGATTGTAGTAACTAAAACAGCTTGATACTGGTATAAGAGCAGACACATAGGTCAGTGGAACAGAATAGAGAATCCAGAAATAAATCCAAATACCTACAACCAGCTGATTTTTGACAAAGTAGACAAAAACATACACTGGGGAAAGGATACTCTATTCAACAAGTAGTGCTGGGAAAATTGGATAGCTACATGCAGAAAAGTGAAAGTTGATCTGTAACTCTCATATATAAAAATTAACTCAAGATGGATTAAAAATTTAAATGTCAGACCTGAAACCATAAAAATCCTGGAAGAAAATCTAGGAAAAACTCTTATGAACATTGATCTAGATTAATAAGTTATGGCTAAAACCCGGAAAGTAAATGCAGTTAAAACAAAAATAAATAAGTGGGAGTTAATTAAAATGCTTCTTCACTGGAAAATAGCAGAGTAAACAGGCACCTACAGAATGGGAGAAGATATTCACAAACTATATATCTGACAAAGAACTGATATCGTGAATCTACAAAAAACTTAAACAAATTAAGAGAAAAGCAATTAACCCCATTAAAAAGTGACAAAACATGAGTAAACATCTCTCAAAAGAAGATATATATATGGCCACAAACATGTGAAAAAATGCTTAGCATCACTCAATTAGGGAAATGCCAATTAAAACCACAATTTGATACAGTTGGAATGGTCATTATTAAAAAATCAAAAAACAGTAGATGCTGGCCCAGATGTGGAGAAAAGGGAGCACTTATACACTGTTGGTGGGAGTGTAAATTAGTACAACTTATATGGAAATTACTCAAAGAACTAAAAGTAGATCTACCATTTAATCCAGCAATCCTACTACTAGGTATCTACTCTAAGGAACAGAGGTGATTATATAAAAAAGACACCTGCACCCACATGTTCATTGCAACACAGTTGACAATTGCAAAGATGTGGAATCAACCTAAATGCTCATCAGCTGGTCAGTGAATAATGAAAATGTGGCATATATACACCATGAAGTATACACAGTCATATGAAAGAATGAAATCATGTCCTTTGCAGCAATGTGGATGGACTTGGAGAGATCTTCATCCTAAGTAAACTGACTCAGAAACAGAAAACCAAACACCACATATTATTCTCATTCGTACGTGGGAGCTAAATGGTCACAAAGATTAAAAAAATATATACGTGGGACACCAGTAAGTGGGAGGGGGGCCAGGGTTCAGAAACTACCTACAGGACATACTGTTCGACTATCTGAGGAATGGGACACCTGAGACCCAATTCCCACTGCTACACAATATGACCATATAATGAATATGCATGTGTACCCCTGAATCTAAAATCTAAAAAATAAAATAATGGCAAGAAAGTGATTTTTATAAAGTCAGGACAACTGTTACTTCTGTGGAGAGGGAGGGATTGGGACAGCCTGAAGGTCTTCTGAGATGATTGGCAAATTTTCTTTCTTGACCTGGGTAATCATGGTTACAAGAGAGTTTGCCTTATAGTTATTAACCTAAACATTTGTTTTGTGTACTTTTTTCTGTGTCCGCTTTATTTTATTATAAAAAGATTAAAAATAGTCTGGAGCATGATCTTACCTGTAAGTTTTTTGTAAAGGGCTTTTATCAGTTTGAGGAAATTCCTTTCTATTCCTAGTTTATTATAGTTTTTACCATGAATGATTAATGGGATTTGTCCAGTGCTTTTTCTATACCTATGGATATAATCATGTGGCTTTATTTTTTATTTTGTGAACATGGTAAATTGCATTAATTGGTTTTCAGTTGTTAAACCAATCTTGGGTTTCTGAGATACATTATACTTGATCATGGTTTATAATTCCTTTCAAATGATGCTAGAATTTGGTTTGCTAATATTCTGTTGGGGATTTTTTATGTCTTTTTCCATGAGTTATATTGATCTGGAGTTTATTTTTCGTGTGATGTTTATTTCTTGTTTTGAGATGAGTGTAATACTAGTCTCATAGAATGAGTTGGGAGATGTTTCCTCTTCCTCTGTGTTCTGGAAGAATATGTGACCAATTAATATTTTTTTCTATGAATTTTTGGTAGAGCCAGGCGTGATGGCTCCGCCTGTAATCTCAGCACTTTGGGTGGCTGAGGCGAGAGGATTGCCTGAACCCAGGGTTCGAGATCAGCCTGGGCAACTTGGTGAGACCTCGTCTCTACAGTAAATCACAAGAACTGGCTGGTCGTGGTGGTGTGCATCTGTAGTTCCAGCTACTTGGAAGGCTGAGGCAGAAAGATTGCCTAAGCCCAGCAGGTCAAGACTGCAGTGGCCGTGAGCATGCCATGGCACTCCAGCCTGGGAGACAAGAGTGAGACTCCAACTCAAAAAAAAGAAAAAAAAAAGTTTTTGGTAGAATTCACCAATAAAGCCATCTGGGCCTGGGAATTTCTTTTTGGGAAGATCTTAAATAACTAACTTGATTTTTATTATAAATCTACTCAATTTCTATTTCTTTCTTTTTTTTCTAGGAATATTTCCATTTTGTAAATTAATCTAGTTTGTTAGCATAAAGTTGTTCATGACATCTCCTAATAATTAATTTCTGTGAGATAATGTTCCTCTTTCATTCATCATTTTATTTTCAGTTTTCACAATTTATGTCTTTTGTTTCTTTTCTCTTTTTTTTGGTTAGTCTGGCTATAAAGTGTTGTCAATTTTGTGTGTCTTTTAAAAGAACCAGCTTTTGGTTTTATTTTATTTTGTTTTCTCTAGTGTTTTTGTTTTATGTTACATTGCTTTTTACCCTAATGTTTTAGTTTTCTTCTTTTGGTTTTAGTTTACTCTTCTTCTTGTTGGATGGAGTGTTCGATAGATGCTAGGTTAAATTAGTTGATAATGTTCAAATTTCCTATGTCCTTCATACTTTTCTGTGTAGTTGTTCTATCCTTTCTAATTTTATTTTTTTTTAAGAGTTGGAGTCTCACTCTGTCACCCAGACTGGAGTGCAGTGGCCGCTCCCGGCCAACGCAGTCTTGACCTGCTGGGCTCCGGCAATCCTTCCACCTCAGCCTTCCAAGTAGCTGGAATTACAGGCGTGCACTACCACACCCTGCTAATTTATTTATTTATTTACTGTAGAGATGAGGTCTCGCCAAGTTGCCCAGGCGGGTCTCAAACCCGAGGGCTCAGGCAATCCACTCACCTCAGCCTCCCAAGGGCTGGATTACAAGCTGAGCCACTGAGCCTGACTTGTTCTGTCCTTTAATGTTCTGTCAGGTTTTGCTTCTGGGGCTCTGTTTTTTCTTGCTTGTATATTTATAAATGTTGTGCCTTCCTGATTACTTGACTCTTTCTCATAAGATGTGCTTCTGTATCTTTAGTTATATTTTTTGACTTAAAGTCTGTTTTGTCTGATAGTTGCTCCAGCTCTTTATGGTTATGGCTTATTGTAACCTTTTATTTTCAATCTATTTGTGTCATTGACTCTAAAGTGTGTGTCTTTTGTAGTCGGGCTAATGTGTGATCTAGCTTCTTAAAATTCATTCTAACAATTTTTGCCTTTTGATTGTCATTTAATGTCATTTACAACTGAAATTTTGGTCTTAAAAAAAACATATCATTTTTGTTTCATTGTCCTTTTTTTGTGGTAGGTATTGATTTTCTAGTGTATCATACTTACTCTTTTGTTGATATTTTTTAACTTTTTGGGTTTTTTTAAGTGATTATTTTAGGATTGCATTATACATTTTGTTAATCTATAGAATATTGAATTAGGACCTGTAAAGTCCATAAACTCTACTTTAGTATAGCTCCATTCTCTGTCCCATCCTTTGTGCTGTTGCCATTTATATTACATTTCTATTATAAGCAATAACAGTGTTATAATTATTGCATTATGCAGCTGTATGTGTGTTAAAAAGGTTAAAAGAAAAAAGGAGAAAGCATTGCTTAGAGAATCTTTTGTATTAATTTCTACATATTTACTGTTTCTGGTCTTCTTCATGTCTTCCTGAGGGTTTGAGTTATCATTTGGAGTCATTTTTTTTGTTGTTCTAATGTGGTTCCATTCTCTCACCTGTCCTTTGTCTTTCTTATGTTTTATTTTTCTAACTCTTTTTTCTTTTTTAAATATTTCTTTCTTTTCATCCTCGTTTCCTTATGTGTTGTGTTTATTTACTCTTGTGTTATTTCTAGACTTCATTTCTGAAATGATATATTCTTATATTTCTCATTCTTTCATCAGTTCTGTTACCTCAGTTCTGAGTTTTCTAACTTGTATATACTCTGATTTCTCTTCAGATGTATAAATCTTTCACCTTTTACTAAACCTAATTTGTGTTGTTCTTATATAATGAATGTCTTATTTTAAAGTCTTTTAGGTTGTTTTGAAATCGATTACCAGTTTGTTCTTTTTACATATCTTTCTGATACACTTTTATTGTCTGTAGAATGTTACTTATTATACTTTGCTTTTAATATTAACTTTTTAATGACCTCAATACTTTGTTTTCTTATTTTCATGTGAAATTGTTTTATTAGAACATGTGCTAGAAGACAGGGTTTATCATCAGTTTTTCAGTTTTTCAGAATTCTCACATCTGTGTGTGTGTTTAAAAACACTGGCAGCTTGCTTTCTGGAATTTTCTGGCTCTGCCACTTTCCTACTCCCGTTTTTCTTCTGTACTTTATTTACTCTATCATTTTGCTTATACCAATCATACCTACTTTTCATTCTATTCTCAGTGATTTCTTTTCAGTATGAGGCTTTGTCTGAAGGGAGTCCTGGAAGGTCAGTTTTGAGAGTTCATAGTAGGTTCAAGTACAGTAGCCCTTTCAGTGCTGACCATGCATTCATTGTATTCATTTACTCCTGGAGTGACCAGAACCCCTCCTGGTCAGTTGCTGTTGTCACATGTCAAGCTCTCCAGTCTTGTCTGTCCTGCATATTCTGTCCTGCCAGATGTCCTATTGTTTCTGATTCCTCCTGCAGAGATGCTAATACCAATCCCATCTTAATGGCTGTTGGTAGTTTTCCATACTTTTTTGTATCCTGGGTTTCACCTAGCTTTGTTGTGAATGTTGTCTGTAGGTTTTCAGTTTTGTTACTTAATTCTCTCTGTTCATGTGGAGAATTTGTTGAGATTTTTTTCAAAAACTGTGTCACAATGTATATACAATGCATATACAGATATATATATACACACACATATATTTATATAGCTCTTGTTATTGTTGTGACCTACTATTGAGGAAGTGAGCTTGAATCTTACCTGCCACTTTTGTTCTCATTAGCCATAATCAACTCCTCCTTGAAGTGTCTTGTGTTTCTGGTGGGGGAACCAGAATTACTTGGTAATCTCAGCCACAGAGAAGGAAGAGGAAGATTATGTATGGTTAGCTCTACTTGCAGGAACAAGTCACCATTGGCTGGATAAATCAGTAGATGACCCATGAGTGATAATCTTCTTAGCTCTGCTTTTTGTTCAGGTCTGTTAATTACATATATTTCTTTTAAAATATTTAATTTTATCAAGCATTCATTGAGTGTCTAGTAAGTCCACTTAATTTGTGCTCGTGGCATTGTGTGAGATCTTGGGAATGTAAATAAGCCAGAGTTCTTACTCTCAAAAAGTTTATCAGTCATAGAGTTGTTGGATATGTAAACAGTTATAAAAACAGCTCTCTAACAGCCATAAGAACATAGAGGAAGAAAAGTGACTTTCAAGGGAGGATATTAAGGAAGACTGTGAAAAAGAAGTGACATTTAAATTTAGTGTTAGTATAATATTTACTGATTCTAGTAAGCTGTTAATTTTAAGAACTTTATTGATTTTAAAAACTACCACATGGCCCTGGTGCGGTGGCTCATGCACTTTGGGAGGCCAAGGTGAGAGGATTGCCTGAACCCAGGGGTTCGAGACTGGCCTGGGCAACACGGCAAGACCTTGCCTCTACAATACATAAAAAAATTAGCCAGCATGGTGGCACATGCCTGTATTTCCAGGAAGGCTTGAAAGACTGAGGTGGAAGGATCACCTGAGCCCAGAGGTAGAGGTTGTGGTGGCCCTGATATGCCACTGCACGCCAGCCTGGGTGTCAGAGTAGGACTCTGACTCAAAAAAAAAACCAAACCAAAACAAAACAAAAAACACTACCACATGAAATGTTTACATTTTAAAATGTTACCCTTATATGAGAAATACTAAAATATTGAAAATATGTGCCCTAAAATGGAGGATCACTTATGAAGTGTTAAGTATTAAACATAGTGCTGAATAGCTTTTGTGCACATTACAATTTAATCATCATAGTAACTCAGGATAGATGATTAACTTCCATTTACAGATGAAGGAAACAAAGCATATAGAAATGATGTAAGTAGTAAGCGTCAGGAGGATTTAAGTTCCATTCTATCTGATTTCTAATCTTATGTATTCAATTTATATATGAAATGAGTGAGCTTTTAGGAGGAGACTTTGCTTTTTACATTTGTTTATTTTCCTGTGTTTAGTTCATTAGAGTGAATTGTAACTCTTAATGCTATACAAAGAACTTAAAAGGCTTTTTTTCCTTCAGGGTTTTTCACAACAGTTCTTTAAGATGGTTGATCAAGTGCCAAGTAACTTAGTTTTTACTATTCTCTATTTTTCATTTGTGTAACTGTCTTGGCAGTTTTCTCAGTTCTCTGTGTCTTGCCATAATGAATTTTGGAAGACTTTAGTGTGAAATACACAGACCTATTTAAAACTAGACTTAAACTATGATATCACTCCTGTAAATAATGTAGTCGCTTTAGTAAACTTAATGAAACTGTCTATTTAAAAAGTGAAAGAAAACACTTTGGGAATAGGCATTGTAACAGTTCTTTCTGGTAATTGCAAAGGAAAAGTAATTTGCTAGGGAAGAGAAAAATAAGGAAAATGAGGAAATGGGTGGTATGGGCTGGCGGAGTAGGTATGAGGTTCCAGAATATAAAGTTTGTTTGGTACACTGGTTACGCTAATTTGTATTCGATTAAAGAAAAAAAATCTGCCTGAATTTATAATACTTAAGGTTAGGACCGTTCCATGTGCAATCACAAATGCCATTTCTGCTTAGATAAAAGTGATCCTATTGCTCTTGAATTTAATAGTCTGTTAGATAGCAGGAACCATCAAGTAACCTCAAAGACCTAAAACTGAATAATCTTCCTTAAGATGTATGGTATTTTAAATTTCTCTTCAGTTGCTTATGTTTCCCTTCCTTTTTTCCTTTCTCTTTCTACCTTCCTACCGCTCCTTGCTGTTTCCTCCTGGGCATGCTGTTGGAAAACTTGAGTTTATGACAATATCGAAGCATGAATTTTCTTGAATATTATTTTGTCTGAAGACAATTTGTTCATTATTCTAGAGCATTTTCTTATTATGTAACTTTTTGTGATACTCTGCGGAGTTCTGTGCCTTGAGTACTAATCAGGCTTTCTACTTTTCCTTTTAAATAGTATATATTGCATATGAAGATTTTGGGTCTGCTTTGTCTCACGAACACATTCTACCAGTGGCAGGACTTACTTCTGGCTGCTTGAATTGGGAATATTAACTAACAATATAGCAAAAAGCCAGTTTAGATGATTATGTGCTGGAGCTCGATGAGGGTTTGCAAGGGAAGTGTTACCTGAATGCCTTTTTATAATAGCTTCATGCGTATGTTTTAATTTTAAATTATCAAAACTGTAAGAAGTGATGGAAGAAACAGGCCCAAATTCTTTGTTTTTCCACAGCAAGAAGAGAAAAAAATTATTGCTGATACACATCAACTTCCTTTTGCCAACTGTAACCCATGGGATTTTTCTTTTTGCTTACCTTCTCTTTCTCATGCAATGAATTTTGTGAAAGAATAAAAGCTGTGAGTCCAGAGATGGTAATTGAGGAGTGAGAATCGATGGCAATGCTGTAGCTTGTAGTGAACATGGGACTTGCTGCCAAGTTAAGGACCATTTTGAAGTGTTTACTTGGAGTTTTTGTCATCTTAAAAATATACTTGAATTCATTATATGAATTATTTCATGGTATATTTGACCTAAAAATACATATTACTCAAGTTTTGTATGTATCAATGTGGACTATGATCATTTTAATGGGAGAGATGACTTTATGATAAAATAAGCAAATGTCTATAAGTTTGAGGTTTTTCTTTGTATTAACAGGCAGGCAGTGGTTAAAGGTTCCCTTCCACATCCTTTTGCCTTGACGTTATTTGAGGACACATTATACTGGACTGACTGGAATACACACTCCATTTTGGCTTGCAACAAGTATACTGGCGAGGGTCTGCGTGAAATCCATTCTAACATCTTCTCTCCCATGGATATACATGCCTTCAGCCAACAGAGGCAGCCAAATGGTAAGTGATCTTGATTTTTAGATTGAAAGTTGGAACGGCTTTGTAGCACTCTAATATCTAGTTTTAGTGAGGGTCAGGAGGCAGGAGGGTATAACCAAAAGTAGTTGGAAGGAATAAAAAAGAGGGGAAAACATCAAAATATAGTTCAGATTAAATAATAGCTTATACGATTTGTAGCCTAGCACTTCAGTCCTTTGTTTGAATTAGGAGTTTTAGAGGTAGAGACTAGAGAAATAAATGAAAAATTGAGATAGCTCATAAGTTAGGTTTATACACAAATGCATTTCTTGTTCATATTATTTCTCTCAATGTCTGTTTGAGTGTGGTCATGTGAATGTATTTAAAAACAAACACTTTTTTGGATGGAAACCTCTTAATTCAGCTGATGAATTTAAGTTAATCTAGATTGCTGAATAAGATACCTGCTTAAACTTTTCTGTACACAAACCCCTACCTCTTTCTCTTAGTTTTGCTTCTGTTCTTGGTAAACCTTTATAATAACTTAAGCTGTGACTGTTGACAACTTTGTTAGAGAAGGCTGGAATTAGGTTTAAAAGTATGTGTACTTTATGTAGTATGAGTATGTGTAAAGTAGTATGAGACTGTTAAGTGTTTGGCATTTGTATGTAAATAAATTTCTGGCATGTGTCTTAGTGTATTTCAGATTGTGTTCTACAGCTAAAAATGAGTTTTTGGATCACACATTGCTTTATATTAGCTTATTCCATTAGGGAGAGAATCAAATATTGAATGCGTGTTATGTTGGAATCTGATGGTCATGAGCCCATAAAAATGTTTTTAAATGTATGTGTTACTCTTTTGTTAGAAAGAAATATTAAGTTACTCGTATGAATTATTTTCTCATGGTTAGCCCTCAGGAGAGAATTTTCCCTGGTTTTCTGCTTTTCAGTTTCCTCTCTTTTTTGCTTATCCCTTCAATGTGAGTCTTTACATAGCATGACTTTTCAGCATTCTAATTACTTTTCTTGGCTTCCAGTGCCGTCCACCACAATATGTTTCATTCTTTGTGCTCATTCATCTTTAGTTCCTATTAGTCAACAGAAATTTTAACCTCCAGTTATACTGTCACCTTATTTTCTTATTCAATGTACAGCCCCCAAGTTTTTATTCATATAGCTTTACTACACTTGAAGTGTCCTGTCTATCCTTTCTATCATTTAAGGCTTCTGCCATGTTCTGTGACCTCTATGAAGCTTTTCTTCAATTCTTCAAACCTCAGTGGTTTATTTCCCATCTGACTTTATATTTACTTAAAGTCTATAATCTGCAAAATATGACATTTAGTTGCATTGTTTTGTATTCTTTTCTAGTTTTATTGTATGCTAATTTTGGCTTACTAGCTAGATTGTAAACTCTTTTAAGGTACAGATATTCCTGCTTTACTTCTTGTGTATTCCTCTTTGGATACAAAATGGTAAGTAAAATCTCACTGATTAATTCCCTTCCTTGTAGATGGTTTGGTTGTCAAGCACCTGGATGACATTTGGTATTAATTTGGGGTTATCACAGTTGCTCACGTTATGGTTGTTAACCTTTGTGTACCTAGTAATCATTGGTATTAACCAGTGTGATTTATATTTGACAGCTACAAATCCATGTGGGATTGATAATGGTGGCTGTTCCCATTTGTGTTTGATGTCTCCAATCAAGCCTTTTTATCAGTGTGCTTGCCCCACTGGGGTCAAACTCCTGGAGAATGGAAAAACCTGCAAAGATGGTAAGAAGATGTTATCCAAGAAGGAAACACTTGAGGATAACAAGTGGGATTCTTTATTATTTATTTTCTCTATAATCAGCTTTATTACAGTGCTTTGAGAGACTAATCACTTAATCTCACAACCTTCACAAATGGTTATATGATGGAAATATTTTTTGTTTTATGGCATATCTTGAATGCTATTTTAGAAATTAGTGTTTTAAGTAACATATTTTTGAAAAAATTAGGTGCTGTATCTTTTCTCTGTCAAATCTCGTAGTCATTGATATCAAAATAGATTCCTGTGGAAAGGAAGTCATAAAGAATGCATTTTTAACAGTAGGTAGTATTTATAAATAAGAACCTCTGTGGGAGGAAAATGTATATTAAACTTTTAGCTAAAAGGAATATCATGAGCTAGATGTATTTTCTAACAAATGGCTGAAGGATATTTTAAATTGCTTTTTAATGACAGAGAAGTGCTTCCAGAAGAAGGAAAAATATTCCATATCATACTGTTTAAAACAATTTTTTTTATACGTAGCAAACACTCTTTGCCTCTTCTCCTTACTCTTAATTCCCTATAGAGACAGGGTATGTTGGAGAAGGTATACTGATTTAGAACAATTTAAGGAACTTCTGGTTTGGAAAAAACACCAGTTCTCTCTTTCTTCTTAAGGAGAATGTTTTCTTCATTCTTACCCCTATGGATCACTATCTGGTTCTCTAGCAACCAGTAAGATCTGGTAAACAAATTGCTTTACTTAGCAGTGGCTTTTTAATCTAACTCTGAAAAGCAGAAGCCTATTTTTCAGAGTGTGTCAGGGAGTTCCTGGTAAGGGGGTCAGGGAGTCAGAGAGATGAAATTGAGTCCATGTACAGGATGTTTGTTATGACTTGGCATTGATAAATTATCCTCATAGTCAAAGGTGAAGCTAGCTGACTCTTGTCAAACAGTTTTTATGACCAACAATAATTTGGTTTCAATTTAAAACAATAGGTTTTTGTAATGTTGCTTTTTTGTTTTAAAATGTAGTCTGATGTTAAAAACAGAAGATTTATTTTAGCAATAGTGGTCTGTCTCCTTCACAGCAGTACAAATGTACATGTTTAACCAGTTTTGAATTTCAGGTGTACATTTGGCATGTGGTAGGCTTAAGTTAACTATTCTGTTTTGATCACCTTGTTCAAATTAACAGCTCTATGACTTCTTTATTGCAAAATTTTAGGCTGACTTTTTTTGGTAGTTAGCAGGGGTAGGGGATTGTAATAGGTTATTTCTACTTGGTATCTGCTATGGCATTTGAGGCTGTAATTTCTCCAAGTTTGAGTTGATTTATAATTAGCCATAGGGTGAAAAAGCTGATTTTGAGAGGCTTTGCTTTGCTTCTTAGTTTTTTAACCATAATACCAGATTGATGCTTGAAATTATAGGCCTTTTTTTGGGGGACGGACTCATTTCTTTAGTTAGGAATCTTTTCTTTCTCTTTTCAGTTGTCAATTTGTTTGTTATCATTTATTAGCTTCTTAGACGATTTTTTTGCTGATGGTTGACTTGAGTATTAGAAATGAAAACAGGCTGAGCTCGGTGGCTCAGCCTGTAATCCCAGCACTTTGGGAGTCTGAGGCGAGTGGATTACTTGAGCCTGTGGGTTCGAGACCAGCCCGGTGAGACCTCATCTCTACAGTAAATAAATAAATAAATTATTAGCCAGACATGGTAGTGCGTACCTGTAGTTCCAGCTACTTGGAAGGTTGAGGCAGAAGGATCGCCGGAGCCCAGCAGGTTTACGCTGGGGTGGCAGTGAGTGTGCCACTGCCACTTCAGCCTGGGCGACAGAGTGAGACTCCAACACAAAAAATAAAATAAAATAAAACAAAGAGTGAGCTCAATATCCTCATTCTCATTTGGGGTTTCGGTGTAAAACATTTCATAAATAAATCTAATTTAAAACTCAGTGAAATAAAAATCTAAAAGTCTTTATTTTTTAAAGCTAATAGTAGTATATTAGTTAGTATTTGTTGAGTACTTAATATGCTTTGTACCTCCTGAGTTTTACATTGATCTTTTGTCCTCACATCACCTTTATGTGGTATAGATGAGGAAACTAGGCTTGGAGAGATGAGATATTTTCCCTAAGTTTGTATAGCTTCTTGAATCAAATTCAATTGGATCCACAACTCTTACTCTTAACCACTGTGTTATGTTTATCTGGTTTCCTTTCTCTGTTGCTGCTGTTTTTTTTTTTTTCAGCTTCCTTTGTTCTTGGTTCTTTCAGGTATTACCCTATATTTTTCTTTGCTTTACTGAGATGTAATTTATGTACCATATAAAAATCTATCAATTTTAAATGTGCAATTCAATGATTTTTAGTAAATTTACAGAGCTGTGCGCCCATCACCATAATTCAGTTTTAGAATATCCCCACCAACCACGAAGATTCTTATCCTAGATTTCTTTATCTTTTACAAGATACTTCTTGGGATCTGTGTCCTACATCTCCTTCTTCCTTTATACTCAACTACTTAGCTTCTTGGTTATTACTTAGTCATTATTCATTATACTTTTAAATAGCTAGATTGATTCCAGTAGCTATATGATGAATGAAACCAGAGAGTGGATCAAAACTTGATTTGGAGAGTCTAGTCATGGTACTGCTTGACCTCATAGTGGACGCTTCCTATTTCACTGTATTACTTTCCATGTACAGTCTAAAGAGAGCTAGTATCTTTTTATACTCATATATTTTTCAACTCCTGAAGAAGTTCTGCATTCTTTATTTAGAGTAGCTACATTTTGCCTATGGGTTTCAAATTACTCCTTTTCACTTTGTTGTTCTAGGTGCCACTGAATTATTGCTTTTGGCCCGAAGGACGGACTTGAGACGCATTTCTTTGGATACACCAGATTTTACAGACATTATCCTGCAGTTAGAAGATATCCGTCATGCCATTGCCATAGATTATGATCCTGTAGAAGGTTATATCTACTGGACTGATGATGAAGTGAGGGCCATACGCCGTTCATTCATAGATGGCTCTGGCAGTCAGTTTGTGGTCACTGCTCAAATTGCTCATCCTGATGGTATTGCTGTTGACTGGGTCGCACGAAATCTTTATTGGACAGACACTGGCACTGATCGGATAGAAGTGACAAGGCTCAATGGGACCATGAGGAAGATCTTGATTTCAGAGGACTTAGAGGAACCCCGAGCTATTGTGTTAGATCCCATGGTTGGGTAAGAAACTCTGCTAATAGTAAATTTCTATGTGGTGTTTCTGTTTTTCACATCCCTAAAAACATTATCCAAGACAACATGACGTATATGTTGGTTTTCAGCCAACAAATCTTTAATGGCTGTTCATTTTTAGGATATAGTGATTGGAATAAAATCTCAAGCTAAAGAATTGCTGTTTTTTGCTGTAAATGTTTTGATTTTTTTTTTCTTTCTAAATTAAGTTCATGTTTGCTGACTTTAGGTGTTGTCTGCAGATTTTGCTTAGATTGTATCATGATCATGAACAATGTGGAAAGAAATTGTTTTCAGGACTTTGTTTTCTGCTAAAGATTTCATTTTGTCCTATTTTCAGTGCTTTATCATAAGAATATTTCTACCTTATATTTTTCCAAATACATGAATGACTTGATTTCCAAAACTTGGTCAGGTCATGCAGCTTTACTTTTAGTTGTTTTGTTTTGTTTGTCATGCCACCCTGACTGTAGTCCAGAGAAGCACAATTTTTTATATACTCATAGATGTTATTGTTATTGTGAGATTTATCCTGAGGATGAACATGGTGAAAAAGTATTATACCTCAGTATAAATTAGTACCTTAGAGCCATTTAAACATCTAGGAGCCAGAAGAATCTCTTAGCACTGCAGAAAGAATTAATTATTTTGGGAATTCAGTTTGTCATTTGAATGTCAGCACTGGGATAGCCTTTTTGTGTCAGAGATGACAAGCCATTGAGGAAAGGAGAAGAATTTCATGGAAAGAAGTACAAAATATTTTGGAAAAAACATAAGTAAAATTGAATCTCATTATTGGGAGGCATTTTCAGGATCAGTTCTAAAACACATTGATCTGAAAATTTTCTACAAGTTTCTACACTGCTGTGATAAATGTTTCAAACATACCCTTCATATGTTTAAGTCCTATGTGGTTTTTTTTTCTTCTGTGGCATTGACTGATGATAACAGTGTAATATGAAGAATGTATCTCACCTTTAAGATATATGAAAGTTATATTTTATTATCTATTTTTAGCTCTTTTTCTCTATACTTTTATAGGTACATGTATTGGACTGATTGGGGAGAGATTCCGAAAATTGAGCGGGCAGCTCTGGATGGTTCTGACCGTGTCGTGTTGGTTAACACTTCCCTTGGTTGGCCAAATGGTTTAGCCTTGGATTATGATGAAGGCAAAATATACTGGGGAGATGCCAAAACAGACAAAATTGAGGTTTGTTTTTTCTTTTTCATTTTGAAACCAGTTTTATAATGGTTTTAGAGTTGATAGGAATTTGATACAGGTATTCTTACCTTGTAACAGTTGTCTGGGGTGCCAAAGGTATCTTTTATAGAAATTTTACTCAGCTTTCATGATTCTGGGGTTATATATTCTCTTCTCCATAATCCTAGGATTCATGAAATGAATTGGTATTAGAAATAGGTGTTCATCTATTTTTAGTTTTAAAAGCTTATGTAAATGATTTTCCTCATTTTGGGCAAAGCCACTGCCTGAATTTCCTAGGGGCAGTTTCTGTAAACCAACATTATATAAGATCTATGCTAGATGACCTTCAGGTTTGAAAAATGAGGGCTATATGTGTGTGTGTGTATATATATATATAACTTTTATTGTTGTTACTAGTGTTGTGGGTTGGTGGTGGAATATATTAAATATTAAGATGGTTACATGCAAGCAATTTTTAAATTGATTTATGGGATGCATGGGAGTAAGATTAATTAACCAAAGTTTGGGAAAAAGTACTTACTAAATGGTAGAATTAAGTTTGTGGTAATCAAATAGAATTATGGTGAAAACAATCAGTGGTGAGTATTTTATCACAGTGCTTTGCAAATGACACATCCCTGATGTTGGGTGTTATGTCTAAAATTTGTAACTTTGAATTTAGACTGTGTTAAAGGATCACACAGATAAAACAGAATTAGGGTCTCAATTTTCCTTTGGTAGAAACTTCTCATATAAGGAATGGTTTTAAATGACTCTTCAGAGAACCACTACACACATCTATTGGATAAAAAATTTAGACTCTAGAGCAGTTATTTTAGAAAGGTAATCCCAAGACGTGCCAGGGACTCTAAGGGAATAATGTCTTAAAGGGCCTTCCTTCCAGAATGGAATCTTGGAATAGAAGAAACCCATTAGTATTCCACCAAACTCAAATACTGAAAATGGCATCTCTTGTTCTTGCAGCTGGTTTTCATTAATAGAAAATTTTGCATAGACTAACTATATACATTTTCTCCCTGTTGTTAGTGTTTTACTGCCTCCCATTCCCTTCAAATCCAAGTTATTGTTTGAATTTTTTAACAGCTGGAGTGCAGTTTTAATGAGACAAGGTTATGAGTTCACTTTTCAGACAGGCTTCATTTTTGTCTGCTCAAGTATAAATTGGCTACCTAATTCCAACCAGTTCACAATTGTGTATTGTTGATCATCTGTGGACCATACATAAGCATATAGGTATTAATAGTCTTAGGAAAACAGTTTAATGCCCATGTGTTTTAGAAGAATGTCTGTAGCAATAACATTTACATAAGGGAAGGACACTTGATTTATTGTCATGTAGGGTTTTTTAAAAATTCCATCTTTGGTTTTGTCTTTCTTAGCCTACTGTGACTGATTGATTAGCTTGAAAATAAAACCACTTGTTTCTTACTGGGCATATTTTGAGTCTTATTTTCCCCACTTCAGGTATATTTAATACTTTAGATACAGAACTTTCTTCAAAATCACAAATAGTTCAGAGGAGAGTCAGATAAATAAATAAAAATTTATCGAGGCTCTGAGTGACAGTGTTGAGGAATAAAAATGAATACACAAATGTGACAGTATACATATATAACGTTGGTTAAATAGGAGTTATTTTCTTAGTTTGCAGTGACTGCAATAGATTTTACAGTTAGAGCTCCCTTTGGCCTCTTTGCTGTTTTCTTGAGCTGTGCATTTGAATATTATATAGTTGTGTCATTGGCTCTGCACCCCTTCTTTTGTCCTTCCCTATGTGGTACCGGCGTCCTTAAACCTGCTTTTTAGATCCGTCTTTTTCCTTCCATGTTTGCCGAAGCAGAACGACTGTTTGGTCTCTGTCCTTTTTTAACAGATTGTTTGGTGTTAGTGGTAAATTTACTTCCACTAAACCATATACATGAAGACTTCTCCTTATTCTTTCCCTTGGAGATTCTGATGAGGTTTCATTAGTTGGATATTAGTGCTTTTGCTGTTTTCTTTACATAGGCGCATCTGATAAATTGGGAAAGCAGGTAGTTATTTATTCCCTTCTTATGATGATGTAAAATTTAAAATTACTGGTAATTGGCAAACTAAAGAAAAAGCGCAGCTTTTCCTCTAAAGTAATGTTGCATAACTGGGGGAGAAAAGCTGATCGTTTCCCTTCCTGAGACTAGTAGTGATTGCAGGAGTAACTACTATCATCACCTTTTCTTCTTCCTTTGCTTGATAGTAAGCTGATGGTGTTGAACTTGAAAACTTTTAGAAAGATATCATAGTTTTTTAAATGTCCCCTTTTCCAAGAAATATATTTGCTAGCCTCTTGTTATGTAGCAGTTAATCCCAGTTATTTACCTGACCCTAGTCCGGATGACATGCTCCCTTATAGTTCTATCTTTTTAAGAAGGCATTCCAGTTTTTTTCATGCCCAAGAATGAAAGCTGCTTTTCTCTGAAATTATAAGAGAATATCAGATTATGGTTGTAATAATCCTGTTCTCTTCTGGAAGACTTAGTCTGTTTGGGATCAAGTTGCCCTGTATGTTTTTATAGTACATTTGGGAAGAAAAGATAGTTACTCCGTAAATCATTATGTAGCCTTGAAAGGCACAGTAAACCCTTGGGTTTTGAGTGGATCTCTGGGAAGAGCTCATGATGTTCATTCACTTATGCTGTCTGTTCGCTCATTGGAAATTCCTTAGATCAACTTCTCACTTCCTCTTTTTTCAGCGATGATATGACCAGATGCTGGCTATGTTAGAGAGTTGGGTCTAAGGATTAGGGAAACCAGAGAGAAGGAATGGGGTTTTAGACTTTATTTTTTACTCTACAGAGTTATAGAAAGAGTGAATAGGTTTATCCCAGGTTTATAATAAGCCTCTAGAAAGAGGGATTGAACATAGGACATAGCAAATGATGTCATGTTTTTTAAAAAGACAGTTGTGGTATGTGGCTGCTGCTTTGTGTAGTAATGTTTATGTGAGATATGTCTGCTTTTCCTACTTGTTAGTTGATAGTGGCCACTTACCACAACTTACCACTTGTTAGTTGATAGTGGCCACTGTGGGTGTTATTTAAAAGGTACTTGCTAGTATGTACTTGTTTATGCCTCTTCTTCATTGTGCTAAAATGATATTACAGTCTTTTACAAACAAACTTTCTAGTTCACTTGTCTGCACTGTGCTTCTGCCACACCCCTAGTTTTTACTAGAGTGTTCTGGACCTTCCCATAATACGTACTAAACCATTAGCAGAAAGAATAATTTATGTTTTCTGGTAAGGGAAGCATCAGAACCCTTTATTTCTAATTTATGTGACCCTGCAGTAGGCAGAACAACATTGTGTCTTCACAGTCCCTTTTTTTTTTTTTTTTTTTGGTCAGATACCAAAAGCATCTGTTGCACTGTGAGCCTGTAGTACTGCTTACTAAATTTGCAAAACATATCATTGATAATTTATAAACTTAAAGCATTTCTTGCCATTATATAAAATTAAGAATGTATTATTAACTTGTATTTTCTTGAGTTTGCTTTTCTCATTGTATACCAATTTAACTGGTTGATAAAATATGATTTGAATCACTGGTTTTACTGAAAACAATAGTATTGTCATAGCTACATTTTTCTCACAGTTTATTCTTTCATTATATACTTTTTATTTCAGTTCCTCTCCCCTCCTTAATTTCTGAGCTTCTTCTGACAATATAGGGATAGTAGGTAAAAAGAGAAATTTTTTTGTCTACTTTAAGGCCATGTGTGTTTGTTTTAAATCTTGATGCAAGTTTCCTTACTTTAAGAGGATACAATGTTCATAGGTATTTTTGTCCAAATCGAATTATACCTGGCACTACTTTGTTGGGAAATAGAAACAGAGATTGTTAGAATCTTTAGTACCAAGAAATTTTGAATAAAGAGGATATTATGTATGATGTGTGCTGAAAACTTGGCGTTTGGTGAATGTTTTGTTTCATATTCTAAGCCTGAAATTGCAGTGCTGCATTTTCCTCTGATAACTTTCTTCATTTCATGAATACCCTAATAAGGAAAATTGTTTCCCAAGTATTTCGATTTCTTTTTTAAAGGGATTTCTTTGTCTGGCATCTCACAAGAATCTGTTTATAATATTTCTTACTGTTGGTTCCTAAGATTTAATTTCTCTATGAGAAATTTTAATAATATAATAATCTATTGTTGAGATAAAGCTCTTCTGATAATAAGACAAGTATCAACGAGTACTCCCTTTTGAATCTTTGCCAGTTTGGAACATTCAGTGTTTTTTTTTTTTTGTTTTTTTTTTGAGTTGTAGTCTCACTCTGTCGCCCAGGCTGGAGTGCGGTGGCACACTCCCGGCCACCGCAGCCTCGACCTGCTGGGCTCCGGCAATCCTTCCGCCTCAGCCTTCCAAGTAACTGGGACTACAGGCATGCGCTACCATGCCCAGCTAATTTTTTATTTATTGTAGAGATGAGGTCTCGCCAAGTTGCCTGGGCAGGTCTCGAACCCGCAGGCTCAGGCAATCCACTCGCCTCAGCCTCCCAAAGCACTGGGATTACAGGCAGAGCCACTGAGCCCAGCCTCAGTGTTTCTTAAAATTGATTATACTTTCAGTTTGATAAATATTCAAGATAATTAACTTAAATACCTGAATCTTTGCTCATTTCTACTACTTTACCATACAGTGTGTATGGTATGTGTGTGAATATATATTTTTCCTGAAATCTTCATAACAGAAGAATGATATTGATGATGTTGATGAACTCCATCATTAGATTCCTCAGCACAACAGAGTACCTAGATTTGGGGCCTTATATTCATCGAGTTCTAAATGTGGTGCTGACCTATTACATGATGGTGCATCTGTTTGGTGTGCATCTCACGATAATAAATTTATGAACTCCTATTTGAAAATTGCTGGTTGGTATTCAGTCCTATCATCATTATTATAATTTGTTATAGTCTACAGCAGCCAAAGTAGTACATCATCTAGTTTTATGCTTTGTTATTTCATTATTCACTCTATATTACCTGACTCTAAATAAAATTATTGCAAGTATATAATGAGAGAAACTTTCTTGATGATAGGTATAATCATGCTGAACTGAACTGCCACCACAAATCCAAGAGCCTCACCAAACAGATGCTTTACCTCAATTAGGAGTTTGGGTGGTTTAACTATATAAATTAGGATAATCTGATGCATGCTGGTACTTGAAAAGTGTTCTAGTGACCAAGTTTGAACTTGCTCTTAAACCATTTTTTAAAATGCACTGTGAGGCTGGACCCGGTGGCTCATACCTGTAATCCTAGCACTTTGAGAGACCGAGGCAAGAGGATTACTTGAGCCCGGGAACTTGAGACTGTCTTGGACAACACTGTGAGACACCCATTTCTAATAAAAATAAAGAATAAATAAAAATGAAACGAACTGTTGTTATACCTTTTTATGTCATGTTTTAGTATAAAACTATTTAATATATGGAGATTTTTAAAAAGTGCTTTATTTCTTTGGTTTTTGTACTCTTAAAGTAAAAGAATGCTGATTTTAGTGTCCTACTTAAGAAAGGAGCGTTAGCCTCTTAAGTTGTAACAGTGTTTAGTTGTTAAGAGTGGTAATCTCTAGATCTTTATTGAAATTTTTTATAATAATGGACCCTAACCTTAATTCTTGTTTGATTTTGCCATTCAACTCAGTGACATTAGATAATTCACCTAATCTCTGGCCAGTAAAACCATTTGAACCAAATGATCTTTAAGATTTCTTTCAGTAGCCGGGCTCAGTGGCTCAGCCTATAATCCCGCGCTTTGGGAGGCTGGGGTGAGTGGATTGCCTGAGCCCGCGGGTTCGTGGCCCGCCTGGACAACTTGGAGAGACCTCATCTCTACAATAAAAAAAATTTTTAAATATCAGCCGGGCGTGGTAGCGCGTGCCTGTAGTTCCAGCTACTCAGAAGGCTGAGGCGGAAGGATCGCCGGAGCCCAGCAGGTCGAGGCTGTGGTGGCCGGGAGCGGCCACTGCATTTCAGTCTGGGCGACAGAGTGAGACTCCAACTCAAAAAAATGAGCAATTAATTAATTATAAAAAAGATTTCTTTCAGTTATAGCATTTTCTGATGTTTACTGTACTAACTGCATATCTTAGGTTAAGAGTGGACAATACACTTTGCTTTGGGAAAATTACTAAAAGGAAATTCATATTGTAGATGACATGAATATTTTCTTTTAACTTTTTATTATTTTCTGTGGAGTTAATCCCTATTACCTAACAAAAATTTGCTTTTAGGGAGTTCAAATTCTCCAATAAGCCAGCTTTACTGAAACAGCCTCTCCTGGTAAACTAATCATTTAGATTTTGTACTGCCTATAGTCAAGCTACTCCATTACTCACATGCTTGGGAGGTTTAAATAAATGTTTAGAACTGTTGTTTGAAGTTTACCAAATATGTAACTTTTTCTTTCTTTTTTTTTTTTTTTGGTAATGGAGTCCATGTAAAATACTGTTTTTGAGACTGGAGATGACTTTTCTAGAGGTGGGAAACTGCTATCATTTTAAAAGAATCATAGAGATTTTATTTTTATTCAGTTGGCAAGGATAGGTAGATAATGGCAACGACCACAATTTGATAACTTCTTGGGAGGCAGCTTGCAAAATGTTGAGTAGTTAACAGTGATAGAAATTTTAACTTTTTGTTTCAGTTTAGTTATCACCAGCCATTTAAAGATTCTGTGTAATAGTCATTCCTAAAGTCATCCATAGTAAACACAGGATTCTCCTTCAATTTCTTTTCACTTTAACTGTGATCTGCAATTTAAAAATTTATACCTACTAATAATGTAATAATACAGGGCCTGTAATTTTTTTTTGTTGAACTCTAAGATTTTGCAAACTCGTTATTCAGTTTAATACAATTTTTGTTGCTGTTAGTTTTGATCTGATATAACTCGAAAAAGGATTAAAATTCCTTTTGTTCTACTGAGATTTTGATAGAATGTTATTGTTTTAGTATTTATAACTTGAGCTTCAAACATCTGCCAGACCTCAAGTTTGTAAGTAGGGATGAAATTAGAAGTTTTATGCAATTAATATAATTAATATAGTCTATTCAGATTTTTTTTTGATTGACTCTAATGACTTGGCTTTTATACTTGTTGGAGTTTTATGATGTTGCTTCTATGTTTTAGTTGCTATGTTATTCATAGACTATGAAAAGAAAATCCTTTTGTGCCACAATAGATTTCATTAGTCTGCAGATAGTAAGTAAAAATGTTTCATGGGTTTTCAGAATGTTGTTGTCTTTGAATAAAAGAAAGTTGTTTTTAAGCTGATAAAATTAGCCATTGTTTGTTTCTAGATAGTACCATATAGACACACAAATAATGTCCCTTCTTTCCCAGGTTGTTCCTTCTAAAAGTTCATCAGTGCTTTGTACTTTTTTGATTAGTTAGCTTATTTTGTTTCCTCAAGGTCATCTAGCTTTCTGTTTAGAAAGAAAAGAATGGATTTCAAGTGTCTTAATTATTAATACAGTATTTTTTTCATGTTGTGCTCTGCTTCTTCTAGATTATTCATTTGAAACAATTTCAGACTTACAAAAAATTTGCAAGAATAATATCTTTCGGCCAGGCACAGTGGCTCACCTCTATAATCCCAGCACTTTGGGAGGCCAAAATGAGAGGATTGCCAGAGCCCACAGAATTGAGACCAGCCTGGGCAACTTAGCAAGACCTCATCTCTACAATAAATTTTAAAAAATTAGCCAGGCATGGTGGTGTGTGCCTATAGTTCCGTCTACTTTGAAGGCTAAGGCTGAAGGCTTACCCGAGCCCAGCAGGTTGAGGCTACAGTAGCCATCAGCATATCACTGTACTCCATCCTGGGCGACACAGTGAGACTCTAACTCAAAAAAAAAGAATAATATATTTCACCCAGTTTTATTTTACATTATCATCTATCAACAACCAAGAAATTAAAATTGATACCATTTTCATCATTCCTTATTTATTTGTTCGTTTGTTTATGAAAGATGGCCTCTTGCTCTGTTGCCCAGGCTGTAGTACATTGATGCAATGATAGTTCATTGTAACCTCGAACTCCTGGGCTCAAACATGCTCTTGCCTCAGCTTCCCAAGTACAGGCATGTGCTACCACACCTGGTTAAGTTTTGTTGGTTTGTTTTTTGTAGAGATAAAAATCTCACTATGTTGCCCAGGCTGCTCTTGAACTCCTGGCCTCAAGTGATCTTGCTTTGACCTTCCAAAGTGCTGGGATTATAGGTGTGAACCACTCGACCCAGCCCCCTTTTATATTTATTAATTGTGGAATTCTCCTGTAAAGAACTGTCCCTTCTCCTCTATTTATTTAATAAGTTATTCATTTGTATCAGTATTCACTGATGAATGGTTTATTTTATTCTAGATTATATTCCATTATTATTATTATTACAGCCATACTTCACCAATATTGTGAGTTCAGTTCCAAACCACCACAATAAAGTAAATATAGCAAGAAAGCAAGCTAGGTGGTTTTTGTATTCCTGGTACATGTAAAAGTTGTATTTCTGCTATACTATAATCTATTAAATGTGCAATAGCATCATGTTATAAAAAAATGTATATAACCATAATTTAAAATACTTTATTGCTAAAAATGTTGACCATAACCTGAGCCTTCAGCGAGTCATAACCTTTCTGCTGGTAGGAGGTGCTGCCTCAGTGTTGATGGCTACTGACTGATTAGGGTGGTGGTTGCTGACTGCAGGGGTGGCTGTGGCCATGGCAATTTCTTTCTTTCTTTCTTCTTTTTTTAAAATTTTAGATTCAGGGAGACACATGACATTACATGGACATATAGTGTAGTGGTGGGGATTGGGTCTCAGGTGTTTCATTCCCCAGATAGTGAATATTGTGCCCTATAGGTAGTTTCTGAGTCCTAGTCTCACTGTGGCCATTTCTAAAATAAGGCTATAATGAAGTTGGCCACATTAATTGACTCTTCTCTGATGAGCGAATTCTCAGTGATATGCAATGCTGTTTGATAGCATTTTACCTACTGTAGAACTTTTTTCAAAATTAGAGTCCATCCTCTCAAACTTTGATCCTGCTTTATCAACGTAAGTTTTATGTGGTATTACAAATCCTATGTTGTAATTTCAGCAATGTTCATGGCATGTTCAGCAGCAGATTTCATCTCAAGAAACGGCTTTCTTTTTTCATCTGTAGGAAACAACTCCTCATCTGTTGTTGTGAAATGACAGCAATTCAGTCACAACTTCAGGCTCCATTTCTCATTCTAGTTCTCTTGCTGTTTCCACCATATCTGCAGTTACTTCCTCCACTGAGGTCTTGTATCCCTCAAAATCATCCATGAGGGTTGGAATTACCTTCTTTAAAACTCTTCTTAACGTTGATTTTTTTAAAACCTTTTATGAATTACAAATGTTCTTAATGGCATCTAGGGCGGTGAATTCTTTACAGAAGGTTTTCAATTTACTTTGCCTAGATCCATCAGAGGAATAACTGTCTATGGCAGATATACACTCTCACAAAATTTATTTCTTCAATAATAAGACTTGAAAGTCAAAATGATCCTTGATCCATGGGCTACAGAATGGATATTCTATAAGCAGGCATGAAACATTAATCTTGTACATCTCCATTAGAACTCTTGGAAGACCAAGTGCATTGTCAATGAGCAGAAATAGTTTGAATTGTTTTCTGAACATTACATCTAATGGTGGGCTTAAAATGTCCAGTAAACTGCAGATAACAACAAATGTATTGTTATCTAGGCTTTGTTTTTCCATTTATAGAACACAGGCAGAGTAGATTTAGCATAATTCTTAAGGGCCCTGGGATTTTTGGTCATTGAGCGTTGGTTTCAAACTTGGTCACCAGCTGCGTTAACAAGAGAGTCAGCCTGTCCTTTGAAGCTTTAAAGCCAGGTGTTGACTTCTCCTCTCTAGCTATGAGAGTACTAGATGGCATCTTCTTCCAATAGCAGGCTGTTGGTTTCTGTTGAAAATGGAAATGTAGCCCCCTTCATCAATGATTATAGCAAGGTATTCTAGATAATTTGTGACAGGTTTTTTATCAGCACTTGCTGCTTCACCATGCACTTTTAGGTTGTGGAGACAGCTTCTTTCCTTAAATGCCATGAGCCAATCACGGCCAGCTTCCAACTTTTCTTCTGCATTTTCTGCTCTCCTTCCTCTGCCTTCATAGAATTGAAGAGAGTTAGAGCTTCCTCTGGCTTAGGCTTTGGCTTAAGTCAGTATTGTACTGGTTTG
Organism: Cephalopachus bancanus; assembly: GCA_027257055.1. NCBI lineage: Eukaryota > Metazoa > Chordata > Mammalia > Primates > Tarsiidae > Cephalopachus > Cephalopachus bancanus. The sequence goes on along the minus strand of JAPVLO010000406.1, from coordinate 2,234,430 downwards.
ATCTTCTGTACTACTAAAATTTTCTCCGTATCAGTGATATGACCATTTTACCTTATCATTCAGTGTTCAGTGGATTAGCATTTTTAATTTCTTTCAAGAATTTTTTCTTTATATTTGCAACTTGACCACCTCGCATAAGAGGCCTAACTTTTAACCTGTTTGGGGTTTGAGATGCCTTCCTCACTATGCTTAATCATTTCTTGCTTAATACTATTAATTTTTTAAAGGGAACTTTTTTCCTCACTTTTAAAAAGTGACACATGCAACTTTTCCATTCATTTGAACACTTAGAGGCCATTATAAGGTTATTAGTTTGCCCTATTTCAATATTGTCGTGTCTCAGAGAACAGGGAGGCTTAAGGCGAGGGAGAGAGGGAATGGCCAGTTGGTGGAGCACTCGGCACCCATGCAACATTCATTGATCAAGCACATCATCTTCTGTGAGCGTGGTTTGCAGCACCTCAAGACAATTGCACATCACTGATAACAGATTACCATAACAGATATAATAATAATGAAGACTTTGAAATATGTCAAGAATTACCAAAACATGACACAGAGATTCAAAGCACATGCTGTTTGAAAAGTGGCGTCAGTGGACTTGCTCAACAGAAGGTTGCCATAAACCTTCAGTTGGTTTTAAAAAACAACAGACAAAAAACACCTTATCTGTGAAGTACAATAAAGCCAATTGCAGTAAAATGAGGTATACCTGTATATTGTTCCATAAATTGTCTCAGATTTGGTATTGATACACCTTCAAGTTGACTCCTTTGTCCCATCTTTTTTAATTGTGATAAAAACACATAAATGTTATCATCTTAACCACTATTAAGTGTGCAGTGCAATAGTGTTAGCTGTATGAACATTGTTGTGCAACAGATCTCTAGAACTTTTTTATTTTGCAAACTGAAACTACAACCCTTGAACAACAGCTCTCCTTTCTCCTCTCCCCCAAGTCCCTGGCAACCACCATTCTGCTTTTTGTTTCTAAGTGTTTCGATACCTCATATAAGTGGAATCATGCAGTGTTTGTCTTTTTGTGATTAGCTTATTACACTTAGCATAATGTCCTTAAGGTTTATCCATGTTGTAGCATATGACAAGGGTTTCTTCTTTTTTAAGGCCGAATAATATTTCATTGTGTGCTACTTTTTAAAAATCCATACATTAATGTACATTAAGGTAACTTCCACCTCTTAGCTGTTCTGAAGAGTACTACAGTGAACATGGGTGTACAAATGTCTCTTAAACTCTATTTTCAGTTCTTTTGGTTATATACCCAGAAGTGGGATTGCTGGGTCAAATGGTAATTCTATTTTTATTTTATTTTATTTTATTTTTTTGAGTTGGAGTCTCACTCTGTCGCCCAGTCTGGAGTGCAGTGGCCGCGATCCTTCTGCCTTAGCCTTCCAAGTAGCTGGAACTACAGACGTGCGCTACCACACCCAGCTAATTTTTTTTAAATTTATTTATTGTAGAGATGAGGTCTCACCAAGTTGCCCAGGCGGGTCTCGAACCCTCAGGCTTAGGCAATTCACTCACCTCAGCTTCCCAAAGCACAGGATTACAGGCTGAGCCACCGAGCCCGGCGGTAATTTTATTTTTAACTTTTAGGGGAGCCCTCATCCTTTTTAAAGTGGTTTCTAGGAGAAAAAAAAAAATGTTCCAGCCTCATCTTATATTTCCCTTGCCTCAGCCCTGTAATCAGCTGTTTTTCCAAGGAGTCCTGGTTGTATTTATTTAGGACAAGTACTGTATTTAAAATCCAGTATCAGGGCATGAGGCATGCTCCTGGTACTGGAGTAATCTATCTTTTAATACTAACGTATTATAGTTGATTTTTTTCCTACACAAATTTGAAATCAAATTTATTTTAGCTGTGCTCAAAAGGAATGAGAGCAATGAGGACAGTTTTCACACCATGTTAGTGTCTTTTCCATTAGGATTTTGGGACTTCAAGATAGTTGGACTCTCAGAAGTGTCTTATGAAGTAATTTGAGTATAATAATAGACCAAGCTGTTGTTGGTGTTCATCATAATGATGCTTTCATCTGGAAATCCATTCTCAATTTTTTAGTTCTCTACGTAATTCAGAAAACTTTAGTCACAGTAGTAATTTTTAGCTCCATCTTTCTGAAAAAGAGCATAGTAATTACAAATGTTTACTATTCTAAGCATGACTCCCTGCAGAAATTTTTATAAAACTATCTATAGTAACTATGATACTTTCTCTTTTCATATTAAAAATCACTTGTGTGTACTCAGACATAATGTATCTTGAGTGAGGTTAAAAGGCTTTGAACATAGCACTGAACTGCCCTTAAGTGCTCTCTAACTTAAACAGGTGCATGGTGTCCCTTTACTTTGCCTTCTAGGTCCAAAGCATTTCTCTGTACTTGTTACTTCAGTGAGATGAGGCATGATTGAAATATTATTTCCATGGATATATGTTCTATTTTTAAAAATACTATTTTATGTGAAATTATATTTTACTCCCTATGAAGCTGAATCAGTGAAAAATACCCTCCCCAGTCCTTAATCATAGCTATTTATTTGTCTCTCTTATGCATAAGTTTTAGATTAACTGCTTATTTTTAATACTGGTTAGAACATTAGAAGAGAAATAGTTCATTTGGGGCATTCCCATTCTGGCTCATTTTATGATAGGTGTTTGGTTGTCCTCCTGTCATCTATTCCTTGAACGTGTCTAGTCAAGTGAAGTTGCATAGCAGCAGTTTTGGTAGTAGACTGGCTGCATTCCAAGATTGCATGGGTAATCTGTCTTGACTTTAATGAGCTGACGAAACTGCTCAAAAACTGGATGCAATGTCCATAGAAGGATTGTCACTACCTCTTTTATTGTGCAGATAATGCTATGGTTAATCCACATCTATTTCCTGTTGTAGCCTATATTCTCAGTAGTTTAGAATATTTCAGAATGCCTCAGAATGTTAAACTCATACCATAGTGTGCTTGAAACAGCTGAAACTACTGGAGACTCAGGTTTAGATTTGGAGTTAGATTTTAGAAGTGACAGAAGCCTAATTTCAGTTTAACTAATTAAACCACTCTGAGGTAATAAAGTGAAGAACATACTCAAGAGCTGCCAGGTTTAATTAATGTTGGCTCAACTTTTAAAGCATAGGAGTAATCTTTTGGACTCTCTTATAATGATTCATTGGTTCTGGGTTCAGAAAGTACACACTTTTACCAGGATTTTTGTCATTTTAAGCATTAGGGACTTAAAACCATATTTATAGACCTAGTAACCTGTCCAAACCTTTTGTCAAATATGGGATATGTAATAGTGATTTTCTTTGAGACAGAGCTACATGTCTTGTTGGACTACGATGCTTCTACCAAGTAGAAGGAGATTATATGTCTGGTACTAGAGAACTATTTAGTGCCGAAGCTGCTTTTCTAATAGTATCAGCTCTGCAAAAGTAATTGGGAAAAAAAAAAAAAAAAACCAACAGACTTCAGAAGTGTTCATTGGACTTTGTGTAAAGGAAAATACATACCTATTTCTATAGATGCAGTCTCACAGTCAGATTTTGTTTAAGCTGATGATCCCTTAATCTCTTCAGAGGATCCTTATAATTGCTTTCCATATTAACAACAAAAATGATAACAGCATTTATTAATAACAGCAATTGTCATCATCATTATCATCATTCATGTATCCTTGGACTTTCTCCTTATCTTTCCCCCTTCATTTTTTTGGTAGGCTTTATTCATTCCACTTTATGGGATTACTTACATGTTTTATTGCAGAAATCCTAGTATATTTGGCAATGAAATGCTGCCCCAGACTCTGGCCGAGGTGTACATCCATTTTATATGTCTGAACATATAATAAGCAGAGTAAAGATGATCATGAGCCACCTAGCTTCAAACACTGTTAGTACATGATCTAGAATGCAGCACGTCTTAAGGGAAAAGCCAAAGAAATGGCAGAAACGGATTCTTTTAATAATCTAACTGTGGTCTTTTCTTTTTTTTTTTTTTTTTTTTGAGTTGGAGTCTCACTCTGTCGCCCAGACTGGAGTGCAGTGGCCGCTCCCGGCCACCACAGCCTCGACCTGCTGGGCTCCGGCAATCTTTCCACCTCAGCCTTCCAAGTAGCTGGAACTACAGGCGCACACTACCATGCCCGGCTGATTTTTTGATTTGTTGTAGAGATGAGGTCTTGCCAAGTTGCCCAGGCGGGTCTCGAACCTGCGGGCTCAAGCAATTCACTCACCTCAGCCTCCCAAGGCGCGCGGGATTACAGGCTGAGCCACCGAGCCGGCTTAACTGTGGTTTTAATACTTCCATTTTTATATAGCCTAAAAGAAATGAAATAATTAGGTCTTTATCCTTGCTTTTTAAAATCTCAGCTATTATTTTGAAATGTAAACTTGCAGATGTGATGTAAAAAAAAGTGTTTTTTTCCATCAGAGACAGTTTTTTTGAAGTATTTCCAACTCATAATTAAATATTGTATAGGTGAGAAGAAATACTGACCAAATGGAAGACATTTGATTGTGACTTTATTGAGCCTATTGGGTCTAGGGTAAGCCTGAAGGTGATAGATATAGAGAGGACAGTGATCTAAACTGAAAAGGAGAAAATTAATATTATTATGGACTGTATAGTCATCACTGTGAGACTCTAATCTAGCATAGTCCAGTAGCTGTATAGACACTAGCTACTGAAAGTGTGGCTAGTTTGAATTGAGATGTGCTTTAAGTGAAAAATACATGCTAAGAGGACCTAGTTTGAAAAAAATAAAATAGAATGTCATTAATAACATTTTAATATTGATTTTATTAAAACTATTGATTTTACTAATACTATTTTGTATGTTAGATTAAATAAATATTTTTAAATTAATTTTAGCTACTTGTTTTTACTTTTTATTATCTGACTACTAGAAAATTTAAAATGGACACATATGGCTCACATTTGTGGCTTGTATTATATTTCTCTTGGACAGTACTGTTCTAGAACCAAGCCTGCTTTTAAAAAAAAACAAAACAAAAAAACAGCAGATGAGAACAAAGAGATAGGAAATTAAGGGAAACAAAATTATGTTTAAGAAATCTTTAGCACATCCTAACTGCATTGTTTGATTTGAAATAGATATGGATTGAAATATTTTGCTTTGGTGTGTACTTTATTACAGAAAAAAGAGGGGGCTCTTTAGGTTTTACTTTTAGGATGAGAGCACAAGGACTAGTTGGAAAGGACTGGTACTCACCTGGTAAAGCAACCCCAGATCTTTGGTTGTGACTTTTCAGGAACTAAATTTGAGTTCCTGGCTACTTGTGCCATTCTTAAGACCATCATTACAGTCTTCATTTGTCGCTGTGTCACCAGATGTTACTAACGACCGTTTCCTTTTTATGTCCTTTGCTCTCCTCCTCCTTAGACACTTGCTTGTACTTAGAGCAGCATAAACACTGATCCAAACTCCAGTTTTGTCAAGGGTCTGGAGTAAGGATCAGCAAAGCGCTTCTGATCTGTAATCCTTAATCTGCAATTCTGAAATCCAAAAAGCTCTGAAAATCAAATGTTGCTTTTATTAAGGCAGTTTTCTGTTGGCGGAAAACTTGCCTTGATGCAGTGTGAGAATGTTGGTAGGCTTTATTCACCCTACTTTATGGGATTACATACATGTTTTATTGCAGAAATATTAGTGTATTTGGCAGTGATATGCTGCCTCAGACTCTGGTCAAGGTGATAGGCTATGTACGTTGTGTTAACCTTTCTAAATATTAAAAAAAAAAAGTCTGAATTCAGAAATACACCTGGCCCTAAGACTTTCACATAAGCATTTCTGTCAAAGCATTTCTTTCAAAGTTAAACACATGTATGTATCCTTGGCTCAACTGCGCCTTGACACATATTATTTCTTTTATTCTGGAAATGTTATTTCTCTTTTTGTTTTTTGTCAAAATTTTTTGTCAAAATTCTAATTCCTTAAGATGAATTTCAGCTCCTACTTTTTCCTGATTACTTACAGGCCAGAGAGGGTGTGTGATTTAATATAAATATAGTCTACCTCCTCAACTAAAAATGTAGTTTCTTAGCTGGAAAGGGTCCTGTTCCAAACTTCCCAGCATTTCTCCTGCTTTTCCTGGTGGTTTGCATTTATTAGATAGCTTTATTAATGTTGATGGGGGGTAGTTGAGTGAGGGTCTGATACAGCAGCACAAGTATACTCTGATCAGATTGTCAAACTGTTTGCTCCTTTTTGTTTACTGTTTTAGTTACTTTATGTCTAAGTAGCAAAAAGCAAACAGTAAAAATGGGGATAGGAAATGGGAATAAGACTGCAGCCCTGTATATAGTTTTCCATCAATTCCCAAGATATAGAAAGGTCTGTATTGGTTTTATTATTCAGTTTATCAGTGTGTGATTCTTTTGGTCTTTTATTTCCCTATGTTCTTTTATATTTATGTGTCTTTATTTTGAAGTACCACGTTTAAGTAAATTAATTAAATATAACTATTTAACATTTACATTGTGAAGCTAAAGCATTGAAATAAAATAATTTTAAAGGACAAGAACCGGTGTTTACCAGGTATCTACTGTACATCTGATACGGTGCTATATATTTAGCATATTTTTAGTCCTTAAATAATTAAGTGAAAGTATTAATGGCTTTCTCCCTATTTTACATGTGAGAAATTGCTTCAGGGTACTCAGTGAGTTGAGTGATAAAACATATATTTGAAATCCAAATATATTTATGCCACAGTATTATTTGCTGATCATAAGAGATTTTTAGAGAACAGAAGAATGAAGAGTAACTGCTTAAATAGAAGATGCAGAGTTGTGTGAAATAAAAAAGTCTTGAAATTTTGGCATTTGTTATTTTTCTCAGTGATTTTCATTTCATTCTTAACCTATCTTTCTAATTCCTACTTAATTATCCATCTTTTGTATAAGCATTCATTTATCAAAATGAACTAAAATATTAAAGGGAAATATAGCTGAAAGAAGAGTTGGCTGATCATATATTTTTGAAGTAGAAATATTAACTTTTTTTAAAAAAAGAAGTTTAGTATTGGACATCCAGTTTACATTTTTAGATCAGCAAATAAATTTTAACAAGAAGGCCAACATTTGACTGTAGTGATCAGCAAAATTAGTATATTTTACTACATGTAATATTTTAGAGTTTTATAATACAAAATATTTAGCACTCTGTGTTGAATGTTCCCTGATAGGATGATTGAACTCCCCCTAATGGAGGACCTATGTTCACTGTTAAGTATACAACATTTTAGATGAAGTATTAGTATATTTTCTAGAGATGAAGTTGGAAATGCTGTAGTAGAAACCGATGAGACCGTCTTCTGTTCTGAAAGATGGAGCAAGCCTTCCAAAGGACTTGTTCAAGTCCCCACCTGAAACCATTTCTGCCGCTTAAAATGGCCTGTGTACTAGGCAAGTTAGCTTTCAGAAATGTTATTTTCATACTAAAAACACGTATGTGTGAACAATATCTGCTCCCTAACAACCCAGAAAAGGTGTCAGATATAAACTTTTATACAAATAATAATTTTTAATCCATAAAATCAGTAAGAGATATTCCAAGTAAGTCAACACTGATTAGTATATATTGCTGCAATGTGAGTATCAGAATGAATTTATTTATTTTGAGAATGAATTTTAAAATGTTGTTATTGACTGGTTGTAAACAGTAGGTTCATCCTAGTTTCTTGAAACTCAGCGAGAGGGTATCATAATTGAGAGAGTTATTGAAAGCCCTTTTATCTGTTCCTTGTTGTTGCCAACAATAAAATAAAAAGCATGCTAAGTGGAAAAGTCCTAAAAATGACATCAACTTTATAAGCTGTGTGACCCTACATGAATCTTGGTTTTCATACGCAGAACTCCCAGGATAAAACATTGATAAGACAAAATGTGTGATAAACTAATATATGTGAAGGTACATTATAATTTAAAAACAAATGTACAAGCAAACTTAAGGTGATGATACTGTATTTTTAATTTTTACACAGTCATTTAATGGAAGCATTGCATACTAAATCTAAAGTTGCCAAAATTTTCAGAAGGAAGACTAATTAAGAGATGGGGGGAGAGATCAAATAGGGGCTTATATCTATTTTTGAAAACATTTGTATTAAATCATCATGTTGTAATTTTGTGAAAGCATGATAATATGGTAAGATAATTCCTGGATTTTGAAACAACAGGCAGTTGGGTTTGTTGTTTTTACATATGTTTGATGAATAAATGCGTACCTCATCCTCTTCCTTCTCTTTGAATTTAAACTTGAAGGTTATGAATACTGATGGCACTGGGAGACGAGTACTAGTGGAAGACAAAATTCCTCACATATTTGGGTTTACTTTGTTGGGTGATTATGTTTACTGGACTGACTGGCAAAGGCGTAGCATCGAAAGAGTACACAAACGCAGTGCAGAAAGGGAAATCATCATAGATCAGCTGCCTGACCTCATGGGCCTAAAGGCCACAAATGTTCATCGAATCATTGGTAAGTAATTCCAAAATTCTCTAGAGTGGGAGCAGACATGATCAAAGGTGTTTATGAACCGAATGCTTAGTAATTTAAAAGTAAAATGTGCTGATTGTGTCAATGTTGTATGTCTTGCTGTGCTCTTTTATAATTAGTTTATATTTTAGGTTCCAACCCCTGTGCTGAGGAAAATGGAGGCTGTAGCCATCTTTGCCTCTATAGACCTCAGGGTCTTCGCTGTGCCTGCCCCATTGGCTTTGAACTCATCAGTGACATGAAGACCTGTATTGTCCCAGAGGCTTTCCTTTTATTTTCACGGAGAGCAGACATCAGACGAATTTCTTTGGAAACAAACAATAATAATGTGGCCATTCCACTCACTGGTGTCAAAGAAGCTTCTGCTTTGGATTTTGATGTGACAGACAACCGGATTTACTGGACTGATATATCACTCAAGGTTAGCAAAAGAGTTGGAATATTAAAGCTGGAGATTAAAAGGGAGAACTTCTGGAATTTCTGAATCTTCATTCTGTGATCTGCATCCCTCAGTGCTTGATAGACAAAGTTCAACAAAAACCCTTAGCTTTTTAAAGGAAATGAGAGGAAAGGTCCATTCAGTATTTTATTAGGTGCCTTTTACTAGAAGATACGTTGCTAGTGTTCTAAATCTGCAAGATGTAAACGTCCTCTGCTTTGTTCATTTGATGATGACAAATGGCGTTTTCTGCAATTAGCTGAGTAAAGAATTGTATGCTTCACATAAAATGACTGTAGAGATATGAGTCTTGATTTATTTTAAACAACATGTTGGCACCTGACTGAGGTATAAAATGCCAGTTATAAATTATAGCATATATTTATTTTCTTTTTATTTATTTATTGCAAAGCATACTGGGATAGTTAGGGAGAAGAAGCTTCTGAATAATTTTTCCTCCTTCGAGATTGTTCTGGGCTTGTCTCAGATAATTGTGTAAACTTTTTTCTAATATGCAAAACACATGGGCATTGGAGCCAGAGTTGGACTCTAATGTATTCAGTAAAAATTTATTAGGGAAACAAATGAAATAAATAAATCTTGACTTGTATCGAGTGACCTTCTAAATTCCCTCATCTTAACTCATTCACAATCATTGACGTGAATTTATGTCATTCCAAATTCTGTTCCTGGTTGCCACTGACGTGAATTTACGTCTTTGCAGATTCTGTTTCTGAATGCTGCAACGTTGTCATAGGTATGCTATTATATTTTGTTTGAAAGTAAATAGGCAAGGAGAGAGAAAGTTAGTTGAGATAATTATCTGATATTGATGGTGCAGTATTGTTATTGATTTACTTATTTGGTAAAAATTGCAAGATGGTTATTTGTTGCAATTAGTGTTGTGTACTTGTATTTTGTTATTTCAGGGCTTTTTCATACTTCAATGCTAAAAATAATTTACCATAATTATGGAAAGTGAAGAAATATATGCTGAGGAGATTTGCAAGGTTGAAGGTGAATCCAGTGAACTTATTAGTGATAGTGAGACAGATAGTGATGTAACAATGTAATGTAAATGAAGAAATATATGTTATATGTATGTAATATATATTAGGTTTATAATCTGAATTAAAATGCAAAGTATGAAGTGCTAGTCAGAGTGGTGTCTGAAGCAAAAACTGGATATATCTGCAACTTTCAACTGTATTGTGAAAAAGGTGACAATTTAGAAAAGACCATTACACTTGTGCTTAATGACAGAAGTTTGCAGCAATCAGCTTCAGATTTTTTTAAATTTTCACCCACTCTCAGTATTAGGAAAGTGAAAAATTTGCTGATCGCAAATGTGTTAAAAGTAGAGGTAATGCCTACCTTTATTGCAACAGCAGGGATGTTGTGAGGATTAAATGAGAAAATCTATGGACACAAGGTACTAGGGTAGTACTTGACAGCATGTAGTGTCTATTGTTAGTTTGAATTGTGATTGTTTTAAATTTCATGGCACTCAAAGCTACAATGGTAATAATATGATAATTGTTATATTCATTTTCTAAGGTAGGAACAATGACCTGACATATTCTCAATCACCTTTAGAAAGTTGACTACCAATTAAGAGTCTATAACATTCTGGTCACATCTTTTTCACTTATTACTAATAAATTTTCAAAGAAAATGTACTCTACTATCTTATTTAGTAGAATACATTTTTGGTTCTTTAGAGTTTAAAACATCCCCCATGAATTGGCAATAAACTTGAAGTCACAGTTGCATTTATTAGAGATTGACATCAAATTTTTCTGTGCTTGTAAGTTATGTCAATTTTGTTAGGAAACAATATGTTTCTTGGTACTTCTTGATCTTTCCATTGCAGACCAAACCTCCTTGCTGGGTAGCGTTTTGTACTTAACGTGATTTGACTTAGTTGTTCATTTTACTTTTGTAGACCATCAGCAGAGCCTTTATGAATGGCAGTGCACTGGAACATGTGGTGGAATTCGGCTTAGATTATCCAGAAGGCATGGCAGTAGACTGGCTTGGGAAGAACTTATACTGGGCAGACACAGGAACGAATCGAATTGAAGTATCAAAGTTAGATGGGCAGCATCGACAAGTTTTGGTGTGGAAAGACCTAGATAGCCCCAGAGCACTAGCATTGGATCCTGCTGAAGGGTAAACAACTTTATGTGCCTTCTTTGCAACTACATTGCACATTTTGAGGAACATGGCATAGTTACAGATTATATTCTTGGTGTCTTTTTTTTTTTTTAATTGGAGTCTCACCCTGTCGCCCAGACTGGAGTGCAGTGGCATGCTCCTGGCCACCACAGCCTCACCCTGCTTGGCTCTTGCGATCCTTCTGCCTCAGCCTTCCAAGTAGCTAGAACTACAGGCGCACGCTACCACGCTCGGCTAGTTTTTGATTTATTGTAGAGACGAGGTCTCACCAAGTTGCCTGGGCAGGTCTCAAACCTGTGGGCTCAGGCACTTCACTCGCATTGGCCTCCCAAAGTGCTGGGATTACAGGCTGAGCGACCAAGTCCGGTCTTTTTCTTGGTGTCTTAAATAATGCTTGTTAGGAATCTGACAACTAATGATGGGTAGAATTTATTTTAAAACCATTAATTGAGATTCCACTGATTTAGAATGAATAATTTTTTTTTTTTTTTTTGAGTTGGAGTCTCACTCTCTCACCCAGACTGGAGTGCAGTGGCTGCTCCTGGCCACCACAGCCTCGACCTGCTGGGCTCCGGCGATCCTTCCGCCTCAGCCTTCCAGGTAGCTGGAACTATAGGTGCGCGCTACCATACCTGGCTAGTTTTTGATTTATTGTAGAGATGAGGTCTCCCCAAGTTGCCCAGGCGGGTCTCGAACCCGTGGGCTCAGGCAATCCACTCACCTCAGCCTCCCAAAGGCGCGGGATTACAGAATGAATAATTATTAACTAATTTTGCTTTTTTAATAATTACATTGGGTGAAGAAAAAGTGAAATATATTAATCAAATGTTACTGATAGTATTTATATACTAAATACCCACAGCCTTTTTTTTTTTTGGTGTCATCAATCTATATTTGCTTGCACTCCCTCCCTAGTTATACTAGGTTCCAAACCTATTGTAGAGAACCTATGGAAACAATGTTGTGTGCTGAAAAATAACTGCATTTGAAAAGCTTTGTTTGGGAATATTTATTAATTAAAAATGAACAGTTGGTCATTATAAACTTGGAGGAACTTTGGTAGTATAAGATAGGTAAAACTGTTTATTTATAAAGTGACATATTTTTCAAGGGTAGGTGATACTTCTTAGAAGAGTCAGCAAATTTTTAAAAGCCAACAGCTAAGAAATCTGAGATTTGAAGAAAAGTGTAACTTTTAAAGAAGTGAACAGTGTGAACCTATAAACATATTTACCATATCTATAATTTAAAATAGTTTCCCTGAAAATCACCACATTAATTTTGTGATTAGCTGGTTATCCATCTGCTTAGAAGGCCATATCAAAGACAGCTTCTCTGCACTGACATATTGTGGTGAGACTATGGTGATCTCTGCTCTTTGTATTAGTTGCTAGACAGATAAATTTAGTAGTTGGGACTAAGGACCCTAGTATAGGTTGATGCAGGCAGGTATGAGATGCTCTCACAGTTGTTTTTCTTTGGCTCTTATGTTATGCACGTGCCTGTGAACTGACAAGTGCAAATGCAAACAAAGCCCGGACTACTTTTGTTTTCAGAAAAAGCTTCATACATTGCTACCAAGTCAGCCATCAGCTAACAGACTGATGAGTAAATGACTGTCCTCAGGTATTTCACAAGAGCTGGTATGTGGAGTGCTTTCCTGCATCCAGTATTCAGAGTGTCTCAAAAACTAACACCTTACTAGTTTAGTTGAAAGGGATTTGGCTAAGGATTCAGTTCTAGTTCTAGTTCTAGCTGTGCTATGTAACTGGCTTGGAGGTATTAGACAAGGTATTCACATTTCTTTTAGTATCTTGGTCTCCTCATCCGTAAAAAGTCTATACTGCTCTAAGATTAAAGTGAAAAACTCAAAAAGTAAAAGAATTATTCTAAAATTTCACAAAGATTGTAGTAGTAGTGTTCAGTGTCCTTACTCACTGTACGACCAAATACATTTTCAAGCATTGCTTTCGACTTCAGTTAAAGACTCACTATTTAGTTTTACCTTTGGTGTGCTCCTGTAACTTGTTTTAGGGGAGAGTTGAATATACAAGTTGAAAAATTGTATAACATTTAAAAAAACTTGAACTTATATTCAGAAATACATAAATATATTTTATTCAGAAGTGAACCAGATTCTGAGACCAGAGTTGTAATCTTTTGCTGTTTTCTTGAATATTAGTTTTATAAATGCCAGTGCTGCAATAAAGAAATCATTGGTTTGTTTCCAATTCCTAGGTTTGGATGGAAAAAATTTATTGGAAAGACTAAAGAAAGCTGACTCACTTCCTTTTTGGGATATAAGAAAAAAATATTTAGTTGAAGGTACCAAAATAATTGAAGGAATTCTAGTCATGATTTTATATTACCCATTTCCTTGATTTGCCGTATATTTTCTTTAAATTTATTTAGTTACTGCGCATGAATATGACCCTTTCCCTCAGAATAAAAAATGAGATGTTAAATATTGTTTTGAATTTAGATTCATGTATTGGACTGAATGGGGTGGAAAACCTAAGATAGACAGAGCTGCTATGGATGGAAGTGAACGTACTACATTAGTTCCAAATGTGGGGCGGGCAAACGGCCTGACTATTGATTATGCTAAAAGGAGGCTTTATTGGACAGACCTGGACACCAACTTAATAGAATCTTCAAATATGCTTGGTAAGCTTTACTACTACTTATTCAGACAGATAGCATATCCTTTCTGTGCAAAAATCAGTGGCTGCTATTCATCATTGGTTAGATACTTTTTTTTTTAACTCAACACCCTTTCGTAGTTTTGCTGAAATCATAAAAATCCAACTATACAGATGGCCAAGAATCTCTGAAAATAATTGACTATTCTTATGTAGTATCTTAAGCACCAGTGAACAAGCAGGGACCGGGGTCTGATCACCTGCCTCTGTCCCTGCCTGTCCTTGCAACGCTCCAGGTGCAAAGCAGTGTATCTGGGGGTGGTCGGGCATCAGGTTGCAGAGGTCCAGCTTGCCGGCAAAACCCCACATCTGCGACCCTGGTCTGGGACTCTCCGCTCCTCCACCACTTGCAGCCTGTAGGCTGAGTGGGCAGAGGATGAATATGCAGTCATGAGGCGCACGTGGTGCGCTGCTTCCCTTGCTACTTGGGCGGGTACCAAAGGCCTCTCGGCCAGCCCGCGGTGGGGCTGCCTGGCCACAACACCTGCCTCTGCTTCTGCGTGGCCTGGGGCGAGTAGCACCCGGCCCGGCCTCCGAGGCGCCCACGTGAAAAATGTGGGGGTCCCCATGAGGCCGGATGCCAGGCCCCCGACCGGGGCCCCATAGGGCCGTGGAACCGCAGGCCGACAGAGACAACCCCGGATAGATAAAACTTCATATGAATGTCTATATTCTCCCCCTGTTCTGGAATGATGTTCTGTTTATTGTTTTTATTAGTGGTTTAGGTACTTGGAGCCATATCTCTTTATTATGTGAAAATTTCATTTTTATTGGGCTTGTAATGAAATTTATAACTCCCGATATTCCTGAAGTGACTTTTTGTACCAGTGAAATAGAATATATATCTCCATCTTTTTATGGAAGGAAGAAGAAAAACTGAACTGTAGATCCTTATGTAGAGAAAATGAAACTACGGTCCAAATAGACCATTTGCAGGGGTTTAAATAATCTCAGTGATTTATAGCAGAAATATAAGTTTGAGGCATAGAGTCAGACTGCAGATGAATTGATTTCAGAGGACTCATCTGGTTTTAGAATTGCTTTTAAATGAATTGTTCTATTTTAAATTGCTTACAAATGTAATGTTTTATATATTAGGTTTTTTGAAAACCAACAAGACACTTGGTATTCTCACATATTTCATCCCTCTGCTTCTCCCCTGACTACTGCCTTTCTGAAAATAGGACTCAACCGTGAAGTGATAGCAGATGACTTGCCTCATCCTTTTGGCCTAACTCAGTACCAAGATTACATCTACTGGACGGACTGGAGCCGACGTAGCATTGAACGTGCCAACAAAACCAGTGGCCAAAATCGCACCATCATTCAGGGCCATTTGGATTATGTGATGGACATCCTCGTCTTTCACTCCTCCCGGCAGGCAGGGTGGAATGAGTGTGCTTCCAGCAATGGGCACTGCTCCCACCTCTGCTTGGCTGTGCCAGTCGGAGGTTTTGTTTGTGGATGCCCTGCCCACTACTCTCTCAATGTTGACAACAGGACTTGTAGTGGTAAGTTGTATTTCCCCCCAAAGCAAGCTAGAATTAGAAGAGAAGGCATCATTTTGAAAGTGCTTTAGTTTATGTTCTTTCTAAAGTAAAACATGTGGAAGTTCAGAGTGGATCATTTGTTTAGTTAAGCGAGGCAGGTTTTTATTACTTGTTTAACAATAGCAACTTGATATTATAGAAAAAGTCTTTTGCCTTTGGACTTTTAATATTTAGTGCATAGAATCATTGAAAGAGGGTCGTGCATGTGTACTATACATAATTCAAATATATTTATTGTAAAGGAAGGGAGGAACACTAAAAACA
The DNA here is from genome assembly GCA_027257055.1 of Cephalopachus bancanus. Lineage (NCBI taxonomy): Eukaryota > Metazoa > Chordata > Mammalia > Primates > Tarsiidae > Cephalopachus > Cephalopachus bancanus. Next base: position 2,218,764 of record JAPVLO010000406.1, on the reverse strand, counting down.
GTGAAACAAAGAGAATCCCAAAACATAACTTCGAATCCTGTGAAGTGCATAGAATAGGACAAACATTAAAAAATTAAACAGAAGGCTGGGCTCGGTGGCTCAGCCTGTAATCCCAGCACTTTGGGAGGCTGAGGCAAGTGGATTGCCTGTGCCCGTGGGTTTGAAACCCGCCCAGGCAACTTGGCAAGACCTCATCTCTACACTACATCAAAAGTTAGCCGGGCACAGTAGTGTGCGCCTGTAGTTCCAGCTACTTGGAAGGCTGAGGCGGAAGAATCGCTGGAGCCCAGCAGATCGAGGGTGCAGTGGCCGGGAACATGCCACTGCATTCCAGTCTGGGCGATGGAGTGAGACACCAACTCAATAAATAAATAAATAAATAAACAGAAAATGCATGTGAGGAAATGTAACCCTGTTTAAAATAATAGTTGATAGGGAAGTAGAGAGCATGTTCTCAGACCATAGTGGGCAGGTGCAACTTAACTGCAACTAATGTCACCAGATCTTCTCACCCAGTCATGAATCTAGATTCTGTTTTTTTTGGCCACAGTATCTCCTGATTTTTATTTTATTTTATTTTATTTATTATTTTTTAACTTTCTTTTATTATTTTTAAAATTAAGATAAAATTTAGATATTATAAAAATTCACTCTTTTAAAGTATAAAATTTGGGGTTTTTTGGTATATTCAAAAGACTGTGGATCCATTACTACAATCAATTTTAGGACATTTTTATCACCACCAAAGGAAATCTTGTAACCATCAACAGTCACTCCCCCTTCTCTCCTCTCCCAGCCCTTGGCAAACACTAATCTACTTTTTGTCTCTATGGATTTACCTATTCTGGACCTATCATATAAACAGAATCATAAAATATGTGATCTTCTGTGACTGATTCCTTTTCTTATCATAATGTTTTTTCTCCTGATTTTTAAATATTGACAAGTCATTAACATTAAACACACATGCAAGAAGTCCTAATAACAAAGTTTGTAACAGAACATGGTAGCTAGGAGAAACCTGGTTTTTAACTCAAGTATATTTGAAGGCCTGTTTCTTTGTGGATAGACGAACAAATTGGTAGATGTGATCAAGAAATAGGTTGATTTACTCAGAAAGAGGATATTATGGGAGAGGTAGGGTATGGGTCAGTGTGGTAGAAAGTAGCAAGCCGCTGTAGGATATTGGATATAATTAACTATTGGAATTACTTTGTTCTGTGCTTGAGAGAATGTGTCACAAATCCCATAGGAAAGAATTTAGTCTATTCTGACATAAGCTTCAATTGTGAAAGAGAAAGAATCAGAGCATATTGTTTAATGATTAAGAGGTTAGACTTTGAGGCTGAACTCGGTGGCTCAGCCTGTAATCCCAGCACTTTAGAAAGCTGAGGTGAGTGGATGCCTGAGCCCGCAGGTTCGAGACCCACTCGGGCAACTTGGGCAAGACCTTGTCTCTACAATAAATAAAAAATTAGCTGGGCGTGGTAGTGCACACCTGTAGTTCCGGCTACTTGGAAGGCTGAGACGGAGGGATCTCCAGAGCCCAGCAGTTCGAGGCTGCGGTGGCCAGGAGCGTGCCACTGTACTCCAGTCTGGGCGACAGAGTGAGACTCCAACTCAAAAAAAAAAGTATTCTTCCAGGTATTATTATGTATTAGGCCGGGTTCGGTGGCTCAGCCTGCAATCCCAGCACTTTGGGAGGCTGAGGCGAGTGGATTGCCTGAGCCCACAGGTTCGAGTCCCACCCGGGCAGCTTGGGGAGACCTCGTCTCTATAGTAAATCTAAAATTAGCTGGATGTGATAGTGCACACCTGTAGTTCCAGCTACTTGGAAGGCCGAGGTGGAAGGATCGCTAGAGCCCAGTAGGTTGAAGCTGCAGTGGCTGGGAGCGTGCCAGTGCACTCACTAGCTTTTTTTTATTTATGCAAGTGTCAATTTTTTAAGCTTTAATTTTTCTCATTTGTAAAATGAGAGTAATAAAAGTAACTGCTATGCAGAGTTATTGTGAAGATGAAATAAGATATATGATCTGACTCCTGGAGAGAAGAAGCAGTAGCAGGGAAGTCAGTTAAACCAGTGTGGTAATGCGGCTAGACTTGGGCAGCGGTGGTGCTGGCAGTGTGTGTGGTGATGGAGAGAGACTGATGAATTCATGGCATATTTTGACACTGGAATAAATAGAACTTACAACTTGTATGTGGGAAAGAAAAAGAAGAGGGAGCAAGGATGACTTCTAGCTTAGCTGTCATAGTAGATGGACTATCAGAGGAGAGAGATGAAGTTGGAGATAGAAATTTTGAAACTGCCAGGACCCATTTAAGATGCGTGAGATTACCCAGGGAGAAGGTATAGTGCGGGAGCCAGCAAATTTTTTCTTGAAAGGGCCAGATAGTTAATACCTTAGGCTCTGTCAGTACACAGGCTCTGTCATACCTGCTTAGCTCTGCCTAGCTCTGACCACTGCTGCAAGAAAGCAGCCTCAGACAGGACTTTTTTTTTTTTATGGGAGTGGCTGAATTCCAGTGAAATTTTGTTATAGAAACAGGCAAATTTGACTTGTGGACCATAGCTTGCTGTCTCCTGATGGAGAGAAAAGGAGGTACCTGGCAGCCTAGAGAGACATTTCACAGAGGGCGCTGAGATGTGACAACTCGAGGGGTAAGAGGCAAAGCAGGAAGAAGACATGCACAGAAGAACGGATAAGGTTGTTTCAAAAATGAACTCTGTCAAATGCTGCTGAGACACTGAATAGGTGTATTCAATTAAAATAGATGTATTGTATTCCAAGCCATATTATAAGTGTTTAACACAAAGTGCTTGCCCTCAAAAGTTTTGTAAACTGTGTAATTTATTCCTTGACCTGTTTTTAAAATGAAATCAGATTTTTTTTCTGTGCTCAAAACTTTTCAATGGGTCCCCATATCATGCAGAGTAAAAACCTAGTGCAGAGTAAAAATCTAGTTCTTCTCATGTCCTGCTGGGTCCTGCATAATCTATACCCTTTCTCCACCCCCACTCTCCACCACCGAGTTACCTTCTCTAACTTTAGCTTTCACTTTTTCCCCTTGCTTTCTCCATGACAGCCACATTGGCTTCACTGCTGGTTTCAGATATGCCAGTTCCTCCCATCTCATGGCTGTTACTGCTTGTTTCCTCTACTTGGAATGTTCTTCCTGCATGTTTTAATATTTGCATAGGTATCCCACACTTTTAAGTTTTTGCTTAGTTGTGACCCTCACAGTGAAACCTAGTCTGCACTATTTAAGTTCCATTACCCTTTCTAGCATGGCTAGTCGCCCAGTACTTTTTATTTACCCATAGCACTTATCACCCTATTATACACGATGCAATTTACATACTGTGACTTTTTCCTTATTATGTTTATTGCTTATTGCCTATCTATTGGAATGTAAGCTACATGAAGCAATAGTTTTTCCTGTTTTCTTCAGTGATGTATCTTAGGTGCCTAGAATAGTACTTAGTACATGATAGACACTCAATAAATTATTGTTAAATGAATGAAGAAGCAGAACAGGATCTGAAAAAACACACGTGCTCTTTAGCCCAACAGCTTTGCGACTTTGGAAAAATTACTGACCTTTCTGATCCTCAATTTGCTAACCTGTGAAATGGAGATAATAATTTTGGGATTAAATAACATCTAGTATAATATGTAACATGTCGGAAGTCCTCTATATGTATTCATTTCTTTTCCTTCCCTTCTCTCAAATAATTGTATTACCTTACTTTCAAAATCTTGGCTGCCAGGCTTTCCTTATCAACTATGCTTGTTTCTTTCTTTCTTTCTTTTTAAAGAGTTGGGGTCTCACTTGCTGTGTTGCATAAGTATTTGTTGAAAACCTGCTATAGACTGAGCATTATTTCAGCCACTGGAAAATATAGCAGTAAATGAAATAGACATAAATCTTGCCTTCATAGAGCATACATTCCGGTGGGACAGATAATGAACTAAATAAATTGTATCAGAAATAAGTTGGTGATGAGTATTGTGGAGAAATGTTAACAACAAGAAAGGGTGGTGCTGGCATGAGTTGCAGTGTTAAGTATGGTGATCAGGGAAGTGAAAAAGTGTTATGTCAAGAACCGAATGGGGAACACACCATCAGTAAGGGTACCTGATCTCAAGCCAGGCAAAGCGGGGACCAAAGGGAGGCCCAGACTTTACCTGTACGATGTCCACTTGTATATCTTATCCTGAATTGTACCCCACATCTTTAAAATTTAAAAAAATTTTTTTAAAGAACTGAGTGAGGTGAGGAAATGAGCTATGTGGCTGTGTGGGAGAAAACCTACCGAGCAAAAGGGGACAGTAAAAGCAAAGGCCTTAGAGGGGGGCATTTCTGACATGTTAGAGGAATACCTAAGAGACTAGTGTCGCTGGAACAGAGATGAAATCAGAGAGGAAATGGGATGCCACACTGTGTAATCCTTTGTTCAGCACTGAGGTGGCCTCTGTGGTACCTAAGTGCAATTGGGAAAAGATGTCCCCTCTGGGCAGATTGAGCCCACGTATGCACTTCATTAGCCAATGAAGTGTGGACTAGATAGATTTCAGTTCCTACTCAGTGCCTGGCACAGTGAACCAAGTGGCACAGTCCTACATGGTGGATTTGGCTTTATTGTTTATTCTGTTCTTACCCAAAAGCAGCGCTATCTTTTAAGCTACCAGTGAATACTTTTCCTTCAAAACAAAGCTGGAAATCTCCTTCCTCCTCCTACCTCATCCTCCAACTTATGCATTGTGGGACTACAAAACTCAGACAACCAGATGGGACAGTTTTTTGTTTTGTTTTGTTTGAGTTGAGGTGTCACTCTGTCACCCAGACTAGAGTGCAGTGGCCACTCCTGACCACCGCAGCCTCGACCTGCTGGGCTCTGGCGATCCTTCCGCCTCAGCCTTCCCAGTAGCCGGAATTACAGGCATGCGCTACCACGCCCAGCTGATTTTTTTTGATTTATTGTAGAGATGAGGTCTCGCTGCCCAGGCGGGTCTTGAACCCGCGGGCTCAGGCAATCCACTCACCTCAGCCTCCCAAAGGCGCGGGATTACAGGCTGAGCCACTGAACCCGGCTGATGGGACAGTTTTTAAAGTACCATTCTAAAGGAAATATGGGAGTGGTGGTTAGAGTTCACATAAATTGGATATGGCTTTTAAAATGGCATACTCTGTTACTTTAAGCACTTATTAACTTGTAAATAAGTCAAAACATCAGCTTCTTCTTAGAAATCTTGAGGCAATTAATTGTAATTTTTAATATCTTTGAGTAGACTTTTTGAAACAAGCATTTATTTGAAGCCACTTTTGGCTTCATCTTAATTCACATTTTTTGGAACAATAAGACCCACATCACAATTGTGAAATTTTATTGAAGGTTAAAACTTGACTTGGAAAAAAGAGGACCTAGCAAAATATACTAGGACTAAAAAAATATTTGATAAATTATTTCCCAGGCAAGAACATTTGGGAACTAAAACCCTGGGGTCTTTCTTCTAAGTTTCGTTGTGTGTCTTAGTACAAGTGGTGCTTATTCTATTAGAATCTTACAATATGAAACCTTATTCTTTTTACTCGTTTTACTAAGGAAGTAGAACTGCCAAAACATAATTTGTTAAAAAAAAAAAAAAAGCTGATGAGAGATATTTTAGCTGTGTGGATTGTGTTCTTACTACTTAAGGCGTGGACTCTACTAAAATTGCTAAAAGTTGTTAAATCAGTATGTGACAGACTCTATTCAGATGATGAAGATTTCTAGTATGATCATTGGAATACTTTCTAAACCTTTCAACCTTTAACTAATGAGGAACTTAAATGCATGTAAAATAGAATTGCAGTTTTATGAATACAGTGTTTCTTTGTGAGAATCAATGAGTTCCTTTGGGAACTCATTGTGTAGATGTAAAGTAAGCGGAGGAACCACAAGTAATGGAACTGTGAAGAATGGGGCATAGGAGGAAGTAAAAGCAAGGAGTCCTGACTTGGCAATTTATACTTTATATTCCTGAGATGCCAAAATTCTACTGGATTTAGGTGATGACTGAGCAGCAAAAAAAGTAGAGTATAACTATGAAATGTATATAAATATTTTAATAAGAATTTTTAAAATGGTATTAGAATTTGAAGTTGTCTTTTCTAGATGTTTTCTTATATTAAAGATGACTGCATAGTAATCAGAGGCCTAGTCCCTGAGAAAGAAAAATGTTGTTTCTGTTACATTTTCCCATTTCATGCATTTAGGGCATCAACACAGAATATTGAAAATACAGGATTTGTCATGAGAATCAGAAATGAGGAGTATAAAGATCTATTATTTGTTTTGGGTAGTTTACTGCTCCCTCTTTATGCAGTCATCACATTCACATTAAACAAAATATCTGCAAGTCCATGCGCATTTGTTTAATTTGTCTTGATAACAAGTTTGTTACTGCTACTTCTGATAATAATGAACAACAGTTATTTTTAATTTACATTTATATAATGCCTTATAGTTGTTATAAAGTATTTTCATATATGTTGTAAAATTCTCATAGCACCTCAATGAGAGGGACAAAGTGCCTGTTACCTTTATTTCACAACTGAGTACACTTTGACCCAGAGAGGTTCAGTGAATTAGTTAAGATCAGATGACTAGACTAAAATCAATCTACAAGTGTCTGCTTAGCCTATGGACGCCCAAGCTTCCTGCCACCCACCACACATAAAAATAGGTTAAGGAAGAGTAGGATTAATCACTTGGTAGACCTGGAGAATTTCTAAAATCTTTATCAAATGCTTCATTGAAATAAAGTCTCCTATGGCATCTCTGTGAATGAGGAGAAAAATAGGCTGATTGGCTATATCATTGAGTAAATTCATAACTGGTGTGGTAACTAGAGTGCTGATTAGTGTTATTCTGAAGCGTTTTTGAGGATTTGCCAAAGAACTTTGTCTTCAGCCTTAGCTCTTCAACATCTGTCTGTTTTGTATGAGGTATATGCAACAGGCTGATCAACTCTGTGGATGATAAAGGGTGTAGAGTAACTATATTTCAGATTTTCCCCTTTTTTCTTTTAAGCTCCTACCACTTTCCTGCTCTTCAGTCAAAAAAGTGCCATCAACCGCATGGTGATTGATGAACAACAGAGCCCCGACATCATCCTTCCTATCCACAGCCTTCGGAATGTCCGGGCCATTGACTATGACCCACTGGACAAGCAACTCTATTGGATTGACTCACGACAAAACATGATCCGAAAGGCACAAGAAGATGGCAGTCAGGTAATTGAGGGCTCAGTGCAAAATCAGTTTATTCTGACTAGTAACTGAACTAACCAACCATCCTGTTTCACTTAAGTCTTGCTCCTCTGTATATGTGTCTGTAACTGAAATTCTGGACCTAGTGGCTTATTTTTTCCTCTTGATGATCTTTGAGTAAACAGTAATTGTTTGATGATGGTATTAGGTTGAAAATTATATTAGGATAAGTTAAGCTCTTGTATTGATAATGACTTTGTCACTGCCCCCCACGTTCATTTATGTATTTTTTTCCTTGTGGTTTCCTTTGTATGGAGTATTAGCAGCTTTGAAACAGGCCTTGCTTCTGATCCCAGCACTATCCCTCACTAGGATTTATACAAACTTTTTTAGTTGAAAGGAATGCAAAGTATATAGTCTTTATCGGTTACGTAGTAGAGACTCAGTAAATAGCAGTTACATTACTAATTATTATTTAAAATATTCAGAGGATAGGAAGCACAATCTCAGTAAAATTAAAAATAACACAATCTCAGTAAAATTAAAAATATCTAGGATGTGTTATCTTTGATCTAATGGGTTTTTTTTGTAATTATTGTCTGGTGACTATGGGATGGGAATGAGGATATTATCAGTAAATCTTATCTATGTTTGCATACCATTTATGGATTTACATACCACCGTCCATATGTCTTTGCTTTCTTTCTGTGGCCAAGCATTGTTAGACTGGGATTACTGTGAATGATTATTTGTTGTTGTCCTTATAACAGTGATATTAAATTGTGGTTTTTTTGTTTTTGTTTTTGCTATGTCTCATATCACAATAAAGAGCAAAGAGATAATATATTTAGGTCTGCTGAGGGATCATTTAGGGGTATAAGTCATTATATTCCAGATGCACCTTATACTATACAGATCAGGACTAATGGGCAGATAACTAATAGATAGAAATTATAGTTACTATATAGCCAAGAGCAGGGCAAATAAATGAGGTAGCTTCATTAAGAAATATGTTACTTCAGAGATGCTGAGTGAATATAATATGATTTATTCAGATGGACAAAGCCTGTCTTTTTGTTTGACTTTCTTTTAAAAAGTGTGAGTATGTGGATTTGAGAATCAGAGAAAGGGGTTATTGATATTTTGGTTTATAGCTCTGACTAGTTGCTATTGTTTCTAGAGCAGAGTTTCTCAAATTTAGCACAGTTGACTTTTTTGGGCTGGATAATTGTTTATTGTGGAGGGCTGTCCTGTATATTGTAGGATGCTTAGCAGTATCCCTGGCCTCTGCCCAGTAGATGCCAGGTATACCATCACAGTCATGACAGTCAAAAATGTCTCCAAATATTGCCAAATGTTCATAGGGAACAAAATCCCTCTAGTTGCCAACCACTGCTCCAGAGATATTTCTAGGATGTGATTCTAGCCAGTTATCTCCACTTTACAGAAGACAGTTGCCACCTTTTCACAGGCATTATCAGGTTCTTTGAGCAACTAATCTGGCCTCAACTCTTTTTTCAGCCCCAGGTTATAATAACCCAAGGAAGCCGGGCTCGGTGGCTCAGCCTGTAATCCCAGCGCTTTGGGAGGCTGAGGTGAGTGGATTGCCTGAGCCTGCGGGTTCGAGACCCACTTGGGCAACTTGGCGAGACCTCATCTCTACAATAAATCAAAAAATTAGCCGGGCATGGTAGCGTGCGCCTGTAGTTCTAGCTACTTGGAAGACTGAGGAGGAAGGATCGCCAGAGCCCAGCAGGTTGAGGCTGCAGTAGCCGGGAGCGTGCCACTGCACTCTAGTCTGGGCGACAGAGTGAGACTCCAACTCGGAAAAAAATAAAAACTAATAATAACCCAAGGAACATATGAGATATATGGTAACAAAGAAGTACATTACCCATAAAAAAAAAGTATCAGTAAGAAATGCTCCTTAAGATTTAGGAGGTCCTTCTCAGGTGTGTGACCACATAGGTGTAAGTATTGTGAGTGATCGCCTCAGAGTTATCTGCCCTGGAGTCTAATTTTTTTGTGTGTCTTTTTTCCCCGTAGGGCTTCACTGTGGTTGTGAGCTCAGTTCCGAATCAGAACCTAGAAATACAGCCCTATGACCTCAGCATTGATATTTATAGCCGCTACATCTACTGGACTTGTGAGGCTACCAATGTCATTAACGTGACAAGATTAGACGGGAGATCAATTGGAGTGGTGCTAAAAGGCGAACAAGACAGACCTCGAGCCATTGTGGTAAACCCAGAGAAAGGGTATGTTACTAAAGTGTCATCGGGAACCCTCCTTGGCCTTCTTTTCAGCCCATTATTTATTTTCCTTTAAGTGTCCTGTGCTCCAGTACATAACTCGGTGTTGTGCATCCTGTCTCCTCTGCATTTTCTTACAGTTTTTCTTATACTTGATCTGATTTCACTGCCTAGAATTTCTTTCCTTGGTCACTATTACTTCAGTTCTAAATATTACCCATACTTCCAGTACCATTTCGACTGTCTTGTCCTCTGTGACGATTTCTTTGATCTACCCCATCCCCAGCCAAATGTGGTTTTTTTCCCACCTCTCCTGAATGCCAAACACTCTGTGTTTGTGACTCTCTAGCTAGACTTAGTCCTTTCCAATTTACCTTATACTTAACTGTTTTTCAGTCTTATAATTCCTACTAGACTTTAGTTTCCTTTATGACCATAACTAACATGTTTTCTGTCATTTAATGCAGAGCTTTGCATTTAATAAATACTTAGTACCTGAATGAATGATAAAGAATTCAGCAGGGAAAGTGTTTACTTCAAAGAAGTTATAGGAAAGGGAGGAAATATACAAGTTAAATATAAGAAATGATTCACTTGACTTATTTTTAGTTATTAAATAGGCTAATTAGAAAAGGAGGTTAGAACTTTGTGTCCTGATCTGTCTGGTCACTGATTTCTCATTTATTGTATTACTCTGAAAGTATACGTATGCCTATGTCTGACTTTGTTGTGTTAACCTGTGAAGACTCTCTAAGAATTTCTGTGTACCTTTGTTACTACTATTGAAAATAATAGTATCCCATGACTTTTTAAAAAAATATATTTTAAAACATTAAAATGCAGGATTTAAAAATACTCTACCTCTATTTTTCAAAATCAGTAAGAATATTCTCATTTTATGTGGTTTTCTACTCCAGTAACTATTTTTTCCCTACTTTCTCTTTAGATATATGTATTTTACCAATCTTCAAGAAAGATCTCCCAAAATTGAACGGGCTGCTTTGGATGGAACAGAACGGGAGGTCCTCTTTTTCAGTGGCTTAAGTAAGCCGATTGCTTTAGCCCTTGATAGCAGATTGGGAAAGCTTTTTTGGGCTGATTCAGATCTCCGGCGAATTGAAAGCAGTGATCTTTCAGGTATCCAGGAAATATGTTTCATTATTTTGATTTGCGTTTTTAAGATGATTCGTCAATAACATTTGTGTTTTTCTTGCATTGTATTGTTTTTGTGCACATTTCTTGACAAATTTATTCACTAAATGTAGTCAGCATCAAGTTGGTTGGTAAAGATCTTTCTCTTCAATCATCACCATAATTACTCCCTGTGTAATCTGATTACCTGCCAGTTATTTTTTTATCTTAACTCTGTAAACAATACACTTCTAATGCATCTCTTCTCCTTTCCTAACTCTTTTGCTCTAGTTTTTGGTCTCATCATCTCTGTCCTGATCCTAGCCTATGATTCCTGCTGGTTTTTCCCCAGGAAAGTTTACACACAGCTTCTGAATTTTCTGAAGCATGGTTTTAATGGCACTAACTTTACTTTAGGGTAGTCTCATAACCTGCAGGAAAAAAGTCCAGCTGTACATTCAAGTTGGTATATATGGTAGTCACCTTTTCACAAACTCATCATGACTTTTACATTCCTGGTATTACCTAATTAAATTATTTGTTGGTCTTAAGATATACTTTTACTTTCTCATTTCTCTGCAGTCCTCTGTCCTCTAATAATAGTTACCTTCCTTATCCTCAACTTCTGATATCCAGATACTGTTGCGTGACCTCACTCTAGTGATCAGGGAAATGAAATTAAAATATTACACTATTTCTGTCTATCAGAGTGGCAAAAACATGGTAAAGTTGATTATTGGCCAGCATTAGTCAGAATGGTAGAAAAGGACACATTCTCTTGTGCTCTGGTGGAAGTGGAAATTGATAGAACCTTTATGCAGGGCAATTTGCCAGTAATTATAAAAATTTAAAGTGTACATTCCCTTTGATCTACTGATTTCCTCTTTAAGATACAAGATATTGACTGAGCACTATTTGTGATAGTTTTTAGTGGGGAAATAAATTTTATTTTTTATTTTTTATTTTTTTTGAGTTGGAGTCTCACTCTGTCGCCCAGACTGGAGTACAGTGGCCGCTCCCGGCCACTGCAGCCTTGACCAGCTGGGCTCTGGCAATCCTTCCGCCTCAGCCTTCCAAGTAGCCGGAATTACAGGCACGCGCTACCACACCCGGCCGATTTTTGATTTATTGTAGAGATGAGGTCTTTCCAAGTTGCCCAGGCGGGTCTCAAACCCGCGGGCTCAGGCAGTCCACTCACCTCAGCCTCCCAAAGCGCGGGATTACAGGCTGAGCCACCAAGCCCAACTATCCTTTAGGTTTTTAAAGATGCTTCACTACATAGGCATGCGTGATTACATCATTGGCCATTGGTGATCAACTGTACCGTTAGCCCCTCTCTCCTCTCTGGAGGTTGGAGGATAGGCTAAATGTCCCAACCCCTCTGATCCGGCCTGGGTTTTTTCAGTGACCAGTCTCCATTCTGAAGCTACTTTGGTGATGAACCAAATTAATCATTCATTGGTCTTAAGATATACTTTTACTTTCTCATTTTTCTGTAGTCCTTTGTCTGTAATCATAGTTACCTCCCCTATTCCAAATTTCTGATGTCCAAATTCTCTGTGTTTGGACTGCCAGCCACCAGTCAACTCATTAGCATACAAAAAGAAACTGATCACTCTGGAAGAGTCCAAGGGTTTTAGGAGTTGTGAGCCAGGAGAAAGGGACAAGACCAAATACCCAAGGGTACCAAAAAAAAATGTATACACATTTTAAGAAATGTTATCTATGTATTACTTTCCTAAGTTGAATTGTGTAGTATGATGTTCGCTCAAAAGGTAGCGTTAATTAAATGAATGCTAGTGTCACCATGTGACAGCCAGGACAATCAAAGAAAATGGCAGAAGCATGGTTGTCATTTGAGGAGCTCTAAGACCATTTTGAAATGATACTTGAAATTCAAGAACACTGTGGAAGTACAAGACAGTGGAGGCATGAATATGCAACAGAACTTTCAACACCCTAACAATTGCATGCGTGTGTGATAAGTTTGAGACACATGGTACTGTGTGTGATGTGTATAAGGGAAGATCTGGGAGGCCTCACATAGCAATAAATCCTACAGTAGTTCGCTGTAATCAGTAGTCTGAACACTGATGGTAACCACTTTGAGCACCTCTTGTAATTGCAGAAGTCAAATGTGACTTATATTCACCTTTTGTTATCAGTATATATTGAGTATTACAGTTTTAGTACAGTTTTTTCCTTTCTTAAAATGTGTATTTTTTTGACACCCTCTGTATATATTTCACAATACCACTGTCTACCTCCAGTCTTTGAACCCAGATTTCTTACATCAAAAGAATATATAATCTGAAAGATACTGATACATTACTAGAATCCCATTCAGTCATTAATAATTAGTCCAGTCCATCATATTGTAAATGTATCTCCCAGGTTGAGGCCTACTCTCTGTTATCACCTTTGTCATAAAAGAGGTCTGTATTTGTGAGTTTGTTTTAAGATTCTGATGTTCCCTTGGTCACTTTGCCTTTATTTATATGATATTATACTGTATTAATTATTACAACTTAGTGATAAATTTATCTATATCTTGAAAATTTTTTCAATATTGCCTTGGCTATTGTTGGCCCTTTGCAGTTTCCATATATGCTATAGAGTCAGCTGTAAATTTTTACCCCCCCCAAAAAAAAACAACCTACTGAGATGTTCATTGGGTTTGCATTAGATTGATAGATCAATTTAGGGAGAATTATTATATTTATAATATTAATCTTCCAAACCATGAAAATGATATATCTCTCCATTTATTTAGATCTTTAATTTCTCTCAGTGTTTTATAGTTTTCAATGTAGAGGTCGTGCCTATCTTTCAGTAGAGTTATTATTCATTGGTATTGGTGCTTTTAAATGCTAATTGTAAAGATTATTTTAAATTTATGATAGTTCTTTTTTTTGAGTCAGAGTCTCATGGTGTTGCCCAGGCTGGAGTGGCGGCAACATGCTCTCGGCCACCGCGTCAGCTTGCTGGGCTCAGGCTATCCATGCACCTCAGCCTTCCAGGTAGCCAGACCTACAGGAACACATTGCTATGCCGGGCTAATTTTTTGATGTATTATAGAGACGCGATCTCACCAAGATGCCCAGGCTGGTCTTGAAACCCCTGCACTTAGGCAGTCCTCTCGCCTCGTGCTGGGATTATATTGAGCTTATACCAAGAAACCTTGCTAAATAAACTTATCTTTAGGATTTCTTACATTACAGAATCATGCTTATACAAGTTTTATTTTTTCCTTTCCAGTCCTTTTTTCCCTTTTTACTTTATTACACTGGCTGGGACCTGTGTGCAATACAGTGTTGCATAGCATCTTTGTTTTTGTTTTTTCTAGATCTTGGGGGAATCAGTCAATACTTTTTGATTAGTTATTATGTTTGCTAAGGTTTTTTTGTAGATAACTTTTATCAAATTAATGCATTTACTTTTCCCAGTTTGCTGGAATAAATAAAAATTAGCATAACATGCTATCCTTTTTATGTATCATTTACTTATGTTTTGTTTTTAAAATTTTGCATCTATGCTTATGAGAAGAATTTCCCTATAATTTTTCTTTCTTGGTGTGTATTTGTTGAAGTTTTGCCATTAATATCATACTGTCCTCATTAAAAAAAAATGTTTCCTTCTGTTCTCTCAAAAAGGGTACTATGATGTTAATTTTTTTCCTTATATATTTACAGATAGTCATGCTTTTATCATAGAATCTTTTTCTATTTCATATTTTTATAGTAGGTTGTATCTAATGCATTCTTAGTTTGTTGAATAAATAAGCATGTGTTTTCCTTGTTGTTTCCAGTGTTTTACTTATACTCCTTTTCTCACTGTGATCAAAGTAGATCAGGTTCTTACGTCTGGGGTCTTGCAGCGACACTATTGACTGCTTTTTTTTCCTCCAGTTGTCTACTTGAGACCATTCTTCCATTACCACCAACTAACTTTTTTAATCACTCTCTTTTTACTGTTTTAAATTATATCTGATTTTTCATTAAAGTTATAGATGTAAAATATTTATTGAAATCAAATGGTTCTACCTGACTTATAACAACAAAGTCTGCTGCTCTATTCTTTCCTACTCTTAGAGGCATCCACATCCACTTATTTTAAAATAAACTTGCTTGGCCAGGCTCAGTGGCTCAGCCTGTAATCCCGCGCTTTGGGAGGCCGAGGTGAGTGGATTGCCTGAGCCCGCGGGTTCGAGACCCGCCCAGGCAACTTGGCGAGATTTCATCTCTACACTAAATCAAAAAATTAGCCGGGCATGGTAGCGCATGCCTGTAGTTCCAGCTACTTGGAAGGCTGAGGTGGAAGGATCACCAGAGCCCAGCAGATCAAGGCTGCAGGGGCCGGGAGCGGCCAGTGCACTCCAGTCTGAGTGACAGAGTGAGACTCTAACTCAAAATAAAATAAAATAAGCTTGCTTAAAATTGCTATTTCTTGATCTTTCTATTTTAGACATCATATATTGACTTCCTTTGATGGAAGGCAAAGATTTTACTGTCTTAAATTGTATATCCCTAAAATATACAAGTGAATTTCATTCTACCCTTCCAACGTGAATTTGTATTTTCTAGGACTCCCAAGTGTCCAGGTAGAAAGGACCCACCTAGTAATCAATGCCATAATCCTTTTTTTTTCTTTTCTTTCTTTCTTTCTTTCTTTTTTTTTTTTTTAGAAAACAGGATTTATTGAGAGGGCAGAAAAGCTCCCACATTTGGAGAGGTTTGCCCAATGCCATAATTCTTAAATCCAGGCTTAATTATTTATAATTTATTGCTATGGTAATACTACTATGAGATACATTTCCTTCTAAAACTTTTTTTCAATACTTGTCTTACATAAATATTATTTCCATACATGAAGATAAATCAAGAAATTCATCTTTTTTTCATAATTGAAAGCATGCTTTCTGGATTTCTTTGTCAGCTTGCTGTAGTCTAGATTTGCTTGCTTTTCTTGTCCGGCTTCCTTTCTCCACTATGGATTGTACTTGTCAGTTTCCTTGGCATTGAACCTGCTGTTTCCTAGACTCCATTTACTAGGTTAATTCCCTTAATAGAGATCATCTTCTAGCAGTTTCCTGAAAGGGGGCTCATAGAAAGTTAGAGTTCTTGATCTTATTTGTTTGAATTTTTTTTCTCCTCACATTTGGTTGATAATTTATTTTTTATTTTGAGTCAGAGTATCACTCTATTGTCCAGGCTGGAGTACAGTGGCACAATCATGGTTCACCACAGCTTACAACTCCTGGGCTCAAGTGATCCTCCTGCTTCAATCTCACAAGTAGCTAGGACTACAAGTGCATACCACCACACTCAGCTAATTATTTAAACTTTTTGTAGAGATGAGATCTCACTATGTTGCCCAGGCTGGTCTTGAGCTCCTGGGCTCAAGCAATCCTGCCTTGACCTAAAAGTGCTGAGATTACAGGCGTTAGCTACCTCACCCCTGTTTTCATGTTTTATAGCCATTTTCTCTCAGAATTTTGAAGATAGGACTCCATTGTATTTGAGCATCTCTTGTCATTAAGAAGTTTTTTTTTTGTTTTTTTTTTTTGTAGAGATTGGGTCTTTCTTTCTTTTTTTTTTTTTTTGAGTTGGAGTCTCACTCTGTCACCAGACTGGAGTGCAGTGGCCACTCCTGGCCACTGCAACCTCGACCTGCTGGGCTCCGGCAATTCTTCCGCCTCAGCCTTCCAAGCAGCTGGAACTACAGGCGCGTGCTACCACGCCCGGCTAACTTTTTTTTTTTTTATTGTAGAGATGAGGTCTCACCAAGTTGCCCAGGCAGGTTTCGAACCCACGGGCTCAGGCAATTCACTCACCTCAGCCTCCCAAAGCACGGGACATTAGGAAGTTTGATGTCACTGTGATTCCATTCTCTCTTATATATGATCTTTTATTTTTCCCTTCAAAAGCTTTTTTTTTAAAAAGCAGCACTTATTGAGAGGACAGAAAAGCTCCCACTTTGGGAGGGGACCCGAGGGGTTGCTCCAGAAGCTTTTAATGTGTTTTATTTTTCCCTAATGTTTTAGAATTTGATAATGTACCTTTGTATGATCCTTCTTCTCTCTGTCTGTCTGTCCTTCCATCCACTGGTTACTAGGTGGGTCCTCCGATCTAGAAACCTGTACATTGAGTTCTGGGAAGGTTTTTTTGTGTTGTTTCTTTGATAATTTATTTTCCTTTCTCTCATTCTGGAACTTTGGTTTTTATGCTGGACCTTCTTGACGGTAACTATGTTTTTCTCACCTATTATCTGTTTCTGTGTTTTTGTTATACTTTCTGAGGAGAGCTTCTCAAATTTATCTTTCAAACCTCTTGTTAAATTTTAAAAATTGTTTCAGGTTTATGTCTTTAATTTCCAAGGACTCTTTTTTTGTTCTCTGAATGCTCTGCCCCTGCTAAACACATCCTATTCTTTAGGTTTTTTGTTTGTTTGTTTGTTTTGCTGGTATTGATTTACTCTTGTCTGCTTTTAATTGTGTCTTTTTCTCCGCATTCCTTTGTTTTGTTTGTCTTGGACTTCAAACTTAAAGGTTGATGTTTTATTTAATATATTTAGGGATCCTTTGTTGCTTGTTTATATTTAGTATGAGCCACTAAAAATGCTGACTCATGCATTGATGCTGCTTGTGACACAGTAGGTTTCACACAGAGACTTGGCTGTTTCCTAATGGTACTCCCAAGTGACATTATCTGAAGTTTTTTTTTCTCTTGGGCATTTCAGGGTTTTTATGTGTGTGTTTGTTTTTGTTTTTCCTTTAGGGAAGTCTTCCAGTCTCCTGAATGAGGATAAAGATGGGCTACCTGGTATTCTTGAAGGGTATTGAGGAGGGTCTCACCAGTTAGAAAGTAGACTTTTAAGGAATTCCCCTGCCATCCCATTTATGGCACTATCACTTTGTCTACCTGTTATATTAAAGGCTAGTTCACCTTCTTTAGAAGCATGTCTTCAGTCTTCTGCCAGAGTAAGAGAGGAGATCCAGGAGCTGCATAACAGCAATTAATATTCCTCTTTCGACCTCACTCAGCCACATAACTCTGTCTTTGCTCCATTCAAAAATACCTGGTGATTTCTGGTTCCTCAGCTAATTTATTTCATTGTTGATTTTGCTGGCTATGGGCATTTAGCTTTCTCTTGGCTACTTTGTCATTTTCCCTGGTCTGTCTGTTCTCTAACTTCTAAATTTTATATCACTTGTTACCTCTCTTCTACTCTTCTGCCTTCCTTGTTGTTATAGATTTATACCTTAAAAAATTGTTTTGGCCACCATTTTAAATAGAGTTTTAATATGGGGATACGGGACATAAGTAACCTTTTGCTTAACCTACTGTGTATCTGGATGTTTACTTAGGAAATAACTTTCCATATGGAACATCTCTCCACTTTTCTATGTTTATTAAACTCTGCATTATGCTTGCCTCGTTTCTGAAACTTTCCATGATATTTCCAAAATATCAGCTAATGTCTTTCTTTATTGAAGTTATGACTTGGGAACCATGAGAACTTTCTATAAATGTTTGAAGGACTATTATGAAGAAAGAAGGAATGAGTTTATTTTTTCTTTTTGAGTGAAGGAGAAGCTATGAATAATGGAAGGTTGGGGGTAGAGGTGGACACAAATTTCAGCCCACTGTGTATGAAAGAACTTTCTCACTATCCAACAGTGAAACAGGTTGCCTCTTCAGAGTCTGAATGACTCTGTTTCTGGGATAAGTTAAAATAATTCTTACCTTGAGATGAGGCTTGCATCAGGTAAACTCTGAGTCAGTCATTTTATTCTGTGTTCTGAAAAGCCAAGTGGAGTGAGGCTGAAGTTGTTCATCATAGATGCCTCACGTGTCCTCAGCAAGTGGAGGATGCCAAGAGCAAAGAACATCGGGTTTACCACCCTGCTTCCTGCAGACAGGCACCATTTTTATTTTTTATTTATAGGCTAGAATTTTTCATAAAATCTAATTTGAGAAATAAACTCAGCTAAAAGATTTTTAAGCTACTGTTCTAAGTTCTTTTCTACATTTTTTTTTCTTTATTTTAAAGCTGTCTTGTCTACATTTCTGTGAATTAGAGTATTTGCTATGTATTGGACACTTATTTGCTCTTGACTGCACATGACTATCTGGTTTCTTTAAAACTTGTTTCCGGTGTATGTGTGTAACATCTCAGCATGATTTTTAAGTTTTGTGATAGAGAGCTTATTCTGTTTTCTGTTTCCATACTTTTAGAATCTAGCTAGTGGTTAGTAAATAATTATTGAAAGTATAATTTGATCCACATGAGTCATTCCTATTTAATTTTCCTTTTCCAAGGTGCCAACAGGATAGTATTAGAAGACTCCAATATCTTGCAGCCTGTGGGACTGACTGTGTTTGAAAATTGGCTTTATTGGATTGATAAGCAGCAGCAAATGATTGAAAAAATTGACATGACAGGTCGAGAGGGTAGAACCAAAGTCCAGGCTCGAATTGCCCAACTTAGTGACATTCATGCAGTAAAGGAGCTGAACCTTCAGGAATACAGTAAGTGCAAATAGGGTAATGCTAATTGGAGGACTTGTGTGCTGTAAGAAATTAATGTGTATTTTTATGTTATTTCAACTTCTGCTGCCTTCAGGATTTTCATGCTTTTTTAGTTTTGCCATTTTTTAAAGCTCTTTATGCTTTTAAAGCCTTATATCAAAGTCACCTGGGAGCTTTTTCAAATTAAACATATTTTTCTCATAATCAGAAGTAGGGGAAAGGCATAGTCTTGCTGATTTAAAAAGTTTCTCTGGCCGGGCGTGGTAACTCACGCTTGTAATCCCAGCACTTTGAGAGGCTGAGGGGAGAGGATTGCCCAAACTCAGGGGTTCCAGACCAGTTTGAGCAACTTGGTGAGACTGCGTCTCTACAATAAGTCAAAAAATAAGTCGAATATGGTAGCACATGCCTGCAGTTCTAAGTGCTCGGAAGGCTGAGACCAAAAGATCGCCTGAGCCCAGCAGGTTGAGGCTGCAGTGGCCATGAGCATGCCACTGCACACCAGCCTGAGCAACAGAGTGAGACTCCAATAAAAAAAAAAAAATTTTCTCCTAATACAACAGTGACTCTGCTTATCATGCTTTCTCTTTATCTCCTTCAGTTCCTTTGAGAATATTGGTAGTATAAAGTATTTATTTCTTTTCTTTCCTCTCTATAACCCCCCATAATTTGAACAAAACTAAAAATGTATATTTTCTGTAATGGTAAATATGGTTATCATGGATTATTAAGCTTATTCTTAGCAAAAGCAAAGAAAACTAAAAATTAGTATGTAAACACAGAGAAGACTGTGTTTAATCAGTAAGTACTAGTTGTTTTCCCCTTTTTGGATAAATCTTTTAATTCCTGCTTAGAAAACTAACCATAAATATGTTATTTTATTAAAAACTTTTGAAAGTGGCTAATTATCTCAGCCTAGTTTCTTATTAATATATATATGTCTGTCATCAAAATTACCCTCATAGTAGAGATAAATAAATTAGTTACTATATGCAAGATGCATTTTTAAAATATACCCTAGCCGGACTCGGTGGCTCAGCCTGAATCCCGCGCCTTTGGGAGGCTGAGGTGAGTGGATTGCCTGAGCCCGTGGGTTCGAGACCCACCTGGGCAGCGAGACCTCATCTTTACAATAAATCAAAAAATCAGCCGGGCGTGGTAGCGCATACCTGTAATTCCAGCTATTCGGAAGGCTGAGGCGGAAGGATCGCCGGAGCCCAGCAGGTCGAGGCTGTGGTGGCCGGGAGTGGCCACTGCACTCCAGCCTAGGTGACAGAGTAAGACTCCAACTCAAAAAATAAAAAATAAAAATAAATAAAATAAAATATACCCTCATGGCAATCATTGTTATAGGGTCTTACATGAGGGTACCAGGAATGCTAATGTTAAATGGAGTACTAGAGAGAGAACTGTTGAAACTCCTTAACTTCTCAGCACAATGCTTTAAAATCTAATTGAAGCATGAAAGGATAACTGAAAGGAACAAGAGTTCCATTGCTTATTCAATTGAAGGGTTCATTTTATCGCTATCATTCATGAACTTAGAAGTAAAGTTAGAGTTGTTGAGAATTAGAAAGTTAGAGTTGTCATGTTATGACATGTAACTCATGTTGAACATTTAACATAATGTAATAATGACATTACCTAAGTTGCTTATTCAGTTGATATATGAATATTTTATTGTAGAAAATCTCAGTGGAGGTTTTCAGCATTTCAGGGGAGAGTATCTTTTTTATGTAACTCCACATTTAAGGGTCGGGCATTGAGGCTCGTACCTGTAATCCTAGCACCTTGGAAGGCCAAGTGAATTGCTTGAGCCCACAGGAGTTTGAGATCAGCCTGGGCTACATAACAAGACTCTGACTCTACAAAAAATAAAAAATTAGCTGGACATGGTGGCACATGCCTGTTATCTCAGCTGCTCGGGCGACCGAGGGGGAAGAGGATTGCTTGAGTCCAGAAGTTTGAGGCTGCAGTGAGCTATGATTGCACCACTGCACTCCTGTCTGGGCAATAGAACAAGACCCTGTCTCTTAAAAAAAAAAAAAAAAAAAGTAAAACACCTCAACATTTAAATATATTAGACTATACTGTGTAGAATGTATATTCCAATATAATAATGAGCAATGTCTATTTTGGACGATATGCTCATTTGTAGATAGATAGCTGACTCCCTCTATCTCATCAACACAAGTAACTGAAGTAAAACTGATGTTATTGTAGAGGAGAGTCATATAATAAATGGTGGCTACGTTAGATGTTAATGTTTTATGATGATAGATGTCAAGTAGCTGTTAACACAAGCTAAATAGAAAATTCGAAGTAATAATATCTTTTTCAACTTGAAACAGACTTTGAAAACTTGCCTAATGGTTTGGTTATTTAACTTAGTCTTAGTCCAAATATGAGAATAGTAGACATTTGTAATATTTCTGTTTTTTTTTTTTTTTGAGTTGGAGTCTCACTCTGTCACCCAGACTGGAGTGCAGTGGCACACTCCTGGCCACCGCATCCTCTACCCGCTGGGCTCCGGCGATCCTTCTGCCTCAGCCTTCCAGTAGCTGGAACTACAGACGTGCACTACCACAGCCGGCTAATTTTTTATTTATTGTAGAGATGAGGTCTCGCCAAGTTGCCCCAGCGGGTCTTGAACCCGTGGGCTCAGGCAATTCACTCACCTCAGCCTCCCAAAGCGCGGGATTACAGACTGAGCCACCGAGCCCAGCTTGGCATTTGTAATATATCAAGTTATCTTTTTGCAATTAACCAAACAAATAATTTTGTCTATTTCTGAATGGTTAACTCTATGTGCCTTTTAAAAACTCCTTGAGTTTCAGTGAATTCCTCATCAAGATACATATTTTGAGGGAAATCATCTTATCTCTTAGACTTTCTGAGTTAAAAATCTTTAATATAGGAGAATTTTCATATTTTAAATAGAATATTAAAGTCTCAGCATTCTCCCTAGCATTTTGTTTTTGTTGGTTTGTTTGTTTTGATTTGGGGGTCTTACTCTGTTGCCCAGATTGGAGTGTAGTAGCATATCATGGCTCACTACAGCCTTGACCTGCTGGGCTCAAGTGATCCTCCTGCCTCAGCCTCCTGAGTAGCTGGGACTACAGGCATGTGCCACCACGCCTAGATAATTTTCTTATTTTTTGTAGAGACATGGTCTTGCTATTTTGCCTAGGCTAGTCTTGAACTGCTGAACTCAAGCAATCCTCCTGCCTCAGCTGGCACCTCCACACCTGACCCTAGCAGTTTTTTAGTTTCAGTAGTCAGCTTTTCATATTCACAAAAATTAACATGAACTGTACCATTACTTTGCCTAAAATATATATAAATAAAGACAGTGATTAGATAGGAATGTTTTCTTCGTGGGTTGTGTGGAGATTGAGTGAGGAATCATAATGTGTGGAAATAAAGTCCAAACTGATTATAAATTGGTTTTCTTTGTAATTCCTAAATAATTGGTTTTGACAGAGTTGTCTCTTTTTCCTTTCATTTCATTCTCTCTTTATTTATTTATTTTTTTGCAGAACAGCACCCTTGTGCTCAGGATAATGGTGGCTGTTCACATATTTGTCTTGTAAAGGGGGATGGTACCACAAGATGTTCTTGCCCCATGCACCTGGTTCTTCTTCAAGATGAGCTATCATGTGGAGGTAAATATGTTGTGATTTTCTTGTGCAAGCCTACGTGCCAGCATATTCCATATCTTAGTCTGGCCTTCCATGATTAGGCAGTGAGGTTGCTGTCTCCTAACTTCATTGGTTATTTGTACTCCACTCAACTGGAAACCACTGTTTTACTCTGTTTCTGTGAGTTTGACTTTTTTGCACTCCACATATGAGTGAGGTATTTGTCTTTCTGTGCTTGGCTTGTTTCACTTCATGTAATTCCCTTCAGGTTCATCCGTGTTGTTGCAAATGACAGAGTTTCTTTCTGTTTTTAAGACTATATTCCATTGTTAGATATTACCACATTTTTTGGTCTGTGAATGAGTGTGTTTCCTGATAATAAAGTAGCCCCCCCCACAAAATGAATTAATTCTAACTTGTATAATCTCCATCCACTGAATTCTAGATTCTGTCAGTTTATGTATCATTGTTGGCACTGTGTCTAATGAAAAGAATATTCTTTTATTCAAATCCGTCAGCAGTTTTTTATTGTTTTTCTTATTTTTTCTAGTAAAAAATGATTTTTAAAAATATATCTCTGTAGTGACAATGTTGTAAAATTGGTTTAGTCATTCATGGGGTATAAAAAATCAGTACATTCCTTTCTTAAATGATAGTATGACAGTATCAAACACCTTAGGAGTATTCAAACCCTTAATTCAAATATCCTCCTTTTGGGGATAATTCTAAGTTAATTCAACTCAAAGAAAAGACTATATCGTGTTGTTATCGAGAGTGACAGAAATTTTTAAAAATCGAATTTCTAATTGTAAGAAAATTATTAAGTAAAATAACTGAGCTTATATTACTACTAAAGTTATGATCATGACGCTGGTGAAAAGTGTTGCCAAAATGATGACAACTACATAAAATAATGTATTCCTGTAAACAAAGATTGAAAGAGAATATGCACCAAAATATAAAAATTGTTGATCAGGTGGGTAGGGTTATAAGTAAATCTTATTCTTAACTGTGTTTTTTAAAAAATAAATAATGCCTGTATTTGAGTAGCAGCTCTGGACACTGCGTGAACTCTAGGGGGTTTGAAGATCTTTAAGAGAGAACATGCCTTAAATTCTGGTGATTTCATGTTTAAAACATAGTAAGAGGCCACACGTGGTGGCTTTCACCTATAATCCCAGCGCTTTGGGAGACAGAGATGAGACGATTGCCTGAGCACACTGGTTTGAGACCAGCCTGGGCAGCTTGGTGAGACCTCGTCTCTACAATAAATTTAAAAATTAGCTGGGTGTGGTGGCACACACCTGTAGTTCCAGCTACTTGGAAGGCTGAGGTGGAAGGATTGCCTGAGCCCAGTAGGTCGAGGCATGGTAGCTGTGAGCACGCCACTGCACTTCAGCTTGGGTGACAGAGTGAGACTCCGACTCAAAAAAAAGAAAGAAAAAGCAGTAAGAAGAATTGCACAGTATGTTAATGTACAAGGAGGGACCCAAAAAAATTTATTTATAAAAAATGTATATTCTTACTTATTTAAACTTCAGTTACCCTCAGAGTACTTTCTGTTTATGCGTTATACCTAATGAGATGCTTTTCCACTGCTCCAAACAGTTTTAACTCAATTTTTATGGCTTTTTGTTCTGCTTTGTTTTTCCCTCACCTCTTCCTCATCAGCAAAACATTTCCCTTTGAGGACTTTTTTTCATCCAGGGAAATGCAAAAAAGTTCCTTGGGGCAAGATTGGGTGAATAGGGAGGGTGGGACATGGGGGTCATGCCATTTTGTAGGTCAAAAACTGCTGAACACTCAGTGTTCATAAATCACTCATCACGAAATGGGCAAACATGTCAAAAGAATCTCCCAAAAACATTCACTGAAGCTGAATGCAGCCTCTCACAACAACGTTAGCTGGTGCACTTGAACTGATGCTGATGGGTTCCTAGAACACTTAACTAGCAGGGTAGCTTGTACTACAAGGGGCCTGCCCTTCAAAAAATGATTCTGGGTTTGTTATTTTGAGTCCCCTCTCATACATAACTTGATTGAACTGTATACTTTTAAATGATTAAATTGGTGAAGTTTAAGTTTAAAAATTGGCAGGTGTTTCCAGTCAGGGTGCTATGCTATTACTTTAATAAGGCGAATTCTAGAAAGATTTCCCCTTACTTTAATGGTAAAATAGATAAAACTGAATCAACTATCTCATCTTCCAGTTAGAAAATGTCTTTTTTTTTTTTTTTTTTTTGAGTTGGAGTCTCACTCTGTTGCCCAGACTGCAGTACAGTGGCATGCTCACGGCCACCCCAGTGTCAATCTGCTGGGCTCAGGCGATCCTTCTGCCTCAGCCTTCCAAATAGCCGGAATTAACAGGCATGCGCTACCCTGCCCAGATAATTTTTGTTTATTTATTGTAGAGATGAGGTCTCCCCAATTTGCCCAGGCTGTTCTCAAATCCATGGACTCAGGCAGTCCCCTCACTTCGGCCTCCCAAAGTGCTAGGATTACAGGCTTGAGCCGCTGTGCCCGGCCAGCCACTGGTTGAACTTTTATGTATAAATGCAGTCATGACCTATGCACTCCTTTAGGTCTGGAGTCTCTTGTGTAACATATTTTTGAGACTCAGTCTCAGTTGAGTATATCAGTAGTTTTTCTTTTTATTCTAGTTGAGTAGTATTTTATTATTTAATATTACTATTTATTACTCTCTTGTAAGGAATATTTTAATTGTTTCCAATTTTTTGTTATTAAGAATAAAACTTACAGCCAGGCTCGGTGGCTCAGCCTGTAATCCCGCGCCTTTGGGAGGCTGAGGTGAGGGGATTGCCTGAGCCCGCGGGTTCAAGACCTGCCTAGGCAACTTGGCGAGACCTCATTGCTACAATAAATCAAAAATCAGCTGGGCATGGTAGCGCACGTCTGTAGTTCCAGCTACTTGGAAGGCTGAGGCGGAAGGATCACGGGAGCCCAGCAGGTCGAGGCTGCAGTGGCCGGAAGCAGCCACTGCACTCGAATCTGGGTGACAGAGTGAGACTCCAACTCAAAAAAAAAAAAAAAGAATAAAACTTGAGCCAGGTGTGGTGGCTCACGTCTGTAATCCTAGCTATCAGGAGCTGAGAGAAGAGAATTGCTTGAGCCCAGGAGTTCGACGCCAGCCTGGGCCACATTGTGAGACTCTCTCTTAAAAAAGAAAGGAAGAAAGAAAACTATAGCAGACATTGGTATACACATCTTTCGGTGATTTAATGTTGATTTTACAGTGGAGATGAATGAAATACAATATGCCTGACCTTTAAGATGTGATTTCATTTGAGCCTGTCTTATCTGTCTTATTTTATATTTCTTCCCAAATTGATCACTTTGTTTGACTGTTATAGCATTTGTGGATCACTGTGGCATATTCTGTTTTATATTGCTTCTGTGTTTTTACTTGTGGTATTTCAAGGACATATTTTCTTGCACGCCAATCCTAGATCTTACTCATTTTCCAATGTGTTACTGGTCTTCTCATGATCTGTGAAACCTCCGCTAGCTGTTATTGTTCTCCCCTTTCTCTGAATTACAGCACTTATTTCCATAGTTTGCAGGAAATACAATTCAAAGTAATGTCCTTGTTTTATGTTTATTAGTTTCTATCCCCAACCAAATTCAAAGCTTTTTAAAAACATGGATCATATTTTATCTATTTTAAATCTCCACACAGTATAGTATAGTGCTGAATATATAATAGGCTCTTAGAAAATAATCCTTCAGATTCTTCATGTAAAATGTTCACCCGTACTCTGCAATGTTCTCTGTTATAAGGTTAAAAGTTTTTGCTCCATGATCATATTATAAAGTTGTTGTGTAGAGAATTTACTGACAGCCAACTTTTTTTTTGAGTCATAGTCTCACTCTTTCACCCAGACTGGAGTGCAATGACACACTCACAGTCACCACAATCTCAACCTGCTGGGGGTGATCCTTCCGCCTCAGCCTTCCAAGTAGCTGGAACTACAGGCACGTGCTACCACGCCTAGCTTATTTTATTTATTTATTGTACAGAAGAGGTCTCACTAAGTTGCCCAGACTGTTCTTGAACCCCTGGGCTCAGGCAATCCTCTCACCTTGACCTCCCAAAGTGCTGACGCATTGCAAGCTTGAGCCACCGCGCTGAGTTGACAGCCAAGTTTTTTAAATAAGTCATTCTGTGATATAGAAGTAAAGGCAATGTGCTAAAAGTAAGGAGACTGGCATTCTAGTACTATATCTTCTTTTACTTATCATCCCTTTTTATAGGAAGCTCTGTGACCTTGGGCAGTCACTTAGCCTTTGGAGCCTCAGTTCCTTATTTGCTGCAAAACAAGGAAATTAGGCTTGAATGGCAGTTCTCAATTTGACTCAGCATATTTTTACATTATTGAGGACTCCAGAAAGCTTTTCTTGCATATGTTATATGTATCTAATTACTGTGCTAGAATTTAATAGCAAGGCTTTTTTTTTGAGTTGGAATCTCACTCCATGGCCCAGACTGGAATACAGTGGCTGCTCCCGGCCACCGCAGCCTCAACCTGCTCCAGCGATCCTTCCGCCTCAGCCTTCCAAGTAGCTGGAACTACAGGCACGCGCTACCACGCCCAGCTAGTTTTTGATTTATTGTAGAGACAAGGTCTCGCCAAGTTGCCCGGGCGGGTCTCGAACCCACAGGCTCAGGCAATCCACTCGCCTCGGCCTCCCAAAGTGCTGGGATTACAGGCTGAGCCACCAAGCCCAACTAAGCCCAGCTTTTTTTTTTTTTTTGAGTTGGCATCTCATTCTGTCGCCAAGGCTGGAGTGCAATGGCACACTCATGGCCACCCCAGCATCCTTCTGCCTCAGCCTTTCAAGTAGCCGAAACTATAGGCACATGCTACCACACCTGACTATTTTTAATTTTAAATTGTAGAGATGAGTTCTCACCACGTTGCCCAGGCTGGTCTTCAACTTGTAGGCTCAGGCTATCCCCTCACCTCAGCCTCCCAAAGTGCTGGGATTACAGGCTGAGCCACTGAGCCCGGCCTTAAAAATATTCACTGAAGCCGGGCTCGGTGGCTCAGCCTGTAATCCCAGCACTTTGGGAGGCTGAGGTGAGTGGATTGCCTGAGCCCGTGGGTTCGAGACCCGCCTGGGCAGCGAGACCTCATCTCTACAATAAATCAAAAAATCAGCCGGGTGTGGTCGAGGCTGTGGTGGCCGGGAGCGGCCACTGCACTCCAGTCTGGGCGACAGAGTGAGACTCCAACTCAAAAAATATATATATATATTCATTGAAAATAACAATAATAGGCCAGGCATGGTGCCTCATGCCTGTAGTCCCAGAACTTTAGGAGACCAGAGTGGGCAACATGATGAGATCTAGTCTCTAAAAATGATAATAATAACAAACCCTTATATGTTTTTATAAATGAAATGTGTTAAGAAAATCAACTGCGTTTTCTAAAACAAAATAACTTCAATGAGAAGAATGACATTGTTTTCACCTTTTTGTAAATCTTAATGTTGAACTGGATTCTCATGGGTGCATTTACATTCATTCAGTTGAAATACGTAGTCTTGGTTGAAATATATGTGGAAAATTTGGCATCACATTTATTAATATATGCAGTTGGGAAACAGGACTGTAATAGCCTTTTTAAATAATTATGGATATTCATCTTAGATTCTACATCAAATCTTGATAAGTGGTAGTTTCCTATAGGTTTAGTTGCGATGTGGAATTTGAAACCATATCAATTAACTTTTCATAGTCTCTTGTATTAAAATATACTGATCTGTTTTATATGCCTTTTACTAAGGCATGATTTTTTAAGCTAATTCCTTTGTCATTTGGAAATACTAGAATGTCATACTGAAACCCCAGATCTTCAGGTTTTGCCCATTTCACAATATAGTATCAAAAAAATCACATTTGTTAATATCACGATCAATCTCATCAGAAAAATATTTTAAATACTGGGAATTTGTTACGTTTACAGTATTGTATACACGTTTTCCAAAGTTCTCATTTCTGATTGAAAGCTTCAGTGTTATAATTTTCTACAAATACTATTGATTGTTTTTCTTGAAGTAACTGACTCACTTGGTTCTTTTTTTTTTTTAATTTCTGCTAAATACCTAGGTGTAAATAACTACTATGTAGTTTATCTGCCAGTCATTCTTTCAGTTAAAAATGGTGTTCATTTTGAGTTGGCATTTACAACTCAAACAAATGCTTTCCCATTAGAAACCTTCATTCCTTGAAGTGCAGCCTGAGCTTTGTGCATAGTTCCTAATTGATCAAACAGAATATTGAAGAGACAAACACTGAGGAGTTGGTTTTAATATAGTTAATATTTTTATTAATTCATCAAGAACATTCTTAGGTGAAATTGGCCTTATTTGGTTAAACTGTGTGTGTAGGCCGGGCTTGGTGTCTCAGTCTGTAATCCCAGCACTTTGGGAGGCCTAGGTGAGTGGATTGCCTGAACCCGTGGGTTTGAGACCTACCCGGGCAACTTGGCAAGACCTCATCTCTACAATAAATCAAAAACTAGCCGGGCATAGTAGCGCGTGCCTGTAGTTCCAGCTACTTGGAAGGCTGAGGAGGAAGGATCGCTGGAGCCCAGCAGGTTGAGGCTGCAGTGGCCGGGAGTGTGGCACTGCACTCCAGTCTGGGTGACAGTGAGACTCCAACTCAAAAATATAAATAAATAAATAAACTGTATGTGTTTGTAGCTGTGTAGGCTATAGTGACAACTAGTACAATTTGTTGTCATTGTCTGGAGTCTGCTAAGGTTCCAGCAATTTTACTCACCATTCCTTTTGTAGCATCAGTGCAACATAGTGAAAAGAGCAATTTTGTCTTAATATTATTATTAAAATGGTTTGGCCTAGTAGATTTCCTAAAAGTGGTCTCAAGAAACCCTACAGCTTCATGGACCATCCTTTGAGAATTTCACAGCTAGGATACCTATGGGTTCTAAGCTAACTTTAAAATAATCTGGAGATTAGCGATTTCAGTGACTATTCTAGGTTACATGTGAGATTGTAATGGATTGCAAATATTATAATTTCACTTGAATTGCAATATTTGAGAAAACGTTTGCTTCAAACTTTATTTCGTCTCTGATTAGATAACTTACAAATTGTATTTATTATAGTGTTTGTATATGTTAATTATTAAATGAGCTTCACTCATGTATAAGTGTTTGTATCTCTGTGTGATCATGATTGTGTTTTTGTCATTCCCCTCTATCTTGTTCTTTTGAAGAACCCCCAACATGTTCTCCTCAGCAATTTACTTGTTTCACGGGGGAAATTGATTGTATCCCTGTGGCTTGGCGGTGCGATGGGTTTACAGAATGTGAAGACCACAGTGATGAACTCAATTGTCCTGTATGCTCAGAGTCCCAGTTCCAGTGTGCCAGTGGACAGTGTATCGACGGTGTCCTCCGATGCAATGGAGATGCAAACTGTCAGGACAAATCAGATGAGAAGAACTGTGAAGGTATGTAAAATTCGTTAGTGCCTGACCACATAGTCCTTTTTTTATCAAGTTGTTTAAGATTCAGAGTGTTGCTTGGCTCATTGGTAAACTGGGGTTTTTCAAATACATTTGACCATATCTGAACATAGTATAATTTTCCAAACTGTTATGTTAATTCACTTTACATGCATAAATTTATATAGATTAGTAAGATTTAGAATTGAAAAATAGAACCAAAAAGATTAGGGCTTCAATATGTAGAAATAGTCCCTGTTTCCAGTGAACTGTGAATTTGTGGGTATATTAATTACACGCTCACATATTTAATATTCTTCTCTTTCCATTACTAACATTTAACAATGTAAAACAAACCAACCTGCTGGGCACGGTGGCTTATGCTTATAATCCCAGCACTTTAGAATGCTGAAGCAGGAAGATCACTTGAGTCAGGAGTTCGAGACCAGCCTGAGCAACATAGCAAGACCCCATCTCTACAAAAAAATTAAAAAGATAATTGGGCATAGTGGTATTCACCTGTAGTCCTAGCTACTCAGGAGGCTGAAGCAGAAGGATCACTTAAGCCCAGGAGATCGAGGCTGCAGTGAACTATGATCACACCGTTGTACTCCAGCTTGGGTGACAGAGCAAGGCTCTGTCTCTAAAAATAAAAACAACAACCAGGCCGGGCATGGTGGCTCACGCCTATAATCCCAGCACTTTGGGAGGCAGAAGCCAGAGGATTGCTGAGCCTAGGGTTAAAGACCAGCCTGGGAAACTTGATGAGACCTTGTCTCTACAATAAATCAAAAAATTAGCCGGTTGGGTGGCATGCCCTGAAGTTCCAGCTACTTAGAAGGCTGAGGGATTGCCTGAGCCCAGCAGGTCAAGGCTGTAGTAGCCATGAGTGTGCCACTGCACTCTAGCACTCCAGCCTGGGTGACAGAGTGAGATTCTGACTAAAAAAAAAAAATCAGCCAATTAACAAGTTATTTAGAATTCTTTAGGATAATCAACAATTATTAATAAAAGAGGGAATTTAATGTAAAGAATAAAATAGGAAATTTCCTGCTGGATTTCTTTTTCCCACTGTCATTGGAAATCTCCAGAGAATTATATTTAAATTATATCTAAAAGTCTGTTTTATTTTTAATTTGTACTCAGAAAGCACCTTTTAACTTTTGCCAGAGTTTGACTTTACATGTTAGTGAAAATAAGAAAACTATTTGCATTTTTTTCCAGTGCTTTGTTTAATTGATCAGTTCCGCTGTGCCAATGGTCAATGCATTGGAAAGCACAAGAAGTGTGATCATAATGTGGATTGCAGTGACAAGTCAGATGAACTGGATTGTTGTAAGTAGGACTAACACCTTGTAAATTACTCATAAGGGAAATTTTTAAAACTACTTTTTTTCATTATGTGTGAGGTTTACTTTTAATCAATATTTCCTTATAAGTATTAATATTAAGCTAATTATTTGTGCCTAGGATTTATAATGTTTTGCTTTCAATAATTTCTTTAACTTAGCTGTTTTTATATGCACATAAATCTTCACAGAAGCACTTAGTAAAGCACCAGGAAATAATAAATATTATTTTACTACAACTAAAGTTAACAAAATTCTCAAATAATTCAGATACATGAAAATTAGTTGTTGGTCTTAGTTTGTAAACATTAGTCCATGTTTAACTATATCCTGTTATTTTCTTGAAGTGTTTCCACCAGTTTTCAATGACTAGAAGATATTAAGAGCTTTCTTAAACTGTAGCCTGAGGATACTTAGGGACCCTTGGTCGCATAGCCTATAATTTCTTCAAGGTTCATCGCTATGGGCCAGTGCCCTAACATGAAATGTATCCCAAATTGATAAACTTAATTCCGAATGGAATTCAGTATAAGCCAGGTCTATCCTATTTGATGTATTTAGATAAGTCTCATTCAAAATCTCACCTGCAAGGAGGACTTCAGGCTGGTCCTTATACAAAGCTCAAGTGGGATTACTCCTTAAGACTTAGAATCTATTCATTTGTTCAACAAGCACTTACTGCCTTGTGCTAGACACTTTGCTGTATATGCTGAGGATGCATGTTACCTGCACCAGGTTTCTCAAAGTCCTCTGTGAGAGGGGGACCCAAAAAACCCTTATTTATAAAAAATTATGAGTTCTTACATGTTTACACTTTAGTCACCTTTAAAGTACTCTCCATTTGATGCAATACAGCTATTAAGACGCTTTTTCCACTGCTGAAAAACAGTTTTTGAACTCACCAGTTTTGATGCCTTTTAGCGCTTTTGCCATTTTTTGTTTCTCTTCTTCCACATCAGCAAAACGTTTGCCTTTGAGAACTTTTTTTCATCTAGGAAAACAAAAAAAGTCACTTGGGGTGAGATTGGGTGAATACGGAGGGTGGGATCTGACTGGTGGGTCATGCAGCTTTTTGGTCAAAAACTGTTGAACACTCAACACAGTATGGACAGATTGTTCATGAAGATCACCCGTCATGAAATGGACAAACATGTTGACAGGATCTCCCCCAAAAAACTCACTGAAGCCGAACACACCCTCTCACAACAGCGCTAGCTGGTGCCTGGTGCCTGCTGCCAGTAAGTTCCTAAGAACACTCACCTAATGAGAGAAGCCGGTAAATGGGCCTACCCTCCAAAAAATAATCTGGGTTTGTTTGGGTCTCCCCTCATATAGTTGAGATAGTAGTAATAATAGGAATTTTAGAACCAGCTAAAGCTGGAATTGAATCCTAGCTCCTCCCCTACCAACAAATTATTTGTTCCTATTAAATAATATTTTCCTCATCTCTAGAATGAAGATAATACTAGCCTGATAGGAGAAAATTAAATGATTCAACGCATATGTAATTTAGCCTGGCAAACACATAGCCTGACTTACAGTAGGTACTGTTGACAATGGAGTGTGATAAGTAATATGAAAAGAGCTGTAATGGAGATATATACAAGTAGTAGCATCAATGAGAGAGAGTGGTCAACTTAAAAAAAAAAAAGATGACTGAGCAAGGAAGGCGTCTTTGAAAAATGGTACTGAAGATTGGGTGTTGTTAGTGTTCGTTATCCATATCAGTGGGAAAATTGCATTTTAGGCAGAAGGAGTATAGTTTGAAAGCAGAAAAGAGTAAAATAGACACCTGTGAAATAAACTCCTTGTAAATACGACAGCCAAAACACAGGCCATGTCTTGAGGGAGGTCAGCAAGAGATAAATATACAGGTAATGTATAGGTAGAGGTAAGATTGAGAGACACTTTGCTTTTCTTCTAAAGAGCCTAGTCAGTATTACATTAACAATGGAGAGTTGTTGAAAATTTCAAGAAAAAGACTCACCAGCCAAGTAAATACAAAAAGTTGTAAAGTGGATGGATTAGGAAGTAATAAGATTATAAACAAGGAAATCTGTTAGATTGGTTACTTTTAATCTTCTTTTGACTACATCGAGAGTTATACAATGATGGGGGTGCATTTAAAAAACAACCAAAAGTGTCACACAGCAGTATTTACTCTTATTATATAGAATTCATTCTTTTGTTTTACTTTTTTAAATGCTATTTGCAACCCACTTAATTGGTCTTACCATCTACTAATGACATGCAACCTGTAATTTAAAAAGAAGACGATTAGAGTTCAGGCAGAAGAAGATGATGATCTAAATCAAGAGGGGTAGCAGTAGAAAGAAAAGAAGGGAACAGATTTCAGAGTTATTTCAGAAATAGAATAAAAAGAAGTTGGTAACCACTTAGATATAATTAAGTTTCAGTAGGCCTGCAGGTGCCTCTTGGAGTAAATGGAGGCATTAACATTTATAATAGGATATGTAGCAAGGACTGAAAATTTAAATACCATACTGTATCTTGACTGTAGGTGTAATGTCTGGTTGTTACATTGTTTTTTGTTAATTTGTTTTTAATTTAATGTCAGTGCCTTAAGGCAGGCCATGCTTTATAGTTTGCCACAGGCCCCATCACTCTTTATTGCCCTATACTAGATGAATTCATTTGTGGTCTCCTGGAATCTAGGATTAATGAGAGATGATAGTGATAATGAGTTCAGTTTGGGATATGCTGCATTAAAGATACACATGGAATATCCCATTGAAGTTCAAAAAATTGATTATATGGGTTGTGGCTCAGAAGAGGTTTGGGGTGCTCTTTAGTTTATTGATGAAAAAACTGTGGTAGAGGAAGGAATTTCCCTGGAGAGTAAGTAGAGGAAGAAAAGTAAGTGAATGATAGACCTCTCTCTGGGAAGCATTTACACTTAAGAGATCCAGTAAAGGTGGATATCACAGGCAGGATCCTCCTCTAGCACCCTGGCCTTTCTCTGTGAGTCCTCTGGTAACTATGTATTGGATACCTTGTGTTCCTTGCTTTCAGGCAGTCAGCCTGAAGGCAGCAGCATATTGGGTCTGAGAGCTAAGGCTCTCTTTAGTCTTTCATTTTCCTTCAGCAGGCCTAAATGTCACTGTTCAATGTGAAAATCTAACATGTGCCCAGAGTTGGGTTTTTTCTTCTTTACCATTCCAGGTAAAACCTTTGATGGCTTTTCTGGGTTCATTCTTCTGGCCCAAAAAATTTCCTGAAATTTTGAAATAATCTTGTTGATTTTTATGCTATACAAAATGAAGTAGAATAGATTTTATTTGTATATGTATTTAAAGCTTCTTACGGTGTTTAAATCTCTGCTTAATGTTTGTTTCTATCCATTTATAACCATACTTTCCAGTATATATTATTTCTGTCTTCACTTAAGGGTAGTTCATTTTAATTCCTAATGATGACATTTAATCCATATGTTAATGGTCATGGTATGTTTGTATTCATAAAAACATTTTTGAGCTATTTTTATTAGGCTTATAGCTTCACATTCTGTTAGTAAGCCCTCTTTTTGATTACTACTTTTAATATACAGTTGTTTTTCCATTAGATAACTGTTCTTCATTCTCCATTTTAGATCCAACAGAAGAGCCAGCACCCCAGGCCACCAATACAGTTGGGTCAGTTATTGGAGTAATTGTCACCATTTTTGTGTCTGGAACCATATACTTTATCTGTCAGAGGATGTTATGTCCACGTATGAAGGGAGATGGGGAAACCATGACTAATGACTATGTCGTTCATGGACCAGCTTCTGTGCCCCTTGGTTATGTGCCACACCCAAGTTCTTTGTCGGGATCTCTTCCAGGTGAGTTAGACTGATTCATTGAGAATAAGTCTTGGGCCCTGACAAGTTTGCCAAGTTTTCATTATGGAAACAGGATACTACCTGGAGTCAGTTTCAAACTAGATGACTTTGGGTTTTAAACATTATAAGAACATGTGTTCTTTTTTTTTTTTTGACTATTAACACATTCTCTGTACAAAAAAAGGCCTTAGTTATGGGTTGGCAGAAATTACCAAAGGATATGAAGCAAATACATATACAAGCTCTCCTCTGAGTGTATATCTGGATGTATTATCTTGCACTAAGTGAATCAACCAGTCCTCTAGGGAAAAGAGCTATAGAGCACAGGTTCTTTAGGCTCTCCACCAGAGTACTCCAATACTATTGTGCCAGGAATAAAAGGAGGCCAAAAAATAGATAAGATCCCCTTCACCCCGCAAAGATTTGTAAACAGCTAGGTTTGATAAAAGGGAGGAATATGTTATTTTCTCTTGACTTTGCATGATGGCAGGGGACTTGAGCTTAGGCATAGCCCAGTAGCCGGAAGTTTTACACTTGGGTAGGCCATATTGCTCTAGGAAAGTGTAGCTTTCTTTTCAGTGTTTTCTGGTGTCTTTAGTTAAAAGAAACCTTCCTCTTAATAAATATGAAGGTGGTACCTGGCAGAATCCCTCTGAAAATAGGAACGGACTATGGGTGTCATTTGTAAGTTAACAAATATGGTTTTTAAGTTGCTAATGATAATATTTCTTTGTTGCCATACTTATTTTCAGTTAGTGAAATTTGGGAAGCCACTTGGAAAAAAGTAGAATTTCTTCTTTAGCATTGGTAGTTTTGATTCCAGCAACATTTACATCCATCAGACGAAGAATCAATCTTGTGTATATTGTGTTTTATGCTCTAAAAAATAGTTTTTATTTTCTTTTGAACAAATCTATTCTTTAGACTGCCCTGCTTCACAGCCTCCACCTTTCTTCTTTAAATCATCCAAGAGATTGAGAACCTCTTATTTTGAATAGCTCTGCTTCCACCAGAGGAGGGAGGAGAAGCTATTCTTGGCCTTATACTAAGCCAGTTCTCAATTGAAGCTTTCATTTCTAGAAAACATTCGTTTCCTTTCTCCATTAAATGTTTCCAATTATTAGGAAAGGAGGGCATATGTTATTTTGAAATCAGACTACTTGACTATTGATATTTGTAATCCAAGTGTTGAGTAAAATTATTTCATGCATTTTTATAGATCTTACTCATCTTCAGTTTTTGTCCCTTTCATTTTAGGAATGTCCCGAGGTAAATCAATGATCAGCTCCCTCAGTATCATGGGGGGAAGCAGTGGACCCCCCTATGATCGAGCTCATGTCACAGGAGCATCGTCAAGTAGTTCTTCGAGCACCAAAGGCACTTACTTTCCTGCAGTAAGCAGTCTGTTTTCTTTTGAATCCAAAAATACTTAGGATCTTAGATTTTTTAAACTTATTTAAATGTTAGCATTCAGTGATAATAATGTAGAAATAGCTTTTTTATGTAGAATTTAGGCATAAAAGGCTCAAAGAAGGACTTACCACCCCTCCCACATGCCTTAAGTCTTAGTTGACTATGTAATAACCAGCATATTTGAAAGCACTGGGCATTAGTTTCACATTTTAAGTAAAAGTAGAACTACTGAAGTACCTCTTGTGAGATTAGGGACTTCATTTTATGACCTCCCAAAAGAGGAAACACACCTGGAATTTCTCCTAAATCAGTAATTTTTCTCTAAATATTTATAATTTTTAAAAACCAGGGACTACCTGTGCTGACCTTAAACCAGGGACTTGTAGATTACAGATTTTCTTTTTACTACTTTGCACTTTTTAGCCATGATGAGTTTTATCTTAGAGAATGAGGGAGCCACAGTCCTAAAATACTATTTGAGTCCTAAAATACTATTAGTTCTTTGAAAAAGCAAGATTGTGCTAATGGTGTAATGAAAAGGAATACTAATAGAGATGAAGTAAGAAAAGTTGATAGCAAGTCTAATAGTCTTTGTTTGGGGTAGACTATCATTATTTTAATAATTTTTTCTTTTAGATTTTGAACCCTCCACCATCCCCAGCCACAGAACGATCACATTACACTATGGAATTTGGATATTCTTCAAATAGTCCTTCTACTCATAGGTCATACAGGTAATATATATTTCTCTAATATGAGTTGAAGTACTTATTAAAAGGAAGAAATAAGCTGGACTCGGTGGCTCAGCCTGTAATCCCGTGCCTTTGGGAGGCTGAGGTGAGTGGATTGCCTGAGCCCGCAGGTTCGAGACCCGCCTGGGCAGCGAGACCTCATCTCTACAATAAATCAAAAACTCAGCCGGACGTGGTAGCACATGCCTGTAATTCCAGCTACTCGGAAGACTGAGGCAGAAGGATTGCCAGAGCCCAGCAGGTCGAGGCTGCGGTGGCCGAGAGCGGCCACTGCACTCCAGTCTGGGCGACAGAGTGAGACTCCACCTCAAAAAAAAAAAAAAAGGAAGAGATATTCTGTTGTGTACTTGATGTGACCCCAAATGAGTAAAGGAGGGTCATCAGAGAGAGAGAATAGGCATCTTTTCTTGTTAATACTTACAAATGCCTCAGTCCTTTCCTTTTGGGGCATTATGCATTTTTTAAAGATTGTTACTGATGCTGGCTTTTAGAATAATAAAGTAGCCCCAGGCTTTGGTAGTAGTCTAAGGAAAAGTTACCCACTGAAGTAACTGGTTGCAAAATAGTTTGACATTCTAAGAATGAAATACTGGGATAAGACCATGGTTCAGAGAGTTGTGAGAGCTTAAAACAGCAGACATATTAAGAGCACAGAATTTTAGAAAAGTTGATGCAAGTGTAAGTTCAGTCTTTACTTAAATACGTTATTGTGATCTGGAATAAAAATTTCTTATGTGGTTGCATGGAATAAATCAAGACTGACTAAAATAAATGAAGTATTTTTGTAAGTCACAAAAGGGGAAATTAAGTCATTGTGCTAATTTTAGGTTTATGAAGTGTGTTAAGCAGGTCAGATACTATCATGTCAGCCTTCTTCTTCCATCTTCTTTGAAAGGCCAACAGAATGGTCAACAGCTTGACAGTCTCTGTCTAAACACTAGGTGCCCAGTGTTTATGGGCATCCCTCAGGTGCCTGCTATCTTCTAGATAGGGTATTTCCTAGTGTTTCAGTCATATCGGCCTCATAGAACCTCACCCATGTATAGAAATAAAGTGGAAACCAAATGCAGTATCTCATTCAGAATTCAGAAGTCGCATTTCAGTTTAGATAAAACTGTTTTAGATAACTTTGGCTCTGAACTGATTGTTTTTATGATTTTTTTTTTCATGGTCTTGCTTTGTCACCTAGGCTAGAGTACAGTGGCATTATCATTGCTCACTGCAGCTTCGAACTCCTGAGCTCAAGTGATCTTCCCAACTCGGTCTCCTGAGTAGCTGGGATTCTAGGCACATACCACTACGCCTGACTAATTTTTATATTTTTTTTGTAGAGATGAGGTCTTGCTATGTTGCCTAGGCTGCTTATAATTTATTCTAGTGCTGATTTCTCTGCCATAAGTTAAAAAGACAAAACAGAAAAAGCAGAATTATGAAAATTGAGAAACTAAAAACCTAAATTTTTATCTTAAAAAATTATTTCATTCAAATTGAATAAAACACTCATCAAAATAAAGATAATTGCAGCAAAAACATTTCTTCTTTAACTATTTTCTGTCTCAAATTAAGCCCAGTTTCTGTGTGATCTTAGTCAAATCTTTCATCATTTGTTGAGATTTTTATCTAAATTGGGACATTTTATCTAAACGAATTTTGTTAATTCAATTTGTTTTCTTTTTTTTTTATTTTTTTATTTTTTTATTTTTTTGAGTTGGAGTCTCACTCAGTTGCCCAGACTAGAGTGCAATGGCCGCTCCCAGCCACCGCAGCCTTGACCTGCTGGGCTCTGGCGATCCTTCCGCCTCAGCCTTCCAAGTAGCTGGAACTACGGGCACGCGCTACCACACCTGGCTAATTTTTTGATTCATTGTAGAGATGAGGTCTCGCCAAGTTGCCCAGGCGGGTTTCAAAGCCGCAGGCTCAGGCAATTTACTCACCTCGGCCTCCCAAAGCACAGACAGCCACCGAGCCCGGCCTGTTTTCTTTTTTTTCATGAAAATAGATGTGTTTAAGCCAGACTCGGTGGCTCAGCCTATAATCCTGCGCCTTTGGGAGGCTGAGGTGAGTGGATTGCCTGAGCCCGTGGGTTCGAGACCCTCCTAGGCAGCGAGACCTCATCTCTGCAATAAATCAAAAAATCAGCCGGGCATGGTAGCGCATGCCTGTAATTCCGGCTACTCGGAAGGCTGAGGCGGAAGGATCACTGGAGCCCAGCAGGTCGAGGCTGCGGTGGCTGGGAGCAGCCACTGCACTGCAGTCTGGGCGACAGAGTGAGACTCTAACTCAAAAAAGAAAATAGATGTATTTGGACTTTTAAATAAATGTTTGCCCAAGTAATTTCACCAAGACTTGACATATGATTGAACGGAAAGATAAGAACAAAAAAACCAAAAACAAAACTGTGATATCATGTCAATATTGATAGTAAAAGCCTTTAAGAACCTACTCGTGTAGGTCATGTAACTTTTGGTCCCAGGCAACCACTTCTTTTGAGGCAAACTCAAGTGATTTCCAATAGTTTGTATACTAGGATATTATCTTGTAGCTCTCGTTATCCCTGGGTTTCTTATGAATTGCTATATCGGTTTTATACTTGATCTTGCCCCTTCTCTTACAATCACTTTGTGTAATGAGAAAGCTTGTAAGTAACTCTTTGGGATAAATGTAAGATCAACTTGACCATATTTAGAGTAAAAAGGTATAAGTAATTACAGATATGGCTGTGCATGGTGGCCTATTCCTGTAATCCCAGCACTTTGGGAGTCCGAGACGGGAGGATTGCTCAAGCCCAGGAGTTTGGACCAGGCTGAACAGCATAACAAGAGCCCTTCTCTACAAAAAATTAGGCAGGTGGTGGCACATGCCTGTAGTCCTAGCTACTCATAAGGCTGAGGAAAGAAGATTGCTTGAGTCCAGAAGTTCGAGGCTGCTATGGGCCATGATCATGCCCATGCACTACAGCCTAGGCAACAGAATGAGACCCTAGCTCAAAAAAAAAAAAAAAAAAAAGGCCACGCATGGTGGCTCAAGCCTGTAATCCCAGCACTTTGGGATGCCGAGGTAAGGGGATTGCCTAAGCCCACAGATTTGAGAACAGCCTGGGCGGCTTGGCGAGACCTCATCTCTACCAATCAAAAAATTAGCTGAACTTGGTAGCACATGCCTGTGGTACTGGCTACTTGGAAGGCTGAAGGAGGAGAATTGCCTGAGCCCAGCAGGTCAAGGCTGCGATGGCTGTGAGGGTGCTACTGCGCTCCAACCTGGGCGACGGAGTAAGATTCCAACTCAAAAAGAAAAAAAAGTTACAAATAGAAGTAGAAATGATGGAAAAGCCAGCATTTAGATCAGCTCTTATTCTCACTAGTATATTTCTCTTTCCACTGCCTTTTTCTTTAGCCATGCTACAAACCTAACATCTGTGTAGATTACTTAAACAAGTATATGCTATAAATAGATTAGGCCTGTGAAATATGTATTAGAAAATTCACTGACTCTGTAGTGGGTATCTAAAGTTTATCATTTTGGTGTTTAGTTAAAGTTGCCTTTATGACAATATACTTGGCAATACATAAGGAATGAAAACTATTTCCCCCAACCACAGCAATTTCCTTTTGCTAACAGTAACAGTAATGGGATAGATATGTCCCTTAGGCTGTCTACCAAAATTCAGCCTGGGTTGTACAATATTTGAGTTTTAAAGAAAGAAATGAAATCTTAGATATCATCAAAGTAATTTTTCATCAGGTTAATTGTGGAACAGTTAAAAAATGTTGAGGAAATGCTAACATATTTAAGTAGTGTAAAATATATAAAGACCCATTCTTTTCATAGGCTATGAAACTGCAGAAATTGGTGAGGTCTGCTCTATAAATTAAGTATAAAATACGTAACAGAGATTTTCCAAAAGTGACTGTTAAGTACAATGTTGAATCATTCTTCTTTATCCTGTGGTGCAGTGTACCTTGGAGATTAAAGAGCACATTCAGAAACTAGATTGAGTTCACCTCTGCATTTCCATCCTGTTCACTTTTGCTTGCCTCTAATTACATTTTATTTGCAAATGAGAAAATACGTGCTATCTTTCTCTGCCAGTCTGCCATTGAAAATTGCCTCTTGATCTGTGAAAATTTAAGTTGCTATAGCTTATTGTTTTTAAAGTGAAGTTTACACTTAATACCTCTGTATTCTGATAGGGGAAATCATTTTCTGTTGAAA
Organism: Cephalopachus bancanus; assembly: GCA_027257055.1. Taxonomy (NCBI): domain Eukaryota; kingdom Metazoa; phylum Chordata; class Mammalia; order Primates; family Tarsiidae; genus Cephalopachus; species Cephalopachus bancanus. The sequence goes on along the minus strand of JAPVLO010000406.1, from coordinate 2,176,893 downwards.
CTCATTCTCTCTCTTTCTTTCCTCCCTGTATCAGCTACAGGCCATATAGTTACCGGCACTTTGCGCCCCCCACCACACCCTGCAGCACAGATGTTTGTGACAGTGACTATGCTCCTAGCCGGAGAATGACCTCAGTGGCAACAGCCAAGGGCTACACCAGTGACTTGAACTATGACTCAGAACCTGTGCCCCCACCTCCCACACCCCGAAGCCAGTACTTGTCGGCAGAAGAGAACTATGAAAGCTGCCCACCTTCTCCGTACACAGAGAGGAGCTATTCTCATCACCTCTACCCGCCGCCACCCTCGCCCTGTACAGACTCCTCCTGAGGAGGGGCCCTCCTCCTCTGACTGCCTCCAACATGAACATGTAAATACAAATGTGGCTGAGATCTGGAGGGGGGGAGGGAGCTATTAGAGAAGGATGAGGCAGACCATGTACAGTTAAAATTATAAAATGGGGTAGGGAATACTGGAGATATTTGTACAGAAGAAAAGGATATTTATATATTTTCTTAAAACAGCAGATTTGCTGCTTGTGCCATAAAAGTTTGTATAAAAAATAAATTTGTACTAAAAGTTTTATTTTTGCAAACTAAATACACAAAGCATGCCTTAAACCCAGTGAAGTGACTGAGTACAAAAGAAACAGGAATAATAAAGGCATCACTGACAGGAATGTCTGGGCTTTATTGATACCAAAAATGAAACAAAACAAAAACAAAAAGAAGAAAGAAAAAATTAAATCCATCTCAGAGCAGCAAACCACAGATACTTGAGTGTAGCCAAATAGCTGTAGCGTTAACGAACATTTGAGGGCCAACAAGTTAAGAAATCATGAAAGAAAAAAAATTAATACTAACCTTGGACAAAGGGCTTTATTTTCTCCAGGAATACAACAACGTTAGTGAGGAAAATAGATATTATACAAATCCATCCTGGGTGTTGCTGTTGTAGAAGAGATCAGCTGTCTGCTACGACACTGTGAGGCTGTGTGTGCAAGTCTTCTGTCCCTACCTTAGAATCTATACAAAAGTTAATTTTTTCTCTAGGTGTTTTCACCTTGCTGCCTCCCCCAGCAACTTTGCAGGCCATTTTGCCAAGATTACCATGATTTAGTTAAGCTTTTTATCTGAGAATTGATTAAGTGGAATTTTCTAAATTAAGGTTTGATTTTAATATTTCTCCTAGCACCATTCCCCAGTAAGCTTAGCTCTTCAATTTGACTGCTGTTTTTGCATAATGATCAAAAGTTAGACATATTATCGCTCTTCTTCCAAGATTGTTTTAATGCTCATTAAAGTGTCTTTTTCAACACATATAGACAGTGTTTAAGAATTACAAATTTAACCATTATGTTTTTGTTGTAAATTAATCATATATCCTTGCAGTACTTTCAGCATATAATATTACAACATGAAATCATTTTTATATATTTTTTTCTGAATAAAACACTTAAATATGTTCTGGTTAGAGACAATCTATTTAAAAAGAGAATTTTTTGTTATCATTAGGTTTTCCCGATATTAATGGTTTGTGACATTTTCATGTTCTTTAGGCCAATTTTTCTCAGAATGATGTCTACATACATACCTCTTCTAATGTGTGACATGAGTTTAATATCTTCCTGTTATCCACTGTGAATGTTAGGTTGTTTTCAAACTATTCACAAATTATTCTTACAATCACCTCATATTAAATTTTTTATGTGTGTTCTCTCGTGTCCCTTTATAGATTAAGGCAATTTAATAAATTTAACAATGGGGATTAAATGAGAAGGCAAACTATTAACTTCTCAGCTGAGAACTCGGGTGGAGGGGAATAAGGGAAGCCTCTCATCACCTGCCCAACCTGCTGTCGGGCACAGCACTGGTGCTGCTGTGTTGTCGCTGTCAGGGCTGACCTGCAGGGTGAGTCTACACTTCTCTGCTGCCTTGCTCTTTACAAGTGTCTAGCACTGCTCTACCAAAACTGAATGTTTTAAAACATGTATTTTTACCTTAACAGATGTTGGTCAGTTCGTTGTTGGTTTGTTGTTTTGGGTTTTTTTTTCCCTTTTGAATTCTGTCTTGCTGAGGCCTCTCTGGGTTTCAGGGCCCAAGAGAAAACAACAAAGAAAGGTTTCAGAGTTTTGGCAAAGGTGAAGTAACTTTTCAAGCAAATAAAAAATACCCAAATAAGCATTTTAAAGAGAAAAAATGTAGTTTCAAAATAGTGCTCAGATTGTTGGGGACAGTTGATAAGAATCAGGGGCACTTGATTTTGCATGTAAGTAAATGGAATCCATCAGTGTCCTGCCTCTCAGTCAGACAAGCATTAACTCTTCCTGTTGCTGGAACTAAGTGCTCCGTCTAAGACAGAGTGAAAACTGAACTTGTATTCTGTGACACATAGGGGCACTTGATGCTTAAATGAAGATGGAAAGGTTAACAATAACTGGGTATCAATTAGAATTTGAGAATTCTATGTGTTTACATTTCTTAATGTGCATCTTTGTCTGGTGGGCTTCCCATGTGGAAACTTGCACTATAATAAACGAAGAAGAATATTGCCTTGTTTTATCTCAGTCCAAGTGCTTGTACTGCGATGGCAATGGCCTCTTCTTGCAAAATACTAATTTGTGTGCCAATTTGTTTGGAATTATTTGAAGGCAGTTCAGCTTAATCTCAGTATCCTCTTTTTGGGGTAGATGAGATGGATTCTTAATATTTCTGGGAGGCTGGGCACAGTGGCTCATGCCTGTAATCCCTGCACTTTGGGAGGCTGAGGTGAGAGAATTGCTTGAGCCCAGCCTGGGCAGCTTGGTGAGACCTCATCTGTTAAAAAAAAAAAATTCTGGGAGTACTTTTAATGAGCTAATTTGTCAAATTTGAGAAAGATGTTTTGACCCTTTGTTTACATGGACAGTTAAGCTTAAGTAAATTATATCTTGATTATTAAACACAAGAGTTGTAAGTGGAAAAACTGAAAAGAAGAAATAAACATGAGACCACAAATCTAGGGGAAAAAATGAAAAAGACTTTTTAAATTTGGCATATTGTTAGATTCATTATTGGGGAGGGGAGGAATCTAATTGTCATTAGATTCCGTAAATGCAAAAGTATTTATTGCAAACATGTCCTAAAATATGTCCACTTACTGATGCGATTAAAATTATTTGAGAAATGGACTGTAAAATAACATACTTTCTGTGCCTCACAGTAAGCTATTCTGTACTAAAGTGATCTTTTATAACTAAGGTTCTGGACTTGACTCCAACAGAGACTTAGTCTTCTGAACTGTGGCCCAAGGGATTTTGTTACTTAAGTCCGAAAAATGACACATTCACAGGAAATAATGGAGCTGGAGGATAGAATTTTCCCAGTATTAATTTTCTTCTGTGAAATGTTATCATGCCTTTGGCACTTGCTGCCACTCTTCTATACTAGTATGTCATGTGATGTTGTCTATTTAGCAGAAGATGATGTAGTTATTTTAATTTTAATGTAAAAATACCTTGTTGCCATCTCAATAGAGGTATTGAGAGGGAAAAAAAAGAACTTTGTGGTGTACCACAAGGAAATCTCTGATCCTTTAATAAATTTGAGAGTTACTATTCTACAGAGATGATAGGTATTTGGAAATAAAGACTTTAATGTACATTTTTCAACTAATATAGGCTAATAACTAGGGGAGGGGCCTTGAGCAGAACAATAGTAAGATGATTTTGTAAGTCTTAATAGTAAGACTGTATTTCTTTATCATTTAAAAATACCCTACAGTCAATAATTTGTATAAGGGCAACTCATTCAAAGTTGAATATGTAAAAATAGCCACCATCTTTATTAAGTAGCAGTCAGTTTTGAGGGAACATCTTTTTGTTTTGCTGTAAAGGTCAAGTAGCGTTAGTAGCTGTGACTTATTTAGCCTGTTAATGAAATGTCTTTCTTTATGTGACCTGATATCAGTCACAGTAGAGACTAGAGAGGCTTGCCCTGAAGCTTGCTTCTCTGCAATAAATGAGCTGCTGCTGACTAGATTTGATTCTTAGAAATGTGATATTTTGAATTGCTTTATTTCTTATAGGGTAAACCTTGCCCCACTTGATTTGCATGCCTTAGGAATTGCATATTGGTTACCATTACATATCTAAAAAGATTCAGGAACAAAAATCTTAGGCTTTTCACACCCCAAATATGTCATGCTTTTAAATGTGCAGTGCTTATGTCTATATGTGACATCTATAGTTTATCTGAAGTGTGGATATGAGTATGTTGACCAGTATCAGTTGGTGGACAAATGTTTGGGCATCTACAAATGAGACTATACACCAAGTATGATTTTACTCCTAAAGAAGTTTATAATCAAGTGTTGTTTAAAACATACCATCACTCATCAATAAGGGTATGTACCTGCATAAATGAACATTTGTATGCTTAGGCCTGAATTGTACCCACATCCTTAAAAGGGAAAAAAAACACATCAGAATTCTTTTTTTTTTTTTTTTGAGTTGGAGTCTCACTCTGTCCCCAGACTGGAGTGCAATGGCCGCTCCCGGCCACCGTAGCCTCGACCTGCTGGGCTCCGGTGATCCTTCTGCCTCAGCCTTCCAAGCAGCCAGAATTACAGGCATGCGCTACCACGCCCGGCTGATCTTTTGATTTATTGTAGAGATGAGGTCTCGCTGCCCAGGCGGGTCTCGAACCCGCGGGCTCAGGCAATCCACTCACCTCAGCTTCCCAAAGGCGTGGGATTACAGGCTGAGCCACCGAGCCCGGCTATCAGAATTCTTAAACTCAAGAAATTTAATTTTACTTGGTATTCCTTTTCTTATTCTATGACTAAAATGAGCCAAAAGAAATAACAGATGATTTTAGGACATTCTGGTAGCTCACTAGTTTCTGATTTCTGAGATGGCATCATTTTATAGTAATCTCAAATTTTAGCTTTGGAAATTCTCAGAGTTTTAGAATAGAGGATTTTGGATTTCAAATATAAAATTATACATATATAATTTTTTCAAAAAAATTAAATTATGAGCATTGTGAATTCATATCCTCAGCATTTTTCTGTTTTACTTGATTCCTCATCTCATTAAACTAAGCTTGTATCTACCTGAGTGGAGGAGGGGGAGGAGTAGGAGGGAGACACCTGTGTTAATTAAATACCGACTCTGTTCTCACCTTTCTTCAATTGAGGTAAATGTGACTGTTTTTCTTTTTATAAATCATTCTTAAGTTTATTACTGATAAAAGAAACTGCTTGACTTTACAGATAGAATTGCAAACTAAATGATTTCTTGTTCTTAGAAGTAGAGTATAGACCTAACATAAACTAACCATTAGATTTACCACTGTCACTTAGGGTTTGCCCAAAACCAACACCAAAGAATTCTAGGCAACATGCTTTTGCTTAACTGTCCATTTGGTTTTTTTTTTTCTTTTTTTTTTTAGTCAAAGTACAAGCAGGAAGGGAGGTGTAGATATATTTATATGTAGATATATATTCCATATATATTATCAATGCCTAAAATGTGAGTGTTAAAAGGAAAATTTTAAGTCAGATTAAATCAAATAATACATGATATAAAGTATATGAGTTAGTAAGGAAAACTTTAAGAGAGTAAAGAGGATACCAAGAAGCTTAAACTGGACTAGCCTTATTTGCAAGTGAAGGATCTGGTGCTGCTTTAGATGTTTATCTTTTATGTTTTTTTTCCTTAAGCTTTAATCTTTGTCATTGTCTTAAAGTCAACTGGTGTTTCTTGTTCATCGACTTTGGTACGATGGTGCTTTGCAAGGATGTATTTATATTATAATGGCCAACATTTGGTCAGCCCTCATCCACTTATTCACTTCCCCCTTTTGTAAAATAAGTGCTTTAATTATAAACTGTATAAAATTACCTTGTATAAATCCCCTTTTTGATTATTACAATAAGCTGAATTGTAACAAATGAAATGTTGATTTTTATAATAAAACAGTGGAAAAATAAAAGCATCATTTTTTTTTCAGCAAGAAATTAAAACAGTAGCTGGTTGTGCTTTGCTGTGGTATAAATCAGACTGTTGTACTTCAGACACAACAAAACCCAGCTTTATTGTTTGCATTTAAAATAAATACTGCTCTGGCTGAACACAGTGGCTCAAACCTGTAACCCCAGCACTTTGGGAGGTTGAGGCAGGCAGATTGCTTGAGCTCAGGAGTTTGAGACCAGCCTAGGCAACATAGTGAAATCACGTCTCTGCAAAAAAACAACAACAAAAAAAAACCCTAAAAAATTAGCTAGGCTTGATGGTGCATACCTGTAGTCCCAGCTACTTGGAATGCTGAGGTGGAAGGATCACCTGAGCCCAGGAGGTCGAGGGTTTCGTAAGCCGTGATCATTGTGAATTGTGATCCTACCACTGCACTCCAGCCCGGGTGCAAGAGTGAGACCTCAACTCGGGAAAAAAAAATAAGTACTGCCCTGGAAGAGAGAGGTTCGAAGAGGGCTTTTGCTTCGTTCTATGCTGACAGCCCCTGTGATCGGGAGCAGAGGATAAGAAATACTCTGTGATTCAGGATCGCTCTTGTTCTCCGTGAACTGGAAGGAACACTGGGGTGGACTCAGCACCGCCTCGCCTTTTCCTCTCCCCCAATTAGCCCATGAAACGAACATTGCTTTTCCTGCTGTAAAAGTCCAATGTGATGTGATGATATTTTTTCTATGAGGGTGGGTTGTGGTGAAACCAATGAGAACTCAATCTGCCAGGTTGCTGCTTGATATTAAGTTTACTGGTTCGATAAGGGAGGAAAACTGTTTTCTTATTTGCAGTAATCGAACTCAACTCAATTATGTAGAAACCAAACCCTTATATAATGTCTTTGTTTTAGCAAGTGCTCTCAAGTAAGTGGGCTCATCTTGTTTTTTGCTAACTCATTCTTTTCTGTGGAGGGAAAACAAAACTACAAGTTGACTATGGTTGGTTTGCCTGATTTTAAGGCTGTCCTAGGAGTGGGGAAAACACGGCAGTGTATTTTGGGTCCTTCTTTTCCCAGATAAACGTTTTCGGCTAAGTATACACATTCCTTTTAATTCTTTGCCTTATATATCATTGCATTGTATCTATAAATGTAATTCAAATGATGAATTACTGTGCTCAGAGCTCTGGTTCCATTCATTTATACCATTATGCAATTAACACAATGTCCCCTCACCCCATGGAAAATTTTCTATTTGAGATTTGCATTTGCAAATTCAGATTTAATCAACATATAAAATCAATCTTTTTCAATAGAACAGCTGAAATGAAGGATAATTTTGTTAACATTTTGCCTGCATTTATTGTGTACCAGGCTTTGGATTATTTTCCGCTCAAAATAATCAACTGATTAATGACCAAGCTTGACGGGAAATGCCCAATTTGAGTATGAAAAACTCTAGTGCAAAATTTGGTTAGAAACAAGTTGGCTGTGGATGGAAAGAAGGAAAAGGACATGGATTGAGGACTAGATTGAACCTTTATTCAATTGTCAAGGTATGTCTGGACACATTTATTTTTAGTATTTATTTCTTGGTATTAGTCTCTAAGGAAGAGTTTTCTAAACCTCAACTCTTTAATCAGCCAGGTCCATACCTGTTCTAGAGAGGTACCTATACATAATGCATTTGAGGCATTGAATTATAAGACAGAGTCCTCTGGAACCCAACACCTATGTGGTATCCTATTTTGTGCAGGTTCATACTACATGCCTTCTTTCCCCTCGGCCCTTGCTCTGCATTCCAAAGGAAATCATAGCTCTTACAAGGGAGAAAGCCCAATGCCCCACAAGGTGTATGGCAGAAGTGATTATCTTGAGGTCTTTTGACTTCGGATCATTCTCCCAAAATCTCCACTACCGTTACTCAACTGGATAGCCTTGAAGACTCGAGTTTTTTCCACTAATTACCGTTCTTTCTTGGGATTCCATGGCAAGAAAACAGGGGCCTCAAATATACGGTACTGATTTTTATTTATTTATTTAGTTGGAGTCTCACTCTGTTGCTCAGGCTGGAGTGCAGTGGCATGCTCACAGCCACCTGCTGAGCTCAGGTGATCCTTTCACCTCAGCCTTTCAAGTAGCTGGAACTAAGGGCGTGAGCCACCATACCTGAATAATTGTTTGATTTATTGCAGAGACAAGGTCTCGCCAAGTTGCCCAGGCTGGTCTCAAGCCCCTGGGCTCAGGCAATCCTTTTGCCTCCACTTCCCAAAGTGCTGGGATTACAGGCCTGAGCCACTGCACCCAGCAGTACTATGAGTTTTAACCAGTATCATGGGAAGATTTTTAATAACTCTTTCTCTAAGAGATACAGGGTTAATCATATTTTCTATTCTGATGTCAGCTTTAGTAATTTGAGTCTTTCAAGAAATTTATTCCTTTTTTTCTAAGTTGTTGATTCATTGCCATGATGTGTATCTCTTATCCTTTTAAAATCTGTTTTCTTTTCTGACATTGATAATTTGTGTCTTCTCTGATGGGGCTCAGTACATGATATCGCAAAATACAGCACCTTGGCACACTGACTATTTTAAGCTGAAGACATTTGAGAAAACCACAGAAGCAGGATGTTCTCTCTGGCCTTTCCACTTCTCTCCTGAAGCAGGTCATAAAAACCTAGGATGAGTTTCCTGATCTTTTGAAGCAAGTCCCTCATGTGAGAGGTACCCTCTCTATACCTGGAGTAAAGGAACATCCTTGTCTCTGAAAATGAAGGGTCAAAAGGAAGATCCTTAACAGACTTTGCTGAGTTTCCCCAGTTCATTACCATTATATCCTATCCTTTTGTCCTATTATATTTCTTCACAACTATCCACTCTTCATCAAACCTACTATAAAACACACTAATGTTTATCTGTTTCTTTGGGTCTTCATTTCCATATGAAGATTCTTGTGTCATGTAAAGCTCACATTAAATAAATTTGGATGATTTTATCTTGTTAATGTCTTTTGTTACAGGGCCCTGAGGCATGAACCTAGGGGACTAGAGAAAAAGATAAAATTTCCTTTCCTGTGTCTCTAACCTTGATCGATCTAGAGCTATATAAATATTATTGTTCTTAAAAAATCAGCTCTTGTTCTGTTTTTTTAATATATATTTTGTGTTCATTTTCTATTTTACTTATTTCTAATCATTATTTTACTTATTTTGGATTAAATTTACTAGCTTAGGCCAGGCGAGGTGGCACAAGCCTATAATCCCAGATTTTGGGAGGCTGAGGTGAGAGGATAGCCTGTGCTCACAGGTTCGAGGCCAGCCTGGGTAACTTGGCGAGACATCTCTACAATAATTCAAAAAACTAGCCGGGCGTAGTGGCGCGTGCCTGTAATCCCAGCTACTTGGAAGGCTGAGGCGGAGGGATCTCCTAAACCCAGCAGGTTGAGGCTGCGGTGGCTGTGAGCGTGCCACTGTACTCCGGCCCTGGGCGACAGAGTGAGACTCTGACTCAAAAAAAGAATTTTTGCTAGCTTAAGATGAAAGTTTACTTTAGACCTTTCCTGATACAAGCGTTTAAAGCTATACATTTTCTGGTTGGGCACAATGGTGGCTCAGGCCTACAATCCCAGCACTTGGGGAGGCCAAAGCGAGAGGAGAGGATTGCCTGAGGCCGCAGGTTTGAGAACAGCCTGGGCAACATGGTGAGACCTACAATAAATCAAAAAATTAGTTGGACATGGTAGCACCTGCCTGTAGTTCTAGCTATTTGGAAGGCTGAGGTGGAAGGATCGCCGGAGCCCAGCATGTCGAGGCTGCGGTGGCCATGAGCGTGCCACTGCTCTCCAGCCTGGGTGATAAAGTGAAACTCTGACTCAAAAAATTTTTTTCTTAATTTAAAAAAAGCTGTACATTTCCTTCTAAGCATCTTTTAGCTGCATCCTACACATGTTGACATTTTCATGAGCACCCAGTTGAAAACATTTTCTGATTTTGCTTGTAGTTTAATGGATTGCATAAATGTGTGCTTAATTGCTAAATATTTGTGCATTTTCCTGTTGCCATTTTGTTATTCTTAAATTTAAATTCCATAATAGAGATTTAATCATTTTACCAATATATTAAGACTTATTTTATGGGCCAGGTGGTAGTGAAAATATATATTCTGCCATTGTTGAGTGCAGTTTTCTATAAAGATTCATTAGGTCAGTTTGGATTATATTGTTGTTCAAATGTTCTTTGGCTGATTTTCTACCATAGTGCTAATAATTGCTGGGACAGGAGTGTTAAAACCTCAAGCTATAATTGTGAATTTGTTTCACCTTTAATTATGTCAACTTTTGCTTTATTTTGAGGTCTTAATGGTTCACCCTTTTATCATAATGTAATGTTTCTTTGTCTCTATAGTTCTTGGCATCTCCCTTTTATGTTTAGTTAGACAAAACAGAAATAGCAACAACAAAGTATATATAGTTGGGTCTTTATTTTTATTTTAAAAAATTATTTTAAAGATGTGAGGCACAATTCAGGATTAGGTATACAAGTGGTCATCGTACAGGTAAAGTTTGAGTCTCCCTCTGGTCCCCACTTTGCCTGGTCTGAGATCAGGTACCCTTACTGATGTTATATGCCTTCTCCCTCCCCCCCACACACACTGTTCCACTACTGCCAATCCCTTTCTTAAAGTATTATGGTAAATGTTTGGGGTCCACTTATGAGTGAGGGTCTTTATTTTTATCTGTCCCATTTCTACCTTTTAATTGGAGTGTTTCACCATTTATACCTAATGCAGTTATTGCTATGGTTGTGTTTGTCTGCTATTTTACTATTTTTGTCCCAACTGTGTTTGTATTTTTTCTTCTCTGGCCTTCTCCTGAGTTGGTTATCTCTTAGTATTCCATTTTACTTCCCCTATCGCCGTATTGGCTGTACTTACATTTAGTCGTTGCTCTATGATGTACACTGAACATCCTTAACATGCTGTAGTCTACCATGAAATAAATTACACCACTTTGCATATGAGAACCTTAAAACAGTATATTTTATTTTATTTTATTTTGTGAGTCAGTTGATCAGGCCGGAGTGTAGTGGCACACTCACAGCCACCGCAGCCTTGACCTGCTGGGCTCAGCCGATCCTTCCACTTCAGCCTTCCTAGAAGCTGGAACCACAGATGTGTGCCACTACGCCCTGCTAATTTATTTTATTATTATTATTTTTAATAGTAGAGACAAGGTTTGCCAAGTTGCACAGGCTGGTCTTGAACCTGTGGGCTCAGGCAGTCCTCTTGCCTCTGCCTCCCAAAGTACCGGGATTACAGGCATGAGCCACCATTCCCAGCAGTATATTTTCTTTACTCTTGTTCTTTTTGAGTCAGAGTCTCACTCTGTTGCCCAGGTACACTCAAGGCCACCACAGCCTCAAACTGCTGGGCTTGTTCGATCCTTCTGCCTCAGCCTTCCAAGCAGCTGGAACTACAGGTATGTGCCATCACGCCCAACTAATTTTATGATTTATTGTAGAGACGAGGTCTCACCTTGCTCAGGCTGGTCCTGAACCCCTGAGCTCAGGCAATTCTCTTGCCTCCACCTCCCAAAGTGCTGGGATTATAGGCGTGAGCCACCGCGCCCGGTTTACTTTTACTAATACTAATATAGCTAACCTCCCACTTTCTTTTGATTTTGTGTGTGTGTGTGTGTTGGGGTCTCACTCTGTCACCTAGACTGGACTGTAGTGGCACAATCACGGCTCACCATAGCCTCGACCACCTGGGCTCAGGCGATCCTTCCACCTCAACCTCCTGAGTAGCTGGGACTACAGGTGTGCACCACCATTTCCCTGCTTCTTCTTTTTTTTTTTTTTTTTTGGTAGAGAAGAGGTCTTATTTAGTTACCCAGGCTGGTCTTGAACTCCCAGCCTTGATGGGGCCATTTAAGTTGAGGTATTTTAAAAGACCAGTGTTTAAAAAAAAAAAGAATTAAATATTTTAAACATAGATGTAAGGGACTCTTAAAAAGCCAAAAGTAGTTTATTACAGCTTTTCAAGCTAGCAATGAAAAAGTCACAGGAGTGTCTTATGGAGTAAGTAATCAAATTGCATTAACTTAGAGACTAATAAGATCTTGTCCAGTTAACAGTGCTGAATGCTTGCTGAATAAAAACTCAGTAAAAGCCGGGCTCAGTGGCTCAACCTGTAATCCCACGCCCTTGGGAGGCTGAGGTGAGTGGATTGCCTGAGCCCGCGGGTTCGAGACCTGCCTGGGCAACTTGGCAAGACCTCATCTCTACAATAAATCAAAAACTAGCCGGGCGTGGTAGTGCGCGCCTGCAGTTCCAGCTACTTGGAAGGCTGAGGCGTAAGGATCGCCGGAGCCCAGCAGGTCGAGGCTGCAGTGGCCGGGAGCGGCCACTGCACTCCAGTCTGGGCGATAGAGTGAGACTCCAACTCAAAAAAACCAGAACTCAGTAAAAGAAATAACAGGACTGCCACATCCCCATATTAAAGCAACTTGTCAAACAGATTCAGCTGTGGGTCATTCTGGGTTTCAGAAACCCTCTGAACCCAATTGTCCTCTGCTCTCACACCACAACAGTCAACACAGAAGACTCCTGTGACCCCCAAATATGTGGGGATTTCTCCCCACCAGCTATTGCCTCAGCTGGGTGTTGGCCAACTCATTTCCGACATTATCTACCCAGAGATAGTGTCAGCCGCACAGGTTGAGGGCCCAGTCCTATGAGGCAGCACCTTCCCCACCAGTGAAAGTCTGGAACTTCTGACCGACTGGCTTCAAGTTAGGGTTCCCACGACTCCCTCCTTGGGTGCTACCAATTTGCTGGAGCAGCTCACAGAATCAGGGAAATACATTTACTGGTTAATTAAACAGACACTACAAAAGATATAGAGAAGTATAGGGTGATGCATTGGGGAAGGGGCTGGAAGCCTCCATGCTCTCCGGAAGCTTTGCAGTTTTTGTTTCAACTGTTTTTGCTAATTTTTCCCTCCTTTTCTGCCTTGTTTTGGATTGAGTTGTTTTTAAAATTCCCTTTTACCTCTTTCGTTGTCGGTGTTTGTGTGTGTTGTGTGTGTGTGTGTGTGTGTGTGTGTGTGAGTGTGTGTGTGTAGTGATTGCTTTGGGGTTTACATTACACATTTTCTTTCTTTTTTTTTTTTTTAGTTGGGAGTCTCACTCTGTCACCCAGACTTGGAGTGCAGTGGCCACTCCCGGCCACCGCAGCCTCGACCTGCTGGACTCCAGCGATCCTTCCGCCTCAGCCTTCCAAGTAGCTGGAACTACAGGCGTGCGCTACCATGCCCGGCTGATTTTTTTGATTTATTGTAGAGATGAGGTCTCGCCAAGTTGCCCAGGCAGGTCTTGAACCCGCGGGCTCAGGCAATCCATTCACCTCGGCCTCCCAAAGCGCTGGGATTACAGACTGAGCCACCAAGCCCGGCGTGTACTATTATTGTTATAAATCGCACGTTATAAATCCCACAACATGATTTTTTTCTTTAAATGATGCATTATCTTTGAAATAAAAAGTCTTTTCTGTTTACTCACATTTTATCATTAACAGTGCTCACTTTCTTTCTCTATTTTATTTTTTGAAGATACAGACTTCAATTTGGTATAATTTGGCTACTAGAAGGATTTCCTTTAATATTCATTGTAGTCTGAGTCTGCTGGTAAGGAATTCTTTCAGGTTTTTAACCTCTCAAAAAGTCTTTCCCCTTCATTTAAATCAGAATTGTGTTTACAGGTTTTTTTTTTTCTTTAGATGCTTTAGAGAGGTTTTTCTACTTTCTTCTACTTGTATTATTTCCAAAGAAGTTTGCTGTCATTTTAATTTTTGTTTCTCTGTATGGCATATGCCTTTTTCCCTGGTTGCTTTGAAGATGTTTTTCTTTGTCACTGGTTTTAAGCAATTTATGGTGTGCCTTGGAGTAGTTTTCTACATATTTTTGGTGCTTAGCCTTTGATGAATTTCTTGGTTCTGTGGGTTTGTAGTTTTCATCAAATTTGGAAAATTTTCACTTCAGTTACACATTAGAACCATTAGAAATTATTCCACAACTCATAGTTGCTTTGTTTGGTTTTTTCTCCTCAACATTTTTTGTTTTATTTTGAATCTGTTGCTGTCTTCAAGTTTACCTGCCTATTCTTCTATGATGTCTAATCTGCTGTAATCTAATGCAGTGTGTTTTTCATCTTATATGTTATAGATTTCATCTGTAGAAATTTGGGTTAAATCACTTATAACTTCCATGTGTACTTCACATGTTCGATCTCTCCTCTGGCTTACATATAGAATGCAGTTACAATAGTTTTAATGCCCTTCTCTAATAATTCTATTAGTTATATCATTTCTGGTTTTCTTGATTTTTCTCCCAACTGTGGGTTGCATTTTTCTGCTTCTTTGCATACCTTGTAACTTTTCATTGGATGCCAGACATTGTGAATATTGCCATGTTGAGTGTTGGGATATTTTGCTAATCCTGTAAAGATTCTTGAGTTTGTTCTGGAACACTGCTGAGTTACTTGATAATAGTTGAATCCTTTCAGCTTTTGCTCTTAATTTATGTTGGGCATGACCAGAAGAGTGCTTAGTCTAGGGCTCATTTTTTCCCACTTCTGAGGCAGAATTCTTTTGAGTAGTACTTGTACCTATTGCCAAAATAGGCACTACCCCTGGCCTTGTGTAAGCTTTGGAGAGTGTTCCCAAATATTTTCCAGCAGTGATTTCCCAAGCCTTGGGTAATTTCTTCGCATGCACATTGTGATCAGTACTCATCTGAAGACCTGAGGGGAGCTGTCTGTGGGTCTCTGAATCCTTGTGTGCTACTTTCTTTTCTCTCCCTTGTAAACCTCAGCTCTTTGTTTTTCCTGTACTCCCATCTCTATCTCCTTTACTCAGGGCTAGTGAACTCTGCGTGGGTTCCCCTCTCCCAGGCATGGCCTGGAAACTACATGCAAGTTCTCTAAGGTGATCATGGCGCTCACTTAGAGTCTCATCTGTCAGGAACCCTTCTTCATTATCTGATGGCCAGTCCCTTGAAAACTGTTTTGTTTTTTTTGAGTTGGAGTCTCACTCTGTCGCCCAGACTGGAGTGCAGTGGCCGCTCCCGGCCACTGCAGCCTCGAGCTGCTGGGCTCTGGCGATCCTTCCGCCTCAGCCTTCCAAGTAGCTGGAACTACAGGCGTGTACTACCACGCCCAGCTAGTTTTTTATTTATTGTAGAGATGAGGTCTCACCAAGTTGCCCAGGCAGGTCTCGAACCCGCGGGCTCAGGCAATCCACTCACCTCAGCCTCCCAAAGGCGCGGGATTACAGGCTGAGCCACCGAGCCCGGCTCTGTTTTTTTTTTTTTTTTAATATACATATTTTTTATTTTAAAATTATGGGGCACATTTAAAGGTTAGGTATACAAATATGCATTGTGCAGGTACCCTTGTCGATGAGGTGTGCGCCCCCCCTGTCCCCAGACAGATATTGACTACCGTTAATCCCACCTCCCTTGCCCCCCTGCCCCCCCAGTTTCCCGCCACTGTCAATCCTTTTCTTGTATTATGCTTGTTGTTCAAAGTCCACTTATGAATGAGAACATATGATACTCAGATCTTTGTTTCTATGAGAGATCACTCAGTATTATAAACTCTAATTCCATCCAGGTTGCTGTGAAATTCATGATTATGTTCTATTTTATGGCTACGTAATATTCCATTGTGTATATGTACCACATCTGGGAATATACCCTGAAGAACTCAAATCATTCTATAAAAATGATACCTGCATACGTATGTTTATCGCATCATTGTTCATAATAGCAAGATCATGGAACCAACCATGCTGTCCATCAAAAGAGGACAGGATTAAGAAAACTGTTGTTTTATGACTTTTATCTGTTTGTCGTTGTTGTTTTGTTTCAAGCAGGCGAATTAAATCTGGTTGCCGTTGCTTCATCTTGACCAGAAGCTGCATATTATATTGGAAACACTTGGAGAGCTTGTTATAACTACAAGTACCTTGGGGCATACTCCAGTCATACTGATTTACAAGCTATAACAATAAAGCTATGGTTCTTGAATATTGTGTACCAAAAACATGCAAGGTGTTAGATATACAAAGTTAAATTAGACATAACACTGTTTACAAAAAGTTTATAATCCACTGAGAAAGACTGGGTAAACCAATTTTTATGGTACAGTATACTAAGTATAATGTCTATGTTCGGGGTGCATTGGAGTATCCTAATGAGGAAAGTCATCTAAACACAGGTATTGCCCCGTGATGGCCAAGAGAAGGTTTGCAAAGGATTCCAGGAGGACGTAGAGTAAATTGGAAAGATGGGCTGGAGTTGTTTTAGTGAGCAGCGGGGGGACCGGGGCTGGCAAGCAAGAACATTCCAAGTAGAGAGAATATTGCTATGAAAGCACAGAGGTACAAAGTTGCATCATACATTTAGGGAACTGCAAATAGTTTACAACGGTTGGATCGAAGTGGAAGAAGGGTTGGTCTTCAGTGTCTCCATCTATAAAAGGAGACTCCTTTATCCCCAACATTGATGACATTCATGTGAGAGAAGAAAACAAAAGAGAAGAACTCATTTTACTGAGAAGGGTAGGCACTGAAGCATTTGGTAATAGATAGATCCAGTTTTCCCTTGAACCTGAAAGTATGTCTGATTGACTTATTATTAAGTTAAAAATATATACATATCCCAGTGGGGCCTCCCAAATGTTAGGTCAGACCTGCCAGGGTGGGTTGTGTGATCCAATGCCACAAGAAAAATGCAAAGAACTGCCCAGAAGTTAGATTGGAAAATATAGTTTATTTAGGAAGTAAATTAGAAGAGAGAGTAGACAGATTCACCTCCCCAAGGTAGGGGAGGGGGCAAAAGCTAAGATACATGGCACCAGTCGCTCAGAGAGCCACGTGGACACACCAGAGTTTAGCAAAGCAATGGTGGGTGGCTACTCCAGGTTGAATGCTTTTAAACATTGCCCTCAATGGAGGCAGGTTGTTTATTTTTTATTTTTTTGAGTTGGAGTCTCACTCTGTCGCCCAGACTGGAGTGCAGTGGCGGCTCCCGGCCACCGCAGCCTCGACCTGCTGGGCTCCGGCGATCCTTCTGCCTCAGCCTTCCAAGTAGCTGGAACTACAGGCGCACGCTACCACACCCGGCTAATTTTTTTATTTATTGTAGAGATGAGGTCTCGCCAAGTTTCCCAGGCGGGTCTCAAACCCGCTGGCTCAGGCAATCCACTCACCTCAGCTTCCCAAGGCAAGGGATTACAGGCTGAGCCACCAAGCCCAGCTTGGAAGCAGGTTGTTAAGGTGGTTAGGTGGTGGTCTGCTCATCACAGAGGGCAGGTAAGCACAGGTACTAATAACAAGTGATGGAACACAGGCAGATGGGTGGGTTAGTCACATGATTGCTGCCACAGTGATGGGGTCTGTGTCACAAAGGTCGTAAGGTGCTGATTAGGTTAACCTGGGTCTTATGGGTGGAGGCAAATACTTGAAATAGAATAGCTTATTAGCAAAACAAGCTGGGGAAGGGGTTGTAAAGCAGTTATCAATAGCTCCCTGAGAAGCTGGCCCTTCGCTAGTGGATTAGAGGGTAAACTAAAGTGAACTGCTAGAAAATATCACAAAGCTAAGTAATGTTAAAATGGCCGGGCGCAGTGGCTCGCCTGTAATCTCAACACTTACGGAGGCTAAGGTGAGAGGATTATCTGCGCCGAGGGATTCGAGATCAGCCTGGACAACTTGGTGAGACCTCGTCTCTACAATAAATCAAAAAATAAGCCAGGTGGTAGCACATGACTGTAGTTCCAGCTACTTGGAAGGCTGAGGTGGAAGGATCGTCTAAGCAGCAGGTCGAGGCTGTGGTGTCGTGGCATGCCACTGCATTCCAGCCTGGGCAACAGAGTGAGACTCCAATTCAAAAAAAAAAAAAGGCTGTTTACTGGGTACATTAAATCCATGCTATGTCCTTTCACTCATTCATTTATTTGTTCATCAAACATTTATTAAGAACCTATTTTACATTAGGACATGGTGCTAGAGATCCAGAAATTTGTAAGACCTTATAATTTGACAGCCGTTTTAAAAATTGTGTCTAGCCGGGCACAGTGGCTCACACCTATAATCCCCGCACTTTGGGAGGCTGAAGTGAGAGGATTGCCTGAGCCTAGCCTGGGCAACTTGGCGAGACCGCATCTCTACAATAAATAAAAAAACTAGCTGGGCGCAGTGGTGCATACCTGTAGTTCCAGCTACTTGGAAGGCTGAGGCGGAAGGATCACCTGGACCCAGCAGATGGAGGCTGCGTTGACCGTGAGCGTGCCACTGCACTCTAGCCTGGGTGATAGAGCGAGACTTCTAACTATTTAAGTTAGATCTTAAATACTTACTGTTGAACACATTTCACTTACAAAAAATCCTTATTCTAAACAGCTTCAACTTCAGAAAAGTGATCAGTGATTGTTCTGACAGAAGAGGAAATCGTCAATTTAGCTGAGGACAGCACATGTTGTTCTAAGGACAGTTCTTGCCACCCAGGCCGGAGTGCAGTGGCATGATCACAGTTCACTGAAACCTCAAACTCCTGGCCTCAAGTGATCCTCCTTGCCTTGGCCTCAGCGCTGGGATTACAGGCCTGAGCCACAATGTCCAGCCTGAGAAGACACTCTTTTGACAGAAATCTTTCTACGTGTTTATTTTACCTGCTACCCATCATTAAATACGACCACAAAGAATAATAAAGCCTTGGACCTTGGGAAGGAGTCGTGTAGTCACTGAGAAGAGCATTGAGGGTGGTTGGATTCATAGTTTGGTACCAAATGGAAGTTTTTCAAACTGCCAAATTTGCTGAGAGAAGTGAGTTAAAAAGGCATAGGCATCCCTTTTCTCCCCCAAACTCGTAGCTGTAGCCGTACACTTAAGAGTTTTTTTAAGCTATGCCTACTGACATGAATAGCAACATCTTCCTAAAGGTTGGCTTGGAACAATGTCATGATTAGGCCATCCCAACTGTAGTTCAAAAATGAAAAGTAACTAGAAACAGAAGAGGAAGCACATGCTCGATTTATTGTTTCACCCTCCGTGAGGTCAGCAGACATCTGTAACACACTTTCCCTAAAGTAGCTAACAGAGGCAGGATGATGGTTATTGTTCTGAACATTGGAAAGGAAAATGACCACTTATCTTTATAGACTTCCCCACACAGTCACTGGAGGCCTAAAAACCATCAGTGTCAGGGACCGTGCTGCTATATTCTACAAGCTGGAACTGTACACAGCCTTTCCTGATGCCCACGAAGCACGGTCTTGAACACTTCAATGCTCCATCTGCCTCGCAGTCTTCAGCGTCTCCTGTTGTCCACGCCGAGACCAATGAGCTCAGGATCATGGTAGGACAACAAGTATTCCTGACGGCAAATCTGATATTTCAGTCTACTTCTTCATGTGAGATCCCAAGTATTTTTTCCTAGAGGGGGAGAAAAAAGAAATGGATTCTTAAAATTCCAAGTTTGATTCACCGTTGAAGTGAAAACACGTGCCCGTTAACTCTGCTCTTATCCCAGGCATGACCCCAGGCTTGGAGACTCGGTTAGGCCGGGGGAGGGTGTAGAGAGGTGATTGGCATTCTTGGTGTGACTGCAAGGAAAACATCAAAGGAGGTCCTATGTGACCCATCCAGGGCTATCACACTGGGTCTTTTCTTGAAAATGGGAAGGCTTTGAGGCTGTATTTACAAATCAAGAGTAGGTACCGAGAGGTCAATGGCGACGGAAGTTTGCAAACCTCTTCTCCTCTCCTCTCAAAGTGCTGTAGAATGAGAATGAGGATGCAGGACTGTGAATGGTTCTCCACAGGGAGGAAAAAGAGCTAAGGAGTGAATGAAATTCTCAGGGTCGCTTGTTTGGCCTTTTAGATAGAGTTGCTATTCATTCGATGGACGCATTCACCGTCTACAAGGACTGGCTGCACATCTGTGGTGTATATAAAGTAAAGGGGGTGATGGAAGATCAAAGGAGTCATAAAATACATCATCTCACCCTCACAGATTTGCAGTTTACAGTAAGTCTCCTACATACGAATGAATTCCGTTCGGAGAGCACATTCATAAGTCCAATTTGTTCACAAGTCCAACAAAGTTAACCTAGGACCCAACTGACACAATCAGCTATACAGTACGAGTTATATCACTGCTGCTTTTATGCTTGCTTCCCAACATCCTGGACTTGAAATATACTGTGCTACTGTAATCTATACAGTAAAGTACACAAAAGCACAATCACTTGTAGAGAACGCATGCACATGACAGTGTATACCAGACACATGAACTAATTTGTCTGATTGGACGTGAACTCACGTTCGCATCTTTGAAAGTTTGCAATGTGAAGGTTTGTATGTAGGGGACTTAGTGTAGTTGGAAAGATTAGACGCACTCATATGAAATGTGGAATACCAAGATAGGAACCCTGAGCTTCTGGACAGCTTGTACATGGGAATGTTTTCCCTCCTTCCACCCAGCACTGCAGGGACACCACAGAAAGCCACCAACATACTTGGGGCCAACGGAAGTCCCTGGAAACCTACCACCCAGTGTCTTCTTTCTTTCCTGTTCAGGGTCTCTGAGCACAGGTCCCAAACACTTGCATAGATCATATTTGCCCATAAATATTCTTTTACCAAACATTCTTTATTTTTTTCAACACTTTTCTGTCACTTTGGAAAAATTAGTCCTTCTTCTCACATTCTTTTTCTTCTCTCTCCCAATTTCTACTCCCATGCTCCAAATTAAACTTACCGGTGGTCAAGAGTTAAGATTAAGGTTTATGATAAATTGGGTAAGAAATATATTTTAAATAGAAACTACAGATGTTAGAGAAACTAGTGCCATCAATTTCTAAAGCCTTTGAAAATCTACTTTAGTATTTCTACTGAATAATTCATCCATTTTCTCTAATTGGAATTGTTTTTCTCTCTAGCACCAGCAGCCAAATTAAAAAAAAAGAAACATTAATTTTTCTGTCCTTTTTTTCTTTTTATTTGATTACTAGAATTAGACATACTATTTTTATAACAGATTCATTGAAATATAATTATACCATAACATTCACCTTGTTAAAGTACCTAGTTCAGTGGCTTTTAATATATTCACAGAGTTGGGCCGGGCGCAGTGGCTCATGCCTATAATCCCAGCACTTTAGGAGGCCGTGATGAGAGGATTGCCTGAACCTGTGGGTTCAAGACCAGCCTGGACCACTTGGTGGGACCTCCTTTCTACAATAAATAAATTTTTAAAAATGAGCCAGGCGTGGTAGCATACGCCTGTAGTCCCAGCTACTTGGAAGGCTGAGGCGGAAGGATTGCCTGAGTCCAGCAGGTCGAGGCTGTAGTGGTCATGAGCATACCACTGCACTCTAGCCTGGGCGACAGAGTGAGACTCTGACTCAAAAAAAAAATTATTCACAGAGTTGTGCAAACATAACCTCTGATTTTAGAAAATTATCATTACTCCCACAAGAAAACTCATATTGCCAGGCTCGGTGGCTCAGCCTGTAATCCCGCGCCCTTGAGAGGCTGAGGTGAGTGGATTGCCTGAGCCTGGGGATTCGAGACCCGCCTGGGCAACTTGGCGAGACCTCATCTCTCCAATAAATCAAAAACTAGCCGGGCTTGGTAGCACGCGCCTGTAGTTCCAGCTGTTTAGAAGGCTGAGGCGGAAGGATCGCCGGAGCCCAGCAGGTCGAGGCTGTGGTGGCCGGGAGCGGCCACTGCACTCCAGTCTGGGCGACAGAGTGAGACTCCGACTCAAAAAAAAAGAAAGAAAATTCATATCAATTTAGCAATTACTCCCATTCCCTCATCCCCTGCCCTGGCAGCCGCAGATCTACTTTCTGTTTCTACAAATGTGCCTATTCTGGACATTTCATACATATGGAATCATTCAGTATGTGACCTTTCGTCTGACTTCCCTAGCTTAGCATAATGTTTTCAAGGTGTCTCCACAAATCAATACTTTCTTTTTATGGCTGCATAATATTCCGTTCTGTGGATATAATACATTTTGCTGATACATTCATCATTCATCGGTTGATGGATATTTGGGTTGCTTCCGTATTTTTTTTTTTTTTTTTGAGTTGGAGTCTCACTGTCACCCAGACTGGAGTGCAGCGGCCGCTCCCGGCCACCGCAGCCTCGACCTGCTGGGTTCCAGCGATCCTTCTGCCTCAGTCTTCCAAGTAGCTGGAACTACAGGCCCCCGCTACCACGCCTGGCTAATTTTTGACTTATTGTAGAGATGAGGTCTTGCCAAGTTGCCCAGGCGGGTCTCGAACCTGCGGGCTCAGGCAATCCACTCACCTAGGCCTCCCAAAGCGCTGGGATTGCAGGCTGAGCCACTGAGCCCGGCTGAAGATGTTTTCAAATCTCTCAGGTCTATGTCCAGGAGTGGAATTGGTAACGTTGCATTGAATGTTTTGAGGAACTGCCAAATTGTCTTCCAAAAGGACTGTACCAGTTTTTAATTCTACCAGCAATATAGGAGGGTTCCAATTTCTCTATGTCCTCGGAAACACTAACATTTAAAAATTTTAGCCATCCTAGTGGTAGAGCTCACTGTGGTTTTGATTGGCATTTTCCTACTGTTGAAATGAAGATGTCAAACAAGCATCTTTTCATGCGCTTATTGGCCATGTATAGATTTTCATTGGAGAAATGTCTATTCAAATCTATTGCCCAATTTAAAATTGTATTATTTGTATTTTTATGTTTTATTTTATTTTATTTTATTTATTTATTTTTTTGAGTTGGAGTCTCACTCAGTGGCTCAGACTGGAGTGCAGTGGCCACTCCCAGCCACCGCAGCTTCGACATGCTGGGCTCCGGCGATCCTTCCGCCTCAGCCTTCCAAGTAGCTGGAACTACAGGTGCGCGCTACCATACACGGCTAATTTTTTGATTTATTGTAGAGATGAGTCTCACCAAGTTGCCCTAGTGGGTCTCGAACACGTGGGCTCAGGCAATCCACTCATCTCAGCCTCCCAAGGCGCAGGATTACAGGCTGAGCCACTGAGCCCGGCTTATTTGTCTTTTTATTGTTTTTTTTTTAATTTGGAGTCTCCCTCTGTCACTCAGGCTGGAGTGCAGTCACATGATCATGGCTACTGCAACCTCGACAGGCTGGGCTCAGGCAATCCTTTACCTCAGCCATCCAAGTAGCTGGAACAGGCATGCACCACCACACCCAGCTCATTTTTTGATTTATTGTAGAGATGAGGTCTTGCCAAGTTGCCCAGGCTGGTCTTGAACTCCTGGGCTCAGGAGATCCTCTCGCCTCTGCCTCCCAAAGTGCTGGGATTACAGGTATGAGCCACAGCACCAGGCCCTGTCTTTTTATTGTTGAATTATAATAGTTCAATATATATTCTAGATAAGACATTTACTCGATATATGATTTGAAGTATTTTTCCCTATTTTGTGGGTTTGGGGTTTTTTTGGTTTGTTTTCTATTTTTTACTTTCTTAATGGTGGTGTCCTTTGAAACACAAAATGGAAGTTTAATTTATCTACTCTTTCTTTTGTTGCTCGTGCTTTTGATATAGAACCACTGTTTTTTTGTTTGTTTTATAGAACATTTATGGCATTTCAGCTACATTAACGGGTTAAATAGATTTTTGAGAGTTGGCCTGTGAACTCAGTTGATACTTATAATTTCTCTGGGAAAATATATTACAGGACTCACAGTGATTTTAAAATGAACCCTTGAAAGACGGTCAGTGGGGAATTTCATCATTTCCTGAATATCGTCATTACGGTGCAAGCACGAAGTATTGGAGGTCAGAGGCTGGTGAGGCCCTTGAGCTGGAGGAATCAAGAAAGGCTTTGGGGCAGATGAGGGCTTGGGTGTGAGGGGTGGTTTCCTGGAAGGAAGAGGAGGCAGAACTGAAATAATGTCATGGGCGACCTATCCTCCTTTTAAAATGAGTTAAGGCAGCTTGAATTTAGAATCCTTAAGAGCCTTGGTTGTTCAGATCAGTCACTGAGGGTTATCATACCTGGTGCAGAAGTGGAAAATAGAAAGGAACAGAAGACTAGGTAAGCTCACTTTGCAGCCACTGAAGACCACGAGGGACACTTCAGTCCCTTGGGCAAGATCAGCTGCACTTTTCTTCTGCCAGGCAGGAGACCAAGCCTGCTTGGAGGTCCCAGGGTCACTCTGGCCATGCCTAGAGCTGACTCAGGCCTCTTGCTGGCTCCTGAACCATCCTATAAAAAGAGGACTAAGAAGCCGGGCTCGGTGGCTCAGCCTGTAATCCCGCGCCTTTGGGAGGCTGAGGTGAGTGGATTGCCTGAGCCCGCGGGTTCGAGACCCGCCTGGGCAGCGAGACCTCATCTCTACAATAAGTCAAAAAATCAACCGGGCGTGGTAGCGCATGCCTGTAATTCCGGCTACTCGGAAGGCTGAGGCAGAAGGATCGCCGGAGCCCAGCAGGCCGAGGCTGCGATGGCCGGGAGCGGCCACTGCACTCCAGTCTGGGTGACAGAGTGAGACTCCAACTCAAAAAAAAAAAGAGGACTAAGGATAATGTGGGGTGGAGGACTGTCCTTCTACAAATGGCCTAGGCCCGTTAAGATGGAAAGTCCTGGGGTAGAGCATTTTGTCACGGTTGACCTATATAGCCATTTGAATGTGGCTGTGTAAGGAGATCTTAGTGAATGGGGACAAAGAGGCTTTGCGCGGTGGTTCACACCTGTAATCCCAGCACTTTGGGAGGCTGAGGCACGAGAACAGTTTAAGCCTAGGAATTGGAGGCCAGCCTTAGCAACATAGCGAGACCTCATCTCTACAAAAAATTTAAACATTAGCCGGGTGTGGTGGTGCGTGCCTTGAGTCCCAGCTATTCAGGAGGCTGGCAGGAGGATCGCTTGAGCCCAGGAGTTGAAGGCTGTAGTGAGCCATGATTGTGCCACCGCACTCTAGCCTGGGTGACAGAGTAAGACCCTCAATTCAAAAAAAAAGTATGGGGACAAAAAGTGGGGAAGGCATTGAGGCTGAAGCATAGGGGGAAGATGTCTCTTTTGACTGATGTCAGGTAATTAAAAATCGACGAAAGTCTACCTGTTTACTTTTTAGTGTGTGTCAAAACATCTCCATCAAAATGGCTGGGTCCAAGCAGCAATGACAAAATGCCATGAGCCCTGAATCTCTGCATGAGGACTAGCCCCAACGGCCTGTCGGCATCTGCCAGTGTGAGGAACTGTCTGCCTGCCCTTGTCTGCCTGCCAGACTTCCATTGCCTGCAAATTCTGTGAAAACAGAAATCACATCTATCTAAACATTTTAGATCTCAGTATCTCCTCATTTCCTGTTCCACTGGATCATCCCCTCTCCTTCTACACACATACCCCACATACCCTCAGAGAGCTCAGTAAATATTTATTGATGATGAAGAAAATCACTAAAAATATGTTCCCATCAATGGGATAGATCTCTTGCCACTCAAGTGTCCAAAACCCATGAGAACTGCTTCATAGATGCATTCCCTTCGCTTCAAAAACAAAAAACAAACAAAAAAAACCCCTTTCTATCCCGATCTCCTCTGAGTTCTGAGAAGATTCATTTTTAAATAGGACACACTTACCCAGCCACCATGTTGCTGAATCCAGGGCGAGAAGTTCTCTTTCAGGTACTTGGCTCCGAAGCCCAGCACCCTGTTCATTGGGTGGTTGTCAATAGCTGTGAGCTTGGCTGTGACGTCTATTGCAAGGGCAGCCTTAAAGCCCTGAGCTTTGAC
Organism: Cephalopachus bancanus; assembly: GCA_027257055.1. NCBI lineage: Eukaryota > Metazoa > Chordata > Mammalia > Primates > Tarsiidae > Cephalopachus > Cephalopachus bancanus. The sequence continues at coordinate 2,151,144 of JAPVLO010000406.1, read as the reverse complement.
CTCTGATTCTCCCCTGGTGTCCACGCTCCTCAGGGACTGGTCTATGATGGTCTTGAACATGGAGTAGGGCAGCCCGTCCTGGAAGCAGCTCATCAAAGCCTTGTCTTTCTTCAGCTGTGTACAGGAGGATATGCATTCAGTAGAGCAGCGTGGCCCAGTGGAGCAGACACAAGGCCACTTTAGCTCGAATGTGGGCCACCAAACCACCCCATGGAAAGCCTGGATGCTGGTCTCAACCAAGGCACAGTGTCCTGCAGAACCAGACTGAGCATGTGTTGCTTTGTGTTTTCGTTTCATCAAGAAAAATAAGTGATAAAAGGAAACAGTCCATTCTTTTGACATTCAATGAATATTTCCTGAGCACTTATAATTGGCAGGTACTGTGGATGACTAAGGCAGGCCCTGCCAGGCACATGAGCTCACACCTGTAATCCCAGCACCTTGGGAGGCCAAGGCAGGAGGATTGGTTGAGCTCAGGAGGGTGAGACCAGCCTGGGCGACATAGCAAGATCTCTTCTCTATAAAAAAGCAGGCTGGGCTTGGTGGCTCAGCCTGTAACCCCAGCATTTTGGGAGGCCGAGGCGAGTGGATTGCTTGCACCTGTGGGTTTGAGACCAGCCTGGGCAACTTGGCAAGGCCTCGTCTCTACAAAATAAATTTTAAAAATTAGCCGGGTGTGGTAGTGTGCGCCTATAGTTCCAGCTACTTGGAAGGCTGAGGCTACTTGGAAGGATCGCCGGAGCCCAGCAGGTCGACGCTGGGGTGGCCGTGAGTATGCCACAATACTCCAGCCTGGGTAACAAAGTGAGACTCCAACTCAAAAATAAATAAATAAATAAATAAATAACTTGGCCAGACTTGGTGGCATGTGCCTGTAATCTCAGCTACTTGGGATTGCCTGAGCCTTGGAGTTGGAGTCTGCAGAGGGACATGATGGTACCACTGCACTTTAGTCTGGGCAACAGAGTGAGACCCTGACCAAAAAAGGGTCCCTCACTCAAGGGGCTTGAAATCTACTGGCAATTTCAAAACAGTACCATGAGCTTTGCTAATGGTGGTGTGATGGACAAGATTTGAAACTTGGAAATCACTGTCTTAGCTCAAAGCCCCACTCCACCTCTTGCCAGCTGTGCAATCTTGAGCAAATTACTAAACCTCTCAGGTTCAATTTTGTCATATCTGAACTGGGATGGTAATAGTACCCAGACTGTAGGGCAACTGAACACTTAGCCTAGTGCTGGACATGGAGGAGGTACTTTGGAAATGTTAGCCATTTCTCAGGACACTGTGGAAGCATGGAGATCAGGGAAGACCGCATGAATTGCCCAGTTTCACTTGAAAACAACGCCAACCCACCCATTCCTTTCCCATGATCTGCCCAATTGATTTTACTTCCCATTCTTCTCCTTGAACCTAGCATTTCTCTGCTCTACCTCCTTTGCCATGCCTTAAAAAAAAAATTCAAAGTTGCCTCTGCTGCTTTTGAAAATCAGGACTTGTATCAAAAAGGCATATATCACCATCATTTAAAGTCATCCTTGCAGCAGGGCTCAGTGGCTCAGCCTGTAATCCCGCGCTTTGGGAGGCTGAGGTGAGTGGATTGCCTGAGCCTGAAGGTTCGAGACCTGACTGGGCAACTTGGCAAGACCTCATCTCTACAATAAATAAAAAAAAATTAGCCGGGCGTGGTAGCACGCGCCTGTAGTTCCAGCTACTCGGAAGGCTGAGACGGAAGGATCGCCAGAGCCCAGCAGGTCGAGGCTGCGGTGGCCGAGAGCGGCCACTGCACTCCAGTCTGGGCGACAGAGTGAGACTCCAACTCAAAAAAAAATAAAAAATAAAAAAAAAGCCATCCTTGCAATGTCTGTTAATATACTGGTTGTCATGTGAAAACGGAAATTTCTTAGTAAGCAGGGACAAAATGTTTATTGAAAATCCCCTAATTCTGTCCTTGAGGAATGATAAACTAAGCAGGTTTTCAACAAATGTTGTTTCTAAAAGGGAAATCTGGGGGAGATGAGTCAGGCGCTGTGTGAAGATTTTGATGCTGCCGTATCCTTTCCCTGAGCCAAGTCCAGCTCCTGACTACCAAGTCCTGTCTGAGTTACAAATCCGAAGCAGAAATGACCGTCTCCCTTCACACCAAGAACAGACTCCTCTTCCTCAGCAACCCAACTGAGACAGCTAGGCTCTAAACCTCAGCGGGCGGCTGGATGTCAGGCCTCTGTCAGGACAACCCAAGAATCAGACGCCAGCAAGAGAGGCCTTCCACAGCCGCCCCCTGCCCCTTTTCCTGCCCTGACCTTCTGGGTTGCCTTTGGCTCTCTGGCCTCTTAGGAGGTATAGGATGAGCCTGTGGGCTGTGTGGGCTTGGGGCACCCTCTGTGGCCGTGGCAAGACACCTCTCCTCAGTGTCACTTTCCCACTCTGTGGTGGGAGCTCACCACTCATGCAGTATTGGGGCACCCTTCTGTCCCTCTCAGAGGCCTCCGCTGGAGAAACATATAAAGAGAGTAATAACCACGGTTTCTACTTAAGTGATGTAAAATATCACCTGAAATCAAAAGAGAGCACCAGGCAAAGCGAGGTCTTTGAAAGTGGTAATTTGTGGGGTGAAAAAGAAAGCATCACTCTCCATAACCCAAGAGGTCACCTTCATCCCACCTCCACGGCCAGCCTCTCTGACCTCCAGCTGGCTACTCCAAGTCACTGCTCAGGGATGTCGGGAAGAAGGTTACCGTGAGGGCCACAGAACCTCCAAGCTATAAAGAGCCCCTGGTGTCTAAAGGACCCTTCTGAGTTCAGTACTGAACTGCTGACTGGTCACCGGCACCTGCTTGCAATTATTCTAGTAACAGGAAGATCATTGCTTCACGAGGCAGCCCTTGATCCTGATGGGCAGCCTTGAGTGCCAGAAAACTCATTCAATTAATTAAACTAATTCAATTACAATTAAAAAGAAATCATGCGCCTTTGGGAGGCTGAGGTGATTGAATTGCCTGAGCCCGCGGGTTCAAGACCCGCCTGGGCAACTTGGCGAGACCTCATCTCTATGATAAATAAAAAATCAGCCGGGCATGGTAGCACACACCTGTAGTTCCAGCTACTTGGAAGGCTGAGGTGGAAGGATCGCCGGAGCCCAGCAGGTCGAGGCTGCGGTGGCCAGGAGTGGCCACTGCACTCCAGTCTGGGTGACAGAGTGAGACTCCAACTCAAAAATAAAATAAAATAAAAAGAAATCACAGGTGGGTGCAGTGGCTCAAGCCTGTGGTTAGCACTTTGGGAGGTTGAGGTAAGAGGATTGCCTAAGCCCAGGGTTCAAGACCAGCCTGGGCAACTTGGCGAGACCTTGTCTCTACAATAAATCAAAAAATTAGCCAGGCATATTGGTGTGCCTGTAGTTCTAGCTATTTGGAAGGCTGAGGCAGAAGATCACCTGAGCCCAGCAGGTGGAGGCTACGGTGGCTGTGAGCATGCCACTGCACTCCACTCTTGGATGACAGTGAGACTCTGACTCAAAAAAAAAGATGAAATCACTTGTCCCACAATTTCTGTAAACATGGCACTAGCACTGGAGAAATGCAGGGCTGTCCTTATATCAGGCCTCCTGTTGTATCTCCTGCTTCCTCTGCATCTCTCTCCACACTCAACTTGTGGCATCCCTTCTCTCTCTCTTTTCCTCCTTTTTTTTTAGTTTGAGTCTCACTCTGTTGCCTAGGCTGGAGTGCAATGGCACAATCATGACTCACCACAGCCTTGACCATCAGGGCTCAAGTAATCCTCTCACCTCAGCCTCCTGAGTAGCTGGGACTGCAGGAGGAAGCCACCATGTTTGGCTAGGTTTTTTTTTGTTCTTTGTTTTTGGAGAGTTGAGGTCTCGCTGTGTTGCCCAGGCTGTTCTTGAACTCCTGGGCTCCAGCAATCCTTCCACTTTGGCTGCCCGAAGTGCTTGAATTACAGGCATGAGCCATTGGACCTGGCCTCTCACTTCTCTTTGCTTTAGCCCAACATCACCTTCCTGGTTGCCTCCCACTGAGCAGGCTTCTGACAAAGCTATTGAGAGAAGAGCCAGGAGCATGCCGTGACAGGATAAGGTGGCCGGCCAGTTAAGCGCTGTTCCTCTCTCCTAGAGAAGCCAGCCAAGGCCTGACTCCTTCCCCATGTCCTGGCAAAACAAGGACATGAGTTCGCAGGCCAGGCTCTGAATGACAGACCCTAGAGATCACTCAGCACTCTGCAGGCGATGGACATGGAAGAGATGGTGCTCAGTCGAGAAGCCCTTTGGACCCCACTGGGGGCTGCTCACCAACTCTTTACCTGATGGCAACTCTCACATGTTCCTGATTAGAGGCATGGGTCTCAACTGCTAAATGGCAGGAAGTCCACAAATTTTCCAAATAACACTAGGCTGTCCTCCTGGAGGAACCGCTAAGAGAGACCTTGAGCAAACAACAGTCTAGCAGCTATCGGGGGAGAAGATTCCAGAAGGGACTCCAGCCTGGGAGTGACTGTGGGACACAGAGATCCAGGCTACAGGGCAAATGCAAGAGTCTAAACTTCACTGAGGATCAGTTACGTGGGGAACGGGATTAATAATTCCATCCAGCAAATTTTAATTTACTGGTCTCTTTTCTTGCAATAACAAATTCCTTTTTTAGTTTCCAAAAATTCCAAGGAGGCTCCAGAAGGTTTACTTATGTTTTCCAAAGTGATTCATTTTTGAGATGCTGCCAGTATGAAGAGTTTTGACTCCAAGAGAAATAAAATTTAGGACTAAGTAGAAACCAGAACTTTGAAAAGGAGTAAGGTTGCAGCCTGGGGTACAATTCTATTCTCGTGCACTAGTGCATGGGCACAGAGAGGATCCCATTTGTTCAAGGCCTCATTCATACCTCTCTCTCCATCTGATCTCCTGAATATTTCAGCAGCTCCACAATTTTGGCTATGATTTGGTCTTCTTCATCTGTCAGGGAAAATTCTAGTTATTTCTTTTAAGAGAGGCAAAAAATAATCCTAATTTTTTCCAGTGGCAGTGAATGCTTGTGGCTTGGTGAGGGATGAGGAAGCGTGCTTTCTAATTCTTAGCAAACAAATCTTACCTCGCCTCTTCTGCTCAGACACAGGGCATTCCAGACCTTTCTCCTGCAGTCCCTCCTTCCTTTTTCCCTCTTCTTACTTTGCTCAGCACCCCAATTCTCACTGTGAAACTCATCACTATCTTTACCATAAGCGTGAAGTTGAAGACATCATCAGTTCTACAACACATGATCCTGTCTATGAAGCTATTTCAGAGAAACGTCCTTCCGGTTTTTGGACGTTTCCTTAGCAGATGGTGTGTTTTCCTTACGGACGCCATAAATCCCATATCTGATCATATTCCCTCCTTTGTGTGAGCTGCTAGAAAATATAGAGCCAAATTTGTGGCCCACATCTAGGAGGAGTATAATCTTCCTGGCCTACATTTTGGGAATTAGACTAATTCCTAAACCCTTCTCATTTGCCTGTTCTTGTTTTCTTGTTACAGTATATTTCAAATTGATTTATTTTATCTGACTAAAAGGTATTCTTTGTATGCCGTGTCTCCACAACAAGATGGGATATATATAAAGAAAATTAATATCCACCCTCAAGGCTAAAGTGGCAGATGGGTAGAAAGATGGCTACAGTTGGTGTGTGCTGCATGTGTGGGAATGTGGGGGGTGGAGTATGATTGTTCTTGTCTCAAAACTTGCTAACAACTAGACACGATGAAAATGGTCTTGGTTATAGAACAGAATCCAAGCAGAGAAAAGGCAGGTCCTGAGAGAGCAGCATTTCTTCTTGATGTCACCATCTCTGAAGTCATCATGGAGTCCTCCTGCGTGATCCTGACCATGGCGGGAGAGAGGCCAGGAAGGCCCAAGAATGTCTAGGGAAGGGCAAGCCAAGCAGCTTGAGAGAAGAACACGTGTCTCCACAGCCGTGCGTGGCTCTGTCGGGTGCTGCCTGTCTTGGGGAAAGTTGCTGTCACAGCCACCTGAGTCTCTCCCGTGTACAGAGGATGAGGGCTTAGCATTAACTTGGTTTAGAGCTTGCCTTCCATCTCCCAGGTCTACTTGGGGTAGGAATAAAGTGTCGACGCTTTCTTTTTAGCAGACTCAGAGAGCTCCTCCTCTCCTCCAGCTCCCCTGGAGCCTCTGTGGCAGTTTGTGGGGAGACACCGATGCTTTTGGAGGGAGGACTTCACCCTTTCGGGTGCTGTAATCCCAGAAGCCACCTCTGCCTCACGCACCTTTGGAGTCTGGGGAGAGAGAGAGCTGCAAGCCGGGACTGTGGTTGGTGAGGGAAGACCGGACCCGACTTCTCTTCCTGTGACACTCGGTCCTGCTCAGGGCCAAGTTCCCACCAGTCTGACAGGATCTGCAGGCTCAGCTATTGCTGTAGTTTTGGTTCTGCCTCACATCCTGCACCTGACCCGGTGTCTGACTACCCACTGCTTTTTCACGGGAACCCAAAGCAATGTGATAAATCCCTGGCTTGATGCTCCAACCAGGGCAAACTGGCCCAGGGTCACTGGTAGTTTGACCCTGTGGACAAATTCCTGTGGACAAGGCCAAGTGCAGGCCCTGTGTTTCCTCCTCTCCCTCTGTAGACTTTTCTTCTCTCTTAGCTGTGAGCTCAGCCTATTGGCTTAGCCTGCTGACACAGGCCCCTGCCTCGGGCTGGTGTCTCAGGCTAGAGCTCAGAGCCTTCAAGCATGTTGCCATCATGCCCTTGGTCCAGGCAGCCGAGACTTTCAAGTAGGAGAGGCTCAGACTGAACAAATACACAAATGCTCCTTCACCTCTGCCCGGCAAACACTCCACCCCAAGCAAACGCTCAGAAGGAAAGTTTACCTTTCTTAGAACTTGAAGGTATAGACAGGCCCTCGAGCTGGAATCCAGGAACCAGTGGTACAAAACTCTCTTTGGGCTGGCAGACTCCTGCCTGGGTTTCTTCTAGTGGTGGCCAGGAATACACAATTTCAGCAACTCGGTTGGCAATGGAAACAACTTTGGGGTCCACAGCTGAAACAAGACACAATGGTGCTGTGAGGCCTTTCCCAGAAGAACTGCATCTGGCTCGCTGGTATGCACAGTTGCCCAGCATGAAAAGGCCAGTCTAGAACAAGAGGAAACAGCCCAGGGGGATGTGTGGTGGTGGGGGGGTCATTCTTCAGAAAGGACTGGCAGTTGCCTGGCAGAGGCCGGGATGTGGGAGGGTATACAGAGGAATGATTGTCACCTTGAAACAATTGCCCTTTGGCACTCTCTTTCTGAAGTCTTGCAGAACTAGGGTCTCCTTTCCCGGTTGCAAGGCAAGAAACACAAAAGGGAGTGCTTAGTTCTTTACTTGAGGGAATGCTCATTACACTTTTATTTTTATTCTTTTTTCTGGACGTGCTTTATACCTCAGGGAGCCGGCTCCTACGTGCACAGGATGGCATTCTGCAATTTGACAAGCATTTGGGGTTGGTCCCCGAGGAAAGAGTAATATCCCTGCTCTCAGGCCGTATGCATCATCCAAGTTCATTATCAAGTAAACTCCTAATTCCCCTAAGAACAGTCACACACCTTCTTTCTCCATGCACTTAGTGCTTATAGGTAAGCAAGGATGCACAGAGCAGTCTGTGGCCTTCAAGCATTTACAGTCCAAGGCCAGGTGCGGTAGCTGAGACCTATGATCCCAGCACTTTGGGAGGCTGAGGCCGGAGGATCACTTGAACCCAGGAGTTCCGGATCAGCCTGGGCCACATAGTGAGACTTTATCTCTATATAAAAGTGTTTTAGGTCGGTCACGGTGGCTCAAGCCTGTAATCCCAGCACTTTGGGAGACCGAGGGAGGTGAGAGGATTGTCTGAGCCCAGGAGTTCGAGACCAGCCTGGGTAATTTGGCAAGACCTCATCTCTACAATAAATCAAAAACTTAGCTGGGCGTGGTAGCTACTTGGAAGGCTGAGGTGGCCGTGAGTGTGCCACTGCACTCTCGTCTGGGCAACAGAGTAAGACTCTGATTCAAAATATAAAAAGTGTTTTATAAATTAAAAAAATAAAAGAATATACAGTCTAAGAAAAGAGTTAGCTCATGTTAAGCATTGACAGTATTGGTCCCCCGAATGCTGAAGCCTGTAAAAGACAAGTCAGATCTGCCCCTCGTTGGGGTCAGGATGAGGTGGGTGGACAGGTGGAATGGCTGAGTGGTTGTGTAGCACAATTTTCACTGTTGATTTATCACTAAGCCCTTAGCTTTTGAAAGACTGTACAAGCTGTCTTTGATGTCGTACAGAGTTGCATCATGTGAGGTATGAAGAGTAACACTAGTTAATTCACAGGACTTGAGAAAGTCATGGAGTGGGTTTTGGCCAGAAGGCTGATGCGATGTTAAAACTCCTGGGGACCTCCCGTAAATCCTGACAGTTAGGAGAGGCAAGGGCTGGGTGCTGGGAGGGATTGGGTCCATGAGAAGCAGGTTTTGGTATCATCATATGAGTCGCCAGGGTTGTTTCTGACCCTCTCTCCCTGGATTCCTCTACAGCATGGGAGCTCCTGTGCCTTCCCTTCGCCCTCTGGCCACTTCCCGAAAGCCCACAGAAGATAATGCTCCGTCCATCATGTCTTCCTTATGTGGACACCTGGCTTCAAAAGTCATATTTTTCATATTAGTCTATAGGGTTCAAAACCAGATAAGGAGTCGGGCACAATGGCTCGCACCTGTAATCCCAGCACTTTGGGAGACTGAGGTGGGAGGACTGCCTGAGCCCAGGCATTCAAGACCCAGCCTAGGCAATCTAGCGAGATCTTGTCTCTACAAAAAATAAAAAAATTAGCTGGGCATGGTGGCACGCACCGCACACGTAGTCCTGGCTGCTCGGGAGGCTGAGGTGGAAAGATCACCTGAACCCAGGGAGTTGAGGCTGCAGTGAGCCATAATCATGCTACTACACTTCAACCTGGGTGACACAGTGAGACATCAACTCAAAATCAAAACAAAACAAAACCGAAAAAACCCCCAAACTCAAACTGATAAGGAGTGAAGTAGAGAGAGAAGAGAGGTCAAGAAGAAAAGGATCAATGCCTTTCCTTCTCATTTTAAAACCCAAAGGGAATAGATTTTCTACTTTTTTTTTTTTTTGAGTTGCAGTTTCACTCCGTCGCCCACACTGGAGTGCAGTGGCCGCTCCCGGCCACCGCAGCCTCGACCCACTGGGCTCCGGCGACCCTTCCGCCTCAGCCTTCCGAGTAGCCGGAACTACAGGCGTGCGCTACCGCGCCCGGCTGATTTTTTGATTTATTGTAGAGATGAGGTCTCGCCAAGTTGCTCAGGCGGGTCTCGAACCCGCAGGCTCAGGCAATCCACTCACCTCAGCCTCCCAAAGGCGCGGGATGACAGGCTGAGCCACTGAGCCCGGCTGACTTTCTACTTTTTAATTGCCTTATTGCAGCCCAACCCGTCTCCACTTGGACACTGGACACGCACGGCCCCTGGCAAGGACATGGCAAAGGACGGCCTCCAAGAGTCAAAGGGAGCCTTCCCTTGTCGTGTCCTCAGTGATACAAAAGGAAAGCTCGCCCCTGCAACCCATCCAGAGTGCCAGCGGCAGTTCTACCACCAGAAGTCTCTCTGTGCCCATCTTGCACCCTCTGAAGGCAGATGAAGGCCCTCAAAGGCCGCCTGTTTCTCCTCTCTACCATACTATGGTAGGTCAACCACAAGACCAGCGAAGTACCCAGCCTGACTAACCCATGTTCAATATGTCGGTTCCTATGAGTTTGTGGATGTGGGATAAGGGATGCAGATATGTGCAGGAAAAGCTGTAGGTGAACCAATTTTCACTCAGATGAGCCAGCTCTAAGTTAAGATGCCCATCTTGACTACCTTAATGTTTAAGAACGGAGAAAGACAAGATCCCCTTCCTGCCAGACTTGGTCTCATCTGATAGGTAAGGAAAAATTGATGGGGGTAAGGAGATGACAGAAAGACTACCCATCCTTGGGGATTAATTTAGGGGACCACTGTGAGGCCAGGAAGGGCAGGAGAGCAAGCTGGGAGGGTGCCACTCAGCCTGTGGCCTGAGGCGTGGGCTTTAAAGAGAAGGAGCAGGGAGTTTGGGATTGACTTCCGTGTGGTAGAGATGGCTATTTCCCATTCAGTATTCATTTTCTTTTGTTCCTTAGTAACAGACCCCTAAAATGTGAAGTGGCAGCAACGGACCCAGCCAGACACACCACACTTTCAGCCTCCCTCGCAGTAAGGGGTAGCGCGTGAGATGTAAGAAGTTGGGAGCAGTTTCAGGAAAGCTCTCTAAAAAGGAGCTGAATTATCTAGAAAGGAGGCACCCCTTGTTCTTCCCTTGCTTCCTTTTTCTTCCTGCTTGAAATGTAGACATGATGGCTGGAGCCCCAACAGCCACTTTGGAATATAAGGTGACTTTGAGGTTGGAAGCTACTAACTGAGGGTTGGCAGAATTCCCAGGAATCCCTAAGGACTTCCTGGAGCTACCAAGTTATACCTGAGCTGAACTTTTCCTTCTTCTTCTTCTTCTTTTTTTTTTTTTTTTTTTTGAGTCAGAGTCTCACTCTGTCACCCAGGCTGGAGTACAGCATGCTCATGGCCACTGCAGCCACAACATGCTAGGCTCAGGCAATCCTTCCACTTTAACCTTCCAAGTAGCTGGAACTGCAAGGGTGCGCCCCCACACCCAGTTAATTATTTTGATTTTATCGTAGAGACGCGGTCTCGCCATGTTGCCCAGGCTGGTCTCAAACCTGTGGGCTCAGGCATTCCTCTCACCTCAGCCCCGAAGTGCTGTGATTACAGGCATGAGCCACCGTGCCTGGCTCTTGTTTTCTTTAAAGGGAGAGAAAAGTAAACCTCTGTATTAGTTAAGCCACAGTTATCTGGGCTTCCCACTATATGCCGCTGAGATTAACCTTAACTGTAACATTCCACATGGAGTGAACCGTAGCTACGGAGAAACATAAGATTCATAAGCAGCCAGGTGCAGTGGCTCATGCCTGTAATCCCAGCACTTTTGGAGGCCAAGGCGGGAGGAATGCTTGAGCTCAAGAGTTCAAGATCACCTGGGCAACCTAGCGAGATCTCGTCTCTACAAAAAAAATGGATAAATTAGCTGAGCATGGTGGCATGTGCCTGTAGTTGCATACTCGGGAGGCTGAGGCAGTAGAATTGCCTGAGCCTAGAAGTTGGAGGCTGTGGTGAGCCATGACTGTGCCCTTGCACTCCAGCCTGGGCGACAGAGTAAGACCCTGATTCAGAAAAAAGAAGAGATTCACAAGGGAAGGAGCCTGGGTTGGTAATCTTTAAAATGTGTGTTCATGTCCATCCTGAGGTGTCTTCTTCATGGAGTTTGGGCCTAGGTCCTCATAGTTCCTATTTAGACCTGGTTCTGAGTCCTGGAACCAGACGTGGCAGCACTAGGCTACATTGTGATTTTTAGTTAAAAGAATCAGCCGGGCTCGGTGGCTCAGCCTGTAATACCGGGCTTTGGGAGGCTGAGGTGAGTGGATTGCTTGAGCCCGCAGGTTCGAGACCTGCCTGGGCAACTTGGCGAGACCTCATCTCTACAATAAATCAAAAATTAGCTAGGCGTGGTAGCGCGTGCCTGTAGCTCCAGCTGCTTGGAAGGCTGAGGCGGAAGGATTGCCGGAGCCCTGCAGGTCGAGGCTGCGGTGGCCGGGAGCGGCCACTGCACTCCAGTCTGGGCGACAGAGTGAGACTCCAACTGAAAAAAAAAAAAAGAATCTAGGTGAAGCCAACTGCTGAGCTCTGATTTGTATGTGGCAAAATAGAAACAGAATGTGAGGCTCCCTTGGATCATTCCCAGTGTAAAACCAACACTAGTGACATAGAAACTACATAATTGGCTGGGAGCAGTGGCTCATGGCTATAATCTCAGCACTTTGGGAAGTCAAGGTGAGAAGACTGCCTGAGCCTGCAGGTTCGAAACCAGCCTGGGCCACTTGGCGAGACCTCATCTTTACAATAAATCAAAAATTAGCTGGGCGTGGTGGTGTATGCCTGTGGTTTCAGCTACTCGGAAGGCTGAAGTGGAAGGAATGCCTGAGCCCAGCAGGTCAAGGCTGCGGTGGCCATGAGTGTGTACCACTGCACTCCAGCCTGGGCAACAGAGCGAGACTCCAACTCAAAAAACAAACAAACAAACAAAAAATGCCACATAATTAACTAGCATGAAAGTGAGGAGAAAGGTGAGAAGAGAAGTTGTACATATGTATTTAAATCTTCCTTTGGAAGTAATAATTGCTACTTCTTAGGGAGAATATATATGTATATATATAATTATATATATTCAGTTGCAGATACTATTCAACACATACATCTATTATCTTTTTTTTTTTTTTGAGTTGGAGTCTCACTCTGTCGCCCAGACTGGAGTGCACTGGCCGCTCCCGGCCACCGCAGCCTCGACCTGCTGGGCTCCGGCGATCCTTCCGCCTCAGCCTTCCAAGTAGCTGGGATTACAGGCACGCGCTACCACGCCTGGCTGATTTTTTGATTTATTGTAGAGATGAGTTCTCGCTGTCCAGGCGGGTCTCGAACCCGCGGGCTCAGGCAATCCACTCACCTCAGCCTCCCAAAGGCGCGGGATTACAGGCTGAGCCACCGAGCCCGGCTTATTATCTTCTTAAGTGTTCTTGAATTTAATCTTTTTTTTTTAATCGAAATCTCACTCTGTCACCCGGGCTAGAGTGCAGTGGCATGCTCTCAGCTGCTGCAGCCTCAACCTGCCGGGCTCAGGTGATCCTTCTGTCTCAGCCTTCCAAGTAGCTGGAACTATATATAGGTGCACACCACCATGCCAGACTAATTTTTGATTGATTGTAGAGACGAGGTCTCACCAAGTTGCCCAGGCTGGTCTCGAATTTCTGGACTCAGGCAATCCTCTTGCCTCTGCCTCCCAAAGTGCTGGGATTATAGGCGTGAGCCACTGCACCTGGCTGGATTTAATCTTTTAATTTCAGTCTCACTTACAGGCTTTCTTTTTCCATGGTGGGTGGGAGTGGGGGACTTCTCTCAAAATTTTAGGAAAAAAAAGTCAAATGGTACGCCAGTAAAATATCGAAGCACAGAATGCCATTTATCTCAGGAAGAACCAGAAGATTAAAGTCTGTAAAGCCTTCTCAGTCTTCCACCAAAGTCCACAGCGCAGGCCAGGCAGAAAAGGCTACGGAGGTGCCTCCAAGCTGTTCTTTGCTCCAGAGCCCAGATGCCGCTCCCAGCAGAAGGAGCCATGGTTGGGCAGGGTAGGGTGGAGGGGTTAGTGAGGAGGTGGCAGAAGGGAGAAGCACCCCAAGCTCTAGAATCGCTATGGCCAACCTTAGCTGGGCAGAGTTGAGACAGCAGATACCTTGCTGCAAAGATGAAAGCCCTAGGCAGTGCCTTCGGGTTGGCCTGGCTTGCGGCCCAGCTTGCCTCAGTTGGCAACTCTCTGTGGGCAAGCTCTCCTCGCTTCATGTCTATGCAACTTGTCCTCAGATAATCTGGTCCCTAACTCCTGCTGCTCGAAACTTCTGTAACTCTAACAGAAAGTGGATGCTGCCTTGATCTTAGTGACCGATCTGAAGCCATCCACAAGCAGGCTCATTCTCCAGCAAGCCGGGACAGTCACATTTAAAAACTGAGACATTACTGCCACCTGTTGACTAATTTTTTTTTTTTTTTTGAGTTGGAGTCTCACTCTTTGTGGCCCAGGCTGGAGTGCAGTGGTACACTCACAGCCACCTCAGCCTCAACCTCAGCCTCCCGAGTAGCTGGGACTACAGGCACACACCACCCTCGGCTCACGCGATCCTCTTACCTCAGCCTTCCAAGTAGCTGGAACTACAGACACATGCCACCACGCCTGGCTAATCTGTTTGACAAGTTACCCAGGCCAATCAAATCCAGTAGGAGGGGTTTCTATGTTACCATCTGGGCATCATACACTGGGCATTGCTGCAGGGGAAGAAGATGCTCATGCCAAGGTGCTGAAGGGCAGGGTAACTGTCTGGGAGAAAGCTCTTTGTGAAAAATGTTTCATGCAAGGCAATGAATTTTATCCTACTCAGGGAAGATTTTTGTCAAAATGCTTCTCAGTTGTTTCTGTAGAATGGTTTAAACTTTAAAGAGTATCTTTTTTTTTTCCTGAGTCAGGGTGTCACTCTGTCACCCAGGCTAGTGTGAAGTGGCACGATCACGGCACACCGCAGCTTTGACCTCTTGGGCTCAGACGATCCTCCTGCCTCAGCCTCCCGAGTAGCTGGGACTACAGGCACACACCACCCTGCCCAGCTAATAGTTTAATTTTTTGTGTGTGTGGAGATGAGTCTCAGTATGTTGCCCAGGTTGGTCTCGAACTCCTGGCCTCAAGTGATCCTCCTGCCTCAGCCTCCCAAAGTGCTGAGATTATGACATGAGGCACTGTACCCAGCCTAAAGGGTATATATATATTTTTTGAGTTGAAGTCTAACTCTCACCCAGGCTGGAGTACAGTGGCATGGTTATAGCTCGCCACAGCCTTGACCTCCAGGGGTCAGGCAATCCTTCCACCTCAGTCTCCTGAGTAGCTGGGACTACAGGAGCCCACCACCATGTCTGGCTAATTTAAAAAAATTTTTGTAGAGATGAGGTCCCGCTATGTTGCCTCACCTGGTCTCTAAATAACTCTTGTCCTCAAGTGATCCTCCCACCTGGGCCTCCCAAAGTGCTAGGATTATAGGCGTGAGCCACTGTACCCGGCCTAAAGAGTATTTTTATATGTAGCTGTCCGATCTTTTCATCAAGCATAGCAGAGAAAGTGGGATACCCCCAATGGAAACACAGAGGCCCCAAGAGATGAGTTGACTTACCTCAGGAAGAAGGGTAGCCTGAGCCCCTGGCTAGGGCTTTTTCCTCTATATGTTCTAGGCACAGAGGATTAGGAACTTGAGTAGCAAGCTTGTTTATGGAGAGTAGAGCTGGAAAACTGGTCCCACCCCCCTTCCTTGCCATCATCTTCTGGTCAGTCTTGAGAAAACAGGGTAATTCCTGCTGAGTATGAATGAGTTGAAAGTCTGAGGTGTGGTGAGTACCCTATCTAAAGCCACTTTGCCAGACGGGAGGAGATGGACCAAAGAAGGAAATGGATTTGGGAGAGAAAGGATGCCTACCTTGGTGCCTACCTTGCTGCTCCAAGAACTGCTCCTCATCAGACCGGGTCTGGGACCCCAACTGACAGTAAGGAACCAGGAATTCTGCTCTTCTCGGAGAAAGGGCCTCAGGAGGCGAGCTCTGCACATCTTCCTCCTTCTCCACCACTCCAAAGAATGCTTTCCAGGAAGACTTTTTCTTGGCAAGGTTTATGGGCTTCTCACTGGACTGGGAACTTCGGCAAGGCCATGACACCTGTGTCCACGACTCAGTGGTCCAGCTCCCCAGCCCCTTCTGGGACCAGCTTCTTGCTCTCAGTGGCTTTGGCGAGGAGACAGCCTGGGGGCCCTTGAAGACGTGGTGTCTGGTGTAGTAGGCCAGGATTTTGAACTCGATGCTGTTTGGGTCATCGTCATCCAGGGGGACCTCCTCCAGGTCACACTTGCTGGTGCTGTACATGTTGGCCCTGAAACAACACAGCCCACACCATGCCACACAGGCCATGCACTCTTTGTAGGTTAGGAGAGGCAGGGGGGACACTCAGTAGCATTTACAGAGCATCTTCTCTGGGCCTGGCAGCTGGAAGGTCATCGGAGATGGAAAAGCTACAGTCTTACTGGGGTAGGGAGAGAGAGAGAGACATGGGCACAGAGAACTCCACACAAAGAGAGGAAGTTAAGAGTTCAAATGAAGGTGTAGATAGCCAGGTAGGGGGACAGGGAGAAATAGGTCATTTCCTCCCTCCCTCCCTTTTCTCCTCTCCCTCCCCCTTCCCCCTTCCCTTCCCCTTCCCCTTCCTTCCTTCCTTCCTTCCTTCAAGATAGCGTCTCTTTCTGTTGTCCAGGTTGGTGTGCAGTGGCATGATCATAGCTCATTGCCACCTCTAATGCCTGGGCTCAAGCAATCCTCCAGCTTCAGTCCCTCGAGTAGCTGGAATGACAGGTGCGTGCTACCCCATCTGGCTAATTTAAAAATTTTTATAGAGGTCTCACTATGTTGTCTAGGTTGATCTTGAACTCCCGGACTCAAGCAATCTTCCCGCCTTGGCCTCCCAAAGTGCTGGGATTATAGACATGAACTACTGGGGCTGGCAGTTCAGTTTCAGAGGGGCAAGCGAAGGCTTCTGGAAAGCTAGACAGAGTGAAGACAAGGTGAGTGGCTATTGGGGCTAAGAACAGGAAGGGCAGAGAGGAGACTAGGGTGGCTATTGGGGCTAAGAACAGGAAGGGCAGAGAGGAGACTAGGGTGGAGTCAGGACACGTTTGAAGAGTGGTAAGATAACGGGGGTGGCACAAGCACGTGACCGAGGGATAGCCAGGGATCAGGAAGAGCGGCGGGAACTTAAGAGAAATGACAGTTGGGGCCAGAGGATGGTGGTCTGTGACTTTCAGGCTAAAAGCTTGGCATTTTCTCAACTCCATCATTGCAAAAGGAGCCCTAGGCCATGGAGAGAGGTGGTTAAAGTTCTTCTGGGCCAGGTGCGGTAGCTCAAGCCTATAATCCCAGCACTTTGGGAGGCTGGGGCAAGAGGACTGCCTGAGCCCAGGGATTCGAGACCAGCCTGGGCAACTTCTTGAGACCTCGTCTCTACAATAAATAAAAAATTAGCCAGGTGTGGTGGTGCACGCCCGTAGTTCCGGCTACTTGGAAGTCTGAGGTGGAAGGATGACTGGGGCCCAGCAGGTCGATGCTGGGGTGACCATGGGTATGCCACTGCACTCCAGCAGGCAACAGAGTGAGACTCCGACTCAAAAACAAAGGTCTTTTGGGGAGGTGACAAAAAGGGGAGGACAACTCACTGGGAAGAAATGTCTGGGCACCCTGCCTGACCCTCTGTCCCAATAAAGGTCACCCAAATGAGAACAGACAGTATGTGTTGAGATCTCTCTCCATTCTCTCTCTCTCCACTCTCCCTACCCGGCCCCCCAGTTTAGCTTCTCCTGGGTTTGCTTCTCTTTCTTGCCATATTTGGCATTCCATATAAGATTTTGTCTGAAAAAGGTGTCCCATTATTATTATTATTATTTGCAAACTTGTAATGCACTGATGGAGGCAATAGAGGGCTTTCCCAGTTCTGAGTGGAGACTGGTGTGATCACAGGCACGTTTTCGGAAGATCAGTCCAAGCACTGACGTGATGAAGATGCCAACTTTAGACCTGAGCCTCCCTCTCACAATAGGCAAATTGTGAATAATAACAGTTCACTTGGAGGGATGTTGCGAGGGTATAAGATACACATCTGAAGTCCCAGCACAGAGCCTTGCTCAAAAGTGGCACCTGTTTTTAAAATGTTACAATTAATGAATTAACTTTTTGAGACAGGGTCTCACTCAGGCGGGAGTACCGTGATGCCATTATAGTGCACTGCAGCCTCAAACTCCTGGGCTCAAAGGATCCTCCTGCCTCAGGCTTCTGAGTAGTTGGGACTAACAGGTATGTACCACACCATACCTGGCTAATGATTTTTAAAATTGTTTGTAGAGATGGGATCCTACTATGTTGTCCTTTTTTTTATGCTCATGTTTTCTAGTTCAAATGTTGTCCTTGGCTTTCCAGCTCTGCCCTTGATGGGGCTCATGAGCACATTCCCTGCCTTTCCTGGTATCTGAAGACTGTCTTTCAGAGCTGGGCACAGTGGCTCACACCTGTAATCCCAGCACTTTGGGAGGAAAAGGCCAGAGAGTTGCCTGAGCCCACAGATTCAAGACCCACCTGGGCACCTAGGCTGGACCTCGTCTCTACAATGCATCTAAAAATCAGCTGGGCATGGTGGCGCATGCCTATAGTTCCAACTACTTAGAAGGCTGAAGTGGGAGGATTGCCTGAGCCCAGCAGGTTGAGGCTGCAGTAGCTGTGAGCATGCCACTGCACTCCAGCATGGGTAACAGAGTGAGATTCCAACTCAAAAAAAAAAAAAAAGACAGTCTTTTGGCAGTGTAAGGCAGTGTGAGCCTCTGCTAAATAAAGGAGAGGAGGCCAGGCAATAGCTCACACGGTGTGATAATGAATAAGCTATAATATATAGGAATCAGAGTCTCACTGATCCTTCCGCCTCAGCCTTCCAAGTAGCCGGAACTACAGGCACATGCCACCATGAACAGCTAATTTTTTGATGGATTGTAGAGATGAGGTCTCGCCAAGTTGCCCAGACTGGTCTTGAACCAGTGGGCCCAGGCAATCCCCTCACCTTGGCCTCCCAAAGTGCTGGGATTATAGGTGTGAGCCACCGCGCCTGGCCTAGCTGTAGTGATATTAACGGGACTGACTGGCATGTCCCTCTTTTTCTCTCCACTGTATCCTGTCATACCAGGACCAACTTATAGAGAAATGGGACAGTAACTGCAGATAGGGTTTAAGGCCGTGTGATGTGGTACAGACAAATTGGGTTGATACCTAAAGGTTGGACAGCCAGGTTGGCTCAGCCTCTGGCTTGCAATATCCTTGGGCAAGTCAATTGCTCTTTTTGGTCCTTGGTGTCCACATCATTAGACTGAGGACATTCTCTAACTTTTCCCTCTGGTTCTGCTGAGGGCAGGAGGTATGGGGCCTGAGATTTCTTGCGGGCCTGCTGGGTGCTTCCTGTTTCCATCCTTGTTTCCTCTTCTTTATTTTTACTTTTTTGTTTTTTGAGACAGGGTCCTGCTCTATTGCCCAGGCTGGAGTACACGAGTGAGACCACAGCTCACTGTAACCTCAAACTCTGGGGCTCAAGTGATCCTCCTGCCACGGCTTCCCAAGTAACTGGGACTACAGGCATGTGGCACCATGCTCGGCTAATTTTTTTTTGAGTTGGAGTCTCACTCTGTCGCCCAGACTGGAGTGCAGTGGCCACTCCCGGCCACCGCAGCCTCGACCTGCTGGGCTCCGGCGATCCTTCTGCCTCAGCCTTCCAAGTAGCCGGAATTACAGGCATGCGCTACCACGCCCGGCTGATTTTTTGATTTATTGTAGAGATGAGGTCTTGCCAAGTTGCCCAGGCGGGTCTCGAACCTGCGGGCTCAGGCAATCCACTCACCTCAGCCTCCCAAAGAGCAGGATTACAGGCTGAGCCACCGAACTCAGCTTGGGCTCATTTTTTAGATGTCTTGTAGAGATGGGTATCTCGTTATCTTGCCCAGGCTGGTCTTGAACTCCTGGCTTCAAGCAATCCTCCTGCCTCGTCCTCCCAAAGTGCTGGGATTACAGACGTGAGCCACTGCCTGGCCTCCTCTTCTTTATTTAAAAGAGGCTCACACTGGCTGACACAGAAGCTGGTCATCTGAGGAACTGGTCCTTGGTCAGGACCTGAGAAAGCAATGGCCCTGGATAGGTGATTCTGATGGGAGCCAGCTGAGGGGGACTGCAGGGGGCTGTGCCAAAACGTCAGGTGAAGATGGAGAGGCCAGAAATTCATTTCTGGGTGTGGCAAAGGGTGGAGCTGCAAAGCCCACCAGGTCTGCTGCACACACAGACACACTGACACAATTCCCAAGCCCCACCTGGGAGGCACTCCTAAATGTCAGCCAATGCTTGAGGGTTGTGGCACGAGGTGGGGGTCGTGACTACTATCCTTCCTCTTCCTCTGCTGTTTCTTCACACCCCTGTCCTAAACCAGGGCTTGGACATCTTCCTTCCCCACACGGTTCCCCATATGGCATTCACGTTATACAAACTGCTCTGTCAGCAGTTACTTCAGTATTTGCTGGAAGGACACGCCCCTTCCTGCTCTTCCATCATCACGCCCCCAATCCTGTTCAATCCCACACTGCCCAGCCTCCCCTCCCCTCCAGAACACAGCACAGTCCCGTCCATTCTGCCTCCGATGTCCATCTGTGTCCCCACCCTCGCCTCCACTGCACTCCCCTGCCCACGGCACCACCGCCTCCTATTTGACCCTCAGCGCAAGATCCGTCTCTGCTCCTGCCCTCCAGCCAATCCAGGCTCTGCCCAGCAGCTAGATTCTTTCACAAAAATGTTGGCCATCGAGGCTGGATCCGATTAGCAGCACCTGAACCCCACGTCCAATCTTAGCTAACCGTCGTGTGTCTCCTGATCCCCCCAAATGACCAAGAATCTGACCGAACCTCTAGATCTAACTACCAGTTGACAGAAAATACAAGGGAGGGCGGAATAAGCTAATGACCACAAGGAGGCAGCTATACCCAAATTCAGCGTGTGGTCGATTCTGCAAGACAAATGGCCAGTTTCTTCAACAAATATGTAGCGTGCGTGGGTGCGCACACACGATCACGAGTGTTGCAGACTAAAAGGGACTTACGAAACGTATGAATCAGACGTCATGAGTCGACCTTCATCGGATCCGAAGTCAAACATGTTTCTGCATAAGGAGGTGGGTGTTTGAGACTATAGGGGAGAGCTCGATATGGTGTGTGATTTAGATGACACTGAGGAAATACTGATAATCTTGTTAAATGTGGTGACTTTGTTAAAAAAAAGTACGTATCTTTCAATGTCATATAATAGGTATATATGTTGCATACATACTATATATACTGTTTATTTATAAACTATACTATTATTTATATACTATACTATTATTTATTACTTATTATTACTATTATTACTTATTGTAGAGATGAGGTCTCATCTAATAATATTAAGCAATAATATTATTGCTTGTTATTACTATACTATTATTTATATCCTATTTTTATACTATATATACGGTTTATTTATATGTGAAGTATATATATGTTGAAAATATATATAGTGTAAGATATGGAGACAGAGACTTTGGATGACTTTCTCAGCACCTAGTATAGTGCTTGACACATATTAGGTGCTCAATAAATATTTGATGAATGAATGGGTGATTATAGGGTTGCCAGATAAAATACAGGACTTCCAGTCACATTTGAATTTCAGATAAACAACAAATAATTCCTTAGTATTATGTCCCAAATACTATATTGAAGGGGTGAAATGCCAAAATTGAATGATCTTAGCTAAAATGCAGCCATTTTAACATTGTTTATCTTTGTCATGTTTTTCTAGCAGTTCACTTTAATTTACCCTCTAATCACTAGCCTAGGACAGAACCGATTTCCCAGAGATAGGTATTGTTTTATAACCCCCTCCCCAGCTTGTTTCATATTAATTGGTTTTTATATTCCAAATATTTGCCTCCAGCCATAAGAAAGTTAACCTAATTAGCCCTTCATGACCTCTGTGACACAGACAGGAGTCAAGTGCCAAGCCCACCTGAAACAGACCACTACCCAATCACCTTAACCACCTGCTCCCATCAAAGGGCAGGTTTAAAAGCATTCAACCTCAAGCAGCTAGCACCATTGCTTTTGCTAAACTTTGGCCATGTGGCTCTTTGAGATATGGCCCGGCCATGTTTTCCTAAGCTTTGTCCCCTCTCCTATCTTGGGGAGGTGAATCTTCTCTCTCTCTCCTATCTACTTTCTAAATAAACTAAATTTTCCAATCTAGCTTCTGTGTAATTCTTTGCATCTTTTGTGCAGCACCAGATCACAGAACCCCCCCATCTGATCTAACATTTTGGAGGCCTTGCTTGGATCTTGACCTAACATATATGAAGTTAATAAATGATAAATATGAATACAAATATGTCCCAGATAAAATATTGCATACTAAAAACACATAGGTGTCATTGACCTGAAATTCAAACTTTATGTGTCTTGTATTCGTATGTGCTAAATCTGGCGACCCTGTGAATGAAAGCAGTTGCTGAGAAACACTGAGACCCGAGGTGCGGGTAAGCAAGGGAAGTGCGCCAAGTGCTGAGACTGAGAAACCTGACACAAGCCGGAGGGCGAGCCAAAAGGGTGTGGCTCCAGCAGGTTCTGTGGTCAGAATCTTGTGCATTAGACTTGGTGGGGCCCAGGCTGAGTCCAGCCAGGAGACCAGAGCTGGAATTTCTTAGGAGAGGACTTATGTGGTTTTCAATTCAAGGTTTCATTTTACATCAAGCAGCTCAGGCCCCTTCAGGCAGATTTTTTTTTTATTTTATTTTTATTTATTTTTTTTTTTTTGAGTTGGAGTCTCACTCTGTCGCCCAGACTGGAGTGCAGTGGCCGCTTCCGGCCACCGCAGCCTCGACCTGCTGGGCTCCGGCGATCCTTCCGCCTCAGCCTTCCAAGTAGCCGGAATTACAGGCATGTGCTACCACGCCCGGCTGATTTTTGATTTATTGTAGAGATGAGGTCTCGCTGTCCAGGCGGGTCTCGAACCCGCGGGCTCAGGCAATCCACTCACCTCAGCCTCCCAAAGGCGCGGGATTACAGGCTGAGCCACCGAGCCCGGCTTTCAGGCAGATTTTATACTCTGGTCCTACAGGAGCCATATCCTTGGATAGCAGGGGGAGTCCTTTCCTCAAGCCAATAATACTATGCTTCTGAAGACATTTCTGCAGAAGTTAAATGACCACACCAAGCGTTTTTATGGTAGTGTGAAGGCTTTAAAATTGTGTGTGTGTGCGTTGCTGTTGGAGAGAGGAAGGGCTTCCTTAAAAAACAAGTTTGCAGTTGGGCTCGGTGGCTCAGCCTGTAATCCCGCAACTTGGGAGGCTGAGGTGAGCGGATTGCCTGAGCCCACGGGTTCGAGACCTGCCTGGGCAACTTGGTGAGACCTCATCTCTACAATAAAACAAAAAATTAGCCAGGCGTGGTAGTGCAGGCCTGTAGTTCCGGCCACTTGGAAGGCTGAGGCGGAAGGATCGCCGGAGCCCAGCAGGTCGAGGCTGCGGTGGCCGAGAGTGGCCACTGCACTCCAGTCTGGGCGACAGAGTGAGATTCCAACTCCAAAAAAAAAAAAGGAAAAAGTTTGCTAAGCTGGGCACAGTGGCTCACGCCTATAATCCCAGCACTTTGGGAGGCCAAGATAAGAGGATTGCCTGAGTCCACAGGTTCGAGACCAGTCTGGACAACTTGGTGAGACCTCATCTCTACAATAAAACAAAAAATTAGCCAGGCATGATGGCGCACACCTGTAGTTCCAGCTACTTGGAAGGCTGAGACGGAAGGATGGCCTGAGCCCAGCAGGTCAAGGCTGTGGTGGCCATGACTGCACTCTAGCATGGACGACAGAGTGAGGCTATGACTCAAAAAAAAAAAAAAAAAAAGTTTGCTAAATGCTGATTCACCAGAAACATCAACAAAGCAGGGGAAACCACTGAGGTCAAGACAGTGCACAGAGTCCTTCTGTTTTGTGAAATAAATTTTTGTTGTCTCTCTAGAAAGGCTGGGACTTGGTCCAACCAGCCAGCAAAGTCAAGGATGAGAAAGAAAGATCAGCAGTTCTCAGAAGAAGGCTCCAGAACCAAGCCACCCTACAGAGGGAGGGAGTAGGTATGCTTGCAGGTAAGAGAGAACAATAGAGACCAAAGGTATTTGTTAAGACACTTTAAATGCGTTTAACACATGGTTACTCATGTCTGTTATCCCAAGCATTTTGGGAAGCTGAGGCAAGAGGATAACTTGAGGCTAGGAGTTTGAGACCAGCCTGGTCAACACAGCAAGACCAATGTCTCCCCTCCTCAAAACTGTATTTGTGTATTTAACAAATGTAGAGTTTTTCAATCCTCCTGATTGTCCTTATAAAATAAGGGAATGCTATTATTAGGTTTACAGCCACGTCTTCCTTTAAAGCAGTGGGGACTGAGTTTATAACATTGTTAGGTCCTCCTGCTCTTACCTATTCTTATTGAAATGTTACTTTATCCAAGAAGCCCTGCTTTTGGGGGGCTTTATGGAAATGTAAACTGTAAGTTTTATGTTCACGGTTATGCAATGAGTGCTGATTCAGAGCCTGGAGGGCAGATTTCAGTTCTTGGTTAAGACCTTGAGGCTTATTCTAATTCAGAAACTCAGGGGACAGAGCCCTACCTCACCACCCTGTATTTGCATACCTCCTCCTTATCAGTAACAAACCCACACTCTCAAAACCCAGGTGACAGAACTTCTTTGATTGGCCTCTTTTGCCTTCCAGAGGGCTCCTCCCCTCAACTTCCCTGAGTGGCCCAAGTTCTCCAGCTCTGTCCCCGGGTATCCTTTGGAAACATAGGCTGCTTGGCCAGGTGTCCTGAGTGTTCAGCTGTCAAGGCTGAATTGCAGTGAGCCCTTAAATTCTAGTTACCACCAGATACGCTTTCAGAATGTCTCTAGCTCTGTGGATTCGTCTGTTGAGGTTACATTTCACTTCCCTTCCGTTAGCAGGTAATAGATGAGCACACAGAGGAAACAACAGTGAATACTTCCTGTTTCCACATACACACTGGCCACCCCAATTTAGTGCCCCAGTCAGGCTGGAGTCAGACTCCTCACTTGGCTTGCTCTGCCTCTGCCTGTCCTGGTGGTGAGAGCTGTGGAGAATCCCTCTCTGACTGTCCAAGCAAAAGAGTGGACGTGTATTTGCTCTGGACTGGGTGTACCCCATGGGTGTTGGCACGCATCCTGGGGGGGGGCGTCCTCCTCCACCAAATCCTAAGCCTCGCCTTCAGTGTCCTGTTCCCTCTTCCACTCTCCCTCCTCCGCCTCACCTCAGACCTCTCAATGTCTTCCTCTCTGAGTACAAGGTGTTCTTGAATGAATACTAAAGGTGCAGTCAGGAATGAGGTAAGATGCCTTCACTTTCCACAATGGAAGCTAAAATCTAGACAGGGCCTTGGGTCCCTTTCATCAGACATAAGGACTAAGGCTCTGACTGTGGAAAGCAGGGGGCAGAGAACTTGGAGGAGGAAGCTTTCTAGAGAAGGAGAGGGATCTCCCATTGACCTGCGCCTTGTACTCAAGAAAGCCTCTAGGTGACCAGCCCTCTTGCAGAGGGGTGCCCAAGTTCCCACAAGGTGCTCAGGACTCTGGTCTCAAGCCCAGGGGTTCTTATGCTTGGCTCTAGTTCCTGCTCTAGGACAGGGAGCGCCATCCACCTAGTCTTCACCTTGGACCATGGCACCCCTGGCCACTGATGAGCTGTCATGTCATCACATACCCTTCCAGATACACAAGGAGAGAGGACTGCATAGCATTAAAAAAGACTCAACCAGTCATGTATTCTTCACTGAGCTACCCCAAGCCATCTGTAGCAAAAGAGAAGTGAAAAAGAAATCGAAATAACCTTTCTCTCTTTCCTTGAAACCCCAGGTAAACTAGATTCTCAGTGCCATTTTGTGTCCTGAGAATGACATTATACGAACTTTTAAATAAACCCAATAAGTAGCTCTCCAAGTTAGATTGCCTCCTTTGGCAAGCCAGGGCCAAGGACCTGGCTGTGTCCTCAGAAGACTGAGAATGAAGACTGGTGCCTCCTGGTGTTACCTGGTCTGGAAGCTGCCAGTGGTTTCTCCTGCTTCAGTTCAGGTGGCAGTAATGTTATTTTTACACCTGAGTCTGTCTCTGCCAAACTTAGGAGGAAACTTTCAACAGGTCTTCTTGTCTCCTCATTGAGAAAGGCTCCTGGGGTTTAGCGCTTCAGGCTGAAGCCTTTTCAGGCTAAGGACTAAGGCAGAAGAGAGGTTTAGGCAAAGAACGCTACTTCCTCATTAAGCCCTGCCCTCGGCTTTTTAACTGAAGGAGGAGCTGACCTTTGCCCATGTAGTTTCACTCTCAAAAGGAGTTCTGCACCCATTAACCAAGCACTCTCACTGCCCTTTGGGACAACTAGAGGGATGTTTTCCTTATCCTTCTTGACTCTCTTTCCTTTTTATCAGCTTAACAATGTTTGCTGACCACAGAATATGTTACAGGTACTGTAGACTTATTTAATCTTAACAAGAGAGGTAGAGGTTATGATTCCCATTGTACGGATGAGGAAACAGACTCAGAAAGGCGAAGTATCTTGCTTGGGGTCCCTATCAGTTGCGCTGAGCTCCAAATCCTGGCCTTTCTGATTTAACCCTGCTTCGTTGCTTCTCCTAGAGTCTAGAGGTTGAATTCAAACGGAGGCACTGGAAAAGCTTTAACAAATGAATCTAATGTCAGCCATAGTACAAGCCACAAAAACTCATTTAAAGGCCATACGTCACAATTTTAGAGATAGAGTTCCCTATTATATGAAATAAGAAACAGTTAAATATGATGTGATTCTCTATCCAGAGTCTTAACCGAAATAAACATTTATGGTCATACCGGAGATCACGAAACCTGGAGCACTGGCCAGTCCAGCTGTGAAGACGAAGGAAGCAAGTATGGTAGAAGGGGAATCAAGGCTATTTTCCTACAAGAGGGGAAGGACAGGTCATCTGAATATTAGGCAACAGATCCACAAGAGACAAACAGATGGTAGTTATGGGAAAGTTACATCTTGGGTGACTCAATGTGAATTTTCACAAGTAAACTTATATTTATTGCAGAGAACATGCATAAGTCTGGTTGGCATAGGGGGCCATAAAGAAATACTAGGAATGGTTTTTCTTTTTTAAAAAAACTGTCATCTATGATTGGACACAGTGGTTCATGCCTTTAATCCCAGCACTTTGGGAGGCTAAGGCAGGAGGATTGCTTGAGTCCAGGAGTTCGAGACCAGCATGAGCAACATAGTGAAACAGCCTGGTTTCTACAGAAACAAATAAACAAAAAAATTAGCTGGGCATTGTGGCACATGCCTGTAGTCCCAGCTACTTGGGAGACTGAGGCGGGAGGATTGCCTGAGCCCAGGGGGTCCAGGCTGCAGTGAGGTGTGATCGTGCCACCACACTCTAGCTTAGGACTCCAACTCGAAAAACAAATAAACAACAAACAAACTGTGCTGTCTTTTTCTTGGGATGCTGAGATATATTCATTTGAAACAATTTGAGAATAAAATGCATAGAATAATAACAAAATCACTTAGTATGGAGTACAGTTGTTGTTGGCATTCTGAGTAGAACGGCGCCGGTTGCAGAAACCATTTAGAATCCCGAAAGATCTCAACAAGGTAGCTTTGAACAAGGAGTGGGCAAGACCATAAGGAAGCCAGCTCACTGAGGACAGGGACTGTCTGTGTCTCATTTGATTGTGCCTCTCCCACATCTAACAAGCTAGCACATAGCAGGGACATCATTCAATGCATGTTGGATATTAAAAAACAAAACAAAATAGAAACCACTCTTCTCCTGAGTCTAAGCATACACATACTGTTGCAGGAAATTTGTAGAAACATAATAACAGCATACATAGTAAGGATCGCCATCATCCTGTCAGTAGCAAATATCATTAAGAATTTGGGCTGGGCTCGGTGGCTCAGCCTGTAATCCCACACCTTTGGGAGGCTAAAGTGAGCGGATTGCCTGAGCCTGCGGGTTCGAGACCCGCCTGGGCAACTTGGCAAGACCTCATCTCTACAATAAATCAAAAATTAGCCGTGTGTGGTAGCGCGTGCCTGTAGTTCCAGCTACTTGGAAGGCTGAGGCGGAAGGATCTCCGGAGCCCGGCAGGTCGAGGCTGCGGTGGCCGGGAGCGGCCACTGCACTCCAGTCTGGGCGACGGAGTGAGACTCCAACTCAAAAAAAAAAAAAAAAAAAAGAATTTGGTATACTTCCTTCTTTCTAGGACATTAATAGCTAGTTACCTTTCAGCTGTCTGACAGCCCGTTGCCCTTTCTCTTCCTGCTGCCCCCAAGGGATTTGGAATATGCCACCCCCAAACAGCTATTCTGGCATAAGGAGGTTTTGAACTGAAAGCAGTTGAGAAAAAGCAGATTCAGGAAAAATCCTCCACCTTTCCCCTCTCTACAGTGAAGGGCAGGGTGATTCTTAATCACTGGAGACAATTCTAGATTCGTATAAACCCAGAGACAATACCAGAGGACTCTACATACACAACAAGACTTGCCAAAACTAGCTCTTACCTTCCGTTGGTTTCCCAATATATTTACCTTCCCACAGTTTACTGCCCTTGGAAGCCTAAAATCCTTTTCTGCTGTCAATTCTCTGCAAATGTATGCTCTTATTATTAGAAATTGTACCGTATTTTAAAAGTGTGTTGTTGTTTTGGTTAAGATGCTATATAAGCCCCAAGATTTGTTTGTTTTGAGATGCAGAGGTCTCACTATGTTGTCCAAGCTGTCTTTGAATTCCGGATCCTCCCCCAGGTAGTTAGGGTTCCAGGCACGTACCACCACACCCAGCACCACTGTACCCAGTTGTAAGCCCCAAGTTTTTTTGTTTGTTTGCTTTTTGTTTTTTTGAGTTGGAGTCTCAGTCCGTCGCCCAGGCTGAATGCAGTGTCACACTCACGTCCACCCCAGCATCGACCTGCTGGGCTCTGGCAATCCTTCCGCCTCAGCCTTCCAAGTAGCCAGAAATACAGACCACAGGCATGTGTCACTGTTATGACCGAGGTGCGAGAAGGAAACATACCTGCATGCCAAGTCCGAATTACGAGCCCTTAATTAACACGCAGATTAAGAGTAGCCTCATGCCAAGAAAGCTCTTGATGCTTAAGTGAAGTTTGCAACAAACTTTTTTTTTTTGAGTTGGAGTCTCACTCTGTCGCTCAGACTGGAGTGCAGTGGCACGTTCTCGGCCACCGCAGCTTTGACCTGCTGGGCTCTGGCGATCCTTCTACCTCAGCCTTCCAAGTAGCCAGAACTACAGGCGCGTGCTACCACGCCTGGCTAGTTTTTAAAATTTTATTTATTTATTTTATTTTATTTTTTTTGAGTCGGAGTCTCACTCTGTCGCCCAGAGTGGAGTGCAGTGGCCGCTCCCAGCCACCGCAGCCTCGACCTGCTGGGCTCCGGCGACCCTTCCGCCTCAGCCTTCCGAGTAGCCGGAATTACAGGCGCGTGCTACCACGCCCGGCTGATTTTTTGATTTATTGTAGAGATGAGGTCTCGCTGCCCAGGTGGGTCTCGAACCCGCGGGCTCAGGCAATCCACTCACCTCAGCCTCCCAAAGGCGTGGGATTACAGGCTGAGCCACCGAGCCCGGCTTAGTTTTTTAATTTATCGTAGAGAGACGAAGTCTCGCCAAGTTGTCTGGGCGGGTCTCAAACCTGTGGGCTCAGGCAATCCACTGGCCTCGGCCTCCCAAAGTGCTGGGATTACAGGCTGAGTCACCGAGCCTGGTCTGCAACAAGCTTTTAAAGGCAAAAACTGCAAGTGGGCTGCTGCATAGCAGGGGGTGAGGGTACAAGGAACCAAAAGCAAAAGGAACAATCTCTTGGATTTTAGTTAACGTGGCATACAATAGACGGAACTTGTGGCTAGAGAGTTTTCAATGGCCATCAAGAACGGTCAGCAGGATCAGCTCAGGGGAACGCAGCTGTGGGTGTGTGGTCATGGGAACATTACAGCAATTACACGTATACAATGCGGGGGTGGGGGTCATTTTTAGGTCGGACAGACAGCTAAGATGGAAGATTTTAACAAAATGGAATTATTTATGTCAAGCAAGTTATTGCAATTATTTTACATATTTTATTAGCTATTTCACCACCATGCCTGGCTAATGTCTTTGATTTTTGTAGAGAGGACCAGGCTGGTCTTGAATTCCTGGGCTCAAGCAATCCTCCCACCTTGGTTTCCCAAAGTGCTGGGATTACAGATGTGAGCCACCATGCCAGGCCAAAGAATTGTCTTTTAACATTGGTTTAATCACTTAAGTTCTCTGGCCCTCAGGTCCCTTTCAGTCTCTTTGACTGCATGTTTAATTGACTGAAATACTTTTGGGTAGAGATCTCCGGGTTCTGTGATTGATTGTGATTTTCATCAATGGTTTGCTATTGACACATTTACAGATAATACAGGTGTAATAGAGCAGAGAAGTTAAGATGGAGGCTCCACAGGCGAACAGTCGAACTCTGATTCTGCCTCTTATCAGATGAGGGGTGTGGGAATGATCTGGGGAAAGAAGCAAAAAGAAGACACTCGGTCTCAAGGTTAAAAAAGTTCTTGGATGAGCTCTCACTTTAAAAGTACATACACAAAAAGTGCTCAGAGGAGACGTTAAAGAAGAAATTATTGACACTTGTTAAAAGGGTCAGGTAAGGCAGATTTTACTCAGGACTATTGCAATAGGTGTAGGAAGACCAGTATAATCGGGTTTTGCAGAAGGGGAGAGAGACTGGGTTTAACTCTGAAAACAGCATGGGCAAGTGTGAATTTATAGCCACGGAGCAGGGTGGGCATCACTGAATAGAAAATGACTAACAGGAAACATCACAGGTGAGGGGAGTTCTAGATAAACCTACCTACCAGGATTTTTGCTGAAGACAAACCAGGGTGATCACGATGAGATATGAGCAATTTGATCAGATATCAAGGGTGGGGTAGAGGATAGGCCAAGGGACAAGGCCTAACTGGGCTCAGAGGAGCCTGACTAAAGTTTGGTCAAAGAGGCAGCCTTTGTCAGTGACTATGGAACAAAGCAAAATAAAACAACTACAAAAGAGTAGAACAGGCCTGGAATGTGAGTATCAGATTGAACGGAAGTTCTTGAAAATGTGAATGACTGAAGAATGAATTTTTCAGGTTTATTCCCAACAACAGAAGGTGGAGAGAAAGCAGAGCTGCTCTGAGTCAGTCTGACTTCTATCTTCAGTACCAGGGAAAACAGTCTCCATTAGAAATGACTGAAAGAAGTTGAAGTTTTCAGTACGTGAGGAGATGGCACTGGTGTAGGTCGTAGTTTTAAGTGATGCTTACTGTCAGTGTAGAGAGACTGTTGGGTGTGGCTGAGGACTGGGAGTGACACCCACAGGTTCAGGTAGTTGATGGATCTCAAGAACCTCACACTGATGTTAATTCACTACAGAATCCTTCACTGGGTTATGAATGGTGAATTTCTTGGGTTCTCGGAGAGTCTGTCAGAACAAGCCAGTCCCATCTCTCCAAGATCAGGGGTGTGTTTGATGAAGTGCTTGTCCACTCCAGGAAGGCTTTTGACAGCGATCCTATTAGATGCATGTGAACAAGTTGGAGAATTGCTGGCTAGACGATACAACATTTAGAAAACTTTTCAGATGGCTTCCCACTTACAAGCACCCTCAGTGCATGTTGATGGAGTGAGGGCCTTGATTATCCTGGATTGTGTACTTTTCCAACTCCATTCTTTGCTAGGTGTGTGAGTATGAGCAAATCATTCACCTTCTCTGGTCCTCAATATTTTGTGAAAAATGCCTCAATCTCTGTTTGTGATTGTATGAGTTATTGGTTCACATACACTGGGAGGGATGTCATTTACCTCTACGTTCTGTCCTTGATTCTGTTTGACTTTTTTGTGATTGACTTATATAATGACAAGTGTATAGATGATGCAGAGAGGTAAGAGAGAATACAGTTAAGAATTCAGGCCTTGGATATGAACCTTGGGTCTGTCACTTCCTAACTGGATACCGAGCAAATTTCTTAACTTCACTAGCCTTGATTTTCTGCCCTATCAAGTGAGAATAATAAAAATTATTTTTGTGTTAAGACCAAACGACTGTAGAAGGTCCTGCATGAAAAACTCTTAGCAGGGTACCTGGTGCAAAGTCAGGGCTCCAGGAACTATCAGCGGTTAGTGTTTTATTATTATTATTATTTTGAGTTGGAGTCTCACTCCGTCGCACAGACTGGAGTGCAGTGGCTGCTCCCGGCCACCGCAAACTCAACCTGCTGGGCTCTGGCAATCCTTCCGCCTCAGCCTTCCAAGTAGCTGGAATTACAGGCGCGCGCTACTAGGCCCAGCTAATTTTTTGATTTATTGTAGAGATGAAGTCTCACCAAGTTGTCCAAGCGGGTCTCGAACCCATGGGCTCAGGCAATCCACTCACCTTAGCCTCCCAAGGCTCGGGATTACAGGCTAAGCCACCGAGCCCGGCTAGTGTTTTATTATTATTATTATTTGAGTTGGAGTCTCACTCTGTCGCCCAGACTGGAGTGCAGTGGCCGCTCCCGGCCACTGCAGCCTCGACCTGCTGGGCTCAGGTGATCCTTCCGCCTCAGCCTTCCAAGTAGCCGGAACTACATGCATGTGCTACCACGCCTGGCTAATTTTTTTGATTCATTGTAGAGACGAGGGCTTGCCAAGTTGCCTGGGTGGGTCTTGAACCCGCAGGCTCAGGCAATCCACTCGCCTCGGCCTCCCAAAGTGCTGGGATTACAGGCTGAGCCACCGAGCCCGGCCGTGTTTTATTATTACTAAGCTGGGAGAGATGACATGAGATACCATATCCTATTTAAAAATCACTGTAGGGTGAAATGATGAGCTAAAACCTAGAATTCCATTGGGTTCAATGCAAACCCAACATTTAGAATTTACTGATCAACTGCATATCAACAGCAGTGGATAGACCGGGCTTAAGAGTGGCTCATATCAAAGGCATTTTTGTGGTTTTTAGGTGTTTGCTCCATTGGAATCATCAGTGTCATGTGGTTTCCAAGAAAGCCAATTCGTCTTCGGCTGAGATAATAGGAATACAAGAGAAGTTACAGTGCCATTGTACACCTGTTGGTTGACCAGGCTTACAGAGTTGTATTCAGCCCTGCCCATAAGATTTTGCTGAAGAAGTAAAGCAGGAAGCCAGACCACTTGCCTCCGAATCCTAACTCTGCCATTAGGCTAGTGCTATTGACAAGTTACTTAACCTCCCTGAGCCTCTGCTTTCTAAGTTGTAAAATAAGAATAATAAAAACTCCACCCATCTCATAAGGCTGTTACGAAAATTCAGAAGGAGGTAAATATAAATATGTAAATGCTTTTAAAGGTGCCTGGCTCATACGCATGCTACAAAAATGTCATTGTTGGTGGTACTGGTGGTATCATCATCATTCTAAGAAGGACATGTCAGTGTCCCAAAGGGATATGACCAGAATGGTGCCAGGAGCTGCATCAGTATGACAGACAGATATTGAATCAATGATCCCCCTTTCTATTCCCACTGGCCCTGACACACACCACCACCACCCCCCATTCGATATGGGCAGGCCTCACACTTTGGGGCTTTTGCCTAAGCTGGAGTGCTCAAACTTATGCTCCTTTTGGTCTCTACCAGTAACCTTTGGATATCATCTAGTTCAGGGCCTTCATTTTAGATATGCCCCAGGTCAAATAAAGGCTAAGAAACCAGGGTCTTGATCAGCAATCCCACCACTGCTTATATTTCCAAAGGAACCGAAGTCAGCATACCGATGAGATATCTGCACTCCTGTATTGAATAACCGCAGTGCTGCCTACTATAGCCGAGATGTGGACTCAGCCCATGGGTCCATCAACAGATGAATGAAGAAAGAAAATGTGGTCCCTATATGCGATGGACTATTATTCGGCGTTAAGCGGGATGGGGGGAAGGAATCCTGTTATCTGCAACATGGATGAACCTGCAGGACATTATGTTAAGTGAAACAAGCCAGGGACAGAAAGACAATATCGCATGATCTTATTCAGATGTGGAATCGGAAAGCATTGTTCTCGCAGAAGGGGAGAGCAGAATGGTGATTACTAGGGGCTGGGGGAGAAGGGCTGGCTGGTAAAAGGGCAGAGAGGTTGGTCACAGGGTACAAAGTTTCAGTTAGGGGGAGTGAGCTTTACTCATCTACTGCACAGCATGGTGACTGTAATGATGCATTGTATATTTCAGAACAGCTAAGAGAATTTAAATGTTTTCACCACAAAAAATGGTAACTGTGAGGTGATCGATTTGTTAATTATCTGACTTAATCATTTCACAGTGTAAACATGTATCAAAACATTGCACAGTCCTCCATTAAGAAAATGATTTGTATCTCCCAAAGCTACTGAAAAAAAAGACAAGAAAAGAAAAAAAAATTTCAGAACTTAAAAAAAATGGTAAACATGTGAGGTGATGGATTTAATTAGCCTGATTTAATCATTTCTCATTGCAAATACATATCAAAACATCACATAGTACTCCATAAATAGATAAAAGTATTTGTGAATGAAACAAGATTAAAACAACAACAGCAAACAAGAATAGCAACCTCAAAAAAAAAAAAAAAAAGAAAAAACAAGGCCATCAGCCCTGCCCTCTGCTCTTATCACTCCCCACTTGCCTCCCTCCCACACCTGATTGCTGAAGTCTTTCTGAGTCCAACCCCAATCCCACCTCTTCTCAAAGTCTTTCCAGGCCCTCCCAGTTGACTTGGTCTGCTCCTTCCCCATCACTACTCCATAGTAAGCTCTGCACGGTTATCATAGCGCTTATCAGTCTTTGTATTAGAGTCCATGGTCCATGCTGCTGTCTTCACCCTGCCTGCCTAAAGAGCAAGGAGATGACATTCACTTTAGCATCCCACTGAGCACATGCATGGTGCTTTGCACACAGTAGGCCACCCCGACGGGATTGTTGAATGGGTTATTCAGGTTGCACGCCGTGGGCTTTTCGTCCTAGAAGAAAGAAGACTGAAGAGATACGGAACTGACTCGGGTCAGGGCAAGGATTCAATTAAGTTACCTGGTGCTGGAGAGCAGGATGAGGACTACAGGCTGGAGGTCACCAGGGTGCTGATTTGATCTGGCTGCACGGGGAGGACTCTTCACGATGACAGTCATTTAATGAGGAGAGGAATGCCTCATGAGAGGTGAGTTCAGGGTATTCAAGCAGAAGTGTGGCTACATGGTTTGGATGGCTGTCCCTCAAATCTCATGTTGAAATGTGATCCCCAATTTTGGAGGTATGGCCTAGTGGGAGGTGACCGTGTCACGGGGGTGGATTCCTCATGAATGTCTTAGTGAGTTCTCACTCTATGAGTTCACCTGAGAAAACTGATTGTTTAAAAGAAGCTGGCACCACCTCCTCCCTCTCTTGTTTCTTCTCTTGCCATGAGACATGTCTGCTCCCTCTCTGCCTTTCGCTATGATTGTAAGCTTCCTGAGACCTCACTGGAAGCCCAGCAGATGCCTGCACCATGCAGAACCATGAACCAAAATAAACCTCTTTCCTTTATAAAAATTTTTTTTTTTTTGAGTAGGAGTCTCACCCTGTCACCTAGGCTGGAGTGCAGTGGCATGGTCACGGTCACCGCAGCCTCGACCTGCTGGGCTCAGATGATCCTTCTGCCTCAGCCTTTCAGGTAGCTGGAACTACAGGCATGCACCATCATGCCCAGCTAATTTTTCTTGATTTATTGTAGAGACGAGGTCTCACCAAGTTGCCCAGGTTGGTCTCCAACCCACGAACTCAGGAAGTCCTCTTGCCTCTAAGTGCTGGGATTACAGGCATGAGCCACCACGCCCAGCTTCCTTTATACATTTACCCAGCCTCACGTATTCCTTTATAGAAACACAAAATGGGCTAAGACACATGGTGACCGCCACCAGAGGGGCAGAGAGAGGACTACAGGTCGCATCTCTGGGATTCCATTTACTAGCTGGGTTTTAACATCATGAAAGATCTCGGGAGAATTTTAGGTTCAAGTGCAGTGACAGACACAGCAGATGCAGGGTCTAACGGGGTTGAGATGGGGTCCAGCCCTGCTCACGTGGACCTGGGTCTCAGAGGCTCATTCTTAGTTCTTGCTAGTTCATTGTGCAAAAGACTGTGTTCCACAAAAAGCCAGGTCCTTTCTCCACTTCCTCTGTTTCTTGCAATATCCTCTCCCTGATCCTTTTCCACCCTGCTCCCTGCTGTCTGGTGCACCTAGGTCAATTTCATGCTTAATTTTACTACAGTGAATGGTCCTGAGTTTCATCTAAAAGCATTTGGGATGTCTCAAGTCAAATCCTAAAACCTCCCAGCTGAGCTTCAGTTTATAGGGCTATCCAACCCTCATCAAGGACTTCCCCTCAAAAGCCTCAAATCCATCTCCAGCAGGCTCTGAGCCTTAGAAATGTAGTTTTGTACTTCTGGCTATTTTGTTTCCTTCTCAAATTATGGGCCTTGCTATTCCTTTCCTATTTGGGTCCCAAATATACTCCTGAAAGTTTCTGGCTAAAATCTTTCTGGGTTAGGTGCGGTGGCTCACATCTATAATCCCAGTGTTCTAGGAGGCTGAAGCAGGAGGATTGCTTGAAGCTAGGAGTTGGAGACCCACCTGGGAAACATAAGGAAACTCATCTCTACAAAAAATTTTTTAAAATTAGCTAGACATGGTGGCACATACCTGTCGTCCTAGCTACTGGGAGGCTGAGGCAGAAGGATTACTTGAGCTCAGGAGTTCAAGGTTACAGTGAGCTATGATCGCACCACTGCACTCCAACCTGGGTGACAGAACAAGATCTTGTCTCTAAAAAACCAAACCAGGCCGGGTTTGGTGGCTCAGCCTGTAATCCCAGCACTTTGGGAGGCCGAGGCGAGTGGATTGCCTGAGCCCGCGGGTTCGAGAGCCGCTTGGGCAACTTGGTGAGCCCTCATCTCTACAATAAATCAAAAATTAGCCAGGCATGGTAGTGCACACCTGTAGTTTCAGCTACTTGGAAAGCTGAGGTGGAAGGATCGCTGGAGCCCATCAGGTCGACACTGGAGTGGCCATGAATGTGCCACTGCACTCCAGCCTGGGTGACAGAGTGAAACTCCAACTAAAAAAACACAAAAGGACAAAAAAGCAAGCAAACAAAAAAAACAAACCAAATCTTTCTGATTTCACAGACTCCTTACCAAGTAGATACCCCTTTGATATTGCTCTTAGGATCCTGTTTTTGAGGCTTCTTTCCAAGACTTCTTTCCAGCTTCTGCCTACCAAGGTATTGACCTTGACCTCCCACTGAAAACCCACTTCCTCCCAAGTCCATCTAGTTCTCTTTACAATTTACGACTTCCCACCCTTGGTCCTGAGCATTTCTACCATCTGGACTCATTTCTAAGGTTCTTGCTCAGAGATGTCAGGAGAATAGCTACCATACATCAGCCTGATATACTTGTTATCTCCAAAGCATCATCCTTTGTGGCATTAAATTCTAGACACCACCAAACTAAAGGGTGGGTACTATTTCAAATGCTCATTTTTTTGTTTGTTTGTTTGTTTTTGAGTTGAAGTCTCACTCTGTCGCCCAGACTGGAGTGCAGTGGCCGCTCCCGGTCACCGCGGCCTCGACCTGCGGGGCTCCGGCGATCCTTCTGCCTCAGCCTTCCGAGTACCCGGAACTACAGGTGCGCGCTGCCACGCCCAGCTGATTTTTTGATGTATTGTAGAGATGAGGTCTCGCCAAGTTGCCCAGGCGGGTCTCAAACCTGCGGGCTCAGGCAATTCACTCACCTCGGCCTCCCAAAGCGCTGGGATGACAGGCTGAGCCACCGAGCCCGGCCATCAAACGCTCATTTGTAAGGAACTTGTTTAGTACTCACATTTCCCCTCTCAGTAGTGTTCTTCATGGAGGTTAGTTTTGCCAGACCAGTCCAGGAGAGCCCATTTAACCTGCAGAACTAAGCAGAAGCATTGGGACCACAGAACTTTTAGCAGTAATAATAGTATAGAATATGATCGCAGCAGAGAACGGTGTTTCTATGGGAAAATAGTTTCAGAGTTCCAACATGGAATACTGGGATTTCTTTAACTGTCTGCTGTGAGACTAAACATTCCCCTGATCCCCATATTCAAAGCAAAAAACTTTACCCTTCATTGAGAGATGACTGCACAGTGGGCAGTGTAAACTCATTACATGAGCCATGTCGTTTCATCCTCACATCAACACTGTGAGGTAGGAACTGCTGTTACCCGCACTTGACTAATAAAGAAATGGAGGTTGTGAGATGCCTCTTGATGGCTTTGGACAGGATTTCTAATAAAATGCAGCCTGGCCAGTGTTAGGAAAGGAACGGGGATCCTAGAGGATTGAAAAAATTGAAGAGAGACTCAGAGATGGGGCAGGGCTGGGGCAAGTGGAGGCTGAAAGGAGCGAGACAGGGCAGGGGCAGCCTAGCTCAGGGCAGGACGTTTGTCAACATTACACACAGATGACCTTTGAACAACACAGGTTTGAACTGCACGGGTCTAATTAATCACACACAGACTTTCTTCAGTTTTTATTGGAGTTAACACCCCGTGTGCCAGCCTCTCCTGCCTCCCCTGCCACCTTCTCCCCATCTTCCACCTCTGCCAGTACCCTGAGACAGCAAGACCAACCCCTCCTCTTCCTCCTCCTCCTCCTCAGCCTACTCAATGTGAAGACAAGATGGAAGACCTTTATAATGATCCACTTCCACTTAATGGATAGTAAATATTCTTCCTTATAATTCTTTCTTTCTCTTTCTTTTCTTTCATCTTCTTTCTTTCTTTCTTTCTCTCTCTCTTTCTTTTTTCTTTCTTTTCTCTCTCTCTCTCTCTCTCTCTCTCTCCCTTCCTTCCTCCCTTCTTTCCCTCCCTCCCTCCTCCTTGGCTCACCACAGCCTCAACCTCTTGGGTTCAGGTGATCCTTCCAGCTCAGTCTCCTGATTTTCTTAACAACATCTGCTTTTCTCTAGCTTACTTTATGGTAAGAATACAATATATACTACTATACAAAATATGTGTTCATCAGCCGTTTATGTTACTGGCAAGGTTTCCAGTCAACTGTGGGTCACTAGTAGTTAAGTTTTGGAGGAGTCAAAAATTATACATGGACTTTTGACTGCTTCGAGGGTTGGCCCCCTTCACCCCATATTGTGTAAGAGTTAACTGTATTCCCTTCCCTTGTAGTCTGTCTTTGGCAAAGGGACACTCAGATCCTATTGTACTTCCTTGAAACAAGGGACAATAGCTGCAGTTGGCTACAAGAAGGAAAAATATTTACATGGCAGTGTAGGGAGTTCAGGTGCCATAAGAACAAGATTTCCAAGGACTTTTTTTTTTTTTTTTTGAGTTGGAGTCTCACTGTGTTGCCCAGACTGGAGTGCAGTGGCTGCTCCCGGCCACCGCAGCCTCGACCTGCTGGACTCCGGCGATCCTTCCGCCTCAGCCTTCCAAGGAGCTGGAATTACAGGCGTGCACTACCACGCCCGGCTGATTTTTTTAATTTGTTGTAGAGATGAGGTCTCGCTGCCCAGGCAGGTCTCGAACCCGCGGGCTCAGGCAATTCACTCACCTCAGCCTCCCAAAGGCGCGTGATTACAGGCTGAGCCACCGAGCCCGGCTTTTTTTTTTTTTTTTTTGAGTTGGAGTCTCACTCAGTCACCCAGACTGGAGTGCAGTGGCCACTCCCGGCCACCGCAGCCTCGACATGCTGGGCTCCAGCGATCCTTCCGCCTCAGCCTTCCAAGCAGCCAGAATTACAGGCATGCGCTACCACGCCCGGCTGATTTTTTCATTTATTGTAGAGATGCGGTCTCGCTGCCCAGGCGGGTCTCGAACCCGCGGGCTCAGGCAATCCACTCACCTCAGCCTCCCAAAGGCGCGGGATTACAGGCTGAGCCACCGAGCCCCACAATCCAAGGACTTCTTACCACACACAAACACATACACACACACACACTCACTCAATGCTCTGTTGCCTCTCCTCTCTCCTGTCATTTCTCCCATCACTTGGATGAGGCAGGGAGAGTGGAGAATGGATAAGAGTTGTTGCAGGGAGAAAAGCCAGTGGCAGTAGGTGTTTTTCGTCGTGGGGGTGGTCAAGGACAGTGGTAGAGACCTTCAACTGCCCCAGCTTTTCCCCACTTCCTGTATCCATGCCTATTGTTATGTAACTTTGCAGTCGCTTCCTACCATGGGTAGAATGACTTGTCGTGTCCCTCGATTCTGGGCTCAGCTGTGTGACTTGCTTTGGTCATCAGGGTGTGAAAGTCATGACGCAAGCCCAGGCTTGAGAGAGGTTTGTCCATAAGAGCTTGTCTTTTTGCGCACCTCTTCTACAGCTGTGAGAACATACCCAAGCCAGGCAGCCAAGGCTGAGAAGACACACAGAGCAGGGTCCAATTCTCCAGTTGACCTAGAGGAATCCAACCTAGATTGGCACCCTCCACACGTGAGACCAGTCATGTTCAGCAGAGCCATCTAGTCTATATCAGCAGAATGCCGCAAATTTATGAAAAGTAAATTTATTTTTGTATGTCCTGGATTTTTAAAAAATTAAACTTTTTATCTTGAGATAATTGTAGATTCACAACAGTTGTATGAGATAATACAGACTGCATGTACAATTTACCCCAATTTTTTCAATGGTAACATCATATAACGGCACAATGTCATAATCAAGATATAAGTATTGATACAATCAAGACACAGAGTGTTTTCATCACCATGTTGTCGTTTTATAGTCATAACATTTTCCCCCCGTCTCACCCCTCCATAACTCCTGACAACTACAAATATTTTCTCCATTTCTATAATTTTGTCATCTCAAGAACATTATATAAATGAAATCATGCAGTGTGTAACCTTTTGGGACTGGCTTTTTTCCCCCCGCCTACTCAGCAAAATTTTCTGAAGATTCATTTAGGCTGTGTTTTTCAATAGTAATATTGTATAGCATGATTTGTTTAGCCATTCACCCATTGAAAGACATTAGATTGTTTCCAGTTTGGGGCTGTTATGAATAAACCTGCTATAATCATGTATGCACAGACTTTTCTGTGAATATGTCTTTATTTCCCTGAGATAAATGTCCAGGAGCTCAATTGCTGGGTCAAATGGCAACTGTGTGTTTAGTTTTCTAGGAAGCTGTCAAACTCTATGTTTTACATGGTCACTAGCTACATACGAATGATCCAATTTCTCTGCATCCTTGTCAGCATTTGATGCTGTCGCTATGTTTTATCTTAGCCATTCTGATAGAAATGTAGTGACATCTCATAGTGGTTTTACTCTGCATTTCACCAATGGTTTATGCTGTTGAACATCTCTTCATGGGCTTATTTGTTATCTGTACATTTTCTTTGATGGTATGTCTCATCATGTGTTTTGTTCATGTTCTATTTGGTTTGTTTGCTTTTTTATTGTTGAGTTTTGGGAGTTCTTTATGTATTCTAGATACTAGTCCTCTGTCAGATAGATGGTTTGCAGATATTTTTCTCTTGTCCTTTCATTCTCCTAACAGGGTATTCCATAGAGAAAACAATTTAAATTTTGATGAAGTCCACCTTATACATTTTTTCTTTTATGAATTGTGCTTTTGGTGTCAAGTCTAAGAACACTGCCTCACTCTAGATCCCGAATATTTTCTTCTATTTTGTTTCTGTGTTTTATAATTTTACACTTACATTTCAGTCCGTGATTCATTTTGAATTCATTTTTGCCTAAGATGTGAGTTCAAACTGAGGTTCATTTTCTGGTCATGGACATGCAATGATTCTGTCACCAGATGTTGAAAAGGCCATCTTTCCTTTGTTGAATTGCTTTTGCACCTTGTAAAAAATCAGTTGGACATGTTTGTGTGGGTCTCTTTCTAGGTCCTCTATCCTGTTCCATTGATCTATGTGTCTGTCTCTCCACCAACATCATATAGTCTTGATTACTGTATCATACAATAAGTCTTGAAATCAGGTAGACCTATTCTTTCCACTTTTCTCTTCTTTTTCAAAATTCTTTTGACTTCTAGTTCCCTTGCCTTTTAATTTAAATGTAAGGATAACCTTGTCCAAAGCTACAAAAAAAATGTGCTGGGATTTTGATAGCAATTGCATTTAATCTTTATATCAATTCGGGGTCTATTGATAGCTTTATCATGTTTAATCTTCTAGTCCATGAACACAATATATCTGTCCCTTTACTTAGATCCTTTTTTTAAAAAAATTTCTTTCTTTGTTAACTAAGTCAGCAGTACTTAGCTTTTAGCATAAAAGTCTTGGGCATATTTTGTTAGATTTACACCTAGGTATTTTATTCTTTATTGAGTAATTTGTAAATGATATTTTGGTGTCTACATGTTCATTGCTAGTGTACAGAAATATAATTCATTTCTGTATATTTATATCTTGTATCCTGCAACTCTGCTGAACTCAGTAACAGGAGTTTTTTATTATTGTATATTTTCTGGAATTTTCTAGGTACAAACAATCATATCTTTTATTCTCCCCTCCACACTTTTTTTTGGTTTTACTACACTAGCTAAAACTTCTAGCATTATGTTAGATAAGAGTATGAGTGTAAATATCCTTGCTTTATTACTGATCTTAGGGGAAAAACACTCAAACTTTCACCATTAAGTATAATGTTGCTGTAGGTTTTTTCGTAGATGCTCTTTATCAAGTTGAAGAATTCCCCTTCTATTCATATTTTTCTGAGAGTTTTTAAAATTATGAATGAGCTTGAATTTTGTCAAATATTTTCCACACATCAATTGATATGATCATGTAATTTTTCTTCTGCAGCCTGTTAATATAATTGATTATATCGACTAATTTTCCAGTATTGAAACAATCTTGCATCTCTAGAATAAACCTCACTCGGTCATGATGTAGAATTATTTTTTTTGTTGTTTTTTTGAGTTGGAGTCTCATTCTGTCACCCAGGCTGGAGGGCAGTGGCACGTTTCTGGCCACCGCAGCCTCGAACTGCTAGGTTCAGACTATCCTTCTGCATAAGCTTTCTAAGTAGCTGGAACTACAGGCACACACCACCATGCTCGGCTAATTATTTGATTTATCGTAGAGACGTGGTCTCACCATGTTGCCCAGGCTGGTTTTGGACCCTTAGTTTCAGGCAATCCTCTTGCTTCAGTCCCCAAAGTGCTGGGATTACAGGCTGAGCCACCGAGCCCGGCCTAGAATTCTTTTTTTACAGATTGCTTAATTTTATTTGCTAATATTTTGTTCAGAATTTTTGTATCTATATTTAAGAGGATTTTAATGTATAGTTTTCTGGTTTTTTTCTTTTGTAGTTTTCTGCCTTCATCTTGGTTTTGGCATGAATAAAATGAATTGTGATGGTTTGTGTTCTCTCCAAAATTCATGTTGAAACTTAATTCCCACAGAGGTGGAATTAACAGGCAGTACATTTTGGCAAGGTTATTAAATCATGAGGGATTAATTATTAAACAGTGAATAGATTAGTGTATTATGAAAGGGGTGGAGAAAACTGGCTGTGTCCTTTTTGCCCTTCTACCCCTCCACCATGTGAAGACACAGAATTCATCCTCTCAGAAGGACACAGCAACAAGACACATCTTGAAGCAGAGAGTGCAGTGCTCACCAGACATTGAACCTGCCAGTACCTTGATTTTGGACTTCCCAGCTTCCAAAACTGTGGGAAATAAATTTATTTTGCTTATACATTACCCAGTCTTAGGTATTTTGTTAGAGAAGCATAAATAGACTAAGGCAGGAGAGTTCCCTCTTCTATATTCTGAAAGAGATTGTGTAGAATTAATGCCAATTCTTTTTTTTTTTTTTTTTTGAGTTGGAGTCTCACTTTGTTGCTCAGACTGGAGTGCAGTGGCACACTCACGGCCACCCCAGCGTTGACCTGCTGGACTTGGTGATCCTTCCGCCTCAGCCTTCCAAGTAGCTGGAACTACAGGCACATGGTACCAAGCCCGGCTAATTGATTGATTGATTGATTGTAGAGACGAGGTCTCACCAAGTTGCCCAGGCTAGTC
Source organism: Cephalopachus bancanus (assembly GCA_027257055.1). NCBI lineage: Eukaryota > Metazoa > Chordata > Mammalia > Primates > Tarsiidae > Cephalopachus > Cephalopachus bancanus. The sequence goes on along the minus strand of JAPVLO010000406.1, from coordinate 2,107,649 downwards.
TTGAACCTGCAGGCACAGACAATCCACTTGCCTCGGCCTTCCAAAGTACTGGGATTACAGGCTGAGCCACCGAACCGGGCCAATGATAATTTTTTAAACATTTGTAGAGTTATCTAGTGAAATCATTTAGGCCTCGAGTTTTCTTTTTATGAGGAACTTTAAAATTATTCATTCAATCTAAATAGTTACAGGGCTATTCAAACTATCTAGTCAATATTAGGTGAGTTGTAGTAGTTTTGTTTTGTTTTGTTTTGTTTTTACTGATGGCAAATGTATGTGTGTAGAGTTGTTTGTAGTATTCTCTGAGTATCTTTTTGGCATCTGAAAGGTCTGCAGTGATATCTCCTGCTATATTCCTGATATTGGCACTATGTACCTTCTCCCTCTTTCTTTTTAGTGTTGCTAGATATTTCCCAATTTTGCTAATTAAAAAAAAAATTTTTTTTTTGCATTGGAGTCTCACTCCGTCACCCAGGCTGGAGTGCAGTGGCATGCTCACAGCCACCCCAGCCTCGACCTGCTGGGCTCAGGCAATCTTTCCGCCTCAGCCTTCTAAGTAGCTGGAACTACAGGCGCATGCTATCACAACCAGCTAATTTTTTTATTTATTGTAGAGATGAGGTCTCACCAAGTTGCCAAGGCTGTTCTCGAACACTTGGACTCAGGCAATCCCTTCACCTTGGCCTCCCAAAGTGCTGGGATTAAAGGCCAGAGTCACCGCACCCAGCCTCAATTTTTTATTTTAAAGGTGTGGGGTACAATTGAGGGTTAGGTATTCAAATGTTGATATTATGCAGGTACCCTTGTTGATGAGGTGTGGTCTCCCCAATTTTGCTGATCTTTAAAAAAAAACAATTCTTTTACATTTTTTCTCTATTGTTTTCTGTTTTCAGTTTCATTGATCTTTGCTTTTCATCATTTCTTCCTTCTGCTTGCTTTAGGCTTATTTTGTTATTTTTTTCCTAAATTCTTGAAATGGAAGCTTAAATTACTGATTTTAGAGTTTTTCTTTCTGCTACTGTGTGCATTTAGTTCTATAAATTTTCCTCTCAGCACAGCTCTAGCTGTAGCCCATATATTTTGATTTTACATTTTCATTTTCATTCAGTGTAATTTTCTATTTCACCTGAGACTTTGACCAATGAATCACTTAGGAGTGTGCTGTCTACTTTCTAAGTGTTTGGATATTAGCTTTCTTTTTTTGATTCTGGTTTGATTTTATTGTTGTCAGAGAAGACATTTAAATTTAAATTCTTTTGAATTTCCTGAGTTTTGTTTTATGGCCCAAGAAAAGGTCTATCTTGGCATATGTTCAATGGGTACTTGGAAAGAATGTGTGTTAGAATATATATTCTAGCCAGGCTCAGCGGTTCAGTCTGTAATCCCAGCGCTTTGGGAAGTTGAGGTGAGTGGATTGCCTGAGACTGCGGGTTCGAGACCCGCCTGGGCAACTTGGCGAGACCTCATCTCTACAATAAATCAAAAATTAGCGGGGTGTGGTAGCGCGCGCCCGTAGTTCCGGACTTGGAAGGTGAGGTGGAAGGATCGCCGGAGCCCAGCAGGTCAAGGCTTTGGTGGCTGGGAGCGGCCACTGCACTCCAGTCTGGGCGACAGAGTGAGACTCCAACTCAATAAATAAATAAACAAAACACAAAAGAAAATATCAGAGAACGAGAAAGAGCTCTTAGAAATTAATAATGATTAATGTAGAAATAAAAAATTAGCAGAAAGTTTAGGAGATTAAATTGAGAAATTCTTGCACAAAGTAGTTTTAAAAAGGCAAAAATAGAACACTGAGTTGTCCTATTCCTTCTTTTATTCCCCTTTCTCTTTTCTCCCTCTACTGTTAGAGGCGGGATACTAACACTTCTTTTCCTGGACTTTCCTGTAGTTAGATGTGCCTTTTGATATGTTTCTGATCAATGAGTGGTAAGTTGAAGTCTGCAGGAAATGTTTAAAAAGCCTTTACTTTCCTGATACAGATACAACCCTGTCTGCCTCCTTCCCCTTGGTCCTTGTTCCTGCCTTTACTGTGGGTGGGATGGGTGGAGCTGCAGTAGCTGTCTTGTGGTCATGAGCCACGGGTTTTGGGCCACAAAGGACTTCCAGAGATTTTTGCCCTGATATTCTTGAGCCTCCGAAATAATACCAGTCCAACTACTTCTTGCCTTCTTGTGTGAGGAAACCCCCCCCCAATTTGTTTCAGCTATGCTTAATTGGACATTTTTTTTTACTCCCAGCTGAATCATATTCTCGAATACAGACAAGAAAAGGTTAAGAAAGTAGAGTGATTCAAAATTCGCTTATTAGGAGTCTCAGAAAGAGAAGACAATGTGTAGAAGAAAATTATCTCAGGAATAATAGAAGAAAATACCCCAGAATGGAGCTTCATATTTTGAAATAACATTTTCCCTCAAATGCTCTTCCCACTGCTATAACAAACTGGGTAATTGATTAATAATAGACATTTCTTTTCCACAGTTCTGGAGGCTTGGAAGTCCAAGATCACAGTGTCAGCAGATTCGGTGTCTGATGAGGGCCTGTCCTACTGATGGCATTTTTTCTGGTGTTCTCACACAGCAGGAGAGGCAGAAGAAGTGGAAGGGGATAGACACCGTATCCACACATGGCAGAAGGGGTGGAAGGGCAAAGGGCTGAGCTAGTTCTCTCCAGCCCTTTCATAAGGGCACTAATTTCATTCACGACCTCATCACCTCCCAAAGGCCCAGCCTTCTATTACATCACCCTGAGGTTTAATTTCCAACGTATGAATTTTGGAGGGACACATTCAACCTATAGTACCACATCATCAAAAATCAACAGGAAGTAGAACGTAAGTACTTCACAGTATACTTCCACATAAATGTCAGAAAATTGGCTTTACTACAATAAAATGTGGTAAAAAGAATTAATGCTGCATAGACATTCAAAAGATTTGTCAATAAATACTAAACAAGCCGGGCTCGGTGGCTCAGCCTGTAATTCCGTACCTTGGGAGGCTGAGGTGAGTGGATTGCCCGAGCCCGCGGGTTCGAGACCCGCCTGGGTAACTTGGTGAGACCTCATCTCTACAATAAATCAAAAAATTAGCCGGGTGTGGTAGCGTGGGCCTGTAGTTCCAGCTACTCGGAAGGCTGAGGTGGAAGGATCTCCGGAGCCCAGTAGGTCGAGGCTGCGGTGACCGGGAGAGGCCACTGCACTCCAGTCTGGGCGACAGAGTGAGACTCCAACTCAAAAAAAAAGCAACAACAACAAATAAATAAATAAATACTAACAAAAAATGTTACATTTGAAGAAGATGGGAACTTGTAGAAACATAGCAGTACCCAGGATATATTCATTCGACAAAGTGTGTTTAGTTTGGGTTATTTGTTCACACTTGGAATTGCCACAATTCAGTTTAAGAGTTGGTTATTTTGAAACATTCTGTTCTCTGAAATCATAGGAACCTGCTTCTGGTCCCAGCTGTAAGCTACGGGGCAATTTCTTCAATGCTTCTATGCCATTTCCTCAAGTGCACGACTATGTTAGAGGTTGCTGGGAGGACTAATTGAGGTTTTGTGGCTCAGCCTGTAATCCCGCACCTTTGGGAGGCTGAGGTGAGTGGATTGCCTGAGACTGCGGGTTTGAGACCCGCCTAGGCAGCGAGATCTCATCTCTACAATAAATCAAAAAATCAGCCGGGCGTGGTAGCGCATGCCTGTAATTCCGGCTACTTGAAAGGCTGAGGTGGAAGGATCTCCGGAGCCCAGCAGGTCGAGGCTGCGGTGGCCGGGAGTGGCCACTGTACTCCAGTCCAGGCGACAGAGTGAGACTCCAACTCAAAAAAACCCCCAAACAAACAAAAAAAGAGGTTTTGTATTTAAAACTTATGCATGTGCTGAGCCTGGTGGTTCATGCCTGCAATCCTAGCACTTTGGGAAGCAGAGGTGGGAGGACTGCCTGAGCTCAGGGGTTCAAGACCAGCCTGGGCAACAAAGCACGACCTCGCCTCTAAAATAAATAAAAAAATTAGCTGGGTGGCATGCACCTGTGGTTCCAGCTACTTGGAAGGCTGAGGTGGAAGGATTGCCTGAGCCCAGCAGGTTAAGGCTGTGTCAGCCATGAGTGTGACCCTGCACTCTAGCTTGGGTAACAGTGAGACTCCGACTCAAAAACAGAAACAAACTTCTGCATGAATCATCAGAGAAATAAAACACTAAAACCACAATGAGCTGTCACCTGACACCTGTTAGAATGCTGTTATCAAAAAGACGAAAGATAACAAATGCTAGAGAGTAGGCGGGGGGGGGGAGGGAGAGAAGGAACCCTGTACACTGTTGGTGAAAATGTAAATTAATGTGGCCAGTATAGAAAACAGCATGGAAGTTCCTCAAAAAATTAAAAATAGAACTACCATATGCTCCAGCAATTCCACTGCTGAGTATATGTATCCAAAGGAAATGAAATCAGGTATGTTGAAGAGATAGCGACATTCCCTAGGGTTTGCGGGTTAGTTTCAAGATGCTAAAACCCTAACAAAAATCATACATGGGCCGGGGAGCAGGATGAGGAAGGACCAAGTGCCCTTGCTTTGTCTGGGATATAGTCACATTGCATTAAATCTGGTTGCCTCATGACGATCATAGGCCTGACAGTTATATATCCGAGCCCGCGGTTCAGATAGGCCAGACAGTATGTATGATTCCTGAAGACAGAAAACTTATTAGTTACCATTTTAGAGATGCATTTTGGTGGGCAACATCTTTTATAAACACTTGGTCAGGCATGGTGGCTCACGCCTGTCACCTCAGTACTTTGGGAGGCCAAAGCCAGAGGATAGCTTGAGGCCAGGAGGTTTAGACGAGCCTATGCAACATGGCGAGACCTGTCCCTACACAAATTTTTTTTTTTTTTTTGAGTAGGAGTCTCACTCTGTCACCCAGACTGGAGTGCAATGGCCGCTCCCGGCCACCGCAGCCTCGACCTCTCGACCTGCTGGGCTCCAGCGATCCTTCCGCCTTAGCCTTCCAAGTAGCTGGAACTACAGGCATGTGCTACCATGCCTGGCTAATTTTTGATTTGTTGTAGAGATGAGGTCTCATCAAGTTACCCAGGTGGGTCTTGAACCCGCGGGCTCAGGCAATCGACTCACTTCGGCCTCCCAAAGTGCTGGGATTACAGGCTGAGCCACGGAGCCCGGCCCCTGCACAAAATTTAAAAGTTAGCCTGGCATGGTGGTCACACCTGTAGTCCCAACTACTCAGGAGGCTGAAGCAGGGGCACCACTTGAGTCCAGGAGTTGGAGGTTTCAGCTAGCTATGATCGTGCTACCGCACTCTAGCCTGGGTGACAGAGTGAAACCCTGTCTCAAACAAAACAAAACAAAACATGAAATGTATGGGAAAATAGTGAAGAAGGTAACAAGTCTGGGGCACTGAGATCCACAAAGCTTAAATAACCTGCCCAGGGTCCCACAGTGGATTAGAAACAGTACCAGAACCAGAATGTTCTTCTCTGAATGCCTCGTAGCCTGCACGTTGTACTATCTGCCATGTTCTCCAGAATATCTTTTCTTCCATCTGGTTCTTCATGTCTATTAAATATCACATCGGAGACTTGAAAGCCAGGATGGTGTAGTGTCAAGGGCCATTCAAGTCTCCTCTACACCAGGATCCTAGGAATCCCAGTAAGGGAGAAAGTGCCCCTTACCACTTGTCATGCTTTATAAATTCAGCCAGACATTTCCCCCCGGCTTTCCTTTCTTTCTCTAATAGAAATGTGTACTTCAGAGGATTTTAAATGCTTGGTTACTTAAGAGAAAGGAAAAACGCTGTTGCTTGTTCATATTATTGGTGTTTGTGAAAACACAGTTGTCAGCCAAGGCCAACCAACATCCACGAGAGAGCCGGGAAGGAAACTGTTTCGATGAGCTCTGGCCGCCAGGTGGCGCTACACACACGCTTCAAATCCAACAAGGCTTCCAGACCCGGGGGATTTTTTCCTGATTTCCTGAAGACGGAGAAAAAACCCCCAAACACAAAGCAAAAAAGCGGGTCCAAGTACTTCAGTTCAGAACAGCCGAGCTGAAAGGCGGCGGTAAAACCCCCAGAAACCTGCCCTCCTCCTCTGCGTGGCAGAGAATCCACTGCGAGCTCTTTGATTCATTCAGCAAACCTGGAGCCGCGACTCCCCGAGGGGGAATCAGGAAGTGGCTGCTCCAGGCCACAACAAAGCCCAGGTTTTCCTGCGAGGGCGACACAACTCCAGGAGTGGGGCCACTCCGTGGCTTCTGACCTGTCGACCTCAAAGGGAAAGGCCCCTGCCGCTTCTGGATGGGAAACCGGTTTCCTCCGTGGCTTCCGTGATCTTCCTCCCAGGAGCCCTGAATGCCCAGCCCGGGGGGGGGGGCTGGGGGGGGGGGCTGTCCTGGGAGGAGGGACTGAGTGGAAGGAGCCTCCCCCAGCAGCGTCCTCTCCTCCTTTCCGTCCTCCCCCGGGCCCCCCGCCCCCTCCCCCCCCTGAACCCACCCCCTTCCTCCAAAGCAAAGTGCCCATGGTGGTTCCAGGCCCTTCCGTGTCTCGGGTTCCCTGGCCCGTTCCGACTCGAAAGCGCTCGAGAGTTGGCCTTCAAGGGGCCGCTTTGAATTAACGAGGGATTAGCCGGGCTCGGTGGCTCAGCCTGTGATCCCGCGCCTTTGGGAGGCTGAGGTGAGCGGATTGCTGAGCCGCGGGTTCGAGACCCCCCTGGGCAGCGAGACCTCAGCTCTACAATAAATGAAAAAAAACAGCCGGGCGTGGGACGCTGCCTGTAATTCCGGTGTCGGAAAGGGCCCAGGCGGAAGGATCGCCCGGGGCCCAGCGCCGAGGCTGCGGCGGCCCGGGGGGGCCACTGCACTCCAGTCTGGGCGACAGAGTGAGACTCCAACTCAAAAAAAACAAACAAACAAGGGATTAAGAAAAAACCCCCCCGCCGCCAACCCCAAAGCCTTTTCTTGGCACCCCCAAACAAACAAACAAACGCCTGAGCTGTCAGCCCTCTGGCGCTTTCAGCTCCAGGCCCAGGCCCGGGCCCAGGCCCAGGCCCCGCAGGGACCAGCATCATGGCGGCTCCCAGGCCGGCTCCGCTTCCGCTTTCTCTGCCGCAGCCGCAGCGCCTCCCGGCGGGATCGCGTGAGCCCCCCCGCAGTCCGAGCGCACCCGGCGCGCGCGGGGGTGGGCGTCGGCGACGCGCTGGAGGGCTGGCCCCAGACCCGGGCTGGCCCCAGACCCCGGCAGGCCGCGGTTGCGGGGCCCTTCCCGGCTGTAGCTGGAAAACGCGCGTGTCCGACGCTTTCGCCGGCGGCCGAAGCTCCCGTTCTGGGGGCCGCGCTCGGAGAAGCACGATTCCAGGGCACAAGGCGGGTGGAGGGAAGGGAGCCGCCGGCGAGGGCTGTCGGCTGGGGCTGGGCCGGCCTTTCTCCGGGGGCCTGGGTGCCAGGCTGGCAGGGTCACCGGGAGGGCCTGTCCTCTGGGGTTGCTGGAAATCCTGATCGCTCCTTTCTAGACTGGTGGTTCTGAAACTTGGCCGCACTTTATAATCACTTCGGGAGCTTTAAAAGAAAAATACTGATGACTGACTCCCAGCCCCAGAAAGACTGACTTAATTGGTTCAGAATGTGGCTTGGGGCATTGGAAGTTTTAAGAGCTCCCCAGGTGTTTCTGATGGCAGCCTGGGTTGAAAAAATCACAGTTCAAGACCCACCTCTTGCCGCATTCTTCTACCTAATCCCCAATCCTCCACCTCTGACCTGTCTCTGACAGCCAAACTCCTATTTATCCCTCAAGACCCAGTTCAACTGTTTCTTCCATGGTGGGGACTTTCCTGGCTTCCCCTGATGGTTAATTGCTTCTTTCTCTATCTCCTAAAGCACTTTGGATACACTTGAATTATAATGTTTGTTTCGCTGTATTGCAGTTACAGTAATTCACTGCATAAGGACATTTCAGTCAACCATGGGCCACCCATTCGACAGTGGTCCCATAAGGGTATAATGAGGCTGAAAAAGTCCTGTCACCTAGTGATGTAGCCCTCGTAACATGACAGCACGATTACTTTCTTTCTTTATAAACTTACTGTAGCCCAAGCGTACAGTGTATAGAAAGTCTACAGTAGCCGGGCTCGGTGGCTCCGCCTGTAATCCCGCGCCTTTGGGAGGCTGAGGTGAGTGGATTGCCTGAGCCCGCGGGTTCGACCCCCGCCTGGGCAGCGAGACCTCATCTCTACAATAAATCAAAAAATCAGCCGGTCGTGGTAGCGCATGCCTGTAATTCCCGGTCTCGGAAGGCTGAGGCGGGAAAGGGTCGCCGGGGCCCCCGCAGGTCGAGGCTGCGGTGGCCGGGAGCAGCCACTGCACTCCAGTCTGGGCGACAGGGTGAGACTCCAGCTCAAAAAAAAAAAAAAAAAGTCTACAGTAGTGGATAGTAATATCCTAGGCCTTCACATTCACTCACCACTCACTCACTGACCACTCACTCACTGACTCACCCAGAGCAATTTCGAATCCTCCAGTCTCCATTCATGGTAAGATGTGTACCATTTTTATGTTGTTTTATTCTGTTGTGGCAACAAGGCCTTGTTCTGTTGTCCCGGCTGAAGTGCAGTGGTACAATCATAGCTCACTGCAACCCTGAATTCCTGAGCTCGAGCGATCCTCCCAGGTAGCTGGGACTATAGGAATGAGCCCCTGCCCCCTGCCTATTTTTTAATCTTTTACACTGTGGTTTTACTGTGTCCTTTCTATGTTTACGTTTCAGTACACAAATGCTTACCATTATGTTCCAGTTGCCTGCAGTGTTTAGTACGATCAATGCTGTGCAGGTTTGTAGCCTAGGAGCAACAGACTATCCCGCATACAGCTTAGGCGTGTTTTAGGGTGTACCATCTAGGTTTGTAAGTATACTCTGTGATGTTTGCACTATGGCAAAACCACCGAATGACGCGTTGCTCAGAGCACGTCCCCATCGTAAAGCCTTGTCTTTGTGTTCATATCTTACCCACCCTACTTGACCGTGTACCCCTCAGAGAGGTTAATGAAACCTTGTTATTGAATGAATCTCATAGTTGGAGATAAGGTTAAATATGCACGAGGTTCTGGATAAGGAAGCTTATAAATTTCAACTTTGTACAGCTAACCTAGCATCTCCTGTGGGTTAGACCCGGATGAGCGCCCGAGAAGTAACGTTGAATGAGCCATGCATCCCGCCCTTGAGAAATTCCTCCCGAAGTCGGGCTCTCTGGGGCTCCTTGTGTTCTCAGGGAATCCAGCTTGAGCACCGCCTGAGAGAGAACAACTTGGAGCAGAGGATCCTGGATCTCCCTTTCATCATGCTCTTCTGTGGCACTCACCACCCACAGGATTAAATGGGTTTCTTGGCATGTTTCGGGAACTTGCCCTTGTCTAGCTCTCCAGACCTACAATTCCCTGCCCATGTTTAATGCTTGACTACAGTTCCCTGCGCACACCATGCTATTGCCAGCGCATACCTTTCTGTTCCACCGAGATGCCCTTCTTACCTGGCTTGGCTGGTGAACAGTCATGACCTGTGGGCCTTCCTGACTGAGTGCCTTCTCTTTGGCTGAGTGCTGAGTGCCTTCTCTTTGTTTTCTCTTAGCATTTTATCCATACTTCTATCATTATGTGGAAATAATTCAAACTAGTTTTTTAATGAGTCTGGCACACAGTGTTGCGCTGAGACAAATGCTTACATAGCAATTCTCAAACTTTGTTCTACCTACTCACCATTCACTTGGAAAACACACTTGATACTTTACGTCACTCATGACACATAGTTCTTTGTCCAGGATTTGGAATGGGTAGGCACATCCTCCTAGGGGAATTGGGATAGCAGGGGAGGTAGATGGGTCCTAGTTACAAACACCCTCCTCTGGCCACTTAGATTCTAATGTATGTCTTATTCACAAGTTGAGATCTGTGGGATTGCTACAGGCCTGGTGGCATGCTAGCCACTTTAAAATTTATGTCTGGAATGCTCACAATGATCTTGCTGGGTAGTTATTATTATCCTTATTTTGTGGATGACAAAACTGAGGTTAAATGATTTGTGCAAAGCCACACAGCGGGTAAGTGGCAGGTGAATGCAAGGCCACACTACTTTCTGAGTGTTTCTATGCCTCTTTTCCCTGGTAGACTTGGTCTACCAGGACTTGGTCCTGGTCATTTTTATATTCCCAGTACCTTACGCAGAGCCTGGCATCAGAGGGTCCCTAGTAAATGAGCACTGCACTGAACTGAATCACTCTTGGCCACTTCTCTGCCATTTAGCTCCAAATGTTTGGGATGATATTCAGACCAGATGTGGCTGCATGTTCATCCCCAGAGCTTTCATTGGTCAGATGACCAAGTTTGTTCACACATATCATGTCAGAGCCTTGTCTTAATTGATCAGTTGCCTATTCCCTATTAAAAACCTTGTCAGATTTTTTCTTTAGTTTCCCCCTCCCTATGGTAGGGTTGGATTATGTTGCCTTTCTAGATCTTCTGTCTTTTTTTTTTGAGTTGGAATCTCACTCTGTTTTTCACGGCCACCACAGCCTCAACCTGCTGAGATCAGGTGATCCTTGTCCCTCAGCCTTTCAAGTAACTGGAACTACAGGCATGCGCTACCATACCCAGCTTATTTTTAAAATTTATTTATTGTAGAAACAAGGTCTCACCAAGTTGCCCAGGCTGGTCTCAAACCCCTGATCTTAGGCAATCCTCCCGTCTTGGCCACCAAAAGTACTGGGATTACAGGCTTGAGCCATTGTGCCTGGCTTTTTTTTTTTAAAGTAAAGATGAGGTCTCGCTGTGTTGCCCAGGCTGGTCTTGAACTCCTATCCTCGAGCGATCCTCCCGCCTCAGTCTCCCCAAATGCTGGCATTACAGGCATGAGCCACTGCGCCCAGCTGAGATCCTCTGTCTTTGCTCCCTTTTGCCATTCTATTTATGCTGCCCCTTCAGTGGGCAGAGCTGCTTTTGTGTTTCCTTTAGCAGGGCGTTCTCTCCCCACCAGGTGTTCACAGTGAGCAGGTAGGTTTGGAAGCACATCTCCTGCCTTCTTAACGTCTCAAATAGCAGTGCTGTAAGCCACCTCTGATGGAGTAGATGTTCAAGCCCAGTTCACATGTCTGCTCCATTAGAAGCCAGAAACATGGTACCTGCCAGCCAGGCTGTAGGCCCTGTGAGTGACAGAAATATACCGCCGTGTATGCCCCAAAAAAGCCAGGGTGAGAGGCGGCTTGAACACCTAGAATCATTCTGTTAGAATTTCCATGTCTTCCAGGTCTACTTTTCTACTTCCTTCATTGTCACCCTTGTCCCCACTATCCAGAAACCAGAGCCTTGCACTGTTATGAAGACAGCTGTGACAGAGGTCTGCTGTCACAGTTTCCTTTACCCCAGCTCTGTAAGTGAGGTTGAGTCCAATTCAGCCATCATGCTATTGGCTGTAGACTTTCCCCACCTATTACTTGTTCCTTTTCCCCTACTCTCTGGTCTCTTTTTAGATTAAAGAGGTACTTGTATTTCATTTTATTTCTACTATTGACTCGTGTGTGTGTTTTTCATTTTTATTTAATTTTATTTTTTAGTGACAGGGTCTTGCTCTGTTGCCCAGCTGCAGCGCAGTGGCAAAATCATAGCTCCCTGCAGCCTCAAATTCCTGAACTCAAGTGATCCTCCCACTTCAGCCTGTATCTGGGACTACAGGTTTGTACCACCATACCTAATTTTTTTATTTTTAATTTTTGTAGAGGTGGAATTTGGCTATGTTGCCCAGGCTGGTCTCTAACTTCTGACTTCAAGAGATCCTCCTACCTCAACCTCCCAAAGCGCTGGGATTACAGGTGTGAGCCATTGTACCTGGCTTCCTCTACTGACTTTTTTTTTTTTTTTTTTAATTCAGAGTCTCACTCTATTGCCTAGGCTAGAGTGCAGTGGCACGCTCATGGCCACCACAGCCTTAACCTGCTGGGATCCTTCTGCCTCAGGCTTCCAAGTAACTGGAACTACAGGCATGTGCCACCATGCCCAGTTAATTTTTTGATTTATTGTAGAGATGAGGTCTCGCCATGTTGCCCAGGCTGGTCTCGAACCCTTGGGCTCAGGCAATCCTCTGGCCTTTGCCTCCCAAAGTGCTGGGATTATGGCATGAGTCACTGTGCCTGGCCTCTATTGACTTTTGACCTACAACTCTTCGTTTTATTTCAGTGACTGTTGAAAATATGGTATCTTAGCTTCTCATGGTCTGACTTGAATTGGTGAGAACTCGTATGAAATATAAGACCCTTATATCCACTTACCCCTCTTCTGTCCTTTATGCTGTTGTTGTCATATTTTTCTTCCACTTATATTCTGAACCCTGAAACACATTGTCATAAGTTTTACTTTAAGCAGACAATGTAGTTTAAAGAAATTTTAAAATTAAGAAGTGTTTTATATTGACTCCCATATATTTACCATCTCTGGCACTCTCCTTTAGTATATTGTAGATCCATGTTTCTATCTACCTGGAATCTTTTACTTTTGGCCTGAAGAACCTCCTTTAATATTTTTTATTGTGCAATTGGGCTGGTGATAAATTATCTCAGATTTTGTTTGTTTCTATCTGCCTTTATTTTGCCTTCATTTTTGAAAGATATTTCCACTGGACAGAGAATTCTAATTTAACAGTGTTTTCTTCTCTTTTAGAACTTCGAAGATGTCATTCTGATATCTTCAGGACTGCACCATTCTAACAAGAAGTCAATGATAATTCTCATTATTGTACCCTTGTGGTAAGGTGGGTTTTATTTTGGTCCTCTGGATTATTATTATTATTATGATGATGATTTTTAGAGACAGGGTCTTATTCTACCGCTCAGGCTGAAGAGCAGTGTTGTGATCATAGCTTACTGTAACTTTGAACTCTTAGGCTCAAGTGATTCTCCTGCCCCAGCCTACCAAGTAGCTAGTACTACAGACATGTGCCACCACACTCGGCTAATTTTTTTTGTAGCAACAGGTCTTGCTATGTTTCTCAGTCTGGTCTCAAACTCCTAGCCCCAAGTGACTCTTCCCTCTCTGTCTCCCAAAGAGCTGGTATTACAGCCACTGTGAACCACTGTGCCTGGCCTCCTGGAATTTTTTTTTTTATAGATCTTTTCTTTATCTTTGTTTTCCAACAATTTGACTATGATGTGCTTAAATGTGGTTTTTCTTTATGTTCATCTTGTTTAAGACACATTGAGTTTCTAGGATCTGTGGGCTGGTATTTTTTTATCACATTAGGAGGTCATTACTTTTTGAAATATTTCTTCTGCCCCAATTCCTTTTTGTTTTCCTTCTGAGACTTCAGTTATTTATGTTAGATTAGTTAATATTGTCCCACATGTAACTTAAACTTTGTTCTTTTTTTTTCCTGTCCCTATTTCCCCCTTCTATGTGCATAAATTTGGATAATTTCTATTCTTCTTTAAGTTTATTGACTTTTTCTTTTTCAGGGTCCAATCTTCTGTTAAGCCTATCCCATGACTTATTTCAGTGACTTTATATTTTTGAGTTCTATAATTTCCATCTGGTTGTTTTTCGTAATTTCTATTCCTGATAAGATTAATGATGTATTCATAGCCATTTTCTCCTTTATATTCTTTCTTTCTTTTTTTCTTTTGAGTCTCTGGTCTCTGTTGTCTAGGCTGAAGTGCAGTGGTATGATCATGGTTCACTGCAGCCTCAACCTCCTGGGCTCAGATGATCCTTCTACCTCAGTCTTCTGAGTAGCTGGGACTACAGGTGCATGCCGCTATACCCAGTTAATTGTTGATGTTATTCTAGAAATGAAGTCTTGCTATGTTTCCTAGGCTGGTCTCAAACTACTGGGCTCAAGCAATTCTCCGGCCTTGACCTCCCAAATTGCTGGAATTACAGGCATGAGCCATTGTGCCCAACTCCTTTAAATTTTTTTTTTTTGACCTGTAGTCTCACTCTGTCACCCAGGCTGGAGTGCAGTGTCACGCTCATGGCTCTCACACCCTCGATCTGCTGGGTTTAGGTGATTCTTCTGCCTCAGTCTTCCAAGTAGCTGGAACTACAGGCATGTGCCACCACACCCGACTAATTTTTTGATTTATTGTAGAGATGAAGTCTTGCCAAGTTGCCCAAGCTAGTCTCAAATCCATGGGCTCAGACAATCCTCTCACCTCGGCCTCCCAAAATGCTGAGATTATAGGCGTGAGCCACCGCGCCTGGCCTTCCTTTAAATTTTTGAGTGTACTTTTTAAATTCACTTTGGAGGTATCATCTCTGGAACTCTTTCTATCAACTGCTTTATTTCCTCCTTGTTACATGTCTTGTAATTTTTTATTACATGCTAAACATCATGGATTTTTTTGTATTTTCCTTTCAAGAGCTTTATATCTGTTTTGGCAGGCCATTGGTTTATTGGTGGATTTGCATGATATTACTGAGTGTTGGATCTTGGCTTTGTTTTGGTGGGTCTAGTGCAGCCCCTCTCAAGGGCCGGGTGGCCCAGCTCCAAATATGTGACCTTTCCTGGATGTCCATTGAATGCCCAGAGTGTTCATCAAGTCCTCTCCACTATGGCCACTGAGAACATAGTGTGTCTCCCCATGTGTGACCTCTGGAATCTCTGTTCAGTACACAGCTCCTACTACCCATTCTCTCCTGTGTGAAATTGTACCCTGTTCATGTGCAGTTTTGTTTTCAGTTGGAGATGCAGGTGGTCCCCTTTGCAGACTTCTGGGTTTCTGCTCTGTACAGCTCCTTCCTTTCTAGTACCCTGTCCTACACTCAGTCCCTTAGGCAGCCCTAGCATTTGGTCTCTTTTCCTCCGCCCTGGGTTTGGGCTTCACTTCCTTGTTCAGTGGTTTGGAAAACCCCCAGACTGAAGGCCAGAGTAAATGTGGACTTTACCTCTTGTGTTTTTTTCTTCTCTCAAGGGTCATATCCCTGCACTGTCTTTTTTTTTTTTTTGACTCAGAGTCTCACTCTATCACCCAGGCTAGAGTGCAGTGGCACACTCATGGCCACCGCAGCCTCAACCTGCTGGGCTCAGGCAATCCTTCCACCTCAGCCTTTCAAGTAGCTGGAACCACAGGTGCACGCCTCTCCACCCTGCTAATTTTTTGGTTTATTGTAGAGATGAGGTCTTGCCAAATTGTCCAGGCTGGTCTTGAACCCCTGGGTTCAGGCAGTCTTCTTGCCTCTGCCTTCCAAAGTGGCATGAGCCACCGCGCCCAGTCGATATCCCTGCACCATCTATACTGCAGTACCTGTAACGTTGTTTCATATATTTTGACCAGTTTTAAATAAGTTGTTTATGTCAGGAGGGTATGTCTGATATCCCTTACTCTGTCATGGTGACAACCAGAAGTTCCTCTGTAGTTAGATGTTATTATTCTATTTAATGGTTGAGAGAACCAATGCTCAGAGTACATAAGCACTTTGCTCAAGGTCACATCACAACCAGCTGAGTAAGGGCTGTGTCTTAGATGAGAGCCATGTCCCAACGGCTTACGGAGCAGGGCATTTGACGTCACTTCTCAGTTTTGCTTTCCAGTTCCCTTTTCTATCTTGTTCCCTTTCAAAGAGAATAGACAGTAATCTCAGGTCCACTTTCATATATCCAGTGCTATTAATTTCACATTGTCTCTCATTTTCATGGCTCTGAACTTTGCTCTGCCTTATCTGGCAAATTCTATATTTTAAACACTCACCCTCCCCTTCCTGCTTCTATTTTAGTCAGAGTAGTTAGCCATGTTCCTTATTTATTCTTGTATTTTCTTAGTATCAAGCACCGTGCTTGGCACAGAGACATGTTTTTATATGTGTTTGTTGACAGAACCAAGGGAGCAGTGAATTTCTTTTTTTTTTCTTTTTTGAGTTAGAGTCTCACTCTGTCATCCAGGCTGGAGTGCGGTGGTACACTCATGGCCCCCATAGCCTTGACCTGCTGGGCTCAGGCGATCCTACCTCAGCCTTTCAAGTAGCTGGAACTACAGACGTGCGCCACCAAGCCCGATTAATTTTTGATTTATTGTAGAGATGAGGTCTTGCTGAGTTGCCCAGGCTGGTCTCGAATCCCTGGTCTCAGGCATCCTTTCATCTCCACTTCCCAAAGTGCTGGGATTACGGCGTGAACCACCGTGCCTGGCCATGAATTTCATTTTATTCATCTTTTTATCCTTTTCCCTGTATACTCTTGAAAACAGGAGCTCCATGAGGCCCAGGCAAGGAGCCAGCATCCCCAGGAGTCCACAGGAAGACCCCAGTGTGGCATGCTTCCTCATACACGATTGGAACAGGTTTGTCTCTCAACATGAGTTCCTGGCATTTCTCTGTTATTCGTAGCAGACTGGAATTAGCTCACTGCCTTTTTTTTTTTTCTTTCTACAAGGGGAGACCCCCCCAAAACTGGAATTATTTTTTGGGGGTAAGCCCTTTGGAGTACGGAGTACAGGCCTCCCCTGCTAGATGAGTGTTCTAGGAATCCACTGGCATCAGTATATCAGTTAGCGTTGTTGTGAGAGGCTGTGTTCGGCTTCGGCAAATTTTTTTTTTGGAGATTCTTTCAATGCATTTGGCCATTTTATGATGGATGATTTATGAGCACCTGCCCACACTGTGCTGAGTGTTCAGCAGTTTTTGACCAAAAGTCGTCCACCCTCCCTATTCACCCAATCTCAGCCTGAGCAATGTTTTCTTGTTTCCTCAGATGAAAAAAGTCCTCAAAAAGAAACATTTTTGCTGATGTGAAAGAGGTGAAACAAAAAACAACAGAAGCACCAAAAGACATCAAAATTGATGAGTTCAAGAATTGTTTTGAGCAGTGAAAAAACTGTCTCCATAAGTGTATTGCATCAAACAGAGAGCACTTTGAAGGTGACTGAAGTTTAAACATGTGAGAATAAATACACAAATTTTATACATAAATTCCAGTTTTTTCTGGGGGGGTCCCCCTTGAGTATCTTTCCTTCCCCTGGCAGCAATAAAGAGCCTCTTTATTATCCATTTCAATTCTACTCCTAACGCCTACCTACTTCTCTGTCTTCATTTCACCCTTCCTCTTTTCCCCCTACATTTCTAGCACATTCTAGATTTTGTATGTGATTTCTTTATTTCTGCTGTAGTCTTCTTTTTTCCTCATTTCCTTCTCTGTACAGCCTTGTCTAGAAGCCTCTCTGTGGCACTTTGGATTCCATCATTTTGGTTCCAGTTTCTTCATCCTGGTCTCCTGCGTATTGCTTCTACTTGAGGGACTCTGGCTTTTTCTTCCAAGCCTTTGGTTTCAGGGCTGCTTTCTGTGAGTGTCTCCTCATCTAATTTCCTCACATGCCCACCACCGCCAGCCTGGGAAAGCTGGAGGCCTGCCCACCCCCTAATCCCTTCCCTTTTGCTTTCAATCTCTTCTTGTTCCATCTGGAATTTACTCCCTTGTTTATATCACTGCCAAACTTCCAGTTTTTGAGAGGTGGATGTTGGCTGTTACCTTCATAAAATATAAATGGGAGTGTCATCCACGGGACATGTCACAACCTCTGCTCTTTCGTGTACATAGATAACATCCACCTCCCTGACTCAGTGTCCGTTGTGGTGACCACATGGCCAGCTGTCAGCTCGTGGGTTTAAATACACACCTTTCATTTCTGTGCTCTCACAACTTGGGTTATTTGGTTTGTTGAGCACTCTTCTTAGATCTCCCATTTCATTTTTTTTTCTCAAGAATCCATGGAAATTTTTCTCTTCGCTCTCCACGCATACCCTTTTTGTGGTGTTCAGGAAGTGAGTCATATCTTTATATGTGGCTTTTCTTTTTCAGATTTCTTCTGGGGGTTATAAGGATTTCCTCTGGGGAGCATGCACATCTATGAAGTGGGTCGTTTTGCTTCTTCAGTCACAAGCATCATTATGTGTCATTAGATTCCAGATCCCATAGATCTTTGGAAAGTTCCTATTATAAACTGTAAATAAAAATCTCACTCTTTGGAAATTGTCTGTTAAGGAACTCCACAGAGCCTGTTACCCTCCATGTTCCTGGGGAATAATCTGCTCCGAACAGGTACTATGTAGACTTCTTGCACGCACTTGTTCGCAGTTTTTCTCTCCTTACAGTCCGTTAAGTGGAGCCTCTTGCCATCTTTTTAGTGGCAATTTTACATTTCTACTTTGACTCTCCCTTTGTCCCCTTTGTGTGAATTTGATGAGTCTGCCGAGGCTTCTTTTCACTTTCTTTTCTTTTGCTTCCTTTTTCCTGCCTGTTCCCTACAAGTCGGCAAGCCTTTCCCTCTGTCAGTTTCACGCTGTCTCCTCTGTCTCCTCTTTCCGGGCCTCACAGACCTTCACCTGGAGCCAGCCTTGCCTGCCTCCGTACTTCTTCTCATTAGAGCCTTATTCTAGATGGCTTCTTAGTGCACCGACCACCACAACCTGGCTTCTTTCCTTGTTTTCCTTTCATTCCCCCACTAACTGAAATCGGTCTTCTGGATTCCCCACATCACCCTGAAGCTCTCCTACTCCCATTCCCATCCCTCCGCCCCGTGGCTTCCGAGAACTCCCTGGAGTGCCTGTGCCCAGCTCACCGTTGCCATTTCTCCTCTCACGCTGCACCCTTGAAGCCAGCCCAGCACATCCCACCCTGTGTCCCGATGGCCTGCTCTTGCGTCCGGGCTTTCTCTGACAGAGGCCAGACCCCAGCTAATTACGGTTTTGTTCTCAACACCTGAACGTCTGACGTCCTGGTACACACGGATGACACTTCTGGAACCTCATCTTTTTCTCTCTTCCCCTGGCTTGACTGGGGCACGACCAACAAATAGAAATTGTTTACATTTAAGGTATGTAACTAGGTCGGGCTCGGTGGCGCAGCCTGTCATCCCAGCACTTTGGGAGGCCGAGATGAGTGGATTGCCCGAGCCCGCGGGTTCGAGACCCGCCTGGGCAACTTGGCGAGACCTCATCTCTGCAATAAATAAAAAATTAGCCGGGCGTGGTAGCACGCGCCTGTAGTTCCAGCTACTTGGAAGGCTGAGGTGGAAGGATCGCCGGAGCCCGGCAGGTCGAGTCTGCGATGGCTGGGAGCGGCCACTGCACTCCAGTCTGGGTGACAGAGTGAAACTCCAACTCAAAAAAAAGAAAAAGTCTACAACTAAATGTTTTGCTATATGTATACATTGTAAAGCGATCACCCAATCAAGCTAATTAACGTATCACCTCACATAGGAACCATTTTCTTTCCTTTTTTTGTGGCGAGAGTACTTAAGATCTAACCTCTTGGCCAATTTCAAGTATACAATGCAATGTTATGAATGATAGCCATTGTGCTGTACAATAGACCTCCAGAACAGTTCATCTGGCATAATTGAAACTCTGTACCTTTTGACCTTTGTACCTTTTGTCTGTCCATTTCCCCTTCCCCCAGTCCCTGGCAAGCATTGTTCTCTCTACTTTTATAATTTTGACTATTTTAGATTCCACATGAAAGTGAGAACTTGCAGTATTTGTCTTTCTGTGTCTGGCTTTTTTTATTATTTTTATTTTTTGAGTTGGGGTCTCACTCTGTCGCTCAGACTGGAGTGCAAGAGGCTGCTCCCGGCTACCGCAGCCTCGACCTGCTGGGCTCCGGCGATCATTCCGCCTCAGCCTTCCAAGTAGCTGGAACTACAGGCGCGTGCTACCACGCCCAGCTATTTGTTTTTTTTATTCATTTATTGTAGAGATGAGGTCTCGCCAAGTTGCCCGGGCGGATCTCGAACCCGCGGGCTCAGGCAATCCTCTCACCTCAGCCTCCCAAAGTGCTGGGATTACAGGCTGAGCCACCGAGCCCAGCGTGTCTGGCTTATTTCACTCAGCATAATGTCCTCTAGTTTCATCCACGTTGTTGCAAATGACAGGATTTTCTCCCTTTTTAAGGCTGAGCGATATTCCATTATACATATATAAATATTGCATTTTCTTTATTCATTCATCCTTTCGTGCACATTTAGGTTGTTTCCATATCTTTTGAGACTCATCTTTTGTAGGTCTTTATCTTGTGCAAAAAGTATTGGAAAGTGTCACAAACTTTTCTGATAATAGATCAATTTCCTATTTCCCCAGTCTAAACTCCGTGGTGGTCAACCACTATGGGCTCTACAAGGATGGTTGAGATCTCACCAAGTCTCACGAGCTGAATCGTGATGTCATTATTAACAGGTCTTAAGATGTGACCTGCCCAGTAGAATCAGCAGACAGTGCCTCTAGTATTCTGACCCCTTTTTTTTTTTTTTTTTTTTTTTTTACTGATAAAGCCTCTAGAATAAATCAGATTTCTCTGATGGTCTGAACGTGCTGCTCATTTCTTGGGAGGTCTGCAAGTCTATACTTTGAGTTCATCTAGAATGTCTATAATGAATTAAAAACCAGGGTGGCCGTTACAGATCTCAAACTGCAGGGGACTTGAGAGAATGCTGTGTGGTTGCTATTTTAGTGTCTGAGCAACATTGGAGAAACTCTTTTTTTTTTTTTTGAGTTGGAATCTCACTCTTGTCGCCCAAGTTGGAGTGCAGTGGCATGCTCACGGCCACC
The DNA here is from genome assembly GCA_027257055.1 of Cephalopachus bancanus. Taxonomy (NCBI): domain Eukaryota; kingdom Metazoa; phylum Chordata; class Mammalia; order Primates; family Tarsiidae; genus Cephalopachus; species Cephalopachus bancanus. The sequence goes on along the minus strand of JAPVLO010000406.1, from coordinate 2,087,071 downwards.
ACAACCTCGATCAGCTGGGCTTAGGCGATCCTCCCGCCTCAGCCTTCCAAGTAGCTGGAACTACAGACATGTGCCACCATGCCTGGCTTGGAGAAACATACCATGAGCAGTTACAGTATCCAGAGGAAAGTCAAAACTTTGGCATGGTCTGATTCAGAACTTTTCTGAGTCTGAGGACGACATCGTTCTCCGTCTCCAGCCCCACGGGGTTGAGAATTCTTTGTTTATATTTATGGTTGGTTTTATGGTCAGCAGAACTGGTGACTGTCTAATTGGTGAGGTAAGAGATTGCCACCTTTCTAGCCACTGGGTCCTCTTTGTATGATTGCATCAGCAAGTGTTGGTTATGTCCTAAGCAAATTGGACATAACCACTGTCGGCTGGTTGGTGAGGCTTTGGCTTCAAGACGCTGTTTTGAAAATGTTAAAATATCTATTCCTGATGATTCTTACTTCTTGGGGAGGGCCCTGGTCATGCCTTTGGAGTTAGATGACTGTGGATCTCCACTCTGGCTTTTCTACTTACTAACTGAGTGACCTACGGAGTTCTTGAGGCTCAGTGCCCTCATCTGCAAAAATGAGCCTAACAATAGATACTTTATTAGATTTCTCTCATAATTCACTGAGGGCTTAGGAAGGGTGTTATCATGATGAAGTAACCCTTGGTAGTAATTTGTGCCTCTTTTTTGTTTCTTCCTTTTGCCCTAACCTCCTTTTGTGTGTGTATAGTTGGGGGCATGGCTGGCATCCAGGACCTACAGCACACAAGAAAGAGCAATTATAACAATAAAGTACTCAGGGCAGGTGGGAAACTCCCATCCCAAAAGTAGAGAGGGTATCATAGGTCAGAGGGTGAGACCTATCTATAAAGAAGTGAAAGAAATTTATCTGTCAGTGAGAGGGACCCTCTGATCCTTTGTGTGTGTGTATGTGTGTGGAGGAAGGGATGGTATCAGCATTTTTTCTGTTGCCCAGGCTGGAGCGCAATGGCATTATCACAGTTCACCACAGACTGGACTTCCTAGGCTCAAGCAATCTTTCTGCCTCAGCCTCCCAAGTAGCTGGGATTAGGCATGTGCCACCATACTTGGCTAATTTTAAAAAATATTTTATAGAGATGAAGTCTTGCTATGTTCCCCAGGCTGGTTTTGAACTCCTGGGCTCAAGCAGTCCCCCTGCCTCGGCCTTTCCAAGTCCTGGGATTACAGGTGTGAGCCATCAAACCTGGCCAGCACTTGTTTCATTGCAAGAAGTAGGGAGAGAATATCTATAATGTTCTTCTTTTTTTTTTTTTTTGAGTCAGAGTCTCACTCCGTTGCCCAGGCTGAAGTGGCTCATGGCCACCCCAAGGTCGACCTGCTGGGCTCAGACAATCCTTCTGCCTCAGCCTTCCAAGTAACTGGAACTACAGGCACACACCACCATGCTCGGCTAATTTTTTGATTTATTGTAGAGATGAGGTCTCGTCAAGTTGCCCAGGCTGGTCTCGAACCCATGGGCTCAGGCAATCCTTTCGCCTCTGCCTCCCAAAGTGATGGGATTGCAGGCATGAGCCACCGCCCCTGGCATATAATGTTCATTCTTGGTGTTTTCTTTTGGAGGAGCCAGGATTGTATTAAGACAGGGAAAAATGTTAAATTGCCAAGGTGTAGGACATAGAGTTGTGGACAGGAGGTGGGAGGGCTGAGGGAAGGTAACTGCAGCCACTCACCTTTTCTCCTTGGTGTTGAGCATGTTTACTTAGACTCTCAGTCTAGGAATGGAAGTCAGTCTGAATGGAATTTGATGGATGGAACAAGTGAACTGTGAGGACATGAATGTTAACTGCAGAGCTGTGTCACTCTTAGAGGAGCAGCTGTGGGGCTCTGTGGGAGGATCCTCACCGGAGCACTTCACTCGAGGGTCTGTGTGGTGTATTGGACTTCAGAGGAATGTACTTGAGTCTGGGTGGGTTACCTCTTATCCGGGTAATCTCGGATGCACTTTGGAACCTCTCTGATCCTCAGTTCTTGGTATTGTCTAACATTACAACTTGGAGCACATGCTTTTACGTGATTAAGTAAAAGCAAATAGTTATTTTTAAGTTCCACACAAATCTTAACTTTTCTGTAAAATTGTATGAAACTTTATTATTTTGTTGATTGATTGTTAAGAGATAGGCTCCCACTGTGTTGCCCAGGCTGGTCTGGAAGTCCTGGGCTCAAGACAGTCCTCCCACCTCAGCCTCCCAAAGTGCTGGGATTACAGGTGTGAGCCAATGTGCCCTGTCGAAACTTTATTATTTTAAATTCCAACCATTTTTGTGTTCTAGATAAAGAAACTATGGTCCAAAGAGGCTAAATGGTGATGTAAGGCAATTAGTGGAAGAGGTAGAAATAGAATCCAGGTCTTCTGATCCCCAGGGAGGGGAGGGGTACAGGCGGGCTGGTGTGAGCATCTCAGATCAGGTGAGCAGACTCTGAATGGCCAGGGCCATCAAGCCGGCAGGGAGGGGGGCTTCGTGTGTGCCAAGTGTTCGACGAGAAGCAAAGATACAGAATGAAGTCTTTCGTAAGTGAGTTATTGCTTGGCTGTCATCCCGGGATGCCGGCCACGCCGACGCTGCCCGAGGGAAGGGGCCTCCGTTGAAAAGTTTCAGGAATCCTCAGATTCTTGCTCTTTTTATCTTTTCCATTTTTATTTTAGATTCAGGGGGGACACGTGCATGTTTGTTACATGGACGTATTGTGTAGTGGTGGGGATGGGGTTTCAGGTGGCCCATTCCCCAGATGGTGAACACGGTACCCCAGAGGTAATTTCTGAACCTCAGCCCCCTCCCTTTATTGGTGCTATTATTTCCACCTGTGTGACCATTTAGCTCCTGCATATGAGTGAGAACATGTGTTGTTTGGTTTTCTGGTCCGACACTCTTTCAACAAGTGCCCTTGAACGACCTGTAAGGAAAGTTGGAGGCATCGAGGTGAGTGTCTTGGGTGGGACTTTGTGAGGGAAGAGGCCATGACCAAGGCAAGGGAAGTTTCAGCAGTAGCGGGGACGGTGTGAGTCCATCCTCGGTGTCACCAGGGCCTGGTGGACAGAGCAGCCCTATGAATGCAGGGGACAGATTCCTCCATGTCAGCCACCATTTCTTCCTTCGCATGGTGCAAAGGCAGGACCCTTCTTCTTAGGACTATAGGACAGCTGCTTCCTGATGTCCTTAGCAAGATTTTCTCTGGAAAATGATGGACTGAGACAGGAATACATTTAGGAAACAGGAAGGGGAGGTGGTTAAATAGCTCACAGTTCTTGTTTTGCTTGACCACACAGAGATTTGAAAGCTCGAGTTTCTGTTTTGTAGAATGATTTGAGTTCCTCTAGGTATACTCCCAGAAGGGGGATTATTGGGTCGTATGATAGGTCAATTTCTAATACTTTTAATACTGCCACACTGTTTTTCATAGAGGTTGAACTAGTTTGCACTCCCACCAACAGTGCAGAAGTATTCCCTTTTCTCTGCATCCTCTCTAGCATCTGTTTTTTTTTTTTTTTGAGTTGGAGTCTCACTCTGTCGCCCAGACTGGAGTGCAGTGGCCGCTCCCGGCCACTGCAGCCTCGACCTGCTGGGCTCCGGCCATCCTTCTGCCTCAGCCTTTCAAGTAGCCAGAATTACAGGCATGCGCTACCATGCCCGGCTGATTTTTTGATTTATTGTAGAGATGAGGTCTCACTGCCCAGGCGGGTCTCGAACCCGCAGGCTCAGGCAATCCACTCACCTCAGCCTCCCAAAGGCGCGGGATTACAGGCTGAGCCACCGAGCCCGGCTGCATCTGTTTTTTAAAATTAATTTTAATTTATTAATTTATTTATTGAGTTGGAGTCTCACTCTGTTGCCCAGGCTGGGGTGCAGTGGCACACTCATGGTCACCTCAGCATTGACCTGCTGGACTTAGGCGATTCTTCCACCTCAGCCTTCCATGTAACTGGAACTACAGGTGCATGCTACCACATCTGGTTAATTTTTCTTTTTTTTTAATATTGCAGAGGCGAGGTCTCGCCAAGTTGCCCGGGCTGGTCTCGAACCCTCAGGCTCAGGTAATCCACTTGCCTCAGCTTCCCAAAGTGCTGGGATTACAGGCTGATCCACTGAGCCCTGCCGTGTTTTGATTTATTAATGATGGCCATCCCTACTGGAGTTAGGTGGTATCTCAATATGGTTTTGATTTGCATTTCTCTGATAATTAAGAGGCTGAGCATTTTTTCGTGTCTGTTGGCTGTTCGTATGTCTTCTTTTGAGAAGTGTCCATTCATGTCTTTTGCCCACTTTTTAAAAGAACTGTTTGTTTTTTTCCTTTTGGCTTGTTTGAGTTTCTTATGGATCTATACTTGCACCCACAGGCTTATTGCAGCACTATTCACCATAGAAAAAACATGGAACCAACCATCGAGAGTGAACTGGACAAAGAAAATGTGGTACATATACATGATGGAGTATTATGCAGCCATAAAGAGGGACAAAATTATGGATTTTGCAGCAACTTGGATGGATTTAGAGTTCATCATACTCAGTGATCTATCATAGAAACAAGGAACTGAATACCACGTGTTCTCTCATTCAGTGGGTCCTGAACATTTATCATAATACTACAAAAAAGGGATTGGCAGTAGTGGGACACTACCAGGGGAGGGAGGGGGTGCATAACATTATTAAGGGTACCTGATCCTAAACCAGGGGAAATGAGGACCAGTGGGGAGCCCAAACTTCATCTGTATGTAGACTACTTATACACCTAATCATGACTTGTACACCACATCTTTAAAATAAAGGAAAAAAAAAAAGCTGAACTCGGTGGCTCAGCCTGTAATCCTGCGCCTTTGGGAGGCTGAGTGAGTGGACTGCCTGAGCCCGCGAGTTCAAGACTCACCTGGGCAACTTGGCCAGACCTCATCTCTACAATAAATCAAAATGAGCTGGGCGTGAAAGCTTGAGTTTCTACCATTTCCCCTCCCCCTCCCCAACTCCTTCCTACCTGTATTCTCCGTGGGGTTTTTAGGGCCTCTAATTAAACAGCCCCTGCTCCTCCTTTCAACCCCCACCAGGTCCCTCCATTGTGATGTGCTCCAGGCTCAGAAAGCTGTGACTTCCCCAGGGGGTTCATGATTCATTCTGGAACCTGGGCAAGTGATTTCTGTGTCTACTCTCTCCTTGGACTCCAAGGGCTCAGGGCTGTAGGGTAGCAGAGCCGGCTCAGTCCAGCTTGGGAGTGGAATGTTAACTTTCAGGATTTTGGGGAGCCGGTTGACATCACACCGGCAACTTGAGATTGATCAAAGTGGGAGTATTTATATCATGGGAGTTAGCAAATACTGCTAAAGATCAGGGCCTTTTTCCCCTGGATAGCTGGTTGTTGACTTTTTACCAGCACACTGCTTGCTAAGGGAGAAGCAGGATTTAGACTAATCCTTGAAGTGGCTTCTATTCAAGTCCCCAAAACCCTAGAGCTTCCCAAGAAGATCCAGCGACCTAACACCCTAATTCAAGGCATCCACCTCCTTGGGCATTGGATACCATGGGAGCGAGTGGCAGAGGGAACCAGCACCAAGCAATTCTTTAGGCTGTACTAGTGACCAGGCTCCTTCTATCTCAGGCTCCTGGCTATCATCACCAAGCATGACAAGGGACGTGATCCAGAGCAGAGCGGTCACATTCTTTAATGTGATAGCAGAGACAGGCCCAGGGCCCGAGCCTGCTTGGAACTTCATGCCAGGACTCTCTCTTTTCCCGTTCTTATCTTTGGATGGCAATTACAAAAGACCCGGATGTCTAACGGTCGCTTATTTCCTAACGAAGGCATCTGGTGCTTGGCAGGTCCCCAGGCATCTGACTCTGTGACTTTGAACCACCCTGACCCCCATTGTAGGATCAGACCCTGGAGATACTGCACACGGGCTCTGCTCTTCTCCCCACCTGAAGCTTTCTCTCCCTATTTGCCATCTCCAATGCCTCATTAAAAAAAAAAAAAAGGCTGGGCTTGGTGACTCAGCCTGTAATCCCAGCACTTTGGGAGGCCAAGGCGAGTGGATTGCCTGAGCCCATGGGTTTGAGACCAAACTGGGGAACTGCGAGACCTCATCTCTACAAAAAATAAAAAATTAGCCAGGCGTAGTGGCGCACGCCTGTAGTTCTGACTACTTGGAAGGCCGAGGCTGATGGATCTCCTGAACCCAGCAGGTCGACACTGGGGTGGCCATGAGCATGTTACTACAGTCCATGCAGCCTGGGCAATGGAGTGAGACTCCTACTCAAAAAAAAAAAAAAAAAAAGAAAAAGAAAAAAAAACCACAACATAACAAAACAAAAATTAAAAGCCCAGCAAAACAACAACAAAAGCCAAATCAAGGTCCCCTCTGAAAGAGGAAACCCCAAACAACGTCCTCACCCACCACCTCAGAGGGAAGCTAACTTGCTGGCTTCCAGAAAATGATGGAAGCATGCTACTCAGAATGCACCTGGCACATGAGTCATCGCTCCTCCCACGACTTCATCTGCATGAAAATAGACAGTTCATCTGCTTCCATTCCTAGTTGTCCTGCCCAGAAGTCATTATCCTTTGTTGACCTCAGAGAACCTGTTGCTCCAAGGGGTGGTTGCTGATGAGGGCAGCAGGCAGTACCTACTCTAGGGGGACAGGGCTTGCAGGTCCTGAAATGGTCAAAAGGGAGAAAGGCAGAACAGGCCTGGGATTTAGGAGAAGGAGGATAATGACTGCAGACATGCTCTCAGAGATGACCTGGTGGAATTCCCATGTTTATCGTTTTTGTTGGGGTACAGAGAGGGTCACTGACCTGTCCAAAGTCAACCTGCGAATGGGTGTAGAAATGGGACAGAGACCAAGCATGTCCTCTTGAAAGTTCTGTACCAGATGTTGCGGTTGGCAGGGCTTGGCCCAGGCTGCTGCCCTCGCAGGAGGGGCACATCATGCCCAAGGGAAACGGGGACTCGGAACGCCACTCTACAGGAAATAGAGATGGCGCTGGAGTATTCAAATACTCTGTGTGAATCCTGACTCTACGCTGAGCCTCCACTCGCTGCCTTTCCTGGCAGTCAGATTTCTCATGTGTCTCAGGAAGGGCTGGGACTAGATTAGGAATTCATAAACTATGACCCGCAGGTTAAACTGAGTCTACTACCTGTTTTTGTATTTCCAGGGCACTGAGAATGGCTTTGACATTTTAAAATGATTGGAGAAAAAAGAGTAACATTTTCATGACATGAAAATTATATGCACTTCAATTTTTGAACTCCATAAATAAAGTTCTATGAGAGCACAGCCATGCCTATCCTGTTGCCTATTGTCTAGGGCTGCTTTTGTTGAGTGGATGTGACAGAGCCACATGTGGCCTCCAAAGTTGATTATGCTCACGATCAGACTAGGTGACTCCCCAAGGCCCTTATAGCTCTTACACTGTCAACGGGGTGCTGTGTTCACCATTTAGGGTCCCCTCCTCTGCCCCTTTTAATTGCGATAGTCTCTGACCTTCCAGTGGTTTCTCAGCTCTTGTCTCTACTCCTTGTTGTCCTGGTTGGATTCAGCCAAAGGAAAGTGGTATTGGTCTCCCAAGGAGAGTGTAGCTTGACACTTGGACTTGGAATAAAAGATACCTCAAGCCAGGCTCGGTGGCTCAGCCTGTAATCCCGCGCCTTTGGGAGGCTGAGGTGAGTGGATTGCCTGAGCCCGCGGGTTTGAGACCCGCCTGGGCAGCGAGACCTCATCTCTACAATAAACCAAAAAATCAGCCGGGCGTGGCGCATGCCTATAATTCCGGCTACTTGGAAGGCTGAGGCGGAAGGATCGCTGGAGCCCAGCAGGTCGAGGCTGCGGTGGCCGGGAGCGGCCACTGCACTCCAGTCTGGGTGACAGAGTGAGATTCCAACTCAAAAAAAAAAAAAAAAAAAGATACCTCACAGGGGACATGGGAAGGGTGGGGAGAAGGTGATTCTGGACAGGGGTCAGAAAATCATTTCTTGGTGATCGATTTTATACACACACACACACACCCACACACCCACACACCCACACACACATATATATGTTTTTTTTTTTTTGAGTAGGAGTCTCGCTCTGTTGCCCAGGCTGGAGTGCAGTGGCATGAACACAGCTCACTGTAGCCTAGCCTTGACCTTATGAGCTCAGGAGATCTTTCTGCCTCAGACCCAAGTACTGGGACTACAGGCGCACACACTCCACCACACCTCGCTAATTTAAAAATATTTTTTATTATTTTTTGACTTGGAGGTCTCACTCTGTCGTCCAGGCTGGAGTGCAGTGGCACGATCATGATGAGCATGGCTCATAGCAGCCTTGACTTCCTGGGCTCAGAAGATCCTTCTACCTCAGCTTCCCAAGTAGCTTGGACTATAGGCATGCCAGCTACTTCTTTTGATTTTTTTTTTGTAGAGATGAGGTCTTGCTATGCTGCCCAGGCTGGTTGCAAACTCTTGGGTTCAGGCAATCCTCTTGCCTCCGCCTCCCAAAGTGCTGGGATTATAGGCGTGAACCACTGCACCCAGTCTCATAATTATATTTTTATTGACCAACAGTTGAGCTGGTGTATCATTGGTGCTCTGAAAGCTCACACTCTTGGCAGAATTTCTAATGGGCTTGAGATTAAGGACCAATCTCTGGGAAGGGTCTTCATCAGAGTAGTCTTTTAGAAGGGAAAAGTCCATTTTATCCTACATTTTCTAGTCTGCTTTCATGTATTAGAACAGACCAGACACGAAACTGAGCAGCTATTCATGCAGCCTAAAGAAGATCCTGGAATTAAACGCTGTTTAATTGGGGGTGGAGATAGTTTCCTGTGCCCATCACACACTCACACCACCCCTCTGTCACTGTGTCTTATGTGATGTGGCTCTCCAGAGCTATCCACTGATTTATTTTCTTTTGACCACAGGGACTGGCTCTGTTGGGAGAGGGGTCATGCTCCTGGTCCCCGTGCATCTGGGCTCTGACTTGGACCTCTTGATTCCCACTGACCTGTGCCCAATTACTATGTTCTGTGGCTGAAGCCTGTTTGCTACACTCTACCTGGGGCTGTTTCTTTAACCATAGAGACCAAGCCACCTGCAAATGATCCCAACTACAACTTATGGGCATCTCTTACATCGCTACTTAGTCCTTATTTTTTTTAATTGTTTTTATTTTTGAGGCAGAGTCTTGCTGTGTTGCCCAAGCTGGAGTGCAGTGATGCCATCATAACTTGCTGCAGCTTCGAACTCCTGGGCTCAAGCAATCCTCTTGCCTCCCAAGTAACTGGGACTACAGGCATGTGCCCCCACACCTGGTTAATTTTTTAGTTTTTTGCAGAGACAGGATCTCACTATGTTGCCCAGTCTGGTCTCAAACTCCTGGGCTCAAGTGATCCTCTAGCTTTGGCCTCCCAAAGTGCTGGGATTACAGACAAGAGCCACAGCATCCAGCCAGTCCCTGTTGTCAAAAGAAAATAAATCAGTGGATAGCTCTGGAGAGCCACATCACATAAGACACAGTGACAGAGGGGTGGTGTGAGTGTGTGATGGGCACAGGAAACTATCTCCACCCCCAAAGGAGAAGCAAGTCCAGAACGTGTACATTTTAGAGTTTTCTGGACTTTTCTCCCTCTACACCTCCCTGACAAGTGGCCTTGGTCCCGTCACTTTCCTCCCTCTTCAAGTGCTCCTCGCTCTTTGATGATGGCTGTCGTGGTCCCTTACTCCCTGCCCAGCCTGCCACATGTGCTTGAGCTTTTCCAGGCTGAACATCTCCTTTGTCGTGATTTCCAGATTCCCCCACGCTGTGCTTGCCCTTTTGGGAGCCCCCTCCAAGAGACACCATGATGTCGTGGACAGAATATAGGTTTTGCCAAGGATTCGAATCCTAGGTCTTAAGCGGTGTGACTTTGGAGAAATTACTTAAACTCTCTGAGCCTCAGTTTCCCCAGATGTCAAAGGAGCATAATAATTACTTCATAGCGTAAGTGTGATGACTAGATAAGATAAATGTGCGATATATCTACCACAAAGTAATCTTCAAAATGTGACGCCATTCCCGCCACATTTGTTTTTCTGTTTGTTTTTCTTTAATGTGGTTTCTAGAACCCAACACATTATTCCAGATGAGGCTTAGACTATGATGAGTACAGTGGGTTCATGCCATCCTTGTTGAGGACAGCAATCCTTACATAGCTTCATGTGATCTTGGCTTTGGTTGTTTTTTAGGACTCCTGCCACTGGAAGGGCGTGCTGGATTGGGAATTAAGACATCTGGGTTTTTTTCCCTAGTTATTTTGCTCACTTTCCCAGCAAATATTTCTTTCACTGTGTCCCATATACCAGGGATACATTGGTGGAAAGATGACGGCAGCTCTCCTGTGAGAGCTGGGAGATGGGCACAGAGTAAAACTTATAACACTGTGCCAAGAGGACCACACAATAAATAAAATAAAACAAAACATAAAGCTAGCTAAGGAACTGAGAGTTCTGAGGAGTTCTGGCACGCACTAGCTGTGTAGTCTTGGAAGAGCAAAGGTATTAATTGAGACCTGTGTTTTCAAACAGTGCTCAGAAGAGCCCCAGGGGTTCAGGAGGTGCCTTTGGGTACCCGAAAGGTGAGGGGAAAGGTGAGTAGTGGGGGTTTGACTCGTTAGAGCCTTTGCCTCTACTCCTAACCAGGGCAGCACCTTTAAAAAATGTCTTTTACTTACTGTTCTTGGTGTCAAATTCTAATTGATGAAAATGTTTTACTGTTTAAAAAGAGCTTGAAGTTGGGCACAGTTGTTCATGCCTATAAGACCAGCACTTTGGGAGGCCTAGGTAGGAGAGTTGCTTGAGCCCAGGAGATCATGACCAGCCTGGGCAACATAGGGAGATCTCATCTCTACAAAAATAAAAAAATTAGCTGGGCGAGGTAGTGGACACCTGTAGTCCCAGCTACTCGGGAGGCTGAGGTGGGAGGATCACCTGAATCCAGAAGGTTGAGACTGTGGTGAACTATGATTGTGCCACTGCCCTCCAGCCTGGGTGACAGAGTAAAACCCTGACTCAAAAACAACAGCAACAAAAAAGAGCTTGAGATTCTCTACATTGGACAGTTTCTTTTTAATATATTTTTTATTTAGGATTTTTAAATTTGAAAATGTGGGGTACAGTTCAGGGTTAGGTATACAAATGTTCATTATGCTGGTACCCTTGTTGATGAGGTGTGCCCATCCCCCCACCCCCGGCAGTTTTCCACTACTGCCAATCCCTTTCTTATGGTATTATGATAGTTGTTCAAGGTTACATTGGACAGTTCTCTTCTAGGTCAAAGACTGTGAGGATTTCTAGGATTTTTTTTCCTACAAATTGTTGCTTAACCAGATCTTCCTCATTGTACTGCTCACTGAATTAGAGTACTTCTACAAGGGTAACATTTACATTAATGAGTGTGAATCTTTATCTTCTTAATTTTGGCCCATTCATCTCATAAGCCAAGATAATTTTGGATCATTAATTCTGGCATTCTACATATTGACAATACTTCCCAGTTTTGGTTTATCTACAAATCTGTACCTTTTATTTGTTTGTTTGTTTATGTATGTATTTTTTTCTTTTTTCTGCTTTGGTGACTTCCTTTCTTTTTATTTTTTTAAGTTATATCTTATTTATTTATTTTTTCTTTATTTTAAAGATGAGGAGTACAATTCAGGGTTAGGAATACAAATGTTCATTATGAAGGTACCCTTGTTGATGAGGTGTGCCCCTCCCTCCTCTGGCAGTTTCCCTCAGCTGCCAATCCCACCCTCCCTCCCTCCCCTGGAGGTTTCCCACTACTGCCAATCCCTTTCTTGTAGTATTATGATAATTGTTCAAGGTCCGCTTATGGGTGAGAACATATGGTATTCTGTTCTTTGTTTCTGTGATAGGTCACTGAGTATGATCAACTCTAAATCCATCCAAGTTGCTTCGAAGTCCATATGTTTGTCCTTCTTTATGGCTGTATAATAGTCCATTGTATATATGTACTACTTTTTTTTTTTATCCAGTCCAGCTTCAATGGGCAGCATGGTTGGTTCCATGTTTTTGCTATTGTCAATAGAGCTGTAACAAACATCATGTGCAGGTATCTTTTTGGTAGAATGCCTTAGTTCCTCCAGGTATACTTCCAATAGGGGGATTGCTGGTCATATGGAAAGTCAATTTCTACTTCTTTTTTTTAAAAACATATTTTTTATTATACAATTGTGGGATACAGTTAAAGGTTAGGTATACAAATGTGCATCGTTCAGGCACCCTTGTTGATAAGAAGTGTCTCCCTGTCCCCAGACAGATATTGACTACCATTAGTCCCACCTCCCTTCCCCTCCCTACCCCCCCATAGTTTTCCACCACTGTCAGTCCTTTTCTTATAGTATTATGATAGATGTTCAAGGTCCTCTATATGAGTGAGAACATATGATACTCAGATCTTTGTTTCTGTGAGAGATCACTCAGTATTATAGACTCTAGCTCCATCCAGGTTGCTGCGAAATTCATGACTTTGTTCTTTTTTATGGCTGCATAGTATTCCATCGTGTATACATACCACATTTTAAAAATCCAGTCCTATTTTGACAGCATGGTTGGTTCCACGTTTTTGCTATTGTGAACAATGCTGCGATAAACATTCATATGCAGGTATCTTTTTGATAGAGTGATTTGAGTTCTTCAGGGTATATTCCCAGTAGGGGGATTGCAGGGTCATATGGGAGGTCGATATTTAGAGCTTTTAGGAATTGCCACACTGCTTTCCACAGAGGTTGCGCTAGTTTATACTCCCACCAACAGTGTAGAAGTATTCCCGTTTCACCACATCCTCTCCAGCATCTGTTATTTTTTGAGTTATTGATAATGGCTGTTCTGACTGGAGTTAGGTGGTATCTCAGTGTAGTTTTAATTTGCATCTCCTTGATGATTAGTGAGGTTGAACATTTCTTCATACGTCTGTTGGCCGCTCGAATGTCTTCCTTTGGGAAGTGTCTGTTCATATCTTTCGCCCACTTTATAAGGGGGTAATTTCTACTTCTTTCAGAAATTGCCACACTGTCTTCCAAAGAAGTTGCACAAGTTTACATTCCCACCAGTAGTGTAGAAATGTTCCTTTTTCTCCACATCCTCACCAGCATCTGTTTTTGTTTTATTAATGTGGTCATTCTTGCTGGGATTAGGTGGTATCTCAATGTGGTTTTGATTTGCATTTCTCTGTTGATGAGTGAAGCTGAGCACTTTTTCATGTGTCTACTGGCTGCCCGTATATCTTCTTTTGAGGTGTCTATTCATGTCTTTTGTCCACTTTTTAATGGGGCTGTTTTTTTTTTTTTTCTTTTGGCATGTTTGAATTCCTTGTAGATCCTAGATGTTAGTTAGGCCTTTGTCAGATATACAGTTGGCAAATATTTTTTTCCTGTTCTGTGGGCTGTCTCCCTGCTCTCTTGATGGATTCTTTGACTTTAAAAGAAGCTTGTCAGTTTGATGAGGCCCCACTTGTCTATCTTATCCCTTATGGTATGGATACTTGGGATTTTGATCAGGAATTGGTTGCCAGTTCCAATTTCCATAAGGGTGTCTCTTGCATTTTCTAAGATTCTTATAGTTTGAGGTTTTACATTTAGGTCTTTGATCCATTTAGAGTTAATTTTTGTGTATGGTGATAGATAGGGGTCCTGTTTCAATCTTCTGCATATGATCAGCCAGTTATCCCAGCACCATTTACTGAATAGGTTCTCCTCTCCCCAGTGGTTGTTGGTGGAGGCTTTGTCAAAGAGGAGTTGGTTGAGAAATTGAGATTTTGCTTCCAGAATCTCTATTCTGTTCCACTGAATAGGGAGGAAGTCAAGTTATCCCTTATGCCTGTTCTTGTACCAATACCAGGCTGTTTTGATTATTGTAGACTTTATAATAAAGTTTAAAGTCTGAAAGTGTGATACTGCCTGCTTCATTTCTTTTGCTAAGGATTGTTTTGGCTATTTGTGGTCATTTATGTTTCCATATGAATTTCTGTATTGCCATTTCCAGGTCTGAGAAGAATGATGTTGGTAATTTAATGGGTATTGTGTTGAATCTGTCGATTGCCTTTGCTAGGATGGACATTTTAATAATGTTGATTCTTCCTATTCATGAGCATGGAATATTTTTCCATTTGTTTGTGTCTTCTTGGTTTTCTTTGAGCAGGGTTTTGTAGTTCTCATTGTAAAGGCCCTTCACTTCTCTGGTTAGGAAGATACCGAGGTATTTCCTTTTCTGTGTGGTTGTTGTGAATGGGATTGTGCTTTTTATTTGGTCTCTGCCTACTTGTTTTTGGTGTATAAGAATGCAACTGCCTTTTGCATATTTATTTTGTACCCTGAGACTTTGCCAAAGTACTTTATCAGTGCAAGCAGGTTTTTGACAGATTCTCTTGAATTTTCAAGGTATAGGATCATATCGTCAGCAAAGAGGGATAAATTGACTTCCTCTTTTCCTATTTGGATACCCCTGATTTCCTTCTCTTGTCTAATTGCTCTAAATAGAACTTTCTGACACAATGTTGAACAAGAGGGGTGAGAGTGAGCAGCCTTGTCTTGTTCCAGTTTTCAGGGGAAATGTTTCCAGTTTCTGTCCATTTAGCAATATGCTAGCTGTGAGTTTATCATGGATGGTGCTTACTATTTTGTGGTGTGTTCTTCCTATACCTGGGTGTTTGAGGGTTTTTATCAAGAAGGGATGTTGGATTTTACCAAAAGCTTTTTCTGCATCTAATGATATAATCATGTGGTTCTTGTTTTTACATCTGTTGAGGCATTTAATTACATTTATGGTCTTGTGAATGTTGAACCAGCCTTGCATCCTGGGGTGAAGCCTACTTGGTCATGGTGGAGATTTTTGAGATACGTTTTTGGATCCAATTTGCTAGAATCTTGTTGAGGATTTTGGCATCTATGTTCATAAGGAATATTGGCCTGTAGTTCTCTTTTTTTGTTGGATCCTTACCCAGTTTGGGTATTAGTGTGATGTTAGCTTTGTAAAATGATTTGGAGAGAATTCCATCTTTCTCAATTGCCTGGAATCCTTTCAATAGGATTGGTATCAGCTCTCACTTGTACATTTTGCAGAATTCTGCTGGAAAGCTGTCTGGTCCAGGGCTTTTTTTGGGTAGGTAGTTTTCCTGGGTAGTTATTCGTCATGGATAGGAAGAATCAACATTGTTAAATGTTTGTAGGTCAATTTCCTAGATAGTTATTGGTCTATTTAGTGCCTCAATGTCTTCTTGTTTCAACGTGGGGAGGTTGTGTGATGTCAGGAAGTCCTTCATTTCATTTGGGTTATCAAGTTCGTTTCCATATAGGTGTGCATAATAATCTCTTATAATCTTTTGTATTTCTTCAGGCCCAGTTGTGATTTTATTTTTTGAATTTCTGATTGTATTTATTTGGGCTTTTTCTCTCTTTTTCCTGATCATTCTGGCTAGGGGTCCATCAATTTTGTTAATTCTTTCAAAGAAACTGCTTTTTGTTTTGTTGATGTTTTCTGTGATATTTTTGTCTTCTATGTTCCATATTTGGGCTCTTATTTAGGTGATCTGGATTCTTCTGCTAAAGTTAGGATTCTGGTGGTCTTCTCTTTCTAACTCCCTTAGGTGATTTGTTAGGCTCTCCACTTATGATTTTTCATTTTCTTGATGTGTGCTCATCGAGATATAAATTCCCCTCTTAGAACTGTTTCCATGGCATCCTAGAGATTTTGGTAAGATGTTTCTTTATTTTTATTTGTTTCCAGGAATCTTTTAATTTCTGTTTTGATTTCAATGTTGACCCAGTAGTTGTTCAGCATCATGCTGCTTAGTGTCCATGTCTTTGTTGGTTTTGGGGAAATTTTGTTGGTGTTAATTTTTATTTTTATTCCACTGTGGTCTGAGAAGGTGCATGGCAATATTTCAATCTTATGGAATTTTTAATGCTTGATTTATGGCCGAGCATGTGATTTATCTTGGAGTATGTTCCATGTAGTGATGAGTAGAATGTATATTCTGTGGTTGTTGGGTGGAATATTCTGTAGGTATCTATTAAGTCCATTTGGTCAAGTGTCAAGTTTAGGTTCTGGATCTCCTTGTTGATTTTTTGCCTTGATGATCTATCTAGGGCAGTCAGTGGGGGCATTCAAGTCCCCTGCTATGATAGTATTAGAGTCAATATCTTTTTTTAGTTTATTTAGTAGTTACTTTATAAATGCTGGTGCTCCTGTGTTGGGTGCATATATGTTTAGGATGGATATTTCTTGTTGATGGATTGAATCTTTTATCATTATGTAGTGTTCTTTCATATTTTTAAAATTTTTTGATAGCTTAAAGTTGTTTTGTCTGATATTAAGATTGCAACCCCTGCCTTCTTTTGTGATCCATTTGTCTGGAAACTCATTTTCCTTCCTTCAACTTTGAGTCTGTGCACATCCCTTGTGGTGAGATGAGTTTCCTGGATGCAGCAAATAATTTTTTATCCAGTTTTTCATTCTGTGTCTTTTCAGTGGTGCATTTAGTCCATTCACATTCAGGCTGGTTATTGAAATGTGATTGTTTATCACTGTCATGAGGTTCTTATAAAGCTTTTTGCATGTTTGTTTGCTTTTTAGCTTTGGGGTTGATGTATGTGTGTGTTTTCAAGTTTGTTGTTGCAATTATGTGCTCTGTTGCTGATTACGTGCTCTGTTGTTTTCTTGGGAAGTGTGTATCATGCTTTTTTTTTCTTCTGTGCTTAATACATTTTTAAGTGTCTCCTGTAGAGCTTGTCTGGAGGTTGCATAATCTCTTAGTGATTGGATGTCTGGGAAGGATTTTATTTTTCCTTCATTGATGAAGCTGAGCTTGGCTGGGTGGAAAATTCTTGGTTGAAATGGTTTATCTTTGAGGACTTTGAATATTGGACTCTAGTTCCTTCTTGCTGGTAGTGTTTCTGCTGATAGGTCTGCTGCCCTTCTAATTGGTTTTGGTAGGCAGTTTGACCTTTCTCTCTTGCTGCCTTCAGGATTTTTTCTTTTGTGCCTACTTTGTGTAGGCAAATTACTATATGTCTAGGGGTTGGTCTTTTCATTTGATGTCTTGTAGGGGTTCTCTGTATTTCCTGTGTTTGGCCGGTTACATCTCTGGTGAGATAGGGAAAGTTTTCCTGGATAACATCCTGTAATACTTGCTTGAAGGTGTTTTCCACTTCCCTTACTTCTTCTGGGTTATCAATCAGGCATAGTTTCATCCTCTTGATATAATTGCACATCTCTTGTAGGCTTTTTTCTTTCTTTCTGAGTTTTCTTTTGTGTACCTTTTAAAATCTTCACCCAGGGTGTTTATGAAATCATTGGTTAGGATAGAGGCCAGGGCAAGGACCTCTGATTCTCTAAGACCCTCCAGTTTGATCCACCCATAGTCAATAGCCTTTGAACTCAATATCTTCAAATGGCTACAGACCCATCAAAGTACAATAGCATCCAGGCAATATTTCCCCTTCTAATCGCCACATCATGTCATTTTCTTTTTTAATTCAAATTTCAAAATAACTTTTTTCTTTTAAAAACTATAAATAGAGAAGGGATCTTGCTATGTTGTCCACACTGGTCTCGAACTCCTGGGCTGAGCAATCCTCCTTTGGCCTCTCAAAGTGCTGAGATTACAGGCATGAGCCATGGCTCCAGGCCCTGCCCTCTCATCTTCTACACTTATTTAATGACTATTACCTGCCAGGGTCTGAGTTTGACCCTGGAGAAACAAGATAAATAGGACACCAGGGGTTGGCAGCTGGTGGACAAGATGGAAATACAAAGCAGTAGTCCCAATGATAGATGAGAGTCAACCAGCAGGCAAGGGAGCAAGAGGTCAGCTTTGCCTGGTGGAGTCCAAGAGACATTTTCAGTCAAGAAGACACTGCAGGTGGTCCTACTCTAACAGGTATCCACAAGAAATGTCCAGTGTCAAATAAAATATTGATGTGACAAATAAAATAAAATAATATAAAAGTGTCAAATAAAATATTGACGTGAAATCCTTCTGATTTAGGTATGCAATCAATGATCCTTGAATTTAATCTGAAAAAAGGAGTGCACCCAACACGCCTAGGGAGCAGACTGAGGTTGGAGAGGACAGAGACAGGTTTTTGGGAGCAGAGACAGCTGTGGCATGGTGAGGAGAGGTGGGAGAGGAGAGCTCCCAGGTGGCAGGAAAATCAAGGCTGATGCATAAAACGTAACAGGACCGAGCAGAGTGTGAGCTGTGCAGCACCCGAAGCTTTCTGTCTTGGTCACCCAGGAGCTGGGGTAAGAAGCTTGAGTTTTGGAGGCCTACAGGAGCATGAGTGGAATATACTTTTCCCCACACTCTTTTCCCCTCCAATTCTGACATTGACTTCAGATCTTCTCTGATAACTACTGAATTGGGAGAGAATGACCTCAAGGTGCGCACCAGGTGCAGTAGGAGACCAATGATGTGCTCCATCTGTTTTCCTCAGGGAGCTCTTATACCATGCATTGCCCTCTGCAATTTGTCCTGGGTGGGTCTGTTTTCCAGTTTTGATGCAGACTGTGCCTGTGCCTGTGCAAACCGTGGGATGTGTTGTGGGGTGATCAGCTCATTTTCAGTTTCAATGGGACTTTCCCAGATTTTATAACAAAAGTCCTGCCTCACCACAAATCCTTTCAGTCCAGGTAAACCAGGACTGTTGGCCACCCTGGATGTAGGGGAGGTGCTAGGAGCAATTGGTGTGCACAGATTATCCTGGACAGCACTGGGGTAGGGGGAGCTGTGGGGAGACACCATTGCTGAAATGAAGTGTAGCTCCTAAGTCTTCCGTGCACATGGGGTCTGAAGGCAGCAGGCAGGAGCCCGGGGCAGTTCTGTGCATGGAGGTCACCTCAGGGTGGAAGTGCATAGCAGAGAGGCTGGGCTTGGAGCAAAACTGTGGGCTGGCTGCAGTCGGTCCAGCTGCCTCTCCCTGGGGCTGAGCCAGGCTGCCCCACTGTACTTTCCTGAACACTTTAATTAATTTCATGGAACAACTCAACGGAGAAGACACAACAAAGGATTGAGCTGGGCTCTCCATCCTCCAGACCACAGCTTCTCCTCTGCTGAACTTTCCTGGGGGCGTGCTTCTCCCTAGCATGCCTTCTTGTCACCAGAGGACACTCCTTGCTGCAGGAAGCCGAAGAAGCCAAATAGCCAGGGCAGCTGTCCTCTACAAAAATGTCAGGTCAATAAAACCAAACGACTGTGGAATAGATGTCCTGAGAGAGAGGCGGGTAAGGGAGACACGTGAGCAACTTTTCCTCTCGCCTTTGCCTGCGTTCTTGCACACACACACACACACACACACACACACACACACACACACACGCACACACAGGCAGAGTGTGGAGCTGTGCAGCACCCGAAGCTTTCTGTCTTGGTCCTGCACACACACACACACACACACATACACACTCAGGGTGGGACATAGGACAGTTAGACGACATCTCTCCTCACTTCCTATCTGAGGCATAGAAAGCATTTGGGAAATCTAGTCTTAACTGTCTGACTCAGACCAAATCCAGCCACCTTTTCACGACCCCCTCCCCAAAGGTGAAATAGTTCCCACAGGGTGCAAGAAAGGGTTATTGAAAACAGCAGGTTTATTTATTTATTTCTTTTTCGTTAACTTCAGCACTTCTGGTAAATCTCTGATCCAGCATCTAGTGGTTAACCACTGGTACAGGAAATGACATTTAACGTCTTTATCACTCAGCCAGAAATGGAAGAACAAGGCGAGCCTGTGTTTAGGGAAGATGGATGGCTGCCCACCACCTTCATCTTAAAGGCACCTGGCTCCTTTTCCGATCGCTGGGGCCCATAGGCCTCTCACTTCCCCTCAGCCTGCTTGCTTCACTGACAGCACCAGCAGGACTGTCAGGAGAACAGCCGTGGCCTCACTGCTCAGGCTGGGAACCCAGTCGCTGTCGGCTACCAACTGGGGTGAAACGGACAGCTGGTTCCCCTTTCTCGGGAGCCGCTGCATGTGTGGACAGACAGGCAGGACTCGAGTTCGGATGCTCGTGTCTCAGGCACTTTGAACCATCGCATCAGCAGACCGGGGTGGCCAAGCGGGGAGGCCACCTGATGTCGGGCTGAGACTTTGAGCAGCGCCCCGCTGTCCGTTGCCAAGCGGAGGACAGGCAGCAGAGGCCTCGTGAACCCTCTCCAGGACCCTCTGCAGGGCAAGCATGCGGAATGCTGCAAACCACAATGAGAGAAGTGACCGTGGCTTTCACTTGCAGTTTCCCTCTGTCACTGGGCTCTTTTCTGTTTCTTGTAGCTCTTTTGGGAGGAAGGGTTTTCGGTGCAGCAGCTAAGTGGATTCCGTAACGACAACAACAACAGCAGCAATAATCACTCACAGTTGTTGAGTGGTAAGCAGTTTAGATTCATGATCTTTAGGTAAGATTTATGATGTCTAGGTCTAGAGCTGGTAAGTGCTCTAGCCAGCCAGGATTTGGACCCAGATCCACCTGTTGCCAAAGCCAGTCTTGCCCTCCAGATATCTGAGAATAAGCCCTAGGCCCCCCCTCCCAATCCAGCCTTTCATCAGACCCATTGGGAGCCTGAGGGTTCTGAGTGAATTCTAACCTTGGTGAGATCAGTCTTGCCTAATTGATAGAGGCAAGATCTCTGTCTTCCTCTACTAATTAGGGTTCCAGATTCTCTGATAAAATCTCCCTTCTCTCTAGAAACTCACATGATCCAATTTTTATGAAAAGGGTCACTCAGGCACAAAACTGTTGCCCTTCTCAGCCTCTCTCCATCTTACCTGCATGGATTTCTGACCCTGCAGATGCGTCTCCACCAACACTGGGAGGCAGGGTGGCACAGGAACCAGCACTCACTGCTCTAAGGGGCAGGGGAGTTAGGATCAGTGCTGACATTATCCAGCATGAAGCCGAAGCCCACTGATCTTGGGGAGTGGCCTATTGATTTCTGCTCTGCTTGGTTCTAGAGGAGATTTGAGGAAACGGCCATTCGTCGTCTCCTGGAACCTCACTTTATTCACCCATGTACTTGCTCTGAAGATGTAATGAAATCTGAAGAGGAGCTCTGAAAAGTACATTTATCCTTCCAGAGTTTTACTCTCCTTGATGAAGAGGAGTAGATCACTGTTGGACATCAAAGTCTTTCCAACAGGGCAGAATTGCGTCTGGGTCCTGCACCCCTAGGCTGTGCTCACAACTCAGCTTTGTGATTTGTACCAGAAGGAGCTGAAGAGTTCAGGGGTGAGGTATGGGTGCTCCCCAGGGCGGGGTTCTTCTCCAAGGACCATCTCTTCTCCACGCCCTTGCTGTGGTGGTTTTACCCTGCAGACCGAAGGGGAGTGATCAGAAACTTGTTTGCATAATCAACACTGAGGGCTTGTTCCCTGTGCACTGGGTGCAAAGACAGATCTGCATGTTCTCTGAGCTCATGGAATCACAGCATAGCTCAGGGGTGCCCAGCTCTGCCTGCCCACTAGAATTATTTGGGAAAAACTTGTAAAACACACTGATGTCTAGATCCACCTTAAGGGATTCTTATTTAATTGGCACTAGCGTTTTTATTTTTTTAAATTTTTATGTTTTGGAGACAGTGTCTTACTCTAGGTCACTTAGGCTGAAGTTCAGTGGCATTATCATGGCTTACGTAGCCTCAACCTCCTGGGCTCAAGCAATCTTCTTGCTTCAGTCTCCTGAGAGCTAGGACTACAGGAGTGCACCACCATGCCTGGATAAATTTTTACTTTTTTTTTTTTTTTTTTGAGTTGGAGTCTCACTCTGTCACCCAGACTGGAGTGCAGTGGCCGCTCCTGGCCACCGCAGCCTCGACCTGCTGGGCTCCAGAGATCCTTCCCCCTCAGCCTTCCGAGTAGGCAGAATTACAGGTGTGCGCTACCACGCCCGGCTGATTTTTAATTTTATTGTAGAAATGAGGTCTCGTCTGCCCAGGCAGGTCAGGTGGGTACTTTTTACTTTTTTTGTAGAGAGATCTTGTTATGTTGCCTAGGCTGGTCTTGAACTCCGGGCTCAAGCAATCCTTCCTTTTGGCCTTCCAAAGTACTGGAATTGCAGATGTGAGCCACTGTACCCGGCCAACACTAGCATTTTTTATAAGGTTCCTAGGTGACTCTAATGCGCAGTCAGAGGCAAAAACCACTGATCTAGATGGAGAGACAGATAAGTTAAAAAAAAAACCAGCAACAAACTATGATGGAGAGTATTATATGCTCTGATTTGGCAATGCAAGTTGCTATGGAAGCAGAGTTAGGGTCACTTACCCAACCAGAAAGAGTTCGGGAAATTTTGTGTAGTAGGAAACATCACAGCTGAGATTTCAAGAGTAGGAATTAACCAGGCAAATCTGGTCTGAGGGGGCTGAGGGGATGTGGGGTGAGGTATCCAGATTTTGGGGGAAAGCAAGATGTGTTTTCCAAGTCCAGAAGGGAAAGGGAGCCAGGCACTCATGTGGGTTTGCAAGCGGTTTAGTATGACTGGAGACAGCTGAGTGGGAAGCCCAGCAAGAGAAGCAGAGAGGAGACTGGAGGCCACAGGAATTGATGGCAATACTAGGGACATTGAACCCTATCCTGGGGGTAGAAGGGAACCAATGAAGAGGCATAATAGGAGGAAGAACTGCCAGTTTTGCAGCGTGAGAAACAGATAGGAAGGGAGCCAGACAGAGGTAGGCAGGAAGTCAGAACATACTCATGATGGTTTCCTGAACTATGTTAGTGGTTATAGGGCTAGCAAGAGGCAAGCGGATTTGGGAGCTATTAGGACTTAGAACCAATTATACGTGGGGAGGGAAGTGAGAGAAAGGTCGAGGGCAATTTCCAGCCCAGGCCCAGTGGCTTATGCCTGTAATCCCAGTACTTTGGGAGGCTGAGGTGAGAAGATTACTTGAGCCCAGGAGTTCAAGACCAGCCTGGGCAACATAGCACGACCTCGTTTCTACAAAAATGAAAATTAAAAATTAGCAAGGCATGGTAGTATGCACCTGTGGTTTCAGCTACCGGGAAGGCTGAGATGGAAAGATAACCTGAGCCCAGGAGCTTGAGGCTGTGGTGAGCCCTCATCATGCCACTACACTCCTGCCTGGGTAACAGAGTGAGACTCCGACTCTAAATAAATACTTTTTTTTTTTTTGAGTTGGAGTCTCACTCTGTCACCCAGACTGGAGTGCAGTGGCCGCTCCTGGCCACCGCAGCCTTGACCTGCTGGACTCTGGCGATCCTTCTGCCTCAGCCTTCCAAGTAGCTGGAACTACAGGCGCACACTACCACGCCCGGCTAATTTTTTTGATTTATTGTAGAAATGAGGTCTCGCCAAGTTGCCCAGGTGGGTCTCGAACCCACAGGCTCAGGCAATTCACTCACCTCGGTCTCCCAAAGCGTGGGATTACAGGCTGAGCCACCGAGCCCGGCCATAAATAATTTTTTTTAAAAAGATAATTTCCGGTCCAGACTCGTTGGTTCAGCCTGTAATCCCAGCACTTTGGGAGACTGAGGCGAGTGGATTGCCTGAGCTCGTGGGTTCGGATCAGCCTAGGCAACTTGGTGAGAACTTGTCTCTACAATAAATAAAAAATTAGGGGGACATGGTAGTGCTTGCCTGAGGGTTCTGGCTACTTGGAAGGCTGAGGCAGAAGGATGACCTGAGCCCAGCAGGTTGACACTGGGGTGGCCATGAGCATACCACTGCACTCCAGCCTGGGTAACAGAGTGAGACTCCAACTCAAAAAAAAAAAAAAAGAGAGAATTTCCAGATTTTTTTGTCACGGGCAATGGGGTACAGGAGACCCAGATGAATAGAATTGCCTGATGGAAACTCACAGAGTCCTAGAAACCCCACTAGGAATGGGAGGGCCTCTGCTGGCAGCTTGGGGTCCTCAGAACCTATGCAAGCTTCATGTGGGTGGTCCAGTCCTCCTGGGAGCATCATGGGGGGACATCAGTGAAAGAATGAGGGTACTTCCTGCATTCTTTGCAGCTTTGTGAGACTATTCAGATTTTCTGGGCATCCTTCCCACTCAAGGTGCTCATTTCCCCAACTAGACCAACCCCAGACACTGATGGCATCTAACAGACAGTCATGATGGATTTCCATTTTCTGACCTCTTACCTAATCTCCCATTTTACTTCTCTAACTCAAACCTCCCGACCCCATCTACCCATGTAAGAGGTCTTTTAATGATGCAGACATCTTCAAATATTCTTTGTGTTCCTGTTGGCAAATTTAGGCCCCCTGTAGGCTCCCTATAGACTCCTATGTCATCCCTGTCCCAGGGACTTGCTCCCCGTAAAGATTTCCACCCATTTCTGACCCCACACAGTTATGTGTGTCCACTCCCCACAATCTGTTGCACCCACTTCAAAGACCACCACTGAGGCCAATTTCAAAGATGGCTGCCATCTTTTCTATTTTGCGGCCCACCCCTGTATTACTTGCAGGTAGTAACCTTCTTCTTGTGACCCTTCCTTTTGATTCTCTGTCTTCTGAGCTCCCTCCCTTTTTGGGGCTTCTTTTTTGCCTTACCTGCCATCTTGCTATTTCACAAATATATCCAAAAGTTGTTCTACAAAGACGTCAAAGTTAGGCCCTGTGACCTACTTTTCATCTTGACTATTAGGGTTGTTTAGTGTTTAACATGACAGCATAAGGAAAGCTTCTTTGTAGATGGAAAATTACCAAATAAATTTTAGATAATGAAAAAGCAACCAGGTTGGAAGATCTCTACTTGCTTACAAAATTAGGTGAAAATTATACTTAGAGACAACTTTTGAAAAGTAATGCGATTCTGTCTTTAAACTCTCCTGGAAATGCAGTGTCTGCTGAGTTGATCTTCATAATTCAGATTTTAAGCTGAGATAAAGCACTGGAAGATTTATGAAAAATTTGGTTTGCTTCTTGTAGTCTTCTTGACATGCATTAAAAAAAAGTTGCTGAGCACAGTGGCTCATGCCTGAAATTCCAGCACTTTAGGAGGCAGGGGTAAGAGGATTGCCTGAGCCCAGGGGTTTGAGACCAGCCTGGTCAACTGGTTGAGACCTCATCT
This sequence comes from Cephalopachus bancanus, assembly GCA_027257055.1. NCBI lineage: Eukaryota > Metazoa > Chordata > Mammalia > Primates > Tarsiidae > Cephalopachus > Cephalopachus bancanus. Next base: position 2,061,972 of record JAPVLO010000406.1, on the reverse strand, counting down.
CTACAATAAATAAAAAAAAATTGTCAGGCGTGGTGGTGCGTGCCTACAGTTCCAGCTACTTGGAAGACTGAGGTGGAAGGATTGCCTAAGCCCAGCAGGTCGAGGCTGCAGTGACCTTGAGCATGTCACTGCACTCCAGCCTGGGCAACAGAGTGAGACTCCAACTCAAAAAAAGAAAAAAATGTCCTGGAGATAGGCAAGCTTGTGTGCCTTTTTTTTTTTTTACTGTTGTTCCCTCTACTTGAAATTCTTCACATATATTGAGTATCTTATTGTAATCATTCATTCATTTCATTCATTCACTCAGGCACATCCACTGAGTCTTACAATGTGCCAGACAATATATTAAGAACTAGGGAACCAGGAGTGGGTAACATAGATAGGATTCGTGCCCTCATGAACTTATAGCTTAAGGCTGAATGTGAGAAGAACATAGGAAAATTGTCATACAAATAACCATAAAATACTAGCTGCACTGAGTGCTATGGAGAAGTCCACAGATCTAAAAGAATATATAATCAGAAGTTTGAACTGGACTGGGAGTGACTGGCAGGAAGACTTCCCCCAAGGAAGTGATGCTTCTGGCAAATCTGAGGGATGAGGAGGAGTCAGTTAGGTGAGACCAGGGGTGGAGGATGGGGGGTTTCAAGCAGAGACAAAGAAGGGAGAAAGTGTGGCAGGTTTGAGAAACTGAAAGGAGGCCAGTGAGGGTTGAAAGGCAGAGAATATGCCTGAGCCCGCGGGTTTGAGACCCGCCTGGGCAGCGAGACCTCATCTCTATAATAAATAAAAAAATCAGCTGGGTGTGGTAGCGCATGCCTGTAATTCCAGCTACTTGGCTGAGGCGGAAGGATCGCCGGAGCCCAGCAGGCGAGGCTGCGGTGGCCGGGAGCGGCCACTGCACTCCAGTCTAGGCGACAGAGTGAGACTCCAACTCAAAAAAACAAACAAACAAAAAAGAAAGGCAGAGAATATGGCACAAACTGAGGCTGGAGATGGTCAGACTGTGTAGGCTTTGAAGATTATGGCAAGAATTGGAATTTTTTTTTTTTTGAGTAGGAGTCTCGCTCTGTCTCCCAGACTGGAGAGTAGTGGCGTGCTCATGGCTACCTATTACAGCCCTGACTTGTGCTCAGATGATCCTTCCTCCTCAGCCTTCCAAGTAGTTGGAACTACAGACACGAGTCACCACACCTGGCTAATTTTTTGATTTATTGTAGAGATGAAGTCTCTCTACGTTGCCCAGGCTGGTCTTGAACACCTGGGCTCAGGCAATCCTTTTGCCTCTACCTTCCAAAGTGCTGGGATTACAGACAGCATGGCTTTGGAATTTTTTTGAGTCAGAGTCTCACTCTGTCACCCAGGCTGGAGTACAGTGGCCACCCTAGCATCGACCTGCTGGGTACCGGCGATTCTTCCACCTCAGCCTTCCAAGTAGCTGGAACTACAGGCACACGCTACCACGCCTGGCTAATTTTTTGATTTCTATCGTACAGATGAGGTCTCGCCAAGTTGTCCAGACTGGTGTTGAACCCATGGACTCAGATAATTCCCTCACCTCAGTCTCCCAAATTGCTGGGATTACAAACTTTAGCCACTGTGCCCAGCCAACTTTGGGATTAAAAAAAAAATCTTGAGTGGAAATCCTTTGAAATATTTTAATCAAAATGTGTTAGGTTTGCATAGAGGTAGCTAAAAAATCATGGGCCCATCCTCTATCCTTGAGAGATCTTGATTTATGGCAGGAGTCAAGTTCATGACCCAGCATGAGGCAATGGGTTCAGTCCTTTGATATAACTACCTACAGAGTGTTACAGCAGCCTGGGCAAAGGAGATGTCTTTTTGGATGAGGCATAGTCAGAGAAGGTTTCAAAAGGAGGTAACATTTGAGCTGGACATTGAAAAATTGTAGTGGTTATCCAGGTAATACAAGGTATGGGAAGAGAAGTCACAGGGAGAAGCAGCATACGTTGGAAAGAAGAGCTTGCATTCTAAAACTCAGGGACGAGCAAGCAGAGCAGGTTTGCATGAAGACCAGTCATGGGGTGTGGATGGAGACCAGAGTGCTCTGCTACTCATTAGGGATGTTTAGCAGGATTCCAGCTTTCCTTCCTTCTGGGCATGTGGTAGCTTTGTACTTTCCAGTGCACTTGGTTTCAGATGTGGCCAATGAAAGTAGCAAAGGGATGTCTCTCACTTCCAGCTGAAAGATTGAAAGGCTGGTGCATTTTTTGCCTTGTTTTCTTTTCCTTTGACCACTAACAATGTTCCAGAGAGCGAAAACTTTGTGAGATTGTGTCCTAGATTGAGGACAATGGTGATGGAAGCAGAACCACCTTTTGGCCTGCAAAGAACATGGTGGATGAACAAGAAACACACCTCTAGTGTAAGCTACTGAGATACGAGGGTCATTTGTGACTGCAGCATAATTTAGTTTATCCTGACTGAGACAGGGACTTGTCAATAACTGTGAAGGGTCTAAGGTTTTACATTGCATGTAAGCTAACAAGCCAGCCTGCTGCAGCTGATTGGACCTTGGCAGAAGACACAAGATTCTTGAGTCAGAGACAAAGGATTTTATGACTGCACAAAGCAAGCAGCATAAGCTTCATTTTTGTGTTGGTTTTCCTTGCCCTCCAAGTCCAACTGTGGCAATGTAGAGTGGGTCCAGATGGATGCCTCACCTGGTGGGTTTGTCACAACAGAGGAACTCCAAGCTTAGAAACTCCAATCTTACTTTTTTTTTTTTTTGAGTTGGAATCCCACTCCATTGTCCAGGCTGGAGTGCAATGGCACACTCTTGGCTACCCCAGCATCAACCTTCTGCCTCAGCCTTCCAAGTAGCCGGAACTACAGGTGCTCACTACCACATCAGACTAATTTCTTTGATTTATTGTAGAGACGAGATCTTGTCAGGTTGCCCAGGCTGGTCTTGAACCTGCAGGTTCAGGTAATCCACTTGCCTTGGCCTCCCAAAGTGCTGGGATTACAGGATGAGCCACTGAGCCGGGCCAGAAACTCCAATCTTTTATAATGGATTGCAAGCAAACTTGCCCAAACTTTTCCTGGAGGGAGATAGTATCTTTACTAGTCTAGAAAGCAAATAAACCTTCCCTCTGCTCTGGAGAGAGTCACTACCTCTATTTTCCAAAGCTGTTCACTACACCTTCTTGAAAACAGTGTCTGGAACATAAGTTGCCAGTGCCTCTGTTTGCAGGAGTAAAGAAATGTGGGGGATCCATGGAGAATTATCTCCCAACAGTATCTTTGGGTAAATGGAGGATAATGAATGGTAGGAGACATTTGGAGCCAGATTAGGAAGAATTTTGTAGACCATGCCAGGGAGATTGCATTTCACTAGGAGGTGATGACGAGTCATCAAAGCTTCTAAAGCATGTGCTATGGAGAATAGAGTTTGGACTAGAAGAACAGTTATGGCTAAAGGTGCAGGTTTGACAACCCCATTATAAAATGGGTAAAAGATATGAACAGACACTTCACAAAAGAAGACATCCGAGCAGCCAACAAACACATGAAGAAATGCTCAACCTCACTAATCAGCAGGGAGATGCAAATCAAAACCACACTGAGATACCACCTAACTCCAGTCAGAATGGCAATTTTCAACAACTCAAAAAATAACAGCTGCTGGAGAGGGTGTGGCGAAAAGGGAACACTTCTACATTGTTGGTGGGAGTGTAAACTGGTACAACCTCTGTGGAAAGCAGTGTGGTGATTCCTAAAAGCTCTAAAAATCGACCTTCCATATGACCCTGCAATCCCCCTACTGGAAATACACCCTGAAGAATTCAAATCACTCTGTAAAAAAGATACCTGCACATGTATGTTTATCGCAGCGTTGTTCACAATAGCAAGAACCTGGAAACAACCATGCTGCCCATCAAAAGAGGACTGGATTAAAAAAATGTGGTACATATACACGATGGAATATTACGCAGTCATAAAAAAGAACAAAATCATGAATTTCGCAGCAACCTGGATGGAACTAGAGTCTATAATACTGAGTGACCTCTCACAGAAACAAGGATCCAAATATCACATGTTCTCACTCATATAATGGACCTTGAACATCCAATGTAATACGATAAGAAAATGACTGACGGTGCTGGGAAACTATGGGGGGAGGGGGATGGGATTAACAGTAGCAAATATCTGTCTGGGGATGGGAAAACACCTCTTATCAACAGGGTGCCTGAATGAAACATAATTGTACACCTAACCCTTAACTGTACCCCACAAAACCATAATAAAAAATATTGAATAAAAAAAAAATGATTCTCAAGGTAAAAAAAAAAAGGTGCAGGTTTGAGAATTTTAACATATTGAAGGGAACTGAAACCACTGGATCTTTTCTCTACTTGGGTAAATTCTACAACCTTCAAAGCCCATATTAAGAGCATCTTAATTAGTAGTTTAAAAAGTATAAAGGGTACCTGAACAAAGCATATTTGTATACCTAACCCTTAACTGTACCCCACAGTATCGAAATAAAACATATTGATTATTAAAAAAAAAAGTATAGGCCGGAGGTGATGGCTCAAGCCTGTAATTCCAGCACTTTGGGAGTCTGAGGTAAGGGGATTGCCTGAGCCCATTGGTTTGAGAATAGCCTGGGCAACTTGGCAAGATCTCATCTCTACAGTAAATAAAAAAATTAGCTATGCATGGTAGCACACACCTGTAGTTCTGACTACTTGGAAGGCTGAGGCGGAAAGCTCAACTGAGCCCAGCAGGTCGATGCTGGGGTGGCTGTGAGTGTGCCACTGCACTTCAGCCTGGGTGAGTGAGACACCAACTCAAATATATATATATGTATTATATAGATGAGCGTGGTGATTCATGCCTATAGTCCCAGTTACATGTGAGGATCTTTGAGCCCAGGAGTTCAAAACTAGCTGGACAATATAGCAAGACCTAAAAAATTAGCTGGGCATGGTGCCAGGCTCCTGTAGTCCCAGCTACTCAGGAGGCTGAGGTGGGAGGATTGCTGGAGCACAGGAGTTCGAGGCTGCGGTGGGCTATGATCTCACCACTGCCCTCCAACCTGGGTAACAGAGTGAGACCCTGTCTCTAAAAAAAAGAGAAACAACCCCAAAACTCTTATTATTCTTCAAAAGCAGAACCTTTTTAAATCAGAGACGTCTAATGCAGACTTCCAACAAATAAAACAGAAGGAGCTATATTTTGGGTGACTCAATAATGGAAAACCTGGTACCCTGCCTCTCATTTCCCCACTTTAAAAAACAGCAGACACCCAAAAACTCCTCTCTGGAGTCCTTGGGATCCACAAAACTCACTTTGAGACCACTCCCCGCCTTCCTAATTGGCCCAGGCCAGGATTAATTGTTCCTTCCTCCGTGTTTCTCTCCACAGTTTGATCTTATTATCAGAGTAGCATTTATCACTTTGACACATGTTTGAGGAAAGTGTTGGTAATCTTCATCTCAATTCCCCAGTGCCCAGTTCAGTGTGCCTGTCACACTGGAGGGCTGTCAGCCAACGTTTGCTGAATTGAATGGAATTGAAATGAGAAACACACCAATGAAACACACTTTTAGAACTACAGCTTGTGTAAAGCTTTGCATTTTATATTTAATTAAATATAATAGACAATTCCTGAGACCTAACCAAGGGCAAATAAGAATCAAGGGAATAATGGAATAAAATAAGTCTTTCAATAGTGGAACAGTTATACGGAAATGGTTTTAGCTTATCTAATGTACCAACAAATGCTTATTCAAGCAACAAAGAGAGCCTTTTCTTAGAAAGGGGACCAGTCCAAATAAATACCATTCTCCAAATTAGTGCAAGAAGATTGCCAATCCTTTCTCAGGTGTGTAAATCCATTCAGTCACTTGTGGTTTCATCAGGCAAGAAAGGAAAGCCCTGTGTTTATTCTGATCACTTTTGCCAGCAAGATATTTACTTTGGAAAAACAGAATAATTGAAACAACAACAGTGAAGTTGAACATGTTCATCTAACTGGAGTTCACAGGTGATTTGGTGAAAACAATAGTTCCTTGAGTCTCTGAGTGCTCTGCATTTTCTGGGACTTTATACTTATTAGTGAATGAATCTTACTGACTTTTAAGGTGAAAAAAAAGTGTGGAATTTCTGTTTATCTTGTTCTGGTTCTGTTCTGTTCACTGTCTGTCTATCTGGAAGAAAGTCAGCCCTGAGTTTAGGTGAGGAGGAAAGGAGGGAGAAACCCAAGATCCTGTTGTGAGGATGGGCTCAGGTTTGTAGTGTTGAAATTTAGATAATTTTTGGAGCTCTCTATAATAAAAGATTGAAAAATTAGGTCTTAAAAGTGAATATTTATTTAGAATGGTAACATAAGTCATAACAATAATATTTTTATAATATTAGACATCTTGATAAAATTTTTACATTACTTTAGCCATATGCTCAGTATTTTTATATGACAACAATTTTGTCATATTTCTATAGAGTCAATAGAAAGATTATTCAGTCTTTTTACTTAGCATCTTGATTAAAAACTTTATTTATTTATATTATCAATAGCCTAGAAAAATTTATATCGGGTTCACAATTTATGATTAGTCATGCCAAGAAAATATTTAGCATTTGTCAAATTTGGGCAAGCCACTATCAAGTTTCTTTCTTAGAAGAGTTAAGATTTGAGATTTTCTTGTGAGTTTCTATTTTAAATATTAATTTTTTTTTGCTGGGGTGACCGTGAGCATGCCACTGCATTCCAGCCTGGGCGACAGAGTGAGACTCCAACTAAAAAAAAAAAATAATTTTTTTTTTTTGTTTCTTTGTTTTCTCTCTCTCTCTTTTTTTTTTTTTTAATTGTAGATTCAAGGGGATATGTATGGGGTCTGTTACATGAACATAGTGCATGATGGTGAGGTTTGAGCTTCTATTGAACCTGTTGCCCAAATGGTAAACATCGTATCCAATAGGTAGTTTTCCAACCATTTCCCCCCCTCCATTTCTCCCCACTTTAACAGTTCTCAGTGTCTATTGTTCTCATCTTTAACGCTGTTTTATCCAGTGTTTAGCTCCCACTTAGAAGTGAGAACATGCAGTATTTGGTTTTCTGTTTCTCCATTATACTTATAATGACCTCAAGCTGCATCCATGTTGCTGCAACAGACACGATTTAAAAAGAAAAGTACCACATTTTCTTCATCCAATCCACCATTGATGGGCATCTAGGTTGGTTCATGTCTTTGCTATTGTGAACAGTGCTGTGATAAACATACAAGTGCCGGTGTCTATTTGATAGAATGGTTTATTTTCCTTTGGGTATCTACCCAGTAATGGGATTTCTGGGTTGGGTAATTCTATTGTTGGTCATTTGAGAAATCTCCAAATGGCTTTCTACAGGGTCTGAACTAATTTACCTTCCCACCAAAAGTGTATAAGTGTTCCTTTTTCTCTGCGAACTCTCCAACATCTGTATTTTTTTTAAACTTTCTGAAAGACTCTGAACTGATCACATTCATGTTCTCATTTTCATGGTATATTATAAATTTTATATTATCTTCATCAATGCCAGTATTTTGTTTCAAATTAGCAAGAAATTTAAATCTTTTCCTAAAGTATTCTTATGATTCACTTTTCCTCATTTACTGGATTGTCAAACAATCCAAGAGTTTATTACTTATTGTCACCTCTATTCTCTTTCTTAATGAATCACATTTGCCTTTGGTATAATCGAATTAATTTTTGTTGTTATACTTTACTTCTTGATGTTAGAATAATGTCTATTGATTTTATTACTCACTTTATTGCTTTTATTTTACATTTCATTATTTTTAATCTGAATGTTCTTTTTTTTTTTTGAGGGGGCCCTAAAAAGGGCCTTTATTAGAGCTCCAAGATGTTTAGCCGCCGAAGCCATACAGAGTACGGCCCTGGCGCTTGAGCGCGTAGACCACGTCCATGGCCGTGACAGTCTTGCGTTTGGCGTGCTCCGTGTAGGTAACGGCGTCCTGGATCACGTTCTCCAGGAACACCTTGAGCACCCCGCGAGTCTCCTCGTAGATGAGGCCAGAGATGCGCTTAACCCGCGCGGCGGGCCAGGCGCAGATAGCGGGTTTGGTGATGCCCTGGATATTGTCGCGCAGGACTTTCCGGTGGCGCTTGGCGCCCCCTTTTCCTAGGCCTTTACCTCCCTTGCCGCGACCGGACATTGTCAAAAGGCCAGAGAACAAGAGGTCCTGAATGCTCTTATAGTTCTTCGATAAATACATTTAGTAAACGTTAATTGGGAGGCTGTAGTTTCTTATTTGCTTTATTAAAACATTCCAAAACATTTTTGGATATTGGGAGGAGAGTGGGAGGAAACAGGGTGGGTTAGGACCTTACCTCAGCACACAGACTGAGCCAGAGAAAGCTTGCAAGATTCGAGCCAAGCTGGCCTGGGAAGGATCAGGCAAGGGCAGGTGGGGGGTTTTGTTTGTGCCTATGAAAACTTGAGGGAGAGAGGAGGCAGTTGATTAGGGTGGGTTTTGCTATAACTTCATCAACCAACTCAAAGAAAGGGATATTAGGATAGGAAACTCAAGAAGAGGATGGTCAGGCCGGAACAGGAGCAAGGTGAAATCTCCTTAGAAGTAACAAGGATGCTTTGGAGAAGAAACTTAGCAAATACCATGGAAAAGGTCTGACTGGTCTGGAAGTCATGGAGGAATACTAGAGCCCCCAGAGGATGGTTAAGCTAGAACATATTCAAGGTGGGAAGAAATACCTGCAGGAGTTGCAGGAAGCTGACGGCATTGCAGTTAGTATATCTTGGTGGTTGGTGATTCTCTTCAAGGAGCCCCAGGTAGGAAAAGATGCCTTTCTTCAAAGGATGAGTAATGAGGAACGCTAAATTATCCCCTCAGGCTTAATGAGCTGGATATTTATTTATTCATTTATTTGTTTTTTTTGTAGTGATGGGGTCTGGCTATGTGGCCCAGGCTGGTCTCAAGCTTCTTGGGCTCAAGCAACCCTACCACCTCAGCCTCTCAAAGTGCTGGGATTACAGGCATGAGTCATTAGGCACAGCAAGCAGAAATATTTTGAAAAGAGGTAACATCATATAATAGATCGTGAATTTTAGAGTCAAAAAGACCCGGGTTTGAACTCTGGTCATGCAACTTCTTATCATCCCTTGTCCTTAGCTAAGATCCTCAATGTCTATAAATCTAATCCTCCCTGCTCTGCAAAAATGGGGATAATAGTGCACACCCTTCTTTCTGGGTAGATAGCACATAGATCTTATAAAATGATATGATGAACAGCACAATAGTTGTATAATCAAGAATAGATGTGGATGTTAAAAATGTGGGTTTTTGAAACATCGGATATATTTTAATAATTTTGCTGTATTTTTGTTAATTTAATTCTTATTTTCCTAATAAAGAAAATAACAAATTGACTTAACTCAGATCTCAGAATTTTCCTTTTTCTGATTTCTTTCATATTTATTTTATTTCATTTTTATTATAAAGATGTGGGGTACAATTCAGGGTTAGGTATACATTGATTATGCAGGTACCCTTGTTGATGAGGTATGCCCCTCCCTCCCCTAGCAGTTTCCCTCAACTGCCAACCCCCCCCCACAGTTTCCCATTACTGCCAAACACTTTCTTATAGTATTATAATTGTTCAAGGTCCGCTTATGAGTGAGAACATATGGCACTCTGTTCTTTGTTTCTGTGATAAATCACTGAGATCTCAGAATTTTCAATGACTACCTTGGCCTTTTTGCTTGTAGTGCCAATGCTGTCTGTTCTACACACACATGCGCGTGCTCACACACACAAAACACACACACACACACTTGTGATGAAAACCATCAAGAAATAGAGCCAGAGTACTTGAACCAATTCCAGAGTTCAAGGCAGAAAATATGAGTTCTGACCCCCTCCAACTTTTTTCTTGTTCAATGCTTCACAAGTAGGTATATTTTTTGTGATATTGTGAAATATAAATTTGGTCTTTGATTCAATTCCTGTTACACAACTCCTAAAATCCTTATAATCTCCAAAGTAGCTTCAGAAGTGGGGTGAGCCACCAGAAAGACCAAGATAGGATTAGGGGGTGGGTCTTTTAGCTCCAACCCCCAATCTCCAGGAAAAGGAGAGAGGCTGAAGGTTAAGTTATCCACCAGAGTGAGTGGATTGCCTGAGCCCGTGGGTTCGAGACCCACCTGGGCAACTTGGCGAGACCTCATCTCTACAATAAATCAAAAATTAGCTGGGCGTGGTAGCACGTGCCTATAGTTCCAGCTACTTGGAAGACTGAGGTGGAAGGATCGCCGGAGCCCAGCAGGTCGAGGTTGCGGTGGCCGGGAGCGGCCACTGCGCTCCAGTCTGGGCGACAGAGTGAGACTCCAACTCAAAAAAAAAAAAAAAAAAAAAGTTATCTACCAGAAGCTGATGATTTAATCAATCATGTCAATGTAACAAAGCTTCTATGAAAACCCAAAAGGTTTGGGTTTGAGAGCTTCCAGATAGATGAACACGTCTAGATAGAGGAGTTTCTGGAGGGTGGTGCCCAGGCAGGGCATGAAAGCTCTGCACCCTTTCCCACCTCACACCTTGCCCTATGCATCTCTTCATCTGTGTCCTTTCGAATATCCTGTATAACAAACCAATAAGCGTAAATAAGTGTTTCCCTGAGTTCTGTGAGGCGCTCTAGCCAACTAATCAAACCAAAGAGGGGGTCATGGAAACACCAACTCGAAGTGGAGTCAGAAGTCCCAAAGGCCAGGACTTGAGATTGGTGGAAAGGACAGGGGGGTGGTCTTGGGGACTGAGCCTTCAATCTGTGGTATCTGACACTACCTCTGGGTAGATAACATCAGAACTGAATTAGAAGATACCCAGCTGTGCCTGATGTTGGCCTGTGGGAGAAAACCCCCTAAGGCATTTGGTTGTGTAAGTATTCTGTGTGGTTGATATGGTGTGAGAACAGAGGAAATCTGTGTGTGTATTTTTTCCCTCAGAATTTTACTGATACAATGATTCTTTGATTTTGGAAAGGACTCTGTTAGTTATCTGGGTACTGATGCTACCTGGCTATACTTTCTTCGATTACTTTGTTGATATGTCTTTATTTTCCTTTATGTCATTATTTGGATTTATTATTTTCATGTGTTCTGCTGTAATGTGTTCACGCCACTTCAGCTGCAAGACACCAGGTGCTCCCACCTCTCATAAGGAAGAGGCAAGGCACATTCTCTTGGACTTAAAGCTGATAGACACTCTGGGATCAGGTGGGAAAGAACCGCCACTCTCTTTGCTTTGTTGCAAAGTGCATCCTCCCCCTCCCCCTCCCAGTATGTGTGTGAGGTTTTGTCCCTCCTTGAGAAAGCAAGGAAAAAGGAACACAAGTTACTTTAGATATATGCAAGGATTTAGGTGCATCAGACCAGAGGGAATTTCCCACAGAATATTATAGACTTTTGTCCTTAGAGAACCATGCAGGAAAAGTCACCTTGATCATAATAGGTATAGATATTAAGTATGATTTGGTTTGGAAATTGACAACTCATTTAGCAGTCGTTTAGTTCTACTTCCTAAGATCCCAGGCCCTGCAAAAATTCTCTTTCTGCAGGTATAGGAGTCTCAGTACAATAAACCAGCACAGCCAATAACAACTAGTTCTCATTTCTTCTGACTAGATCTTAAGAAGAGACTGGTCAATGAAGGGCCAGTCCCTGCTCTGATCTCAAGGTCATGGGGCAAGGGATTAGCCATTTCCTAGCCAAAGGATTAGGTGGAGCACCCTGAAAGTTGTGAGCTCCAGTCAGGGGAATGCTTTGGTGAATATCTTATTTGGTTGGATGATAGTTTAAGACATTTATAATTTACTTCATAAAAAAAAGACAAGCAAAAAATGAAGAAATAAAAATAAGGACCTGTCAATAGCCAAGTTATAAGTTAAGGGAGGTCATTAACATCTTCATGCTTCATTCATCCTGAGCTAGGACTATCAGATTGGAGGAATATCCTGCATTAGGACCTGGAGTGGGAGAAAACAGTGACAGCTTTTCTATCTTTTACTTTTTTGCTTACAATCCTTAATATCTCTATCTTTTAAAAGTAGCTAGTGTAGAGTGGCTAATTTAATGCACACAAGAGGACTAGGGAAGATTTGGATAAGCCATTGCCTAACTGTGTGCTTTTATCACCATGAGGGCCATATGAGAATGTGGATGACTAACAGAAAAGCTCTTTCCACATCTGAGGAGAACAAACCTCCTGCCAAAGTTGGGTCAATGGAATGGTCTCTGAACATTGAGAGAAGAATTGTAATTACTATTAATAAGAATAAAATTAGACAAGACGTGGTGGTTCACGCCTATAATCCCAGCATTTTGGGAGACTGAGGTGAGAGAATTGCCTGAGCCCACAGGTTTGAGATCAGCCCAGGCAACTTGGTGAGACCTCATCTCTACAATAAATCAAGAAAAATTAGCCGGGTGTGATGGCGCATGCCTGTCGTTCCAGCTACTTGGAAGGCTGAGGCGGAAGGATCACCTGGGCCCAGCAGGTCGAGGCCGCAGTAGCCATGAATGTGCCACTGTACTCCAGCCTGGGCAACAGTGAAACTCGGACTCAAAAAAATAAAAATTAAATTAAATTAAAATGACAGTAAGCAACACATTGACTTCCCACCAGGATTTCTTGTTCAGGAAAATAGATGTCTCCTACAGAAGGCTGAAACAGACGGGAGGGAGCCCCTCCCCAGGTGAGAGATTTTCAGACATGTGAATAGTTAGCACATGCTTGAAAATCTAAAATAGAGAAAACAGAACACATGACTGTCCTCATTCTGACCTGTGGCTTTTTGCCACCTTATCAGCAAGAATGCTTTCAATTGCACATAACAAAAGTAATCCTATCCAAAGTGACTTGAGCAAAAAGAGAGTTTATTATATGATATTTCTGGGTTCCCGGGGAGGCTGCTACTTGTCACAATGCTGCCATCATGCTCCATTTCTATGTATACCATGATTTTGCTCACTTGCATCTTGGCCCCATTCTCAGAGGCTCTTCCTTTGGGGTCATAATGGCTGTGCAGTTCCAGCCCTATTCCTTCACATCTTCAAATCTCAGGGAGAAAGACATCAGGTTCCTTTTTCCGAAGTCCTGGCAAAATCCCATTTCATCTAACCAGTGCTATTGGATTATTGCAATGCAATGCTTTGACTGAGATAGATTCCTGTGATGGCTGATTTTATGTGTGAACTTCACTGGGCTAAGGAATGACCAGATAGCTGTTAAAGCATTATTTCTGTGTGTGTCTGTGAGGGTGTTTCTGGAAGAGATCAGCCATTGAATCACTAGACTCAGTAAAGAAGATCCACCCTCACCAGTGTGGGCAGGCATCATCCAATCTGAGCATTCTAATAAAGCAAAAAGATGGAGGAAGGGCAATTGCACTCACTCTTCTTGAGCTAAGACTACTATTTTCTGCCCTAGGACTTTGAAATTCTTGGTTCTCAGGCCTTTGGACTCTAGGACTTATACCATCTGTCCCTACTCCATCTTTAGGCCTTAGACCTCAGACAAAATTACGCCACTGTCTTTTCTGGTTCTCTAGCTTGCAGACAGTAGATGTGGGACTTTGCAGCTTCTTAATCATGTGTACCAATTCCCATAATAAATCTGTGTGTGTGTGTGTGTGTGTGTGTGTGTGTGTGTGTGTGTGTGTGTGTCCCATTCTGATTTTTCTAACTCTGACTAAACAAAAATTTGAAGCTGTAGGCAGCAGAGGGAAGAATGGATGTTAAGAAGACAAATGACAAGTATCTATCTGTGACTGCAGTGGCCATCAGTTTTGGGCCCTTGTTTGTCTCTGGGATCCTCCTCCTTTCTTGTCAGGGATAAGTTCAGAACACATTGGGGAAAAGAGAATGTACTGAGCTCCTTCCTGAAGGCTGGTTGGAAGCCAGTGAACTCCAAACTCCTGCTCCTCTCTTTGGTAGACAGTTGCCTAGGGGAGAAGGTTGGTATTATATAAACACCAATTTTATATGTGCTGTTGAAGCATGGGGAGAAATACGGTCCCATGGGTCTTCTGGAACTATCAGGCATAAAAATTAATTAGTGTTCAAATGACCGTTGCCTCCAAGCGGATGTTGTTGGGTCCTCAGAGGTCCCCATTTTTAGCATCTGACAATTCCCAGACCAGTAAAAGTCTGTACCTTTTCCCCTTTCAATCTCTGTCCCCAGATGAAAGCATAGGAGCCACAGTGATGACTTTTATCAGTGGGGTATCTGGCAACAATTCCACTTCCTGACTAGATAATACAAAAACTTCAGGGCATTTGATTTGGCAACTACTGAAAAGCAGATGAAAGTAATTTTTTCGCCCTCCCTGGGAAAGGAGCACATAGAAAATATCGCTTTTCCCCTGGAGTCTTGTAGTTTTAGAAGAGGTTTGACGACTGGTGGAGCCACACACACACACACATGCACGCACGCACGCACACATACGCATATATTTTACATAAAGACTGGGAAGAATTCAACTAGAGTTTCTCTTGATTAGTTATCTCTTAATTAGGCTCTTGATTGCCTAGTCCCTCTGGATGGTTATGGCAGCTGTAAGGGTCTGTCTCCCTAATGGACTTCTGGGCTGGCATAGGTACATGGGGACCATTGGCTTCTTCAAAAGAACTGTGGAGTAGTGCAGTAGACCAACTGGGGTAACACTTTAAATCCCTATCAGTTATACAGCTGTTTGGTTCAACGAACTACAGTGGCTGATGATGTAAGCAGGGGAAATGGTGCAAGAATGGAAGGAGCCAAAAAGATACTATTTGAACAGTTTTCAAATCTTCATTCCATAGTCACTTCTGGGAACATTCCCCACTTTTTTTTTTTTTTTTTGGAGTCTTACTCCGTCACCCAGGCTGGAGTGCATGTCACGCTCACGGCTACCCCAGTGTGAACCTGCTGGGTTCTGGTGATCCTTCCACCTCAGACTTTCAAGTAGCCAGAACTACAGGTGTGCGCTACCATGCACAGTTAATTTAATTTTATTTTTTTTTGAGTTGGAGTCTCACTCTGTCACCCAGACTGGAGTGCAGTGGCCACTCCCGGCCACCGCAACCTCGACCTGCTGGGCTCCGGCAATCCTTCCGCCTCAGCCTTCCAAGTAGCTGGAACTACAGGCGTGCACTACCACACCCGGCTGATTTTTTTATTTATTGTAGAGATGAGGTCTTGCTGCCCAGGCGGGTCTGGAACCCGCGGGCTCAGGCAATCCACTCACCTCAGCCTTCCAAAGGCGCGGGATTACAGGCTGAGCCACCGAGCCCGGCTAATTTTTGCCCAGGCTGGTCTCGAATCCGCCAGCTCAGGCAATCTTCAGCCTCAGCTTTCCAAAGGACTGGGATTACAGGATCAAGTCACTGCGCCCAGCTGAACATCCCCCACATCTTGCCAGGGATTGAAACTCCCTCTCACTTAACCAGAAAACATTCTTCCTGGAGTTACTGGGATGCATAGGATGGTATGGCATGGTTTAGACAGAGATGCTGGGTCCAGTTAGCTTTATGATGGAATGACTACACTATAATTTTTTTCAAGAAATTAAAGTGTAAAATATTTATATATCAAAAGCTCTATCAAAGAATCAGGCTACCTGAGGAAACTTATTGGTTGTAAATCACCTAAGGAGTGGATGAATTCACTCAGTCACCTGGAATAAGGTCAAATTTTGAATCGATGCCACTCCAGAGAGATGAGAATACATGACATATTCTTCAGTTTATAAAAAACTTCTATATTGGCAGTAGTGGGAAACTGCCAGGGGAAGTGGAGGGCACACCTCATCAGTAGGGGTACCTGCATAATGAACATTTGTATACCTAACCCTGAATTGTACCCCACATCTTCAAAATTAAAAATTAAAAAAAGAAAATCTTCTATTAAATTCTATTTCTTAGACTTCACAGATGCACATAGAGAGCATATGTGATATATAGAAGGAAGGGAAAATAATTAAGCATCTTTCTCATTATTTCTGCATTTCTACCCCTGGTCCCCAAAGAAAACCAGTAATAATACTGTGCATCTTTTCATACCTTTTCCTAAGCTAATAAGAATATATATAATTTTACTTAAAAAAAAATTGGAGGGCCGGGCTCGGTGGCTCAGCCTGTAATCCCGCGCCTTTGGGAGGCTGAGGTGAGTGGATTGCCTGAGCCCGCGGGTTCGAGACCCGCCTGGGCAGCAAGACCTCATCTCTACAATAAATCAAAAAATCAGCCGGGCGTGGTAGCACATGCCTGTAATTCCGGCTACTCAGAAGGCTGAGGCGGAAGGATCGCCGGAACCCAGCAGGTCGAGGCTGCGGTGGCCGGCAGCGGCCACTGCACTCCAGTCTGGGCGGCAGAGTGAGACTCCAACTCAAAAAAAAAAAAAAATTTGGGACTGGCTGGTGCAGTGGCTCAAGCCTGTAATCCCAGCACTTTGGGAGGTCAAGGCAAGAGAATTGCCTGAGCCTGTGGGTTCAAGACCAGCCTTGGGACCAGCTCAAAAAAAAAAAATTGAGATCAAACTGTACATAGTCCCATGTGACTTGCTTTTCTCACTTGTCATTGTGTAATGGGTAGCCCTTCAGATAAAAATAGCTAATTTTTTTTTTTTGAGTTGGAGTCTCACTCTGTCACCCAGGCTGGAGTGTAGTAGTATGCTCACAGTCACTGCAGCCTTGACCTGCCGGGCTTAGGTGATCCTTCTGCCTAAGCCTTCCAAGTAGCTGGAACTATAGGTGTGCCCCACCATGCCCAGCTAATTTTTGATTTATTGTAGAGACAAGGTCTCACCAAGTTGTTCAGACTGGTCTTGAACTCCTGGTTCAGACAATCCTCTCACCTTGACCTCCCAAAGTGCTGGGATTACAGGCTTGAGCCACTGTGCCTGGCCACTAAATCATTTTTTAAAAATAGCTTTAGAGTAATACAAGGTATGGATGTCCCCAAATTTATTTAATCTTCATTTAATGGATTTTCAGAAGTTTCCAGGTTTTCACCTCTAGAAATAGTGCTGCAGTAAATATTCTTGTAAATATATCATTCAAGGCTGGGTGTGATGACTCAAGCCTATAATCCCAGCACTTTGGGAGGCCAAGGTGAGCAGACTGCCTGAGCCCACAGCTCGAGAACAGCCTGGGCAAATGGGTGATACCTCATCTCTACAACAAAAATTTAAAAATAAGCCGAGTGGTAGTGCGCACCTATAGTTCCAGCTACTTGGAAGTCTGAGGCGGAAGGATCACCTGAACCCAGTAGGTCAACACTGGGATGGCTGTGAGTGTGTTACTGCACTCTGCCTGGGCAATGGAAAGAGTCTTCAACTCAAAACAAAACAAAACAAACAAACACTATATATATATATATAATTCAAAATAGGTGCTTTCCAGACAACACAAACAAATGGGATTATATAAAACTACAGTTTCTGCACCACAAAAGGAACAATCAACAGAATAAGACAACATATTTGCAAACTACCCATGAAACAGGGAATTAATATCTATAATTTACAAAGAACTCAAAACATCTCAATGTTAAAAAAATCAAATAATCTGGGCAAATGATCTGAACAGACATTTCTCAAAAGAAGACATACAAATATCCAACATTACTAATCATCAGAAAAATACAAATCAAAACCATAGTGAGGTATCATCTCCCAACAGTTAGGATGGTTATTATCAAAAACACAAAAATCTCATGACAGGATGGCTATTGTCAAAAACAAAAATAACAAATGCTGGTAAGCATGCGGAAGAAATATATATATAATATATTCAGTTTATAATCCAAATAAAAATACAAAATACAGAATGCTTGTCAGAGTGGTATCTGAGGCAAATACTGAATATGTCTGCAACTTTAAGCTGTATTGTGAAAAAAGGTGACAATTTATATTGTAACAATTTAGAAAAGACCACTTCACTTGCGCTTAATGACAGACGCTTGTGGCAACCAGTTTCAGATTTTGATTTTCACCCACTCTCAGTATTAGGAAAGTGAAAAATTTGCCAATTGTGAATGTGCTAGATCCATGAATTGGCCTACTCTATCTGAAGAACGTGTTTTTGACTCATCGAGCAATCTTGAAATTAGCCATTAGAACTCAAAATTTTAATGATGGGAAAAGAAAAAAATAGTATATCCCTTTTTGCAAAACATTGTTTTTTACTTTCCTCATGTATGATAGAATATCATCCTTTTTTTTTTTTCTTTGTATTTTTTGCTGGATACAGAGTCAGCTCCTGGAAGCTCTTTCCAGTTAAGCCACAGACACCATCTCTGAAATACTCTGTGTCAGACCCTGTGTTTCCCACTCTCACCCTTGGCAGGGTAGCGGACACTGGGAAAGTTATCAGCTTGCACATTTGTGTTTGATTACACCATGTGCTGCTTCAGTTACAAAACTATTTGAATAAGGTGGAAGACATAGCAATCAACTGTCAGGATTGGTTTTGGCTGTGTGTGTGATAAAAACAAAAACAAAAACAAAAAACCCAAAGTAACAATGGTTTGAACACGATAGCAGTTTATTTTCTGGACAAACTTGGTCCAGGACATTCCTTGATGTCAGGGGCACAATGTCTCTCCACATTCTTCCTCAGGCATGTGTGACCTTGGGCTCATGGTCTCAGATGCGAGCATTCTAGGGGAAAAAATGGAAGAAATAAAAAGTGGCTTTGCCAGGGATGAGGGGTGCTTGCCCGGTACAATTCATTCCATTAACAAAAACTTTTTCACATGGCCACGCTTAGTTGCAAGAAAGGTTGGAAAATGTAGCCTTTATTGTAGGGGTTCTATTGGCATAGAGGAAGGAGAGAATGTATTTTAGGGTCAACTAACAGTCTTTGTCACCCGTCTGCCCTTTGATTTAGAGCATTATGGAGTTCCAGTGTAGCGCCAGTGACCGAGAGCTTGGGGATGCGAGCAGCGGCGGGGCCTCTGAGAGTACTGCAGCTCGGTGGGTCAGCAAGCCGGGCCCGAGAAGTGTTGGCTCAATGGGCCAGCAAGCCCAGCTCCGAGAGGTGTTTCGGCTCCGTTTGCTCCCTTGTTGGCATCGCTTCGTAGTCGGTTTCACTTTCAGCTCCACTCCACCGACTCTGATGGCTCCACCTGCTCTGCCAGCTCTGCTGCTCTGCCAGCTCTGCAGGCTCCGCAGATGGCGCGTGCAGCTTTTCAAGTCCAGCGGTCTTCAAGTCCCATGGTCTTGGGATCCAAGGATCTTCAGCAGCTCTTTGGGTCCAGGTTCTTGTCTCACGCCCAAGAGGGACGGGACAACTAGAGAATGAAAGAGCAATTCATTAAGAAGAGAGATTGCAAGTTACAATGTTCACTGAATAGGGTACGGACCCCTGAGTTACAAAAAAAAAGGGATGACAGAAAAGCTCCTAGACACCGGAAAGAGGGTTGCCAGTCTGGGATTGAAACCAGGGCTTTATATAGACCTAGGAGTGAGCTGTTTGGTTGCAACTGAGCTGATTGGCTAGCACTAAGCACCAATCAGCTACAGGTAGAGACCTAGTAGTGAGCTGATTTGTTGGCACTTAGCATCAATCAGCTGGAGGAATTGTGGTGCGTTTTTGAATTCCAGGAAGTGAGTGTTTTTGCTCTAGTTCAAGGGACCTGCAGGAAGCTTATTACTGGGACCCCCCCCAACTGCCTGTCTATTAGGTTTTCTGTCTCCTCTCTCACTTCCATTCCAATAGTTGTTCCCTTTCCCTGTTAAAAGAATCCATCCAGTGCACCGAAGTTATAGGGAGCGTAATATAAGTTCAATATGCAGAGGGAAATTCTAATAATATGAACTGTCTTAAAAGGTAGTGAACATACATTTAGTGCTCTATACCCATCACTGATGGGCACTGAGGACAAAATAGTTAATAGAGAAGGTTTGATTCCTGCCCTGATGGCATCTACGATCTAGTGTGGAAGACAAAAATTGACCAGATAATCACACATACATAAATTCATATTGTAAAGTATAGCAACTAGGTCTTAGACCATTAGTTGTGGAAGAAGCAAGGGACAGTCAACCGTTTGTAGACCTATAGAGAAGATTTGTGCTCATGTAGGGTCTAAACTAAGTAACTTTTGGTATCTTCTGATTCATTTCTAGAAATGTACTTTTTATAGTGCTACAGTGGGAAGAACAGAAGAGATCTGTCTTGGAGGGCAAAGTGAATTTCTAATTTTTAGGACTTCTAAAGTGGACTATCTAAAACTCCATAGTAGATTGCCGTGATTAAACCAGATTGTCCTAATTTTTTGCCCAGATAGAGGACTTTGGTTGAACACATGGGAGTACAATGACTCGAGAACTCAAATACTTAAAATAGTCAGTTTGGGAGAAGTAAAGATCCTCTAAAATCTACAAATTTTTTGAAAATTCTGAAAAGTTTTCCCACTGAGGACTTTTTTGTTTTAAACTCCATTTTGCCCAAGAAAATAACCAGGAAAGAAATCATAAAACTCTTTTTTCAGATCTCCCAATGTCTAAATATATCAATACACAAAACATGGTAATTTTATGAGTGAAACAAGTTATACATAATGTATTTTTTTGTTCCTAAACGAACAGCATGACTTTATATCTGTAAAGGGCACTAAAAATAAGCTTTGCATGTATTTCAATCCCCTGCCCCTAAATTTTCCTTGAAGAAAAAAATTTTTTTTTGTTCTTCTATGGCTTAAAATTTCTGAAAAAATATGTATCTAGTCTGTTTCTTTGTTCTTACTGCCTTGTAGTTTGTGTTCTATTCCTGTAAAGTTTAGGAGTATGAAATAAACTGTTCTTTTAGTCTAACTGATATATAAGGTTTGACTCTGTGTAATGCCTCATGTTTACCTGAGGTCTTATGAGAGTGAAGGATTGGAGAGGAGTGTTCTGTCAATGGTTTTAACCAAGGGGAACTGCTTCATTTTTTCCCCAGCTTTAGTTTCCATGGGGTCCTGCCAGGTGTGCTAACACGCAGCAAGTTTATCCACAGGACTAAAGAACCATACATCTAGAGAGTAATTTGTCTTCATGACATCCTGAGAGACATTAAGGCAAAAAGGCTGTTATGAGTGTGGAGCATTGGTAAGAGGATCAGCTTTTGGAGTCTGGACAGTATGGTTGGGGGCCGGGAGTTGGGCTCTGCCACCAACTCTGTGGGACTATGGGCAGGTCACTTATCTTCTCTGAGGCCATCATTTGCTCATTGAAGGATGAAGATGTTAACACAATCTCCATGATCTTCCTAGGTTTTAACATTCTGTGAACCTATTATCCTGACCCTACATTACAAAGAGGGGCAGAGGATGGATACAAGGTTATAAAATAGATTAATGGGAGAGTGGAGCATTCTTGTTTCAGAATGGCACTGCAGTCTTTTGGGTAAGCTTACTCTTTGCTGGACAACCTTGGTTTGCTATGGGAAGGACTGAAAATAAATCTGGGGGGAAGGAGGGTTGTGGGAAGAGAATAGTTCTTCTGGTGCCAAAATGACTCTGTTCCATAGCAGTAATAATTCCAACACCTGCTCTAGGCCGTGTCACCTTGATGTCTCTTGGGGAGTAGAGCTGGAATGCTTCCTCAGTTTCAGATGCTGTTTTGTTGGCTTATTTCCTTCAAAAGCCTTCCCTTGACTGCCTGGCTTAGTTTATAGTCAGCCAGCTTGATACTGGCTTTGAGCTATTCCTGACCCATGTAATAGTGCCTGGGTCCCTCTCCCCTGCTGTGATGATAGAGATGGGCTGAGGAGCTGGGTGGCATTTCTGTTCAAGTGACACAAGAGTCCACAGGATTCTTTTGCCTTTCCAGAAATGACTCCAATGCCAAGAGACCACCAGGGAGCCTGATCTTGTTTTGTCTCCAGCTTGGTTGGCAGACCCAAGAGGCTGAGATGAGAATCTGAGTTTAAGAATGCTTGATGCTGACTCAAAACTTAAGCTGGGTTCTGGAGCTAACCTGCATTTATAACATTTGAGTGGATTGCCATCAACATGCAAAATGTACATACGTGCTCTTTCAAAAATGACTAATCTCCACCCAACCACACTATTTCCTTTCTTGCTGCCCACATTCTAACACCACAAGGGTGGTTCTATTTATTGTCAATAAGGCACTGCTTAGATTTCTTAGATCTGAAAATGAAAATAAATGCCTTAGTTTGTATATGAAGTGATGTGGGTTATTATGCATGCAGAAAGTAATTCTGAAAAATCGGAAATAACCTAAACTTCCATCAATGGGGCATTGGTTAGATAATTTATGGTAATTTATAAATGACATATAAGGTGGAATTTAAAATGATGATATATACATCTCTTTGTTGATAAGAAAGATCGTTCTGACGTGAAAAGCAGCATATAATAGAAGAACCAATATTTTTTAAAAAGGTAAATGTGCATAGACCATAAGCTAGTTGAGGGTTGAGAACAAGAATTTCTGGTGTTCAAGTGGCCAAGATTCAGAGCCCTAACATTTTCACTACATTGTTTAGGTGGTAGCACCTGGATTTTCTTTTTATTTTTTGAGTTGGAGTCTCACTCTGTTGCCCAGGCTGGAGTGCAGTGGCACATTCACGGCCATCTCAGTATCAACCTGCTGGGCTCTGGTGATCCTTCCGCCTCAGCCTTCCAAGTAGCCAGAACTACAGTCACGTGCTACCATGCCTGGCTAATTTTTGATTTATTGTAGAGACGAGGTCTTGCCAAGTTGCCCGGGCTGGTCTCAAACTCATGGGCTCAGGCAATCCACTCGCCTTGACCTCCCAAAGTGCTGGGATTACAGGCCGAGCCACCAAGCCTAGCCGCACCTGGATTTTCAATGTGGTTGCCCATGTATAAGAGATTACAACAGTAGCTAATCATGGGTGATGGAAATATGGATGGTTGCATTTTCTACTCACCAGATTGATTCATTTTTCACAATAAACATGTATTGCCTCTGTGATAAAAATTTTAAAAAGGAATTCAGGAGAACATTATTTGCTTGGCGTGTTTTGGTTGAAATTAACCTAAACTTTATTTCTAGTTTAAACTGCTAAATCTTCCTCCTCCTCTCATTCCCTCTTTGAATCTACGTTTATGATACTCAGCCATTTTGCATAATTATGTCCCTTCCAAATAATGGCAATGTCCTAAAACATGGCAGGTTGGGAGGAACCTTCCTAGAGAAAAATTGTTCTTTCTCCTTTTAGGTGGATAATGCTGACCTCCTGGCAATTTGGCTTACCTGAAGTGGTACAAATATTGCTTGGGAAGCCAAAGGAGAAAACCAGAAGTAGTCAGAGGAGGAACTGGTTGATATGTGGAGATTTATTCATCACTGGGGAACATAGAATGACTTTTTTCAATTCTTCACAGAATTCTAAGAAAATTATTCATCAACATCCTTGCTATGGCGATCCATTATGAAAAGAACTCCAGGCAGCTGTTACCTGTTCAGCCTGGCCTCAAAATGAACTAACCTGCCAACAGCCCAACCTATGTGCTGGAGTTAAGCATAGGCTGAAGCCAAATACAGTCAGACTGTAACCTTGCTCAACCGAGAACAGCTGAACCACAGTCTCTCCTGCAGACTTGTGAGTGTGAGACTAAATTCTTGTTGTTTTAAGCCATTGGGTTGTGAGGTGGTTTGTTATACAGCAGTATTGCAGATACATACCCTGGGATAAGTCTGCTAAACAGACCCTCATTGGTCCTTGCCAGCTGCAAAGGGACTTCTGGTCACTTGTGCATATGGGTGTGTAAAACTTGATAGAGATGTTGTGACAATAATCCGGGAAGGAAAATAATATGGCCAAACCTGACTTCCCATCCTTGGTAACCAGTTGCTGCTAATTTTGGATACAGGACAAATGTTACTTTCCCTGTCTGATTATGAATGCATCCCAGCATCATTTGAGTGCTTCAAATTAAGAATCGCATTGCTAACGTTCTGGCTCTAGGGCTGCAGTAATTCAATATGTTGCCAAACCTGACCAGTGAGTGAGTCATTATGAACAGCTTACAAGCAAGGAAGCCTAGATTCCACCATTGACTCTGGATTTTCTGTCGATCCTTTTGTTTTTTTTTTAATAGGCCCTCTTTTTCCCATTTTAGCTTTGCTTTTGCTTGCTTTTAGTGTGAAACCTAGCAGGCTGCTAGACAAGTCAGAGGTCATGGTGGAGAATGGGAGCAGAAAGCCCAGAGAGATGGTGGCAGGGATATTGGATGTATTTTGCTCTCTGTCCAAGAACTTTGTAATCTGGGGGGTTCCCTTAAGCCAAACCTCTGTTTAGATTCCCAAGTGCAAGCATTATTCAGGTTCACCTTTTTTCTCCTGTGCTTGGCAGGAAATGTAGCACTCCTTTCTTGGATACTTGCCTCGTGTGCATCAATTGTCAGTGCATGTTAGATGGCTGCAACCCAGTCCTGGAATGGCACTCTTGAGGAACGTAGACTCGGGAA